>OV121083.1:26605784-27240661 GCA_921293015.1 Phorcus lineatus | reverse complement strand
TAATGTTGTATTTCTTATTCATATCACATTGAAGGGGGATAATGCAATAAATGGATGACAGTCGCGTATGAAATTGATAATAGTTTCACAAAACACTAACCAACAATTGGGGCTCGGGGTTGCCCTTTAACTATTGACCAACACAGGTCCTGTACATGGGGCTATAGGTCTAAGCCACTAACCTGATACCTCTTCCCTTTGTCCTGGGCCAACATAGACAAAGCCATTTTAGTGTTAAGTGTGCCCTTCCAACATAGTTATACGAAGGAGTTTCCATCTTAAACTTTCGCTTTACTTGGCAAATGAGCCTTCCGGGAAAATACCTTTCGACGTTCCTTTTATAGCAAAGTCCAGTGTTTTCCCCTGGCAACCATTATTGCAGACTGATTGATTTCTTTAGGTCATTTATGACGTCATTAAACAATCGAACGTCCGTCATTTTATAGACATTACTAATAAAATGGTCATAAAGAAAGCTCCGTTTAATGTAATTGGGTTTTTTAATTCAAGACAGTGTGTAAAATTTAGTTATGCAATAAACTTATAAAGAATGTGCAAGCCAACAAAAAATATAAAGGAAACTTTTAAAGTTTTCCAATCACTGACTTAAAATATCAATTACCAGTTCAAGACAAATGTCTACGTAGGCTCTTTTAAGTAAAAGAAAATGTGTAAGCCCTAATTAGGAACTTTTTCAAATATGCCCATAAAAATGCTTTTGGGATATTCATTAAAGTCCTTTAATTACAATACGGGGTTTGAATGTCAGGAGTCAACCACAGAGACTTGAGAAGAAGGCCTCTGATCTTTGAGCTACTTGCCCTTAAGAAGTTCAGTACGGAGCAATTACACAATCAATATAGAAAAACGACTCTCTGATAGGTCTTCAATCGCCAACTAGCGTCTTGAACTCCCCATTATTGATTCCGCCGTAAAGGTTAGGCGAAGTAAACTAAAACTTGCGATGTGTTGAGAACGAACATCAATAGAGGTTATGTATTTAGGAGGCCAATGATGTAAGTCATTATCTGCTGACTACGAAATTGAGCCATTGGGATGAAGCTGAAGACAAATCAATGGACCTTGATGAGGCAGGATATTCATAAACACAGACGTTGGGTCGCAGAAAACAAAAAAAGAGAAAATATTGAATTTTATATGCCAGATAATGAGGGAGTCACTGAACTTTAAGTTTTCTGATGTATAGTATTCTAGACAAGGCAGATATGTTTTGAATTTAATCAATGAACTAGCATTTGTTAATTCGTGCTTGAGAAGTTCTAACCCAATCCACAGATAAGAGTTACAGCGTTAAAATGTACTATAGGCATCATTCTAGAATAGCATTTTCCATTTTGCAATGCAATACACTTTTTTAAAAAGCTGGGTTGACCATTGCTATATAAATAGTTGTACACCTAAAATTTACCAACGAGATTGATGGCAATCTTTGATTCATTTTGGATAATCAGATTTATAATATCCTCTAAATGACGAATTAAGTAAATAATGAAGCAAATCGAAAAATAATGAAACACTAAAGGCATAATGCCACGAACAAGGAAACACATATTCTTCTAACGATTAACTGCATATCGAATTTTCTCTTCTTGCAAATACATCGTCGTTATGCTTTTCTAAAACCATAGGATAATGAGAAATTGTATCTTACGCCAAGCCACGTAATGACAAAATGTGCATCATTGTGTACATATAAAACTTCAATACTCAATTTTTTGCCAGAAGTCCATTCATGAGCGTCTGTTTCGTTATCATTAAGGAATCTCGGAAACAAAGACACTAAGAAAATCAATCCTGGTATGTTTATGGACTTCAAGCAAGCGAACATCAAAAGAGAGCACGACGAAAATCTATTCCGTGTCCAAGCCGAAGACGTCTTCAAACACACGCTACATGTATTTACAATACTTCCGTTTATGTCCAGCAATGAACTCCTGACATCACAAGCTACATGCATTTACATTACTTCCGTTTGTGTCAAGAAATGGACTCCTGACATCACATGCTACACATATGTACATTATTTTCGTTTAATTCCAGCAGTGAAACTCCTGACATAACATATGCGACATGTATATTGGTATTTCCGTTTGTGTCAAGGAATGGACTCCTGACATCACATGCTACATGTGCATACAGTATATCAGTTTGTGTCAGGCAGTGAACTCCTACCATGACATGCTACATGTATATACAATATTTCCGTCTGTTCCCAAGAATGGAGCCCATATTGCATTTATTTAAAGTAGTTCCATTTATGTCCAGCACTAGAATTCTTACATCACCTGCTTGTGGTATTTACATGTACAGGTTCAGTGTGCACACACCCCGACTCGGAACATAGTCTGCCGGCTTTAGATATATACATAGGTATATAAATACCCTTGGGAGGTTAACAAGAGTGGCAGCATGTGTGGCTATGGCGACTAATCATCTGGCTTAACGTATTTCCTATTGTCCTTGGCTTCTTTCCAGACAGAGACTAACAATGTCAGGGGATTCCTGTAGATGATTTGCACTTCATCATTACCGCGAGGTGTCATTGCTACACCTTTTCCTAGTATAATAGCATTTTGAGTCACATTTACGTACCGAGAACTCTAAATGGTTTTGGTGTGAAGTTATGCTTAATGATGCCTTGGCTTAATTTAATAAATATTAATATTTGCGCATATTTTCTGATGCATCTAAACAATATCATAAATCAGTCATAAAGCACGATGCTTTTCCATTTTTGACATCCAAACATGTGATACAATTTCTTCATTCATACCTTAAATGCAGTCAATTCTTTTTGTGTTAATTCTTTTTTTGTCCAATGAAATTAAAAGTGTCTTAGTTATGTTACTGAAAAGATAACAATTACTTTTTGGCTACTTCATCTCTATTATAATATTTCCTTGTTATTCTTTAAAGAAGTATCCCAAAACGTATCAATGTTTTAGCCGACAGATATTATTGGTTTCTGTGAAAATGTAATTCAAGGGTGAATTTCGCCAAAATCTACCGGGAGTATTCAACGTCAGTCTTTACTGATACAGAGGTAAAGCCGTGTATGTGTTAAAACTGTTGTCACTGCCAGAAACTCAATGGAGAATTAAAGAACTCTACAGAGAATTCAGAGGATGGCACCAGAAAAGTTAAGTGAGACGTTGCACTCTAAATGACTATCACGTTTACACCTCACTGGCGTACAGAGACTTCGTACAAAAATTATTGAGGTCATTAGTTACACCATTTAGCCTCAAAGACACAGTAATTTCATTATAAACCTTAGTAACGTAGAAGCGTTGGCTGTTTAATAATGCCATGGCTTGTGTCTTGAACATCACAAGTAAGATAGAAGGAAGATGCCCTCTTCTACGCCTTTGATGCCAGCTGTGAGTACAAAGAGACGCCAAACTACAACAAACGCCGGAGCACGTGTAATACACGTGAATGCATGAACATACACTAGATTAAAATCCCTTTGAACTACAAACAAGACAAAATTATTTAAAAGACGTTATCATATAGCACTTGAACAATAAACACCGAAAAAAAGAATCATTTTCAAGGACGAACTAAGAATATAGAAAAGTAATGACGTCATTTAGCTTAAGAATATTGTTCCGGCTCAGAAAAAAGTCTTTGAAAAATATCTTTAATATTCAAAAATTTGAGAAAAATAAAAATGTGAATGCAAATAAGATAAGAAGAAACCTTTTGCTAGTGGCAGGTCTTTGAAACTTGGAAGGAAAATTTTGTCATCTCTTTGACATTCCCTCTATCACGTTCTAATATGTTCTGCCTTATGTGCAATAACCATTCGGGATTCTTCCAGATAGTCAATTTCTTATTTTGTACCACCTGAACTCCTCTCGAAGATGCAGTTAAAAAAGCAGAATCCAATAAAAACATTCCAATGTAAAAATAAGTTTTGTAAAAGCGATGAAAAAGAACCGGAAATTGGTTCAAGCTAAAAACTAACCAAGGGTTTCAAAAAAACTATTTTCTAACTATGATAAAATATTGTATTAAACATTGAAAAAGAGCCTAGGGGTTTGCGCCGATAATGGGGAACCAGAGACAGGTGTGATCACAGCCTAATGTGAGCAAAATATTCTGCGTTTTTTACAGCAAAATTTGGGACATATGCGTCAGGGTGTATGTTAATAGTTTCACGAGAATAACCAAATATAAATGTTGCAGGAAAGATTTAGTGACTACAACCAGATGTTTTGACAGTGTGTCCAAATATTAAGAGGTGCAAACTTTGTAAATAGCTTAATGACACGAGTTTAGATGTATGGAAGAATATACGACTCCAGATGAATTATCTTATTTTTTGGAAGAAATAGAATTGTAGGTCAAGGTAAACAATTGAAAGGGCAAAAGAAAGTCTACATGTGTCAGGAAATTGTATTTCAATGTGCGGGGTCAGCGGAGGTCAAACCGTGCGATGAGATGGAAGCTATACACATGATGTGCCCCTTCTGTCTAACCTATGAATACTATAGCTCGTTTACATAAACAATATTGTCATGTCGCCCATTACGAACGTGCCTGTACCTCAACCATTGTATTGTGTTTACGGAGAGTTATTTAGGATCGAAATCTCCGTCTTAAGATATTCTAACCAATCGACTAAGATCATTTCTTCTGATTTTCTTATTACAATATGCTCTAGATATCTAAATGTCACTCTTATGCCTGTAAAAAGATAAGAATTTTGGGTTCAACATTTATGTTAAAAATGAGGGATTTATTAGGATAAAAAATACACATACATAAATCTTGTCTCCTTAAATCAATGTAATTATTATAGTTTTGCATTAACGATTCAAAATGTCTCATGATGAAATTTCACTCTAAGACCGAATAATGGTTATTTAGAGTTTTGCTGAAAGTTGATTAAACTATCTTTTTAAGCATGTGCATTGCAAAATCCATTTCACTGAAATGTCATGCTTTGTGTAATATAGAAAATCAAATCTTTCTGCTCAGGCTATTGATCGCCTACTTCAACGCTTTTCCGTATCTTTTGCAAAATGCATTCTTTAAAAATGTTATTTGAAAACCCAATTATAAAATTAAAAATATCTCTATTGATCGGAAATATACATATCATGGAATTTTACTTGATTCGGAACAAGTATCGAGGTACTGAGGGTGTTAAGAAATGACAGTGGGTTCTAAAGAGACCGAGCGAAAGCGAAAATTATTAACACAATGTCATACGTTCTTAAATTCGAACATCACAGGAATGTTTTCAATAATGTCTTTATCACAGACTTTATTCCATTTAACTACGTGAAAGGCAAAAATCGATTATCTTCTCTTTTCTGACGTCATTAATATTCTTCTAACGTCACTGACGACAAAGAACGAGACCTCTTATTAAGCTACCGAGGGCATACCTACGTTTAATGATTTTTCTATAAATCTAAAAAAGAATATTTGAGCTTCTAAAATGTCCACAATGCACGCACCTTTGTAATCTTTTAAATTGATGTCCAGAAAACTGTTTTCGTTCTTTACAATACAAACTCAATCTTCTAATTCTTTTAACAACAAAAACCAAAGTGTTCGTGTGCTAACTTTGTGTCCCTGAAGCTACGGAGGTCTATTCATTTACTAGGAAACGTAACACCTGCTAATTTCCTTTCTGGAATGTTTGGTATACTTGAGTTATTGATATGGAAACATGGCCAAGGGCTACAGCATGTGTTCACAGTAACCTTCTCGACCTGTCAACATGACTGCCTTGATAAAACGATTTTGGGCACATCAAAGAACCTATGTATACAAAGGTGAATTATTTATTAGATAATCAACGGGGTCTGAGAGAAGGAACGGTTGTGTTTCTCTGGAAGACGTTTAAAATAATATATCATTATGACCATAGTTTTATTATTTACTTATTCAAAAACATCACATTTTACTTTTTTTAATCATGTGTTACATAGATGTATGTATAACACAATCGATAGTATTGATTGTTACATTTTTTTACATATTACTTTCCTTTAAAGATATTGAATATTAAATTTTAATCTCCTATTCAATATCACGTTTATCTAAGTACGATTTTTCTGTACTAAAAATACTGTTTCAAAGCAATAGAAAAAAATATATAATGATGTCTAAATTATTATTATATTGATGTATTTCGCAAGTACTGACTGATGCACTTAAATAGTTTCGTGTTATTTCCCGATGGGCACAATAAAAACTAACATACAGAGACAGCATCATTGAAGTTAAAATCAACAATCATTGTAAAGTTCACAGGAGCCTTATCGTTCCGGATCACACGAACGACATAGGAAATGACATTTCGAGTATACGTCTATTAATAAACCTTCCACACTAATGACAATAATCACCACTGTAATATACAGTCGGAATGTCAAACGCTCCTATGGCGTTCCAACTCCTAAGTAATTGGAGCATTTAAAATCACCCTCAACGGACTTGTGGTATACAGCGTGGAACGTCACGAGAGACCGGCTTCATAAAGCAGTGTTAGACACACCAATAGACTGATACATTAGTGAATGTTATAACTATTGTATGTTCGAGGACTGCAATCAGCTATATGATATTGAAGGGCGACTGATTGTCGCCACTTAGACTGTCAAGAAAATAACAGAATCCATATGGATTCTGGCAGACATCTGTAATTAAGGACATATACTCAACAACAAAAGATGAGGACCACCCATCTTAGTATCATGTAGATCATAATATGAAGAACTAAAATCCTTAATCTTGAATATTTCGGTGGTCCTCAATTTTTTTAAAGCATATCATGTAGAGTGAATGTAGTTAAATATACTTTGCTGATAGTTGATGTATGTTTCATGATGTATGTACAGGGTAATGATAGCATTGGACGACTTTGATAATTTAACTAATGAGATGAGTCGGTTGGTGTTTTAACGCCACTTTCAAGATTATTTCACTTATATCGCGGCTGCTAGTATTATTGGAGGGAGAAAGCCCGCAACACAATTGTGGATATGCATTGTGGTGAAACCTGCGAGCATCGACTGAAACTAGCGAACCATCGGTGCTAGTGGCTGAAATTCAGTGTAGCATTGCACCCAAATCTGACTGCGTGTAGAACAGTTCTCTACTACAGACAAAGTTGTCGAGCCCCTGGCGGGATTCGAACCACGGACCTCTTGATCCGAAGCTGAACGCGCTAACCACATGCATATTGTGAGATGCGATCGAATCTCCCGCACTGTTCTTACCAGGTACCCATTCTACTGCTGCAACATCATTAAATCTCAGTCTCGCCATCTAAAACACCAACCTCATCTTACATACATCATACTAAAATATTCTCCAAATATATTAACTTTAAAATCAACATATTTTCTTTGCCAGGTATTTATAATCTAGTAATTCACCTTTCTGTGTTTACTATTAATGAGAGCCTTAGTACAGTCTCGGTTCTCCTTCAGATATCCAAGAGAAAAAAATATTAATTAGTTAAAGAATAGTAAATACGCTTTTGTCCGAATGGCTAATTTAAGCCTGTATAGTGCGTTTTTATACTATACATTTAGATTGTTATCGAGGGTATTCCTTGATGCAAAATGCAAATTGTATAAAAGAATGTTGTTGATGACCTTTAATTTTTGTTGAATGACATATACAATTCACAGTGTGCAAACATAAATTGGATATTATGACATTTTGTTCTTAACGGTTATTTGCTGAGTAGCATCTCATGTTACTGTTGACATTTGTAAAAATCAAGTCGATTTCTCTAGTTTATAAGCTTATCATTTCACGGCATGAGATTCCCAAAATATGAAAACTCACACTAACAGAAAGGCCTACAAGTTTTAAACTTTACACATTTACATAAATGAACTCTCTCACTAATTATTTACATGTTCAAGTTCTCTGAGTGTTGAAACAAGAAACATCCTAAATTCTATTGGCTATCATTCATGAACATCTTTCCATTGCAATTTCAAACATTTGGATCATTGAGAACAACTGTCACATCCATCTCTAACCATGCGTTCATACAGAAGTACGAGCAACAAGAATAATCAAACCATCTGCCAATTATTTCAATAAACCACCATGAACATCTAATATTTGTACAAGATTTTTTTTTGGTATGTGACACTGCAACCATCGGTGACACTTTCACTGATAAAACTACACGGTTACTGAATGCTCCGATGAAATAGTTAAGTGTAGTTGATCATACTACAAGAGCGTAACTTACCACTCAACTTCCCCCGCATGACTTAACTTGCGCCGGTCAAAATGACTGGTTAACTTAAGCCTTGCAGCATTTCAAGAACTTTTCGATGCTATGCTAACACTGGAGGCATATATAAACCGCAATGAGAAATCTAATGAACATTGCATCTTTTTTAAGAAGATGGCGCTGTAGTCACCACACGAATTTTGACGCTTGGCAGAAAGGCTTCAATAATTAATTGCCTTCGAGGGGCTGGGGGTGTTCTTTTAATAATTTGGCGATAAGACAACGACTGTACCAGAAAGTCACCCATGCACCTAAGTCTTACACAAAAATACCATGTGTATCTTATCATTATACATGAAAAACGACACGTTCGTCTAACCTTTGTTTAAAATCACAATGTGTACCTTATCTTAGAAAAAAAATCACCAAGTTCACGTTCACCTCATCATTTGGGAAGAAAATCAACCAGTGAAGTATTAAATCGTACAAGACAGTCAATATGGCTACGTAATAATTTCGCAAGAATATCACCAAGTGTATCTGATCAATGTACAAGAAAACCGCCATATTGTATCTGGTAGTTGTACAAAAAACTCACCATGTGTCTGGTATTGTACAAGATCACCACAATGCGAAGTTGTCACTATGGAAGAAAATCGCCATGTTGTTGGCATTGTACAAGAAAATCGCCATGTGTCTGGCATTGTACAAGAAAATCGCTATGTTTATCTTATACCTTACAAACCTGATTTATCTAATTGATGTATACAGGTTTGATAATGACTTCTTGTGATATTCACAAATCAAAATTTTCAAATTCGAGCTATAATTAGACCCTCCAAAATCCTTGAAATTTCAATTAACCCGCAAATACAAAGCTAACTGTTCATTAGGTGAAACTAATCGCCTAACTAATTCGCCTTGACACAGTGATAACCCCGATAAATTGTTCCAGTCAATGGCCTCTGAAAATAATCAGATTGTCAGATTAATTTCAGGTAATCCGTTTCCATGGAAACCGAATGGCACCACGTGAGTGATGAAGAAGGTGATGCCTTCACACCTGCTGAGGAAACGTGCCACACCCCTGACTTGTCAATTTCATTTTCCGTCCCGCCTCGTTTGCATCCTCTCGCTTGAAAAGTCATTCAATTAGCTTCGACTATGATAAGCCTATCGAGACATCAAACAAAAACCACTATAATTTGTGTGGTCTTCTTTTGTTTGGAGTGATGCATGTACGTTATCGGAATCGACATCAATCCTGAGTGTCTATTTCACATCGATCAGCTGCTAGTGAAATCGACATCCACCAGGCCTGATTACTTTCTATCACGCTATGTACACCTACAACACTTGTGATAGACAAACTGTGTCTATATACATCTCTTTGATCATTTATGGGCGATTTATTCGTTGATAATAGCTTACATTGTAGTGATAATTCGTGGGTGAATTGACAAGTCGTTTACAGAAGAGACCGATTAACATTTAGCTGTACACGCTATGAAATATAGTTTTAGATAAAGGTTCCTTACTATCTAATGATAAATTATTTTTGGGTTTTAAGAATATCCCATGACTAATCAAGCAATAAGATTTTTAAGTAAAGCTAACCTTCAAAGAAAAGTATTTTAAAACTATTTCTAAGTCTTTTGGTTTAAAGAAGATAACGTTTTTGTTGTTTTTTGAAAGTCGTTCAACTGATGACTGCTGTAAAACTATTACCTAAGTAATCATAATTCATTTTAAATACTTGTATATGTTTATTAAATCAAAAACCTTAAAATAAACGGACAAAATTCATATATCTAATAACAACATACACAGTAAGATTAGCCCCTTACATCTACGAAACGAATCGTTGTTCAATCTTCAATAAGTCTATCTTATAATGATTAATGTAACTTCAATGTCGTATAAAAAAGTGACAGTATCTTAATAGAATTTATTCTAAAATTGAGACAACTGTCATTTATGAATGGAGTTATGAAACTTGTAACAAATAATCCAGGATTTATCTAGATAAACAAAGTGCAACCCGAATCAACAACCAAAATAACAGCTGTAAACAAAAATGTACATTTCAAAGCGTGAAACATACACGCCTGTCCGATCACTTCACACACTACAGTGAGTGACTGACAACTTGGTGTAACTATCACAACGCGAGCAGCTGGTGTTCAGTCGACAGATAAAAAAAAGCACCATCGATTTTGATAATGATCTTGGTAGTGTATGCGTGGCACACAACTCAAAGTGTGTATCTCGTGTGTAAATACACAGCAAACCTCATTAGCAAATATTTTCAGACGGACGTCATCTTTGATTTGTGATGAAGGGCTGAGTGACCGTTACGGATTTGGGGGTCGTCTTGTGAAGTGGGGTAAAACTATACGGGCATATTCTGAAAATATGTTGCCATCAAATGAATCATTTATGTTTAGTAGAAATTGTGTTTAAACAGAAATAAAACCATGCAGATTACCATTTTCATATTGGAATTCTACACTCTTATATTCAGCTAAAACCACTTTTATTTACTAAATTGAAATTAATTTCATTGAGATAAAACATTTCTTATTTTAAAAAACAACTTTCAGATAAAAATCTTATTCGGTTGAAACATTTTTCATAGAAAATACTCTATTCATCTGTAAAACTAACTTTTAACAATGATCTTTTCGTATCTCACATTCTCCAATCATTAAAATTCAAAATTTCAAAATCTGAATATTATTAATATCATGTATCATCTGTCTCACTTTTTATAACCTATCTCAGGAAATCTGTCACTGCTTGCGTCAATTGTTTCCAAGAAAATATTTATTAAGCATTCATGCAGATCTATTTTCGTAAGATATATTAAAAATCTCGGCTCATTTCAATGCAGCCATAAATCTCCAATTATGAAATATCATCCATTTCATAATCCCAATATTTTGAAAGTGATGTTCAAATGGAAAACGCAAAGAAGAAATGTTTCCAAACAGGCTTGGAACGATGATTGCTTAATTTTCTTTTTTGAGCCATTCAATCGAATTATCGATGCCTTGGGGAGAATGGTGAACTGTCGTATGGCCCCAATTCAACTCTCGCCGAAGCGTTAAAATGTCAACGCGTGAACAACAAACCCTCCTCGTTGAAATTTGGTTGTATCAGTGGCAGACCCAACGCCAAACGGATAAATTAATCACTTGTAAACATGGGTCTGTCGCTACTCATCACAGTACTTGTATGGGACAAACGTCAAAGAAATATTTAATTCGACCTGTCGAAAAGTGTAATTATGTCTCCCATTGTGTCGCGTGTGGCCCACTTCTCGCCAATTTGATTGGGACTATTCTTCACCATTGGACAGTGTCCATTCTAGCCTATTTAATCATGTCCATTCCATCTTATTTGATTGCGTCCATTGACCACTCGTCTGGTCACACTTAAGTCCAGGGCGAGTGAATACAATTTACCGAAATGCCTGCACCCTGCGGTTAGGCAATCCACTTTTATGTAGCTCATCCCCGTGGTACGAGGCTGAACGTTTGAAGGGATTAATCGGGAGCTTTCAAACACACCCTCCCCCTTTATAAACTGACACAGCGTTTGGAGCCTGAGGAGAGATAATAGCACCATCTCGCAATCGTGTTTCCCTGTCTAAGATGCAACCCCTCGTCTTCATCAAGAGTTGCTCAATCAAAAGAAAATGGACACTTCAAACGCATCTGTCAGATAAACTGTTCGGATTTCGATCACAGTTGACGTTGCGGTGATATCTGGAGAAATCGGGCTAGTTAGAATTCATTGCTACGGGTTCGTTTGAAAATTTAAATCACTTCTTTAGCGTATCTGATTACTGGAGTTTTTAATCAATGTAGTACCCGTTACGACATGAGCTTTGGAGCCAACAGAACAACATCAATCGATTCAATATGTGCAGCTTAATTGGATTCCAAAGCCTACGTGAATCTAATTTTGTAGAGAGCTTTTTGGTGTCAACTAGAGACTGCAAATATTGGTCTTCGGGAACAAGAATACTGCTTTATCTGACACATAATCAACGTCGTCTTCCACAAAGACGCAGATCATTTGAGGTCACAGCGACATGCTGTGACGTAAGGTAACGTCAAGCGGCGTTATGGCTGAGGCATGCTCCGTATTAATTGATTGACGTAATGCGTCTAACTTACAAATACCCTGTCGCATTGTGTACTTTGAGTAATAAAGCATTGGGACTGTTAACCATCTGTTCAGTGTAAGCCAGACAATTGGACAGTGACGATGTTGATTGTATAAAATATCAGAGATTCATAGTAAATATTTATCAAAAAAATCTCCGTCAACAGTCATAATTTACTTTACTGTATTGATTTCACATTTGATATGAATAACATTAGCACATTGATGACTGTTAGAAATGAAAACTTCATGAGAGTAGAAGTTGGAGTGAGTCATGTTATTATCACACGTAAGAGGAAAGAAACATTCGCCGTTTGCTTGGATTTCTCTTAAGCCACCTCATTACATCAAAACATAACAGAGTAACATAACATGAGAGGGTCGTCATAAAATATAGAAAAGAAAATCCTATGAAAATTTCATAACCGGTCCCGAACGTCTCAGCGAGTTGGGGAGCGAGGATGTTTGGCTGGTGATCTAATAGAGGTTATGGAATCAGAAATTGATTCAGATATCACAGACAGAGCGGCCCCATATAACAAACGACCTCAGAGGCGAACGCGTAACCCGCCCTTTCATACCATCAAATCACTAACATCATCCCGCATGAAACGCCCGCGTCGACTGACTCAGTTTATCGAACATGTTCTACTCGTGAGAATGTTCATCGTTAATCTCGCATGAAAAGCCTGTGTCAAAGCACAAACTTAGTTCTGCATGATTTGCACGTGCAAATCCAAGGTGTGATGATACCTGTTTGAATTGCACGTGCAAATTACACGGCTTGATAATTCCCCACGAAATGTCCGTGGAGATACTCTTTGGCTTTGCGATGTATCCGCATGAAATGCACGTGCAATTAATATGCGATAGATTTGCTCGAAATGCACGTGCCTGTGCGCATTAATGGTTGAAATATACATGAAGAGACACGCCGAAATTACCCTGCATGAAGCACATGCAGAGTCGATCCATCGAGCTAGGCTAATGTGTAATATGACGTAACTCGCCGAGCAATCTGTTGATCGCAGTGATAGGGAAATTACAGGGTCAAGATAAGATCATCTCGCTTGCATACATATGTAATTACAACACTACGTGCGGTACAATGGTCACAAAAAGATGAAAGGGTTTGTGAATTTCTTGTCAATGTGTGATGCCATCTGGTGTAAATTTAATAATGATGGTGATTGTGTTTATGAAGATAATAACGCTGATGGTTTTGTTTGGATGAATTATCATAACAGCCAAATTAACTCGTTTTGAAATTCCATTTAAATCATGAGTAATAATTCAATTTTTCAAATCAATAATTTGATGGTTGACCCTTTCAATTTTAAGATATTATAACTTATATATGAGTATTCGATTCGCCGTCAAAATTTATGCCTGAAAAGATATTATACAGTTTATATTAATAGCAAGCTTAATAGAATTCGGTTAGTAAGATAGATATTAGTTTACAGCGTTAACTGTATTCCCAATGCGATTCCAGTATTTAATCATTCCCATTACTTTAGGCTATTATATTGCACAGAAATGTACCCAGTGGCCATATAAAGTAAACTGTTTTCCATTAGTCCAACGTAACGTATAAAATAAACCCGATTTGTTATCACCACGAAGAGTTTTATGTCCCAAGAACATCTGTGTTTGGCATTGATCTGAAAAAACCATCGAAAAAACATCGAAAATAAACAAGAAGTGTCAATGCTATCCCCAGTTAATAAACACAACGGTGGGAGACGAACGAGACTGGCCTAAGGGGGGGGGGGGAGTTTAATATGTCAAATCTTTTCTCAAAACTACGTGTTGAAGTTGGGCTGTATTTCAACCACCAGACTCTTTGAAGTCGTATTTTACGACTGGATTGATTCGACGAGATTGCCGTGGAGTCTTTATATCACTGATGTGTTGATAGACTAGGACTGACTTAGTCAATGAACTAATACCACTGTCAGAGTATTTACCACATCAAGGCTTCTGGGGCTATGTGAAGTCGTAGCAATTTTCAAATTGAGTTTGACGATGCAAGAATCCTTGGGCTGATCCGAAAATGTCTTGAAGGAACTCGGAGCTAAAGAGCTAAATACGAATTTTACGGTTTGTGAGTGTATGTGGTGGAAACTCTTTTGGCTTCCAGCGCTGGAAGTGAATCATTTTCGAAAATCCTTTCCGAATTGCGTTCAGAAGTGATTAATTCCGCTAGAACGGCTTACCAACAAATTCGCATTTTCACGAGAGGTTCTAATCGAAATGTGGAATTCCTCAAGGAATTGGGTTAGGTCTAGTTGAAAACCTCCCATCACCTCGCCTCCCTCATTTACCCCCTCTGTCGACAAGAGGGGGCAATGCATGTACCTATTTTGGTTCGGCGGCAGACATGGAAGGCAACGCTGTAGCTAGCAACAGGCTCTCGGAGTCTAGGCAAAGTTCCAAAATTAGACATCAAGTTGTTTGATACTTACTTGCTTCAGCTTCCCATCCTTGTAAGAGACACACGCTGATTATCCAAGGTAAAATCCAATGAAAAGTCACCATTTTCTTAGTTCATTCTCTCCCCAAACAAATCCAAGAGACTCCCATACTTTAGTGGGTCATGTTCTCCGATGTAAGCTAAGACTAACTTTTCCCCCACCAGATCCAATTTCACCGCGGCAGGAAGAAGGGTACAGCTTTACTCTCCGCGCATGCTCAGAACATGTGGAGTTTGGCAAGGAACCATATGAGGCACCGCCTCTCCTCGGGGGATAATCCCGTTATAATCCGTTCTTATGATTTATTGATATATCCACTGATCATGAAGAAAAAGGCGACTAAAACTCGGTCTAGAGACACGTACACAAGAGTTAACTCCCAAGATGTCACCAAACATCAAAGAGGCCACAGTCCATACCCCCGGGCAGGGTCCAGTTGGTCAGTGTTTCCCGGGACACGAAATGAGAATCGGACAGAGTTGATCCATCACTCGACTGCCCAACTGAGCGATGTGTGCTGTTATGGCAAACAGTAGCTCTGTGGTAGCACGCCAGCCTCCGCGCTCAGTCGAGTAGCGAGAGAGAGTCGAAGCGGCCTAGACAATACCAAACTCCACCCTCGTCAAAAGCCCTTATAGTTGGTATTGACGCTCTATAACTCACTCTTGGAACCCGATTTAGAAAATTATGGTTCAATAATTTCCCCTTGAATTATATTGAATAGTCGTGCACCACGTGCAATGGAGAAAGCAAGGCTTTGGCGGTCATTAGGAGTTTTCTCTGTGTAAAGCGGCTCCAATATGATTTCTGCAGTCAATTTTCTAATCAGACTGTACACATGCAGGTTGATTTGCGCGTTCATCACAGCGCCTTGCCACATTAGCATGTTTACTGTTCAATTTAGTGATTTCAGGGACTTTAGTGATTTAGAAATGCGTTAGAGGACATTCACGTTTATTCATGACGAATATCGACGAAACACGTTTTCGCTACACGGTTTTGAACATTTTCATTTCATTCAAGTTGAGGTGGTGAAGAATTCAGTTTTGTGTCAAATTGTTAAGAAGTTGAAATTTTAAATGAATAAATATCCATGTTCATTTGATTATCTTTAAGGAGAACTGTGACAAAAAATAATTGAATTTTTTTTTCGGGCGTCAAACGAAACACCCCGATAATTAAGAATATAAATTATGAAACATGTTTCAAGTAAGAGCTAATTTATTTTTATGTGACACATGCATACGTAGAAACACCACAATTTATGACAAAAACGTATTTTTAAAAATGTGTTACCTACATAAAAATATATTTCTTGTGCTCATAAGATACAGAGTAGCTATAGAATCTGTGAAGAGGATATGTCTTTTGGAAGTTAACGGTGCTTTCTAGACAAATGTTATTGCAGGAGAAAGCCCTCAACAACAATGTCGTTGTAAGTTGCAGTAAAACCTATGGCGAATTAACGTTATTACTGCACTTTATTGTAACATAGCGTTACAAAAACACTTTACTTCATGAAGATCTGCTGTAGCCAAACAAAGGTTCGGATTTGAACCCGAACCTCTCGATCTGCCCCAAACTAACCCCGACTCTATAGTGACGGTCAGTAAAGAATAGCAATAAATTGTAACGTTGTTATATTTCGGACCTTACTATCTGCAGGCGTACATGTTCTCGTATTTTTACGGATCGAGTCCTCGCTGGATTCGAACCCACACCTCCACACAAGTTCGTTAAAATATCCGTTACCTAAAATTAGTGTCCTTCAACGAAGAGAAAGAGGTTTTAGCGTAAGTGACACTGTAGAAAATTGATGATTTTTTAAGTACTCGCTCCATAGTACTATTGTACTTGGCTCGTTATCTGGCAGAAACGTGTAATACAGACGACTTACAGTTATAATTAAATCTGACTTTATGTCTGTAAGGAGACTAAGAGGATTTTTCACAAAGTGATGGCGGGTGTCATTTAATTCGCAGATTGAAACTGTATATTGGTAATACACGCTTAGCTCCCTAGCTCTGTCTCGGTCTCTGTCTCTGTCTCTGTCTGTCTCTGTCTGTCTGTCTGTCTGTCTGTCTGTCTGTCTGTCTGTCTCTCTCTCTCTCTCTCTCTCTCTCTCTCTCTCTCTCTCTCTCTCTCTCTCTCTCTCTCTCTCTCTCTCTCTCTCTCTCTCTCTCTCTCTCTCTCTCTCTCTGTCTGTATAAGTCTCCCTACATGTCTAACTGTTTGTCTATTTATCCATTCATTTATCGAATGATTTAAAATCTTTTAAATATCTATACAATTAAAAGACCTACATAACTACGCCCTTTTTATTTTAGGGTTGTTCTGATCGTTTTAATGTTTTTGTTGATGGCGGTTCTATATTTGCCCTATCGTGTGAATATGAACTACAGAGCGTACCTCACAAGAGTATCGAATTAAATAACACGACCCTTCTTCGCTTTAGTTTTGCTGAGTAAAAGAAAACTTCGTACATGGCATTATATCCTGTTTCAAAGTTTCATCGGTCTCATTCAAAATACCAACATCATAAATATCTCTCATAAAGCTGCAATGGATAACTAAGTCAAGACTATTTTAACAATGTTAACATTATAGACTTGCGTATAGAGTCAAATTTCAACCATAAATATTAATTTTATTTTATTCAAAGTAATGTGATTTCTTCTTGATTCAAATGTGTACATGCTCTTTTGCTGTTGAATCTGTATCTGCTGAGATAATAGTGTTTGGTAGTCAAGTTGCGCGCTCATGACGTATACAATTCACTGTTAGTCTCGATAACACGACCGGGGCTACAGAAATGAATATATATTACTGTTACCATCATTTGTATGGAAGTTGATCTCAGTCTACTTCTGCAACGAAGACCCGAAAATGTCAAGGGTTGGAAAAAGGTATTTTTCTTACAGTATATACTACATTCATAAGATAAATACTTTATCACAAGCTTAATATCATCCTTACGAAACTTGATTCACTCACCTCTTTACATATTTAAATGGTCTACTAAATTTTTTATAATTAATGGTATTTATTGATTTCATAATCATTATGTGTGTTGATTTACTCTGTATCTAGTCAGCTATTTTTTCCCCCTTCGCTGTCGAATACTGAGCATTGAATCGTGTATATTATAAACATCTTTGGAATTGTGGTCTACGTATTGACTTTACCATCATCATCATTATCATCATCATTACCTTCGGCGGCGTTGTCTTCATCATCGTCGTCGTCGTCATTTTAGTCGTCAAAAATATCCTCAATTACACTTGTTTTCATCAACATTATCATCACGACTGTTATTATCATAATCTTCATCAACATTATCACTTTACTCACATATCCTCAATACATATGAAGCAGCAACATCATAATTGCATCATTTTCATTAACATCATCACGACTGTCATTATCATCGTCTTCATCAACATTATCATCACGACTGTTATTATCATCGTATTCATCAACATTATCACTTTACTCACATATCCTCAATACATATGAGGCAGCAACGTCATAATTACATCATTTTCATCAACATCATCACGACTGTTATTATCATCGTCTTCATCAACATTATCATCACGACTGTTATTATCATCGCCTTCATCAACATTATCACTTTACTCACATATCTTCAATACATATGAGGCAGCAACGTCATAATTACATCATTTTCATCAACATCATCACGACTGTTATTATCATCGTCTTCATCAACATTATCATCACGACTGTTATTATCATCGCCTTCATCAATATTATCCCTTTACTCATATATCCTCAATATATATAAGGCAGCGACGTCATAATTGCATCATTTTCATCAACATCATCAGCATCATCAGCATCATCATAAATATTACCATTTAATCACTACAAATAATAAATAATATTATTATTCAAATATCATGAACACAGCGAAAAGATATAAACGTAAATTATGAAGTCTTTGCAATACAAACTTCGATATCAGTATCGAAATAAATCTGAATATCCATGGAGATTTTTAAAAAAACATTTTTCATTATTCACGTTTACAGAAACAAATGCATTTTATGTCCTCAGTTGAACCATTGACGCTCGCACTGGTGACACACATCATAAAAAATGACCCACTTTCGATGACAAAGAAGTAACACGAGCGTTCGATGGCCTGAATCTGTCCAAAATTCTTTGTCCCGTAAGTCAACGATTTTGAATCTTTGGCTCCGAGAAGAGCAAAGGCATTCAGCAAGCCACTGTTAGCGTCTCTCCTCCACGCTTGTGAATTAAGTGATTGATTAATTAAGGTCTTGAAGGGGAAGAGCAAACTTTCAATACAAATTAGAAGGCCTTCATTAAGTTTGGCTGAATAATTAATCGGAAATGATGCTGTTAGCTTGAATAACAGTTAGAAGGAGCTTTTGATTATTCCGTCGTGTGTCATTACACGCTATTGTCATGACTTTTTCTCGAACGCCACAAGGTCGAACAAAGACAATAAGAAGTAAGTTGGTTCGAACATTTTTAAAATTCGTTTCCATTTATTGTGATATCTGTATGCAGTTTTTATGTTACTGGAATGAATGGAAATGCATTTTATGGTTAAGAATTAGGTCAGTTATGTATTTAAAGTAATATGTTTTTAAAAAATCTTGTCCTTTTTAAATCTCAGTATAAATACACAACTACTAGGAGCAAACTCAACATAAAGGCACGAAACCAAGAATATTTTTGTATTTACCTTAAAACACAAAGGATAAGATGTTATTCCGGCATTTGCGTAATGAAATACAAACTCAATGGATTTATTTGCTTATGGTAAGTAATATTACGTGGCAACTCAACACATAAGTCTTCCATTAAGAAGTTTCCTTTCATCTTGATATGAATGATGACAAGGAAATATCACGGTGACAAGGTGTTTCTTATTATTTGAAAAAGTATATCATAAAGCACAGAAATTAGTCATGATCAACTTATTTGTTCTCTGCTTCCAATTCTGAGTAAAATAGACCGTGCTCCAAGAAACAAATTTTTCAAAATATTTCTTCTACAGGGATACGATCTAATTCGGTGGTAGTCCTCCCTACACGGTCTGACGACAGCCCCAATAGACACCTAGTGTGTTATCAGCTTAGTGCAAACATAACCCAGTCACACTGGAAACTAAAAATAATCGCGATCATTAAGAAAGAATGGTTTAAAGGATCCATTGCCCTTCTGATACCGAAAGCTTCTGTAGAAGGCCGTGCAGTTATGTTATGAACAGAATACTTTACGGGCTGTTTTCAGACCATTGTGCAGAAGAAACCTCAAGTTGATCTATTAATTCAGAGGCAAAATTTAAACTTTTGTTCCTCGGACCACGGTTGAATTAAATAAGACTGCTTGTAGGTAGGATTGGTTCCCCAAAAGTAGTCAACCCTACTATTTTCTCTTCGTCTTTGTCAAATTTTTCATGTCTTTCAAAGGACTTTTTAGCAAAGTCACAGCACATGTGTCTACCAATCTCGATTATAAGCTCTTGAGACGAGTAGTTATCGTGTAAAACATAAAATAAATAATAATTAATTACCCCATTGGACCTTTTGTATTATGGTATACCTTGCATTTTTTAAAGTATATTCATAAAAGCATGGTATGGTTTGAAATCTCAATTAATAATCAAACATATGGAGATTCAAAGGGGGTATTTTGAAGGACATATTCATTTTAGTCAGTCTTCATGCTTGAATTGTTGAGAACTGACACCAACGAGCCTTTTCAGTATTAAGTGTGAACCTTTGGCATCATGTTTCTGAAAGTGAAAAAATACAGTTAGTGAAGTCGTAAGATACAGTCGTCCTATCATGATAGGTTATGTCTCGCAAAAAAACTGTTTCAGTAAATAAAAAGGGATAGAAGCGTTGGTATGTGGATATTTTTACCATGTATTTGTGTGTATTAACTTCCACAATGCATGTCAATGAACTATCTAATACACTCTATTACTTCAATATTTTTCTTCTATAACATTGTTTAGTATTTATTGTTGATTTAAACGTTTTGATGGTACCAATATGAGAGGTCAGATAAAATGTTAAAGTGGTTATGTCACACTCTTTTAAAAGATCGAATATTTCTCCAAGGGTAAATTTTCATCGAAACGTCTTCTAAAATTGTCAGTCAGTGATTTATATCTGTTTTCAAAATTAAAACTCTATTTAAAATTATATGGTTCACAGAAGCTGCACACAAGCAAGTCAAAATATCACATTGCATAAAAACAACAAGCATGAAGACCTTATTGTGAAATGGGTCATATCTGTTTAATGCAAACGACACGATATGCGGACACTTTGAGATATGCTGTTCTGATTACATGACAGATCCACAAACCATTGGTTGAAAAGGTTGACATGTGTTTTACCATTTATGTATGTGGGAGTATCGTAAACATTATTTATCGAATATTATCAATTATAAAGTGAAAACTAAATATTATCAGTCTGTGCTTCACTTGGTTTTCCCTGAAGAGATTTATTTCAATATATTTGATAGCTTATTTCTGTGAAGTACGTTTTAACCGTGTGATGTTCATCGGGAAAAAACAACGTGCAATTATACAATAACGACATAGAATTTGCGCAAATCTCTCTTTTATGGAACTATAAAATCGCTAATGTCGTTGGAATAGGTCAGATATGTCGAACGCTATTGATTATTTCACAGCGGCGCGCAAAAAAATAATGGCACGTTGGTTTATTGGGTAATAAATGCTAAATTGTCCCCTGAAACAAAAGAGATGAAACGCAAGCGTCAGGTGCTCTAGGTTCTGACTAGTGGCACTGGCGGAATATATTAAACAGTGGGCACAAGGGAATTACTACGCGTGCACCAAATGGAAGGTATACGTTACGAGATACACGAAATGAATGAAGTCTGAATAATGAAGTCCGTGTAACTTTGTAAAAAAAATACATCCCATACATTACACTGTGTTTCATGGCTTATGTTGATTGCATTAAATATCCGTGCCCCTTATCGAAGTGATTTGCTGCGAGATTCATGAAAATTTCGTGTATTTCGTGAATGGACATTTCAAAGAGACATCTGAAGGAATGTCCGTGCATTTCGTGGTTCATGTCTATTTCATAATAGATCCGTCCGTTTATTTGGTTTGAAGTGTGCCTTTTGAGACAACATAATCCTCGTACAATTTCTGAAATCTAAAAACTTCTCTTAATGAATATTTATAACAACCCGCTCATACCTATATCTGTGTATGTCTTAAGATTAATGCAATTAGAGAAGTTACGATTCTGTATTAAAAATACTTGATGAAATCATGCATTTTATGGACTCTTTATGGACAAATCTGCTAATGCCTTTTAGATGTTTTTCCATTGTCTTGAGAAAAATATTTCATAATGCGTGTTAAATTTTTTTCCATTTTAAAGACCAAGTGCAAGTGCAAATTTAAGTGCAAATATTAGGTAATTTTGATTTCGTTTAGACGTCGACTGCATTACTTAAGTGCACTGAATACAACAAGCATTCTGAAACCTATCATGTGATTGATTGGCCTCTTGTGTAACTTTTCGTTCATAGGCAATATGAAATCGACAGGAGGGGTTCAATTTTCAAATTTCAAGTTTTCTTCATTTTAGAATAAAATTTTCTACATTGATTATAATTATAAAATCTTTTTCACAAAAACATGGCTTGGGCATAATTATGTTTGACGATGTTGATCACTTGTATGAGATTTTTACGAGAAAAGTTAAAACTGGATTTTGTAAAATTCTGACCACTGGTCACTTTAACGAGCTGCAAAAGTGTAAAACTGTTTGTGAGGTATTAACCATGTTATAGTACATTGAATTATTACTTCTAAAAAGAAAAAACAACATCATTAGTTTCGTTATTAACCATGCCACGTTGCATCAAAGACAATAAAATTACAACAGTTTCGCTAAGACTGGCAAGTATGTGAACAAACTTTTGGAATGCAGCTGAACAGTAATTAGCTTCTCAATTCTTCACAAGAGGTTTATCATGAATTGAAAGAAAATTTCGATTAAAGTCCTGTAAGATAAGGTTAATGTATTTATTTCGAGTGTACTATGATTCAAGTAAACATTCTTTTACAATGTTTTCGATATAGACATTCGAGGGATTTCAGTAAGAAAAAGCATTATATCTTTGCAATTGAATTAAAAGAAATAGCCACCCAGCATCAAATTTGATTGTCAATATTATGCATCATCTGCTTTTAGTAAATTAATCTGCTGAACTCAAGTAATTGAAGAATATTTCCAGTGTCATTGCCAACTGTAGACATTTCTCACACAACACAATACGTATCAGTTACATGTCAGGAGGTTTTGTACCTCGATCTAAGTGAAAACCAATTATTTCTGCCATAATTAAACCCAACCTCTAAAACAGCTTCAATCAAATTGTTCTCTGTTCTCTATTCGTCACTCTGAACAATAAAACTTTTTCTGCATGGGTATTTTGAGAAAGCTGTCAAACAGAGGCGCAGTAATAGCATCTCCCTGCCATATTCCATGCTTAAGGGGCTTGTAAGGGCCCCTTATGGCGTTTGCTTGTAGAAGGGTCCTTAAATTGGCCAACTACTATCGATTTAGAGGGGTCAGATCTTAAGATGCGCCTTATTGCTGGAAATCAAACGAATTTAAGGATTTAACGTCTCACAGACCATCTGAACCGGTCAAGACTTCGGGGAGAAAAGTCATTTGAATATAAAAGACGTTTTCGCCTTTGTCTTTGTGTTCATTTTAAAATACGTGATATGGTTTAATTGGCAAGGCTCTTTCATTAAGATGTTGATAAACGAAGAATGGCATTGGTTAGAATAAACGTAACTGACTTGATTAAATTGATAATTAGGCCTCATTAAATTAGCAGCTCGTTGAAATCTTAAAATTCTATTAATACTTTTTCAAGGAGAACAGCTAGTGCAAATTAATTGACTCTCTAAATTCGCAATACTTCATAAGGCGAACTAATACAAAACACATTTTCTGTAATTTGTTTGCTAAAACAACAAAAACGCACCGGAAATTAATTCGGATATTAATAACGTCGTCGAGAGAGTATCATTTCTGGTTACACAGACGAGGAACGAGGACTTTCGATTTGTGGGAATTGGAGTTTTTATTGAATATTCATTTAAGAATTAATATGGAATCACCCGAAAGTTAAAAACGACTTTGACTCAACTATGAATAACTAAGGACTCGTTGAAAATGATATGTAACTTTTTTGTATGATTGGAATTGAAGTAGTGGCGTATTTGTGTAGTGTTTTTTTCCGTACTATAATATTATGCCCAAAGCACGTTGACTGATTTAAACCGTGGTCTCATTGGAGATGACATATACGGCTCTTCAAACCTACTTTTACAAAACCTCAAACAGGAGCAATATTGTACTGCCTGGTCAAGGCATTATTTGAATAAAGTGTTTCCAAAGTTTAAACAATATTTTGACTCGAACTGAAAACTTAATAATCTGTTTGCACTTATTTCAGTTCCTGACAAACCATGCTCCAAGATTTTGTCAAAATCGATTTTCAGCATGATTAAAAATGGAATCTATAGGATTTTTTTTTCATTTCATAATTGAATGGTGATATTGAAAGCATCATTAATTTTACGCAACGATGATTCAAACAAGTTATAAACAAAGACTAATATTGTACGTCCATGTAAAACCAATCCCATCTGTCACCAAAGCCTTCGTGTATTTCCGATATGAACACAACAAAGGCGGTGCGTTATGGTCAAGTTAATAACATCCTCGTTTCCGAGTAAATAACCGTGTCAATCATTAATGCACGTGGAGGTCGTGCAGCCCGTGAACATGATGATGAATATGATTGGTCGTCAATGAGTCATGTGACACACCTCAATGGGACGTCCGATGTCGCCACAGGTTGCTTTTGTTTAATTACTCGAATGACTAATTCTTTTTGTCTTCAATATATTTATCTTTTTAGTCATTGGGTAAACACAAATGTTCAATCAAAAGCAAAGTTCATAATGGGGATTGCTTATATATTGACGTGAATGTCTTTGTTCTAGTTTTCAATTAAAACAACGTTTTAGTTCTAAATCATTTGTAGGTCATGCGGGGTAATATTTTTGGGGACATTCGTATCATTGTTAACTGCGGTACAAAATGTAAAACTTTTACGATTAGAAACAGTGTACATGAATTTTGTTTCATGTTGTTTTACATTTGGATATGTGTTACTTGCTAATTTATAGGTATATTGATAATATTGTGAGCAAAACATTGCACTAGATATAATTTCTGTACATGATTACAACACATGGCTTTTTTCATACTGAAAGCTTAAAGGGGTAAGGGACGGTATAAATTTCTACAAAGTTTTCACATTTAACATGACTCTATGCCAAATATATTATTTTCAGAGGGTCAGGTCATCTCTTAAGTCAACCTGGTCAGCCGTAGTCGTAGATGAAATAATCAAGTATAAAGCAGAAACCACTGGCGGCCATTTTTGTGTGAACACCTTTTAATCATTTGAGGCAGGGAAATTGAATGGAGTAGCTTAACCGATCATGGCACGTTCGGTTTGAAATTTCTTGTTTTAAATATCCTATTCATGTTTAGAATTATCTCCTTAAATTTTGTTTTGTAAACAAAACTGTACATAACAATGTTAAAGTTGATTAAATCTATTTGTTTAAGAAATATCCTTGCTCACATGCGTGATTTTAGTAGGCCTACAGCATGGTTGAGGTTTAATAAGGTAATGAAGCCCGATCTACAGGCTAAGTGTTTTATTTTTTTATACAGTTTAGAAATATCCTTTAGGAAGGTTTTGACTTAAGCGATGCATTTTATTCGAAAAAAGGTAATGTAGAAATCCGTTGCATGAAATTTAGAAATACAGTTCAAAGAAAAATATCATCTGGGTCACATAGGCATGTAGAAATATATTATCAAAATATAAAATAAATTTGACTAGATATATGAATTACTACCACTTCTTCCATAACAACATCGTAAAGCGGAAGTGGATTGTACATGACGTCTGTCAAAATAGGTTATAGTTTTTTTTACACGACATATATTTCATCAGCGTAACAACACCACAATTGATATATATCAACATAATGCTTATTGTTTTGGGCATCATATTGACATTGTTATATGTAATTAAATAGCTATTTATACCTTAAGCAATAATAAAACGCGACATGATGATATTATTTCATAAACTTCAATGAATCTACTTCAGCGGTGTTTTTCTATAGATGTGAATAACTTTTGTAAAGCTCTCTATTTTGAACAATATTTCATAGATATTGAGCCTTTTCTTATCCATTTTCCTTTATCCGTTTTGTATCCAAATACCCTTTCATCTATTGTGTTGGCTATAAGCAAGCGTCATTTAATAACGTAGGTAAAGGGACATAACTAACTTTTGATTCTTTGAAGTTGGTTTTTTAAAGGCAGGAAGACTAATATTGCATGTCAAAATTTACGTAATTCAACATAACGCTGTTTGGGTGTAATATGGACCAAACAATAATCTAATAATTCTCCACGATTAAAAGAAGTTGACACTTCGATGGTAATTAAGTCTGCTGAGAAAGAAAATTCATTTCCATGAGAATATTTTTATTGATTTTGGCGCTGCCAATGCTATTGTACGCTGTCGATCGAAACGATGTAATTAAATTTTCGGACTACGAGCAAAACTTGAAATCATTTAAACACCGTGTAATCAATTTAAATTCGCATTATCAAAAACACGTACATAGCACGTGGTCATTTTTTCTAATTAACGTATTAAGTCTGAAGTTAACGCTTGCTTACCTAAAGGACTAGAAATTGCCGGGTTTTTTAATTCCTTCAACATTGATGAAACATAATCAATGAAAATTGATTTGGCTTAAATTCTTTAGTAGAGTTTAACAAATTTGTAAATACAATTCACACACCATGAGTTTAAACAATATTTCATTATTTAATAAAAGTGCTATTGTGGTTATAAAGTGTGTTCAAATTGAGAATAAATATTACTACTTGATAGAATATTATTGTAACATTTCATAAAAAGCTTTCTACTTATAGAACAGCAGACTTAGTTGTTTAACCCTTGCGTAATTCGAACCCCCGATCGCGCTCACTACTGTACTAGTCGTCCCTAAACGAATTTTTCGTATGTGCCCGATGTTACTTCCAGATTGTAAAAAAAGGAGTTGAAAGACAGAGGATCAGCTGTCCTCATCCAAAATCCAATTCCTTTACCGAAAGCCAATGTACTGACAGACCTAGAGACCTTAAATCAAGTATATTAATATCTAATGACACAAGGGAATAATAAAATATATTTGCATGTAATGTTACGCTCAGTTACATATTGGCAAGAGAAGGCGTATAATATTAATGACCCATGCTGTGCGTTTACTTCGAACAAATGGTACTAAATGGAACCAAAAAATTGTTGTTTTCCTTTTGGAATGACAAGAAAAATTCACATATATGTGTTTTGCCTGTCCAATTTACGAATTGTGTTCGTCATAAAACATTGCAAATAACCTATTATTCTATGGATTTTAACAATACATTGGTAAATTCGCAGAGAGAGGTTCGGGGTTCGAATCCTACAATGGACTCGGTTACGTTAGTCGACACTACCTTGAGTAATTACAAAATATACTCGCAGTACTACTTATGTAATGAATATGAAATTTTGATACTCTCCTGGTAAATCTCATTAAAAACCGATTTACTTCTCTAAATTAAGAAAAGAAACAGATTTGTGGAAAGTTACAGATTGGTCGTGACGCTATGAAGTCTTCTTGAGCCATAATTTTGATCACGCTTCAAAATAAGTTGTTACAACCTTAAAACCTATGCGATTTACATGTGTATCTTCTATATGAATTGGCAAGATACTGATGCCCTGACATGTTAATCATAGTGGCACGGTAGCACTTTTTAAATGTTAATTTTTTTCAAATTTCTTACCATCTATGATAAGTGCATACAAAAATATGTTCTCCTTGTTCTTCGTCTCATTGCTAAACCCGATTAGCCATTAACCAAGAAAAAATGGTTAAATATTCAGAGAAAACAGCATGTGGTCATTTTTGCATGAAACACCTTTCATTCATTAGAGAAAGGGAAATGAATTGCGTAGCGAAGACGAATTTGGTAGGTTCGCTTTCTTGTATTTATTTGAAACGAGTGTTTTACAAATGCTAACGCAGTCTGATTAAAATCGACCGTGTTCCGAGGAATAAAAGTTTCAAAATATTGACTCTATCGAGATTCGAACTCTTTCTGTCTAGGCTATCCTCTCCACTAGGTCTGACCGCACCCTACTGTAGCGCACGTTCTTACGTAAACTAAGCTAACCAATCACAATGCGTGCGGCAAAAGCATTCGGTATCAGTAGCTAGGGGCAAGTAACTCCCATTTACCATTCGTTAACCTTGATCGCCGCTATCCTTATTTTAAACGGAATGACGTGATTGGTTCGCTATTGACTAGGTTTTGTCTGCGCTAAACTGGTGTCAGCACGTGCGAGCAGTGAGGCTGCCTTCAGACCGATGTGGGGAGGATAGCCTAGACAGATAGAGTTCGAATCTCGATAGAGTCAATATTTTGAAACTTTTATTCCTCGGAACACGGTCGATTTTAATCAGACTGAAAGCTAACGTTTCTTTTTTATTTTTGTGAGACCCTTTATTTCCTTACGGCTACGTATTACCGTGCATTTAAGCATTATTATTACCCATATGGTTTATCATAAGCGGTGACATATTTTCAATATGAGCACATGTGCACATATCACTTTTGCCTAGCAACGATTGTTTCAGCGCGAGTTACCGTTTTACGTCGTCTGTGACGTCATCAAACCATCAAATCATATGACACACTTCCTCGGGTAATAATCTCTATTTATGATACCATTGGTACAGAAAAATTTATGAAGCTTATATTTTGATAATCTTTTCTGTAAAACTTCTTATAAAGAAACCATTCTGCTGAAAAAAATTGAATACCTTTTGACAGGCGAATTAAATTAAGTTGCATAAAAAAATCCGACACATCTTTTCCAAAGTGATGGAGGACTTTATTATTACTTTTTATTGGAATAAATGATAAAGAATACGTAATTTATCTTTACCATCAGAATGAAGAATCTGAATCCTTAGGGCTAGCATCTTTAAAGGTTTTCTTTTTTAAAAACTTACATGTATCCGCGCCAGGCGAAGAGAAGGTGGGTTTCCAATTTCTATATTCGAGCGCTACCAATTATATTTGAACATTTACATTGATCAAAAGAAAATAATATGACTATATGTTTTAACAGCGTCAAAAAGGAAATCTTACAAACATGTAAAAGTGACGAACAAACATCCTCTTTTCACTAGATAAAATATGGAGTATGTCTTTGAATATCGACTACATGTTTATTACACTTTTGATTTTGATGAAAATTAATTGACGTCTAAAAGAAAGATTAAACATTTTAAACCGAAAATACCTAATATCATATGATATGGCTAATGGCTAAAGTTCGATTCGACATTTAAAAGCTGAACTTCTTCGTTTAGAAGCAATATACCTGCATTTTGGTGGCAATTGCAGAGAAGACAAAAGCGCTTGACCTTGCTGCTGTTGTTAAGTCACGTAGCACGTCCATAATCAATGTTTGTCACACCCTCAGTGACAAAACCACCTAAAATCTACCAAAAATACCATGGATAACCATTGCTCCTTCGTTTTGATTAGTAAACCCGTTATGACATTACAGAGAGAGTGTGGGGATATGTTGGGAAAAGTTGGGAATACAAATACAGAATCCTTTTGATGCATGTAAAACTACCAAAGCTGTTAATGGCAGATAGCGATGGTAGGAATTTCGATATGTCGACATAGGTACTTTTAGAGCTGAGGCCGGACAACCATTTCCCACGATATTTCAGCATATGGCTGATATCAACTGAGTTGACAAATCGAGATTGGCATACAATGTCTTCAAGTGATTGCAAAGCTCTCAAACCTGGTCACCAATTGAATTCATAGACGTGTAAACAGGACGTTTAGACTCCAACCACACATTATCTTTAATGAACCACATTACCTTTAATGAACAAGCTCTGATGCCGTTTAACGTGAAGACTGAAACAGCTGACAGGTGAGGTCATTCGACCTTTTACGTTCTTCGCTACAAATGATGTTTCTGGAAGTGTCGAGGCACGAGTAAGTGTTTGGCTGTTTTAAAAATGGTGGATATATAAGGGGTACGTCAGATCAAAATTTTACCATTCTTCATTATTTTATTAAAGTGGTCACAATTTGGTGTGAAATTTCTTTTGGACGTCATTTCATATACCCCTCAATCCATGCTTAAAGTGACACAGAGTATATATTTTGCAATTTTTACTGTAGCTTATATAATAGCCAAAATAGAATAAATCCTTGTAAAGTTCAAATCATGTCGTAAAATTTGCATTTTCATTACTAACATACACCTGTACAGTAATAATTGGGAAACGGCCATATAGAAGTTAAATTCTTCTAAATCTAAATAACTTAGATATGTGATATACTTAACGCTAAAATGTCTTATTTGCCTTTGTGTCTGATGTCAATAAGTTTCAAAATTACGTTTGAGTCTTATTTGGTTATAAGCAAAATCTTAATATTTCCGATATCGTAGTTCATGCGGATTTAAAGTCACCTTGCATTAAATACTTCCGGTCTTTAAAAATCAACTTTACTACCTGAATACGTAAATATTTGTTAAATACCTCACGAGGTAGATTACTTGATTGAGGATCTTGAATTATATCTATATAAAGCTATACAAGGTCTACTGTAATGTATTGTGTTTCTCTGTCAAGGCTATTGCGAAGACAAATGATACAAAGACATCGTTTAATCAAGTCTTATTTCGCAAGACTTTCTCGTTTGTATAAATAGGGTTGCCTTGTCGTCTAACATACCTAGTGCAATAAGGTAATGTACATTTAGAACGAGAAAATGTATTTTACAAACCATAGAAAACGATAAAGAAAATATATGGGACGTAATTAAAGATTACTTATAGAGTAATGTTATAATGAATCTTAAGGTCCTATGACACTACACTGCGATATTTTGTTACAATTTGTAGTATCTAACTTCTCTGCACAACACAATGAATGAGTTTTACATGGTGTTTTGAACCAATCGAAATTGTGTCATATCTAAAAAAAAGTATGTGATGCCATACCAATTACTATTGTTATCGTACGGCAGTTCAATAAACAAAATGCAGTCCGTCGCTTTCAAACCCTGTTCCGAGGAATAAAAGTTTCAAAATATGGCCTTTACCGGCATACGAACTCTTTCAGTAGTTGCCTCTCCACATGGTCTTACGACGTTCTGTACAGGCAAACGTTCTGTTACCAGTTTAATGCAGAAAAAAACTAGTCATAAGCGGACCAATCACATCATCGCTTTTAACAAGAAAAATTGTAGCGACCTTGTGGAAATATTAGATTTTTGGAGTTACTTGCCCCTAGCTTCTGATACCGAAAGGCCATCCGATTTACTATCTGAACGTCCCCAAGACTACAAGGGATTTTCTCGGTTTTAAGTTATTTATCATAATATTTTTAGATAATATTTCTAACATTTTTTAAATAAAAATTTCCAATCTATCAAAATCACCTACATTAAACTTCCCATTTTTAAAAAATCTCGATTCAAAGTCAATTAAAGCTCACGTTACGGTTTCAATTGGTAATATAATAATTAGGTTTGCATTTTATTTCTTATCGATATACACAATCCTTACATGCTGTTACACGATACATCATTGCCAGTAGAAGAGATTCTTGACAGAGGAAGCCAATGTCATAACTGAAATAAAAGGTTATTTTGGGTGCTTATGTCGTTTGCAAACATTTGCACTATTTGACATTTTTCACCCCCAGGAAGCAATAAGTTTAATTCAGGTGTAAACACGCAGATTTGCCTCCATTCTTGATTTTTACTAATTGATTTGCCAAATGCAGGAAACAGTTTGCATTTTGTTAATTGGTATTGATTTTTGTTTAAAAAGTGTATCTGATTTCGCACAATATTGATCAATAAAGTGCATTTCTTTCTGAAAAAGCAGCCATCCTGATGTTTGCCAGTACATTAGCCTTTATTATCCGATGTATTTGATGTGCAGCGATGGAAAACAGAGACAAAAACGTCACTGATTTTCATTTTCGAAAAGAACTCATAAAAACATTGCAATCAAAACAAAGCTGATTAAATTCCGAAGCTTTTAACCAAAAAATTCCATTTAAGCCTTGTTAGATATCATATATTGATCTAAATATCAATTGTTTAAATAATCCGTCCCAATGTTTAAATTTATTGTCAATAATCGAAATCAGGCCGTATCTTTGAAGTGTTGGCGCATCAATTATTGATATTGACGTTCTATGTGTAATTCCCGAACTTGTCATATATCAATTACCCCAAGCAGGTAAACAGCCACGAGTTTCACGTGCTTTTCAATTTGCCGCAGGTCTTGTCGTGTCGTTTAGTACACCTGCCGCACGTGCACCACTTCAAAGCTTTAGCTCCCGTGGAACTCGTGCTGCCCGTGCAGCGCGTGAGTCACGCGGATCGTGTTGGATCTGGAATTACACGCGCTTCATTGCCCTCAATAAAACGTCTAATACGTGAAATAGACACCTGTATAATCCGGGCTTTGTAAGAATATTGATTTGTGATAAACTTGTGGCGTGTATGGTGTATGAGGTCTTACACAGCCGCTTCTTCGGATTTTATAATCACTCATATTGAATTATACCATCTTGACAATACAATGTACTCCATCGCGAATTTTAATGATTATGATGCAAATGAAATCGATAAAACAAGAGCTTTGACTACTATAATGTTTATTATCGAAAGTTGTTTTTTCATCTCCACCATTTTCCATAAATGATGAAATAATTTTTCAAAGTACTTTGATCATATCTTCACTTCAATAATGAATCTCTCTGGGCTGGCTGAGGTCAGTGTGTAATGTTTGACTGTCATGCGGGGACACTGTTACCCTTAGTCATGCAGCGAAGCTGAAACAGACATCATATCCTTTACCGCCCAGCGTTCACGCTTGACTTATTCAATACATAGCTGATAGAAATTGAACTAAAGTTTGAAAACGCTCATTATTGTGATAAATAAACAAATTCCATACACCTAAGAGATTACTGGGGGAAAGACAAGATTTAAAAGATAGATGAAAAGTACCATTAAATCATATATTTTAGCTTTATTATGTAAAACTAAATGAATATTGTTTATCAGCATTTGCTTATCAACATTAAATCACGTCAAGTCTATTTCAAGAACTAACTTAAAACCACCTTTTGCTATTTGATATTTTCATTTTACGAACTGTATCTTCAAAACCGGCAAATTAAGTCCCTTTATCTTTAAATCATAAGAATCTCTCATCTATAAATAATTAATATGCTTCAAGAAATTCTTTGAACTAAATATAACGTCGAGTAATATTTCAAGCCAAATAAACCATAAATAAGTAGCATCAACAATATTGATATCAATAAATCTCGTAGACCGCTCAATCATTCCCGTGAGTCATTGCGACTTAGTTCCGTCTGAATATAATCTCGATCCAGAACTTTGCATATCATCCCGCCAAGACGACGTAATCTCGTTAAAATCGATAATTTTGTTTGATTATAATTAAGGACTGGGCTCTTACGGTTGGTAATTATATTGTAGAAAGCACAAAGAATGCTCAGAAAAAAAACGGAAGTACCGTATTGACAATATAATTAGCGGATCATAGCTGGTTGGGAGACATTAAAATGAATCTGTTTAATCCGCAAAACTCAAGCTGTTTAAATGATGAGATTTTAATCATAGTGACAAGGAAAATATTAAGGTTTCAATCATACTCCTAATGAAAGCCTATTGAAAACGTCAGCCGTTCGATATGGTTTATTTTACAGCGTATTCTCTTGAAGTAGAAAATTGTCATTGATGTTTTTAAAAAATAGCTCTTTTATGTCTCTTCAATTTAGCTTCGCCACGGGCAAAATGGGGAATATTTAAGAAATCAATTTGAATTCGACCATTTAATGTACTTCTGACGCTATTTTGTGTGGATATTTTATCAAGATAAATGAACCCCGCTTTAGAAAGATCAGCTACTTAAAGTGGATTGCATTTAGAGATAATAAAGGGTATGATTAATTTGTTCAGTTTTCATATTTTCTAAAGAAAAAACACAAATATTGGCTGTAAAAATTGAAATGAAATAAAATCAATTCTGTTTTCAGTTTAAGAAATAAACAATCAAATTATCTGTACTATAGGTTTCATTTAGACTTTAAACCATTTATAAGTCACTTACTAAAGTTGAATTAATCGACTGATCACTTTACATCTTAATATCCTTTAAAATATGTTACACAATCGTGTACTCTCACGACGATGCAAAACGTTTTACTAAAACAGCAAATGAAACTTATGAGTTTTAAGTTATCCTTTTAAAAATGAAATTTGACCTATACGCACCTAGTTCATTTTAAAACGATGCTCTCATTTAAAAGGTATTGCTGGAGGTTTCATAAAACCCCTCTTTGAGCTAATCTACTCTTGTAATGTGTGTTGATGACTTGGACAAGAAGTGAAATTGACATGTTGCTCGTGCAATACACACCTGATGCTATTCTCACAGCTGCAAACGTTCAGAATATTCTCGAGACGTGTACATTTCTTCAAGGCAAACTTGCTATTGTAAAGTGCTCCACACGTTGATTACCAACTTTATCCACGACACTCGATGAAGTAAATTCAACCAGTTATTTGACCAATTCAATTGAAGTGACACGGCGAATGTCATTAGGGTCAACTATGTCAATTGTTGTCAATGGTGTTACGAGGGGAAGTCAATAAGTTTAATGAAGTGGATATAAAACAGAAGCCGGTGGCGGTGATATTTGTTTTAATTTTAATATAATATCCCTGGACCTCGATGCACTTTGCCCATTTGTCTTCAGTAGCCGCCTTGAGTTTATATTATCATCATCGCCAAATCTTAAACCTTGAAAATTTGATTTGATTATCAAAAGTCGCTTGATACTAGATTTGGACTGTAGGGGAATGGTTAAGTTGTTCAAAGCCACATTGTTGAAGGGCCGCCTGTGCAAAACGACCCTTGTGCACTGGAGCTTTTTAAGATAAGATAAGATAAGATAAGATAGAACAGAATTTATTTCTCTAATGCTGCAGGGAATGAATGATTGGCGGAACCTGTTTGTTCGAAAAGTCGGCATACGCATGAAGAAGCATAACTCCAGCAGTTAACATGCCGCTCCTCTGCCGCTTGTTTTCCGCTCTCTATTGTTTCAACAAGTCCACAAAGTAGGATCATGTTATTGTAGTTTTAGGTGGCTTTAGTCAATAAGTATCACGCCCATTGAATCCCAGAAAATCGTCGCCATAATCTTGCCCGCAGAAAGCTAAGTTCTGAACTTCTTTGGTACAGGAGAGTGCTTATGCTTCCATAGCGGACTCTTGCATGGTGTCAGGATCCCAGTGATGAATCCACGTTTCACCCCCTGTAACCAGACGGGGCATGAACGTTAACGGGATCAGCATTGTAGATGTCAGTGAGCTCGCGACTGGATTCAACTCTCAGGTCCTCCTTTCACAACGCTCAAAGGTGACCGTAAGTCCTTAAGTTAACCTTAGCGCAATGTTAAAGAATGGGAGTTAAGGTTAACCTTATGAAAGGCGGCCCTGGTGTCGATCTTGTGCATTTAAGTTTCGTGGCACCCATCTTGCTGACACCTTGGACAAGTGCAAGTGCTCAAGAAATATTGTGGAAATACTTCAATGAGAAATACCATACTCTGCAGATATCTCGTCCACCCTAATTCTACGATCAGACATGATTAAGCCCTGGACCCGTGCAACCATATCATCTGCAGTGGCTTCTCCTGGCCTTCTTGACCATTGGTCTTCCTCCAAGATGTTGCGACCCTGTTTAAAGAGCCACTCCGTGAGTTGTTGGCGTCATATATATGCCAAACTTAATCAATGGTGTCATTTGATAGCGAAGTATCGACTGTTACCAAACAGACACATTTTAAAGCTTATTGGTTTTTTACAGTGACAATATGAAGAAAGAACGTCGCAATTATGATCGAAAACCGGACATTGGCGCGCGTCAAATAGTCAAACGTAATTTTGGAGACTTATCTAGAACAGCCAGGAGGGCAGTTAGAAGTTGATAGCGTTTCTTAGGTTATATAACTAGTCTCCATGTATATTGGACGTGATTTCTACACCTCTGTTTTTAGATTTTCATGGAAAACCAGTTTTTGTCATATATATGTCTTTTGGACATGAAAAGTTAACATGTCTTGATTTTATATCACCACATATGACATTTAGGTTCGTATCAAAGGTAAATAACATGTTATGAAAATCCCGGAGAGGCTCCTTAAGCTTAGCTCATACGTTTATGTATTTCGGTCGCATTCAACCCCTTCTTTCTTGAGAAACTTGATAACCGCACGATGCTCCGGTTTGGATCTTTCCATGCTTACAGGAGGGGATCTGTGTTCAACAGACTGTAAATCTCGGGAAGGGTTGTTCATGTCTGTAAACTGTCGTGAGATGGCCTATCTCAATAATGACATCAACGATAATGTCTTCAGGGGTGTATCAATACTCACTTTTAAGAAACTTATTGACTTCCCCCCGCATTTTATATGAAATAACTGACTGGTGCTGAAAAATAGTTTAATGTGTTCGGTTCAGCATAAAGTCTCAATGAAAATTTGAGTCATAATTTGTTATATCGAAAAAACCTCAAATGCACCAATGAGACAAACGGAAGTTTGTAGATACACAGACAGATACAGGCTGGTTGTGTTATGGGTCCATACTTACTATACTTCAATGAGATGTAGAATTTTGATTCTAGAACAGGCACCATGTCTTTACTCAAGTATGATTGAGAAAAAATAAACGTCATACATTTGGGTGCATGTTGAGTGAAATGATCTTACTTAAATCAGTATAGTTTCGGGTGAATTTGCAATTGGCCATTATGGAAGTGGCCGCAGGTTCAAATGTACTTGGTATGTTGGCATGTACCAAATAATTTTTTATGAGGAAAACTATGTCACTTTGAGTACCATCCATATCATAGGAGGTATGAATTAAAAGTATGAATTAAAAAATACAATAAATGAATCATGCATTATTCATGTACCGTGGTTGTCTATTGTTTTATCTTAGCCTTTTATAAGATATGAATTTTCCTTTAGCAATTCTTATTTTATTCGTTATTATTTTATGTCAAAAGAAAAGGAAAATAGCCAAATCCTTTTAAAATGTTTGAATAAAATCTCGCGGACTAAACATATTAAAACGATGAATGATCTGCTCACGTGTAATTTTATCCATAGCTCTAATACTAAACTGGACAAATATCCACATGATACCTTCTATGAGTCACACAATCGATAGAATCATGAATTTATTTTGGGAAGTCTTACAACACTTTAGGATCATCGAAATCCTAAATCTTCAAATGACATTGTCAAAATTAGTTCAAATATACCCTCCTCCTTTTCCAACTTGAACATGGCCTTTATGTGACCTATAGTATGGCTTGTTAAGGTTGGATTAAATTAACAGATTTCACGCGGCAGATTGAACTACTAGAATTCTAATTCCTAATCAGGTATTAATAAGAGTTAAACTGCAAATAAGCTGAAAATTCGACAATAACCCACCATTAGCCCAAAACAATAGCGTCGCGTTCTTGGCGAAGATTTCAGAAGCTCTCGAAGTGTTAAAATTGCCTTTCACCAGTTTCAATGTATGACACTTAAGACACGAGAAAGGAACAGTATTCAAAGTGTTGATTAAAAACTTACGACTTATTAAACATTTCAGTCGGAATTAATTTGCCAAAAGGCTTATAATTGATTGGCAAACATTGATTTCATTATTACATTAGAAGTCATTTAAATTTGGTTATACGCGAACTTGGTATTAATAGAAAAATTTCACATGTGATCATCGGTGTATTGATTATGTTTGATGCCATTATTTATCGTAAACCGTCGATTCAAATGACATCTTTCTGTCATTGTCAGATACTTTCAACACCAGAAGAACATTAACAGAGAAATACATTACAAAACTATAGAGTAATTTAAAAAAATAAAAGGTCGTTCTCACCATACAACTTGTTGCAACAACTTCAGGACATACAACGTAGTTGCTGAACGAGTACAGCATATTTGTAACGACCATCCATATATATTTTCAGTTTTACTTTTTACTTACTACATAAGGATTATTTCGCGATTCAGTGACATATGATTCGAGAAAGTCATATTCGAACGTCAACGGTAATAATTTCTTTAATTAGGATTTCTTTAAACTTGGAACGCAGGAAAGCATCCACATTATGGCCCGCTTCTCTTTCGACGGCCTTAAAGTGACTTTACGAACAATTATAAAATGACGTTAAGGACAAAAATAAAGGAACTCGCGCTACCACATTCGTTGCATAGAGAAATATATGTGTGAACCAGTGCACATATTGCTAATACGTCACTACATATATTTCCCCCTATGGTTAATAAACATCAGTACATGACGACAACTACTTAGTACTATTATCGACAAGCGCTACCGATGGCGGAGACTATGTTGACCGTTTATTTTTTCCACGTCCATGTGCTTTCGAGCTCTGTATGTATTATGAATTTTTTAATTGACGCTAGGAAAACTTTCTATTAATTTGATAGTAAAGGTGGCAAGTAATGCAATTTACGTATGATTCATATTTCACATTCTGTACCAGTTAAGTCTGTGTTGCTTATCTCAGTTGATGTTTCAATTAGTTACATATAAGAATTCATCTCCACGTATCAATAATTTGGTTTGGGAACTATAAGAGGCAATCGAAAAGACAACAAATAGTTTTTCATTTTTAAACTTTAATGAAACGTTCATAAGTTAGCACATCCTTAAGTTACGTAAAATATCATAAGAATTGTATATTTCATTCTTATCTACATTTATGGACTACTATTTTCTACAAATACGGCGCTCTACTTACATGTAGACCATTTAAGATAATTTATTTCAAATCTCAACTCAAAGATTACTCATTCAATGTATATTTTGCATTTGAAATTCATCTTAGAATTCACCAAGACCTAATAAATTTCATTTTTGATATCCATGAATCCGTCGTTCAACTCATGCCAACATTTCGACGATTTCAAGGCATCAAGTAGTTATGATGACTAACTTACGAATAAATTAGCAACTCTTAGGGCTAGAAGTTGCTTGGCTTCGCGGGTAGTTTCATTAACTATTGTTGTGCCACAAGAATTCTTGCGATGCTTTAAGATCGCGTTAGTATTGATCGACCGCCAATTTTGCCTGAAGAAAATACTCCAAGACTTGATTCAGGGGCCAATTAAGTGTTGGCTTACATTAAAAGTGACCTCACTAGCCACTGTGGGTCTCAAATCTCGAATTTTTCAACTAATGAAGGATTGATCCCCGTATTTTATTCAATTATTATAATGCGTAATGGTATTATAGAAGGCCCACCATGTCACGTGATAATAGGTTACAACCTCTGCCTCATGATAATCGCCCGCAGTGGCATAGTAATTGTTGCGTAAAGTCAGAGATAGTGGTGCGTAATTGGTAGTGGATCGTTGTAATCCGATGATTCTAAATCGTGTTCTGGTGTACGGGGGCTGTTAAGTGTCAACACTTTTTGGAGAGACTGTAACACAATCAAATATGGAAATACAAAAAGGCCTCAGTAAATATAATATTCTTTAATCCACGACATTCGTATCAATTTGATTTACTTTTGCTCTGTTTCAAGTTACCGCAATATGACCGGTTGATGAAAGTGACCAACGAAGAGACGATTTGTGGAGATATGCGACACACGTATCCCAGGTTTATAAAGAATGGGAGGGATGATACCCCAAAAGCTGTTACATGTTTTCCAGTTCAAAGCAAAGTAAATCGCAAGTAATTAAGTTAACCAATGATTTGCGTTGTTGATCACCGAATAGATGGTTACCCCCACGTGTAGTGTTCTGCACGTGCTGACAATGATTTTCAATGTAAATAAACATGCATGTAGCTCTATAAATTGACTGAAACAATTATTTGTTTAAATGCAATGCGGATGTAGTCTAAGTAACAAAAGGCGACAAAAGTGTATGGTGACATTTTAATATACAATTGTTTACCACCAGAGGTTTACCACAGTAGATGAACTATTAGAGATATACCACTGGAGACGTAACACTAGAGATGTATCACTGTAGATGTACTATTAGAGATGTACCACTGAAGACGTAACACTAGAGATGTACCACTGGAGATGAATTATTAGAGATATACCACTGGAGACGTAACTCTAGAGATGTATCACTAGGGCACCACTGGAGACGTAACACTAGAGATGTATCACTGTAGATGTACTATTAGAGATGTACCATAGGAGACGTAACACTAGAGATGTATCACTAGAGATGTACCACTGGAGACGTAACAATAGAGATGTATCACTAGAGATGTACCACTGGAGACGCACAACTAAAATGTACCATCGGTATTTGATGTGATTTTTTTGCCGAAACGATTTTTACAAACATACTCCATGTCACTGTAAAGCAGGCTGTTTTGTTCCGCTACATACGTTAAAAAACAATGCACTTTCGTGTCGTTTAATTCAATGTTACGACCAAAACAAAAGCACATCGCTTCTATACATAGTCTATTATATTCATAAATTTGGTTGTGTCATTTGGTAATATAGCGAGACGATATCACTTCAAGTTATCGTGTGAATGTAAAACTGTGACTCCAGAGGATACGGTCCGGCATGAAAAAAACTTGACCTTTGGATGCCAATTGAGAAATGCATTAACAACTGTCAAATAAGCAGATTTCAAAGATTGATCATTCGCTATCAGCAAAGTCAATTACTACCGGATTGATAAGCATTAAACCGTTATCTACGACTTGAATGATTATAAATTAACACGACCATGGATCGACCTGAAAGCCTCACAACAGTACGACGTATCTAACAACAAGATACAGCTAATTATTGCCCACACATCTTTTGGGGATTCAAAACCTGCGATTGCTTTTTACATCTGACCATTTTCATTTCCCGGGAGAATTTAATTGGCTCTTCTCTTAATGTTTCTTGTCATTCTAAACCAGATGTTAGCGGCTCTATTGGCTTTAAAGCGGAAATTGCTTCCGGATGACCAGTGGCGATTTAATGTCACTGGTCAGATGTTTCCGTTTTGAGGTAAGTAATGCTTCTGTCAGTGATAGCGTATCTGTCTTCCGTAATTATATGTCACCTCAACGCAGATGGCTGTTATCATCGACATCGTTATCACAACCTTGGGATGTCCAACTGTGAGTGATTGAGTGTTATCAGCTTTGATGTGGTCAGATAGAGAACCATAATTATTATTTATGTGGTGAACAGGCACGAGTCGTTCTTTTTAAAGATTATTGATAGTATTCTCTCTCCACTGATAATACATTTAAGTCCAGGACAGGGATTGCATGAATATTATCGTGATAGAAAATAGAAACATTTTGAAGTACAGTTGTAATTATATTATTTTAGATATACACAGAGACACATACTACATATCTATCTATTGCGGTCCATTGATAACTAAATTGAAAACAAAAGGTACATAATAACAAAATAAAGTTTTCAGACTCAAAATAAATAAAACAACAGTAGAGCGTTAGTGTAAACAGTAAATTTCGGTTGAAAAACAAAACAATTCACTAAGTAGTAAAACAGTTTGGTTTGAAACAAGTGTAGATTTTGTGCAATATGAAACTGGTTTCTAGAGCTGGTTGATAAAAGTATCGGTTGAATATTTATATGAAAAATGACTTTTTAAGGCATCTTACCAGGGCACTATGATTACAATGAAACTGTTCCAAGAAAGGTATACTTGCTATTGTGAAAGTGAAAGGCCGTTCATTATAGCGTATAATTCCTTAGTTCGGGATACAATGGGTTTCTGTGAAATGCACGCCGAAATATTGTTGTGATCTTTCTCTTTAATGTAAGTATTTGAATCATAGTTGCACGTTTAAAACTAACATCGGCGACTTCATTCATTAGTTGTTTTTCCACATACAAATACCATCGTCTTAAAAACGTCATCGCTTTGAGCAGACCTAATTTTTTAACTATCACCAAGATACGTATTTCATTCATAACAGTAGAAAGCAGCATTTAGACATCAAGCTCTCTTACACAAACTTAATATATAAGCGTGTTACAGTTGCTAAGACTCCTTCAGGGATGTTAAAAGTCCTTGTAAATAAAATACTGCTCGATAGGGTTCATGTCAAGTGATCTTTCACTCCAGCCAATCAGTGAAGATGCTACGAAATAGGCATTATTCAGGCTTTATAATGCTTTCAGAAAAAGAAAGTGAATGGTTACTTGACATGATACCGTATGGAGCATGTCTCAGCTCTGAAACGTAGCTGGTTGAGAGAGTTAGAGATTTACTAATCTTTACCATACTCACCTCGCACAGCGACATGCATTTAATTTCTAGTAGAGATGGCTGTCTATGTCTCCCAGTGTTTTCACATCCTGTCACTCAGATTTAACTATCCGTTTCTCTTTAAATATATCATTAAGAGCTTTTCATCTACTTTTTCAGAACAACAGCAAGAGTCTAGGATAACTATCACAAAATAGGTGAAATTTAAATCTTGTAGCCCGAGAAAAGGGGGATATGATTGCTTATTTCAAACCCGAGTCAAAGATACGGAACAAACAATTGGTAAAGTATTGGTTCCTGAGCTGCGAAAAGGTTTGAACGGGCCTCTTCTGTCGTCAAGGTGATCACTAATGATCTAAAACCGTAAAGGGCGTAAATTGTTGACCCTATACTGTTAAAACTTTACATGCATCTTCATAAGAACTGAATTTAGAGATCTGGCTCTAAGCTAGTGTGATAGGCCCTACTGCTTCAAGACGACGCTCTTTTCCATAAGACAGTCGATTGTTTAACATTAAAAAGAACTTTTTATGGGGAAGCAGCACATTTTTTAGATAAATAAACTGATCTCAAGAAAACGAAAATTAATGTTTCCGATTGCAAGACAATGTATTTTTTTGATAAAAAAGCAATCCTAAAACGAACGTACAATGATTGGTTAAGCTATGCGAATCCCTGCCTAAAATTAGTAAAAGATGTTCACAAAATATGGCCGCCCGTGGTTTTTGCTTCATACTTGATAAGTTACTTTACGGCTAAGGATGATCGGAGAACATTTGGAGAAAAAATCTGTTTTTTAAATGTGGTAATGTCCCTTTAACAATGAATTCAAGCCTCCATGGTCATCGACGGAGCAATGAAGAGTTGATCTATACTTTTAAAGGCACTGTACACGTTTTTTGGAAATTTTTGTTTTTTTAAATGTTCCCAATACAAAATGAGCTTTTGCGAAATGTAATATCTTCAGGGGGTTAAAGTGACACAAAGTATGTTTCCTGATCTTTAATGTGGCTTTAGTAAGAGACAAAATACCTTTTGACCTTAATTAAGTTAAAATCGCCCCCTTAACATGCATCTTAATCTCTAAAATGCCAACATTTTTAAACTTTCTTGTTTTCAATGATAATCGGAAAACGGCTCTATATACGTAAAGAATTCGAAATTATGTGTCCAGTTAACGTGTATTTTAGTTAAATGGCCTACATGACACTATCAACCAATATTTAACGTTGTGACTTCTGTAAAAAAAAAGTTTCTGAAATTACGTTTGAGTCATTGGCGCGCGCCACTGTCCGGTTTTCGATCACAAATCACGACTCTAACCTATTTATTATTGTTATATTGAACTGATAAAAATAAGGATTCAGATGTTCTGAAACAACCACTAATTCTCGATAAAATAACACCTGTTATGAAATTTGACAAATTTGACTCCATTAACATACTCTGCGTCCCTTTAACAAATCATTAATAACGTTATTATCCGTAGTCGTAGCAAAAGTTGTCTCGTTTAACGTGGCAAAATTGTATGTAGTCATGTTAGAGCGAATACCTTTTAATCACAAATTAAAAAATCTATTTTAAGTAGTATAAAGTTAGGATACAGATATCCGAATCCTTACACCTATAGGCTAAGGAATGGACAAGCGCCATTTTGTCAGAGTTACCCGAAATCACGATCACGCTCCATTCGTTGCAGAAATCTTAGATACTGTTATTACTTACCTCCGATTCTTTATTAGGTATCCTACAAAACGCATATCGGTATCATTGTTTGTGTATTCCCTTAAGCCAAAACCCTCAACTGTTCGATCTGAACATCAGCAGAATTTGAAATTCCATTCTATTCACAGAGGTCCAAAAAGTCAACGACACAAGTTTCTCCGATTACTATTCATACCTACAGTCATATTTCATCGGTTTTTATCTGTTATAAATATCACTTCAGCTGATAAAACTTATATGTGTGGAACAACCCGGTGTCACTTCCGTCTTATTGATTATTAAAGATTGTCTCACAATTGGCAACATTCTAAGCCTTTTACCTGATATCTTTTCATTTCCCTCAGAAAAAGGGAAGACCTTCAGATTGCAATTTTAGCATCCGGTGACAAAGTGTGGCAGCACTAAGTCATGTTATGTTAAAAGGTGAGATATAAAATCAAACCATCTTGCAGGTAAGAACTTGTTCGTATTTGAAGAATCAATACCAAGTGGGCGACCAGTCAAGAATCCTTCTAATTTCTAGGATTCATCCCGTTGAATCAACAGTCAACCATATCGTCCGAGTTCAGTTGAACCTGAGGATTTCAGTTGAACCTGAGGATTAAATTCGGTTTATTGTCTTAAAAGTTCATAAAGTTATTGTATTTATTGACAGGTGTATATGATTCAGAATTACTCCTATTGGTTTATAGGAATATGACATATGTCTTAGGAAAGGAAAACACTTATTCTTACGACTTTCCTCAAAGCCGCTTTGGATAAAGAAAGTTGAAAGCGTCATTAAACCTCAAATCGCTTAACCTCTTTATCTGAACATCATTGTATTTTGTTAACTGGAATAATGGCCATATATGGAATATTTTATGAACGCTTCTTTCATTTGTGTATATTTTTGCATACAATTTATTTGTCATGATTTAAAACATACCTGTACAGTAAAATCACCATCGTCATATAATATTTAGAATAAATGATGGCGGAAGGCTATGTTTGAATAAGAAATAATCTCGGAGAATATTTTTTTTTCGAAAGTAACAACATCACTAGAGACAGATTATAAATGATATATACAATAAACGAAATTTGTTTGACGTGTAAAATAGCGTATGAACGGTATGGAATATTTCACAAGAAATGGCCTATTTCTCACGCGAGAGGGTAAAGTCTCCTATTTTTCACGTCTAGGAAAATTCGAAAAATCTATAATAGTCTCGAATTGATAACCCCTGAAATTCATACTGTAAATTAAGACCTTGCACGTAACCTAAATATCTTTCCATCGGCGTATTAATTATTACCCAAATTTCGTCCGCAGGATTCATCCAAAACTGCTTGATTCAAATTCAGCTGTTACTCATCTGATGCAAACTTAAGCTTTTAAAAGCTTAAAAAAGTAAATGGTCCATAACTCAGTTTCACATTGAACTTGAATCAAGTATTTTTATAAACATTGTTTATGTCCAAATATTAAGAAGCAAGAAAATATATAAATTAATATAAAATACAATAAAGATATAAAATGTAGTTAAGTAATGGAGAGACGATATATGTTCCTGTGATAATATGATTATTTTCTTATTTTTTCCTGTTTTCAAAATTTGGTACAAAGACGGACCCGAAAACGTCATAATCATATAGTTAATGATCTTTCTATTTACCTCAACCTCCCTCACAATTCTTATGAATCAGTTGAGGCAGATGTTGATAATTTTTAAATATTATATACACACATACCATACCTGTCAACACATACACAATCGTTAAATGACACAACATTGCGGTATCTTGTTTATACAATAATAATTGGACTGCTTGTGGAAGCGCAAACGAAACATGAAGAAATATTTTAGTAAGGTTTATTTGAAAAATGCAATCACAACGAATAATATACGTAATAATATACTTTAGATGGAGTTGTTGTTGGAAATTATACAACGAAGAATAAAGAAATACGTTTCTAAATAATCTCAGTGACCTCAACAGTCATCATTTAGTTAGGCTAAACATTAATTTCACTCGGTTACGCCTTAGTAAATACGAAATGAACAAAAGTTTTATCACGTTTATCCTATTCAAAAAAATTTCACTAATATGTAAGAAAACTTTTCAGGAATGTAATGTCTTCTTTATAATCAACCCATGATGATGACGTTTATCTATTGAGTTTCAGTGGATTATTTTCTGGAATTCACTGCTCTTTATTTGCTTTTTATTATGGGGGTCATGTTTTCAAAAGTGAAATTATCTTTAATAATATAGAGTCTTCTCATTTGCTTCAAGTATAAATAATCTAATATGTCTCAAACAATTAAACTTCTGAAAGCGTGACAACTTTCTCACTTATAATTCGGCGATTTCATCCACTCCGCTACTGAGGCTTAACAGAAAGCAATATCTAGTTTGTCTGTAAGAACCGTGTTCTTCATTTGACGGAAAAGCGTGGAGAGCATCGATAGCATGAGTTTAGCACGTGCAATTGGCTGTCAATCACTTCTCGGTCCGTAAAATATGGCAATGCACGAGCTTGGATGAATCCATTTCAAAAGTGTTATGTCTCATGTCCGATGACTGAGCACCGATAATTGTATCATTTTAAGCTAAATATTAGAAAAACATTGTATCATTTACAGAAATTTATGAGAAATACATAACTAAGGTAAAATTGACAATGACAATTTCAATTTTCATGAAGCGTTAGATGGATCTAGATGGAAAACGCAAGAAGAGAGGCGATGTCGTGAAAATAATCAACTCCTCCCTACAGGTTTCGTCCATTTTTTTCGCGTATACATCCCCTCTCTTGCATTCTCTAATACTAAAAATCGAGAATAGGCATTGAACAAATCTTCAACCATATAGTCCTTTATGTTCCCTGGAATACTGCTCACAATAAAAGGACAATTGCAATCACAAGTAAACTGCATCGTATATATTTGATAAATATGACATTGATATGTTTACGATATGGACGAGAGACTTAAATGTAATTGTCGAATGAATTCACTCAAACTCTTCGTCAGCAATCTCACACAGCAGCAGACGTTGACAAACCCAGGTTATGGAATCTGTACAGAAAAATGTTTTTGAGAAAATAAATTAAACGTATGTATGGTTTAGCAACGTTTCTGTTAAGGTCAACAAGACGCTTGTCGAGAGGTTTGCTCTTATGTCCAGTCTTACTGCAGTTCAAGGCCTTTTCTTGGCCGTGCATTTAGGGGAGATTTTGAAGAACTACTCTAAAAGGGTTTTAAACAAGACTTTACCTTTCGCTTTGCAAAATTCCGGCAAAATGTTTTCAGTGTTAGGAAAATCAATTAGCATTTTCATAGAATGGATTTCCTTAAAAATAAAAGTCTTAATATATGTTGCCAAGAAGTTGTTCAGTGGGTTGGAACATTATAATCGATGGTTATGATATCGATATTTCGATTCCGGAAGTGACCCCTGTCTCATGGCATTTGATCTAGCAATCAGTGCCTATCCCTTTCCAATGTGTGACACCACGGAACAAGTTTCCAACGAGAACAAGGAAAACAGGATCTAGTTAGGTTAGGTAAGATGTTGATGTTTGAAAAGCTTGTTCATGTGATAATTGGATCCATTAATTTTGAAGTTAACCCTTCATTAATAAATATGGCATCTTGACGCTGGCATCTTGATTTTGATTTTGACTTAAACGTATTTCATTCATGGTGAAACAGATTGGGAACAAGTTCTCCAACTTAGGGTATCCTCTCCATAATACACCTTTGACAGGGTTTCGAATGTAGATTGCAGTCTCACTGATGAAGCCCACTGTGGTGGGTGCTTCCCAAAATCTGCTTAGTAATGAGACTTCTGGAATCATCTTAACTATACAATCTAGTCTACTTCATATTTCTTAGGCTTCGGGACTGTGAAGCGATTAATACATAACTTCGATGTGCCCCGATCTTGCTAAATCGTAGCCAATTCGCCATTTCTCTCATTTAAGGAACATAACAATAAGATATACTATACTATATATTGAGGTATTTCACATTTTTAAAATTTCTAAACGATGATTATTGAATATATTTGCCACGTAAGATTATTTCAATGTTCCTTGAAAAGGGTCGTATGTCAACGATTGATTTATTCTTAAATTAATTGTCACGTAAGACCTAAGATGGCAAGTGGTTACAAAAAGTACTAATTTCAATCACCAAGTAAGGGGAGATAACCCACCGTTCAGCGAGACGAATCCGCTTCGTCTCCACCAATCAGCCCTGACCATGTAGAAAACCGGAACTCCTAGTAACGTGATAATGGTGGGAACAAGGTAGGCGCTGGGTTTGTACACGATTGCTGTTACTGACAGGCAGCCGAAAAATATCATGTAGATAACAGGAAACACCCACGGTACCTGCAAAATTCACATTCATTAATGACGAGCGCAGATTCTCTCTATATAACGGGCAGCCATACAATTATTAGCATAAATTCTGATAAAATTATTTAAATGAAAATATCGATTCAAGATATCCACTTGACAGAAAATCCTTTTCGCTCTCAAAAGAAATACGACTTTTACTTCAGGCTTTTTGTGTTTGTGTTTGTTAATGCCATCTGGGAGTTATGGTTAAACACTGGATCTCCTAAAAAATGTACATCAAAGTGACTACTGACGACTACTTCTCTGGCTAACCTGGTAGGTAGCTGCCGGATATTTCCGTCTGATCCGGAATATTCCGCACACGCCGATAAACTCTCCCCCTGCCTTGAAGAAGGTGTATAGGCACCAAGGACAGACTTGACATCACTTAAACACACAACTATCGCCGACATGATGAACTAGAAGAAAACACATCACAAATAGACACATGATGACACATACAGCCTTTAGAAAACAAAGTTCGTGAAATTATCACACGAAAGTATATTACCCTTAAAATGACAATCTTTGAAAAAGGCAATCACTGTTAGTATCAGTGGGAAAAGTTTAAACTTTTAAAAAACATAACTCTTGATAATTTTGAAAAAAATACAAGAACATGTAAAAAAATTTCGTCAGTGAAAAAGATTTGAGTCGAAAAAAATCAAAAGTTACACTTGTGAACCAGACGTCACGCCAACCATTTACATGACTTTTGTTATTGCCAGCGCACATTTATTGGCCAACTCCTCTACAAAGTCATAGTTTAAGGCATCGTTGCCACAAAACAATTTCATGAAATATCTAACTATCATTCAAAGACACAGAAAAAGCCAGTTAACAGAACATCCCTGACAAAAGTTTTGCGAAACGACCAAGCAATCATCCACGGCTACGAGGAAGGGGACCAGTGGTCAACCCAAATAAGCGTGAGTCGCCTTTAATTAACGAAATAGCATCCAAATTATTATCTACTGCAACAACCGACACTTCTCAAAACATTACAACATTGATCTAACTGTTATCATATGTAAACCCGAAAACTGATAGTCGAACTTTCTTCAGGTAAGAACACACCGTACCAGAAGAAGTATAGAAGGCTGGGGAGTCCGTCTCTTGATGTTGATCATTCCCAGGAAGCGAGGCATCAGTCCATCCCGTCCTCCCACGAAATTTATTCTGAATGGGAATTCATTGAAAGACTTGTAAAAAAAAATTATTTATTAAAATCGTATTATTTTGAAATGTTAACAGAGCATCTCCAAACGTAAAAATATACACTAATAAACAGTCCTATACTTTTACAAAGTTTCAGTAGGTACTTCCGGAATTATGATAAATAAACTATTTTTCGAGTTTTTGTTTCCCGGCAAAATGATCTAAGTCACTAATGAGAGACATATTTCATGGAAGAATGACCTAAATCGCTGAAAGTTAAAAGCAAAACAACCTAAGACTGGGCATTTTTCACGGAAGAATGACCTTAATTTTCGCATATTTCCAGTATACTGTCACTTTGTGACAAATTATTGTTTCAAAATGAAATCTCACCAATATGTAGACCTTGCAGTAATTAACTGATTATATCAAAACAATTTAAATCTGACTTTAATCGTTCTGCTTCCCAACTCTTTAAGTATGAATGACAAAGCAAAAGGTCAGAGATTCCCGAGGATCGCTGATTACCGGCTAACAGTCATGCAGGGCCTAGATTTTCAAAGCTCTCTTAGTACTAAGATAGTCGTAAGTATCATACATTAGCATTGGCTTACGAGTATCTTGGCACTAAGAGAGCTTCGAAAATCTAGGCCCTGGAGTATAGACTATCATTAAAAGAAAGTAGCGGGATATTCCAGATTTCCGAAGATGATTGACTATCGGCTTACAGTTTGGAGTAAAGACCGTGATAAAACGAAAGTTTGGGATTTCCGAAGATGATTGACTATCGGCTTACAGTTTGGAGTGTAGACCATGATAGAACGAAGGTTTGGGATTTCCGAAGATGATTGACTATCGGCTTACAGTTTGGAGTATAGACCAAGATAAAACGAAGGTTTGGGACTTCCGAAGATGATTGACTATCGGCTTACAGTTTGGAGTATAGACCATGATAAAACGAAGGTCGGATATTCTCGAGGATGATTGACCGATTACCTGCTGGCAGTGAACATCATTCCGTTGGCGGAGCCTCCGGCGGAGATGGCGACACACGGTAGAATTAGCCACTTGAACATCTCCAGTTTCCTCTCCCCGAACATCTACAGGTACCATCGCACGTTATATTGACAATAGAAAGTCATGAAGACTCTCATCCAAGAACATACATTTTCTCACGAATTAAAATTGAAAAAGGTAAACAACTCATTAATTTTATCGCTGGTAGATGCTTGCTTGTCAACGATTCATAACTAATCCAAAACTCGAGTAAGTGTTGTCCTCTATAGTTCTCTGATATATCTCTACCTTTCTTCAGTACCTTGAAACAAATATACGCGAAAAACGTTACGTTTATATATTTTCATGCCTATTGCTGCTACTCTCACAAAGCTCCAATCTCTCCTACAGAGGTAGCTCCGTCATAAATTCCTATACAACCTCTGTGTTAATTCGAAGGTTTTTTGTGCACGAAGTGTAGAACGCTGATTGGATGCAATCAAAGTAAGTTGTGCAATCAGCGACGCCGTTTGAAAATTTATCATTCAAATCGCATAAGTTATTTCCGTAAGATTTCCAAAAGCTAACCTTTATACGAATATGCACCTTGCACTTTGAGTCGTCTTTACAGAACACATACGCCTCAGTTTGCGACAGCATCATTGCATAGGCCGATGTCACAACAAATATGTTATTCATGCATTCAGTGTTTTCATTGGCTGAAATAATGCGAGGTAGTTTAAGTTGCAATATTGCGCCGGTACGGGGAACTGCTGAAGCCCGAGGAACCTTCGTATTAAGACAGAGGTTGTATAGGAATTTATGACGGAGCTACCTCTTTTGGGAGAGAATGACAAAGATCCACTGCCCATAGAGGGTTACCCACCACAGCGACTGCAACTCCTGACAAGATCTCGTTATTTGTGAGAACTGCGTGGTAGGCAACGTTGGCCAGGATGTAGGTCAAGGTCGGTATACTAAGTCCAATCAAGATGGCTATAGGGATTGTTCTGTCAAATAAAATAACAATCTTTAAGATAACATTGAATATATATAGACCTATTAACGTTTTGCTTATATAAAAAAAAAGAAAATACGACGCTGCTTTTACAACTGATATTAAATTAAACGGAAATTAAAAATATCGCTGTTCGTAACATGTGATTAATTTGTTGCCATAGTGTAGAAATGTTTAAGAGTTTGGCGCTGTCGATTAGCTTCCCTTCATGTTGTGTTTCATTTACAAAGAATAAACATTAAAAAAATTTTGCTTCGCGTTTAAAAGTCTTGCTGTCCGTCTATAAACGTCTCCGGAAAAAAGGCCCTGTCATATTGTCTTTTTTAAGAATTTTGTTTTTCCAGAGTGATCTTCACTTGATCAAGAAAAATATCATGTATTCACTCACGACTGATCAAAATAGAAAAGGATGGGGGTTTTGATGTCCGGACATACATGTTCATTCCTTTCTTCAAAGTGAAGCGGTGCATCATTAAAAGAAAAAGAAAACGTACCTCTGAGGTTTTATCACTTCTTCCGTTGCAATGTTTAAATTGTCCCTGTTGAGAAATATTGTGAGGCTTTTATGGTGATTTAAAGGAATTTTATATATATTTTATACAGAACCAATTTATCTAACCAAGGACGAGATAAACAACACTTATTAATTTTGCTGAGTATTTGCCACCTCTCAGCTCTCTTTCTCAGAAACAACGATAATAATAACATTTATAATACTGATCATTAAAATATTGCTTCTCATTTCATACTAACAACAACTTGGACTACTTTTTGCTACTGACTAAATGATCGGAGACTTGATATGCTTCCTATAAAAATAAAACACTTTGAAATGAACATTGACATCGGGAATGTTGGAATAAGTAGAGTATCTATATCTAACGCTTTTAGTCTTCATAAGAGTACTTGATTCAAGGGGTTTTTCTGTAATGATAAACTCCTGTAACAAGAAGGTTTCAAGGACTGCCCTTTATCTCACCATCCTCCATAGGCATATATTCCGGCATATATTCCGAGAGCAACGCCCCCTACCGAGAGATCCGTGGGCTGGAATGCTTGTGAGAAGTGCTCACTGTGACCTGCAAGGAAGTAGCAAAGGATAAAAGTTTGCCATAGGGTTGAAGTGTCATATCAATATTCAAGTTGATCAGAAATCAACCTACCTCATCACTAAAATACAAACTTGTCGGTATATAACAACTCGATACAGACAAATATTTATTTGACGGGATTCGTATCCGCGGCATGTTCCTTTCCGGTAAAGTTACCTTATAGGTATAGAATTTACCTTGCGCTAGATGAACGATTCCCCCAATGATGATAATGACGAGACCAGCAACCTTACACACCATGGCGAGAACTTGCAGTCTTGTACTTAGCTTCACGCTGTAGAAGTTGGCAGTCATGAAGAAACCTAAACAATAAACACAGCACATTGAACAGGGCATTCTAAAAGGTAAACTTATCCATGGGTTTGATACTATACCGAGAAAGCAAGAACCATGGACATTATCTTAAAATAAGCAACTGTAACTGGCGATGCTTTCGACAACTTATAAACCGATAAATCCTGATATCAATTTAATGCTCCCATGAGTATTTTAAAAATCATAATGTCCCTTTTACTTGTATTATAAACTACCAATCAAAAGAAAGGTTTCATTCATTTTTCAATTTTATAAAATAAACACAAACGCAGATATGAGAATTCTGACGATTGGTTTATAAACAGAAATCATTTTCTGATATTCTCTTTAAAAAACATCCAAATATCGGCATTTAATTTGCCCCATACACAAGGAAAGAGACGGGGTCAATATTGAAAATGACACAAATGTGGAGTTAAAAGAAAAGTGCACAGAAACTGTCAGCTGTCACAGGAATCACGGATGCTGTCATCCTGGGCATCAATGCAAGCACACGCCTCCTCATTGAAGTCCTCAGGCGTCGGATGACGTCAGCAGTGATCCTGTTCCAAATGTTTAACAGAGCTTGCTCAATTTCCTTGTGGTTGTTTGGGGGTGGCACCAGCTGTCTCAAATGGCGGTCAATGTGATCCCAAAGGTGTTCAATGGGGTTCATATCTGGTAAGTTAGCTGGCCACGGCAAAACAGTGACGTTGGCATTCTCGAGGTACTTTTTAACAATTAGGGCAGTGTGAGGTCTTGCGTTGTCGTGTTGCAATATAAATCCTCTTGGCTGGATGAAAGGAACGACGATAGATCTCATTACCTCTTCAATGTATCGCTGGCCAGTCGGATTCCCTCGCAGAACAAGCGGCGTCGTCATTTGGGGGCCACAAATCCCTCCCAACACAATGATGCCTCCGCCTCCACACGGGTGAACCTCTCTAATGCAGTTTGGCAATTATATATTATAAATATATATTGCGTTATTTATCATTTCTCATGTTTTGCCTTTAGGAAATTTTTTATCTTCATCTGTATATCTTTAACATAAATTCCCGGTCACAAAGGGGACTGTAATCATTACCATTTCCGTCCGATTCACTTGACCGGATATTGTTCAAATAATGACCATCTGGTATGTAGGAATGTTTTACTAACTTTCTAACTAAGAAGGTTCAAACTTACAACGGTACATTATGTTAATATTTTATGTATATTTTAATTGATATTTAGATAGATATATGTAGCATAGATGGTTGAATGTAGCAAGAGAAAACTGACTGACTTCATTTCTTTTGATGCATGACTGATCTTGCGGTCCGAAAGATTATTTGATAAAATTAAAGAACATATTCCAACTGGAAAATGTTACCACTGTTTGACGATGTTTAATTTTTATTTTCTTCAGCATTTCACCTGACGGAGATTTAGAATCCTTTTATAACGGATTTATTAGTCAAACAACTTTCCATAAGTTCATCATATCAAATATCCGGGTTGAAGTCTTTGAATGATTGAATAGAAAACTACATATAACGAAAGGGACACTCTTGTTCATCCATGCGTAGAAGGAGACATTTACATTATCATTTCTAGAATGGTTAGACTACTGATAACTTACTCGTACAAACACTTAGAATTTTTCATATTTCCAAATACCATAAACATCAGTGACGAATAAATGTACAATTGTCTTTGTTGGACGTAGGATCTTTCTAATATACCGGTTCGCTGATTTTAACTTTGTGAAAGATTAACTTGGGCTGTGTGATTTCTATAACCTGCGTAGCGTAAATTAAGATTTAAATTTATTGAGATTGTTTTTCAGTATCAATGTTTGCGTCGAAAGACACGATTGTGTGAATCATTGAATTAATGAACACCTACTGAGAATGACTATAGCAATGAAGACTTTAGCTAGTCTTGGCGCCAGGTGTGGACAGACGAGGAACACTGGTCTCATGAGGTACTCTGCGGTGGCGAGGGACAGTAGACTGAGGGACAGTGGTCTGACCATAACATTCTGGTCCCAGAGGAAGACGAAACCCGCCAGCTCACCGTAGGCTTCCTTGATATATGTGTACGTGCCGCCCGACTTCTTGATGCGGGTACCTGCAAGTATACGTATGATAATCATCTCTTAAAATGACCAAAAATGGATCTTTGCTATGATGCAGTTCCACTTACCAAATTTAGCCATGGTGTATTTACACTTACTGATCTAAACCAATAAGTAGTTCAAATGTCAAAATCAAGCCATGATGTGAGTCAAATATGACGCTTACAAGGGTAATGCAAAGTTTCGTCGTGACCGTGTATTGATTATTAGGGTCACAAAGCTCTATGGAGACTAATTTCTGTTATCTTGTACATGTACAGATGTGCAAAATATGAGTAGAATACAGTCAAATGTTCGTTAGTTATTTCGTTTCACAATGAAGTACGGACGAACGCTTCTGAATATCATATGCCCGCCCGTTGTGATGTAGCGATTTGCTAGTAATGAAAAGAGTGAAGACATCCAGGTTCTTTAGTTATTATTATCTCAAAGTTACGTAGAGACGAGGTTTCCTCATATTATATCCCCCGACATCGGGTATAAGTAAGAAACTTCTGCTTGATTTGACTACTTCTTGATTTTAAAACTGATGGATTACAATGGGAGAGAACACTTTTACTATCTTCGTAGTTTACGTATCTTACCTAAAAACTGGTTTTTCAATAGCATACTAATCACGGGGATACTCGTGACGTCATCAGAAGATGAGATTTCTCACCGTACTCGGCATAGCACATGGCCGCGCAGAAGGTCAAGGCCCCACATATAGTCCAAATAAGGAGTGCCACGCCCACATCTGACCCGGCCCCTTCCAACACGGCAGAGGGGCTGATAAATATACCAACACTTGAAACAAGCAATCAACTCATCACCGTAATGAACTTAATCATTAAGTTATTCAGTGTTATGTGAAATAATGGGAGCTAAGGTTAACCTCGTAATTGTTGTGTTTTGAAAGGAGCCCTAAACACTAAGGTCAGTTAGCATTGCTTACTATCCAGTAACCATATATACTTGACAAAATAATTTTGAATTTCTAACGGATGATATTTTATCAGTAAGTGGATAAGTGGATTCATTATTTTAAAGCTTTAGAGATAACTCAACTTATTTTGCACACTACACTTGCATCACCTATTTGTGTACTTGTAAGTGCAAATATAATATCATTTAGATTGTGCTTTGATGTAAGAAGCACCCTTTCAGATGTGCACAGGGGGCACAGAGTATGTTGTTGGTGATTTTTTTTTATCGAGTACTAGTGGCTATTTCTTAAAACCCCCATTGTAATGCTTATCACTTCAGTATGTTGACATAATACAGTTGTATGTCGTGGTTTGTGATCGAAAACCGGACAGTGGAGCGTGCCAATGTCTCAAACGTAATTTTGGAAACTAAATTACAGCAGATACGAAGGCAAACATGGGTTGGAAGTGTTTAGTAGGTCACTTTACTAATATTCATGTAAATGGGGCACAAAAATGTGACTTTTTAAACATTGGTTCGTCTTTTACGATTATAATTGTAAGTAAGAAAATATCATAATTTGTGCATTTTAGACATAAGTTGCAAGTTAAGAGACGCGATTTGAACTTAACTCAGGACATATGGTATTTAAAAAAATTCTAAACCACGCGAAAAATCATAAGACACGCTCTCTGTCACTTTAATCTTTTTCCTGTCATTTTTCCAAATTTTAAAGTTTTCAAACTTTGAGCAGAAGAAATTGACAAAAGAAGTTTGGGGGTGCACGAAATTCTAATAATTTTACCAAATCTAGCCATCTTCATCCATTATGCAATGCCGTGTAAAATGATTTTTATCCCTGTGATGTGTATTTATGTTTGTGTAACCTTAGTGTATAATGTACTATAGGACTGTGTCCTTTTCAATGTGAAATTAAAAGCACTATTGCACGCTTTTACGGTTTAAATTGACTATTTTAAGGTTTGTTAGGACTTAAGCATTCACTTAAACTTTCTATCAATGCAATGAAATACTAAACATTCTTTAAAATTTACTTGCAATCAACAATGAAAACGTTAAGACAGCCGCTGTCGGCTTGGACATATAAAACTCTATGGTTAGCTGTGCACAAAACGGATAAATTATTGACACTTGGAAACGGCTGAACAAGTACTGTGTGCAGCTATTGAATTTACCTAAACTCTGAACTGACAACAAATGATGAAATATGTTTTATGAAAGCAATGTTGTAAATTAACCGATTTAATAGCACAGTATTAGCATTGTTATTAGATTGACCATAGCGGCTGCCGTTTTCCGCTTTTCTGGTTTTGAGCAAAATCTTAATATTTCCGATATCATAGTTCATGCGGATTTAATGTAACGTAACATTAAATACTTCCGGCCTTTAAAAATCCACTTAACTACCTGAATACGTAAATATTTGTTTAATAACTTACGAGGTAGATTACTTGAGAGAGGATAGAGAGTAATATCGAGAGATATGCAGTATCTGTGCATTCGTTGTGTTTACGAAATATTGGCGTGCACTAGTGCGTTTAAGATAATTTAATTAGTACTTCTGGGAACATAGACCATACACATCTGTGACGTATTAATCTATAATTGTCTTTGATGGACGTAGGGTCTTTCTAATTTACCGGTTCCCTGATTTTAACTTTGAAGAAAAGGTTAAGCTGGGCCGAGTGATATCTATAACCTGCGTAGCGTATAGATTAAGATTTAAATTTATTGAGATTGTTTTTCAGTGTCAATGTTTGCGTCGAAGAAGACGTCCTTCTGCCTCTACATCTACTCTAGTTAAGAAATAAAGTTCGCTCTACGCCAATGTGTTTTGTAATAAAGTATAGTTTTGCCCTGAACTATTATAGTTAAAGCACGAGGACGATACCGTCCTCGTGCTTTAACTATTATAGTTCAGGGCAAAACTATACAATATTACAAAACACATTGGGGTAGAGCGAACTTTATTTCTTAAATACAGGAATACAGTAATTAGTTTGCATTAACTGACTTTACCTGCCAGGGTATTATGAGAGTTTAAAAGAATTTGAACATTTGTATCTAGTCGCAGGCGAGGTTTGGCGCAAATGGGTTCCGCAACGGAGATAAAAATACAGAATTACCCTCTGAGAGTTTGTTCCTACAAAAACATGAGGAGTTTTTTTTCGCACTAAGGGAAACAGGTTACCTTACATTCGTTGCGCAGCATATTTGTCCTAATTTTCGCCTGTGTACTAAAAAAAGTTTTCAGAAATAAAAGCAAGGTATTACTAACCGATAATATTGCCAGTAATATAGCTGACGGAACTAACGACACCGAGCTGTTTCTTGAGCCGAGCTGGAGTAGAGTTCGATGAAGTTGATTCTGTCATGGTCCGCTTCTGAGTTCAAAATTTAATCTGAATCAAAAACAATATTTCATAAACCCTGTTTATAAAATACTGTATATGCAGCCATCATGTTATGTAAATTGAAGTTGAAGCGCCTTATTAGTATTTATACAGTATGAATTCCAGCTGTCACATTGTAATCCACATCTATCTTTGTTCGGAATTCTAATCACATTTGATTATCTATTGATATTATGGTTGAGAAGAAAATAGAAATATTTGTACCTCTATTACTTTTCTACATCTACCGATATCTAGTTATATATCTGCATATCTACGTTTTCATCTCAACTTCAATCTCCATTAGGATAAGCATATACGATTACAACGAACGTCAATATTTACACATGGTTTATCATCTACAGCTCCATTTAACATGTAACGTGCTTTCTTGTACGATTTTGTAACCCGTTCCAAAATTGAAGCGAAATGTATGTTTATAGTTTTCATACAATATCCTCTAAGCCTCTTTCCACTCAGGTTTAAGTTGAAGGGCTCATCTTAATAGGGACGTGTTTTTAGATAACAAAATATCATCTCGGATGTGCGACACAAAACAATAGTTTTCCAGGATTCGTATGTAAGTAATAATCTGAAGCCTGTTCACTTTACTCTTTTAAAAAAATTAGTTTTTTGGTCTTGTATAAATGAGAATGTGTTCAGTGACCGACAATACTTGTATTTTGGTTGTCTGTAGCTTTTTCTTTTTTTTGTAATCAACTTTTCATTTCAGAACTCCCTGTTACAGAACAAGGGAACTCTTGCCCAGGAAAGCAAGAGCCCCGTTGAAGTTAAAGTAATTGAAGAAACAGATTCTCTGTGTTTTGGTACACGTTTTACATTTGGTTAAGTTCAAAGGAAATCATTTACTAAAAAGCTCTTGCCGCGATTGTTCACCATTTGAACGGGACATTATGTTTTTGAATTAGATATTATGTGTTTGTGATTTTTGGTGTGCGTTTGTTTGCATGTGTGGTATTTGCTTGTTGAATATTTTGTCAAATCAAATCAAATATACTTTATTCAGTATGTAGGCCATCGGGCCCATAAACATTCAGTAATTTTACATACTATATAAACACGCCCATCTGCATTAATGTATTTACACATTCCCATATAAATAGAAAATTGATATACATTTAATAACTAACAAAGAAAAATGTATGTGATTTGTAAATCAAAATATATCGTGGCTCTTCATATTACTTTCATTCTTGTAATAAATCTTCGCTCGTATGAATGCATAATAAAGAGGCTTAACCTTTTCAAACTGTGAGCATTATTTGTGTTAAGTAGTTTCTTAAAGTTAGACATATTTGACTTAAAATCACTAGGTAAATATCTACAACGTAAATCATCATATTTTGGACAAATGCAAATAAAATGGTACTGATCTTCTATACCTGCATAACATAGGACATGTCCTCAAAATTCTATCAACTTTAGACCATTGCCCCTCATTAATTTTAACCTTAGTGGTCCCGCTCTAAACTTTACAAGATATTTACGTAATTTGTAATCTACAATCTCAAAAAGATATTTTTCAGGATTTAATAAGGTTTTGAATTCTCTATACAAATCATAGCGTTTACTATTGTCTAGGTCAGATCTCCAGTTTTGTTTAAAAGAGTCAGTTAGACGGGTATTGAAGATAACGATGAAACTTACACGATTCCCAATAGTTTGTGACAACCAAACAATTCAAAATCCATTTGAAAATTGAAGAAAACGTATTTTTGAAATATGTATGTATAAGTGTTACTGACGGTGTGGAATTGAGTGCATTTATCTTATTAATTTTATTTGGTTGGAAATGTATATAAAAAGTATATGTTATTATTTAGATATTTCATTATGATTATATGACTTTTTAAAGAAATTTAACGTGGAAGGTTCAACAGTAAGTTGTTTGAGTCAAATATATCAAAAATTATCAATTGTGTCATTTTATCGAGTAGTATAAACTACTATTGCTGAAGAGATCCTTGTAATGCTAATAGGTTCCGTATGATGACAACGTGAAGGTTTAGAGCGGCGATTTTGATCGAAAGTCGAACAATAATAAAGTGATTAGGATAGGGTTGGATTGGTTTATAGGCAGCAAAACAATGCAACTAAAATATATCTTTCCATAACATAATTGTTGTGTATTTGTGAACAGATAGAACGGGACAAGTGAAACATTTTCGTATGTTAAAAAACAGTTTACGATTTTTACACAAAGACGTCATTTATAAAACATGTAAGCAACTTTCAAATGAGAAGTAGACGCATGAGCTACATGTACATATAGGCATTAATGATATGATGATTTAAACATATTTATTCATGAAAATGTACAAATCATGAATGGATTGGCCAACAAGCTCCTAGATGCTTATTTTAAGGCCGCTCCGAAGCAATTACATACATGTATGAGAAAAAATATATATATACAACTTTATGGTAGTGACACATATCTGATTGCAATCATAGCTTCATAGATAGTGGTTATGCATGAATAACATTTCGCTTGTTTGGCAGTCATTATGAAATATCAAATCGATCAGATTTCATTATGTAATGATGAATAGAGTTCAATAATCTATTGGAATCAATTAATGAGAGCGATGTGCACCCCCGTAGAACCGTTTTGATACTAAATCCTTTCAGATAAAAGAATGATTTCTGTCTTAATTCTATGTACTTATGGCATGTGAAGAAATAGTGGACAGCGTTTTCGACTGGGTGACCACAGGAGCAGGCTGGGCTTTCGATGATATGTCTGTTAAACTTATCAGCGTTCAAGTCACTGCACTGGAGCCTGAGGCGAGAGTGGATAATCTGGCAAATTCTTGGACCATAGTTAAGATCGAAAGTAGTAGTTTTAATGCCAGGTCCTTGAACTGAATTTCTGAAACCGGATAATGTATCAATACTTTGAACGTCAGGAGTTAAGGAATTCCACAGTTTTATTGTTTCAGGTAAACACGATCTTGCATATAACGCTGTCCTACATTTTACAGTTCGGACGGATGAATTTTCTCTGAGGTTGTAGTTATTGTTAGGTGTTGTAGGTAGAAGATTACATAGATATTGAGGCGCGATATTATTCTTAATTTTGTAGAACGTTGTCAATTTAGATATATTTCTACGTTCCGATAGGGGTTTCTTCATAAATACTGTTATGGCTTGTCCCGCGGACTGCTCCACAAATTTTGATCTCAAGGCGTCTAGATTCAATTTTTCGAGTAAAATGCACTGTTGTTGGGTGCAATTATCCCAAATGTGGCCGCAATAGTCAAAAGTTGGCAAGATGAAAGATTTATAAATAATATCCAAACTTTTGCGTGATAAACGATATTTTAGGCTTCTTAAGCAGTTTATCAAAGGGCTAACTTTATTGATAATCGAGTTTATGTGAATATCCCAGTGACAATTATTTTGAAGAGTCAGACCTAAATGCTTATAGTGTTCTACTTCTTGAATTTTTCCTCCGTCCATTGTGAGATTCGGTTTAATGTTTCGGTTTATTTTTCTACTAAACTGAATTGATTTCGTTTTTTTAGGATTAAATGGTATATATATATATTGTTTCACATTTTTCTATTGTTTAGGCAGGGAAAAGAGGCAAAAATGTGGTGTTGGAGAGGCAAGAACCTGAACTTAAGAAATTTGAAAGAAGTTTGTTTCGGGAATGCATCACGAATTCGTCTTCATCGGCGTGTCTTGATACTGTTTACCATTGGGAACATTAACATTGTCACACTGTCACACAAATAGTCAATAGATTTTGTTGACACATTGTCCATGTGTGAAGGGCTACAGCATTTTGTCAATTATTTCATTTAATACTGGTTCAGGGAACATCGTTAAAAAAATATGTACATGAACAACGTAATCGTATTCATATGAACGCTTCAAAAGTTGGAGGGCAGGATCCCTCATTCGTAAGCGGGGAGGGGAGGGGGAGCTGGGGGAGGGGGTGTTACCTGTTTAATCGGACAAACGATCTCACAGAATAAAATCCTATAGGACAATGAAGGGAAAATGTCGTTTGACGTTAACGTCACATCACATTATGTCAAGTTTTGGGAATTAATTCAAGCATTAACAATATTTAAAAGTGTAACTTGCCTTTCTTTTTTTAAAGAGTGTATCATGGCCAACGCACGTCAATTAGTCAAAAGTGATTTAATCAACTGAGGCAGACAGTGAAAGAAGAAGAAGAAATATATTTTATTCACGTGTCACAAGTATTCTTTACTTGGATTGATCACTTTTTCATTTCAAAAAAACAATTTTTGTCCATTTAGACCTATGAAACACGATTGTACAAAGTATTATTCAAATACATAACTTTGGATATAGGTGACGAATAAGATATATACAAAGTAAAATACCATGATTATTAAGATTTATGTTGGGCTAAGTAGGGTGTTTATACGCAATTTATACATATTATTAATGCATGCGGCTAAAGCGTTGGTATTAATATTATCTTGCATCTTGCAGAAATGAAAAGGTCAGGAGGAGATAATAGCGACAGTAAATTCTTATAAATCGTATCAATTATTTCCGAACGGATGCCTGAATAAAGGCTACATTTCAGTCATACGAGAATTTCTATTTCTAAACGACACCTAGAAATACTCATTTTCATGTTTTCATTATAACATAGCCAGTGAGTAATTTATTTCAACTTGTCGGGCTCGGGATAGCGCAATGGTTAGCGTCTTCGGCTTCGGATCAAGTTAAAGTGGTTCGAATTCCGCCAGGGCCCCGGCATCTCTGTCTGCAGTAACTGTTCTACGCAGTAAGGCAATGCTACGTTGAATTTTAGCGCAGTAATTGGTAGATGGTTCGCTAGTACCAGCCAAAGCTTTCAGGTTTCACCGCAATGCATAGCCACAATGGTGAAATAATCTTAAAAGCGGTGTTAAACCCCAATCCACCTTACCACCTTGTCGACAATGCAGTATTGTGGAACATATTAATAAGCATGCATGCATACCGTATGGGGAAAACAAGTACAGTCCGCTTGAGGCGAAATATACCAGATGAAATAATATACTCTAACCCGAATTAAATATATCTCACCCATCCGTACGGGATTCCGTTAGATCTTAGATGAGTGACAAGTGACAACAAAAAATAAGATTAGGGAGCGAATTAATGATTTTATTTTCATCAGATTGGCTCGTGAGTTTATATTACATTAGCCCTATGTCGAAATGTGATGGTCAGTGACTGTCCGTTTGAACAAAACACCAATGGTTTAAACTGGTCCAGTTCTTCTTGCGTATGTTTGCGCAACAACTCGCCGAGGATGGAAATGGGAGACAGAGTAGTGGGTTTGGGTTTGGGGGTCGGACTCCCCTTTGGGTGAGGTGACCCCAACTCCTTCTCATTCTCCGTTACAAATTCATCTACTGAAATACACTAATCAGACCTATTTCGCATGAATTGCTACTCTTAATTAATCTTACATATCAGTCTTCAAACATGATTTAAAGCGCGCGGAGACCTCAATACCTTATTTACGGAAATGCTAGTTATATATACAGTGTACATTCAGTATATGACACATACATGTACCTATTCTCTCAACACATTGGACTGGAACTATACGACAATAGCATTGACCGAGTCTTGCGTTCTCAAAGCTTAAATTACTCTTGCACAATACTCTTAATACAATCCTTGTATATCGCACTCTTTAATGGGCATGCTTCGGTCAACGATATCCTGTTTCACAGCCCATTTGGTCTAACTCCGCATTTGGCCAAGTACCATATGAAGCGATCAACCCCGTCACCCTGTGATCGCTAATAAGCACTCGAGCCAGTCAAGCTTGACATATCTGTTTGAACACGTAGTTACTTATCTACAGTTTAGTCTTACCAACGGAAATATTGTTTATTTCATATCGACATGCCGCCCAAGAAGGTCACGACGTCCAAGCCAGGGGCTAAAACCAGCTCCAAAACTACCGGTAAAGCCGCTCCTGCCGCCGGTGGCAAGGCGAAGACTGGGGGGAAAGCGGAACCAAAGGGTAGCTATTGTGCTGAAATGAGTAGATATATGTACCTCAACATGAATACTAACTTCATCAAAGTGTGAAATACTCTTGAAAGCGGCGTTAAATCCCTTATCACCTCACCTCACCTCACCTCAGGGTTTTTAATCATATGCCTGTAGATTCTGTTCATGGACTAAACATTAAAGTGAGATACGTAGGTTACACATATCTATGTCACAGGGGGTAGCATATGGGCTGTATTTGTTATGACAACAAATGTATTTTTTCATGAGGAGAAGTAATATTCTATAATGGATATATTATGTGTGCGGTTGGGGTTTTTGAGGAGGGAGGGTGAGTTAGGTGTGTGGGTTGGATGTGAAAGCTAGTGGGTGAGTGTATGGTGTGAGTGGGTGAGGGTGGGTTTTTTTTTGGTTTTTTTACTATTTTGTTTTCTTCTTATATCTTCTTGTACGCATTACTTTGTATGTATGCTATGAGACATTGATAAATAAATACTCTTTGCCTTTACCACTACTACAAGGACTGGCAATCAGTCATTTTTATAAACCGGATATACGACTCAGTCATGATTATCGAGGAACACAAAGGCCTTGTAATATATACACGGTAATTAGTTTACTAATTGTATGTGTTCTAATGAGGTGTTCAATATCATTAAGATTAGTTTTATTGCAGATTGCAGAGGGAGTCTGGAAAAACTCCTATTGAATACACTGTACTTGAGTTCACCAATTGGTAATGACAGGAAGAAGTATATAGTAACCTCTCAACATAGTTGTGGGAATAGCATCCAGGGAACAATTTGTTTTCTTAGATGACCTTATAATCTTCTCAACTTCTTGTTAGGTTAAAGGTTCAAAATGAGAAAGTTCATTGCAAGTTAGTGCATCAAAATTATCACATTGACTTGACTCACTCGAAGCGTTTTTCAGATCACGTTGAATGACTTTGATCTTGGTGTCAAAATATTCCGCAAAGTCATTGGCAAGAACTTCATCAGAATCGTGTACTGGATACCTAGCTTTGTCATTCTTACCAAGGAGTTGGTTAATGAATGTATATAACTTAGCCGAGTTACCTTTCGTTTCCAATATTTTATGATTACAATAGTCAGCGTTGGCTTTCCTAATGACTTTATTGAGTTCTTGTCTTCTCTGCTGATATATTTTTCGATGTATCTCAAGTCGAGATTTCCGCCATTGACGTTCCGCCACTCTGCACTCTCGCTTTGCTTGAAGTACCAAATCATTATACCTATAAGATTCCGGTCTCATCCGAACATTTTTTACCTGAACAGCTGCATATTTATCAAAAAGAATCATCAAGGTTGAATTGTACATGTCAGTCATTACGTTTGGATCTGTTGATATTTAACCTAGCAATGGAGAGTTCAGAATATCCAGCTTGAACGTTTCTTTGTCAATGCTTCTTAAATTCCGACATTTGATTTGCACAGGTTTGAGTTGAGGTTTGTACATGTTCCATGTCATGCTTATGCAACTGTGATCAGACATCTGTTTATCAATTACTATGACATCAGTTACTAATGATATGTTTTCAGAAGTAACCACCCAATCCCGTGTATGACCAGACATCAGTTGAGCAAGATTGTGTGTGTTTAACAATTTCACTATCTTCTCTCTTTCCGCACAATGTTTATTGTCAAAATGAAAATCAAAGTCACCCAAATATATTGAGTTGGTCTTTGAACTTGATTCAAGAAGTTTTTCAAATTCATGTTAAAACTCAGAACGAGTGAGTTTGTTCTTTAGGTTTTGTCTGTATAAACACATAACTTTGACACTAAGTTTGTATGAAGTAACCTTCGTAGTTACTATTTCTAATGATGTAAATCCATCCAAATATTAAGAAATTTTTAGAAATTCGACTCGAAGAGAATTCTTGTGAATAACTGCAAGTCCTCCACCTTCAGAATCATATCTGGGTTGATGAAAGAATAATTAGGGTTAGGGTTAGTTCTTAGACGTTAGTTCTGCTATGACTGCTTCATTTATCTTCAATTATTATCTGTATTTCTAGGGCTTTATTCCTACTTGATTGGGAATTCCACAGACCCACTTTCAGACAAGTAGAAACGGGTTTGACTTTTAATTGAATATTTTTGGACTTAGTAGCGCGTTGAATGCTCATATCCTGTTTTCCAAGTGTAATAATCATTATGTGTTAACAATAAAAAGGATTACTGTAACCCCAGACTTGTCTTTGGACGGGGAAGCCTCCGTATGAGTAGTTGATAAATGGCAGGTGGACTCGAGATTGACTTTGTTGGTTCAAGCGTTGTACAGATCATCTCTGAAGTGGTGGTAGTGGAATAATTGGATCCTGAGTTGGAGTAGGCTTTACACGCTTCCTGCCAGAGCAAACAGCATCCGCATATGCCATATTGTCAGTTAGACTTGTATCATGATGAGGCGTTACATTGCCATTGATATCAGTATTATGATGAAATATTACTTGTGATGAATGTCAAGATTTCAATATAAGAGCAATTCTATTAGCCTACAAAGTGTTAGTTTCCGTGTCAGTGTTTGTGTATAACCCGAGTATTTTGCTGTGTGTTATACAGGTGCAGCTGCTGCCCCGCCCCCTCCACCTCCTCCCCCTCCCATCACGAGTGTTGGTCTGAAGGCGATACCAGGTGTCGTGGAGAAGAGCCAAGGTCCAAGCTCGGAGTCCAACAAGTGGGTAACACTGCGTTTCTGTTTTAGTCCTTATAACGTGTATGTTTTTTTAACATATTTTCATGCACGTAGCGAGCGAGTAATAAGTTCCCATTGACGTGTTGCAGATGGACTCTGATTATAGATGAACAAGGAACTGTTGGTACGTTCTTTAAGTACCGGAACGCCAGCTACATACAGGCTGACCTCCCTGGGGAGATGGTTCCAGAGAAACTCCGGCTCGCTCTACTTGGCGCTCTTAGGTAAACAGGCCTACACACGTGTGAGATTGACAATTGTAAGACTAGGGATACTGTGGCATTATTTTATTGCGAAATTTTACAACAGTTTACACAAAATATATTTTCCTTAAGAGATTAAAGATATTTCATTGCTTGATCCGATCGATTCGTACGGGGATCGTTCCAGGGGATCCAATTTCATGGATAGTTATTATTTCATGAGGCTTTTAACCCCTGGGTAGTTTATACGTTGTTCAAATGTTCATAATAAATAACTAAGAAAAATTAACAATTTTAACGAAGAAATATTTTACGGCTGCTTCATGAATGCTGGCGTATTATGAATGTTAACAGGTACGGCAAGCCCCTGGTGATAGACTGCGGGGAGAAAGATGTGGGATGTGTAGAACTGCTGAACGACGTGGAAGAAGGACTTTGCGAGTCTCTTCTCTCTCGATCTCTTCTTCAGAATGAGAAGTAAGTCATTTTCTATCCTGAATACGCCTTTTACAAAGTACATCATATCTTAAGTTTGGTTAGTCAGGATAGATACGTAATATATCCTAAATATAACATAACAAAAATGATAATCACGTGAAATACGTGTAATAACGAAATTCTTTTTAATGTTTATCAAGAAAAAGAACGTAGGTCTTTTTTTTCATTTAATAAGGTGTTTCAGGTTGTCCAACATCGGGTTTTATCAAAATGTGAAAACGTTAGGATGACAATAAGATTTTGTTTATATTATAATATTGAGGTTTGATATTCATTTGCCATTTTGATTAAATGTCACATAATGGAATTTAATATCTTGTTGACAGTCTGATGACGTGTAAATACTGCTTTAATCGCGTGTAGGTTTTTCGTCAAACATATGACAGATAGACTATGGGACATTAATGACGCACGTGATTTCTAGATGCCTCGTTTGCGTTGTATCTATTTATCCCAGACCTTAGGATCAAAGTTAGGATATCTTAGGTCTAGGATAGTTTCGAGAATGGGCACCCTGCTGCTTTGTCGATGACTTTTAGGGGATGTTCATTTGAGGTGGCGTTTTGTAGATGACGCAATTTTGATGTTGTTATGATGTGACAGAGAATTGTGTATGGCGTAAAGGGGCATACACATTATCAATATTTTTGGCAATATTATTGATTCAATAATATCTACAATTTTATATATCCCTACAAACTTATCAATATTATTGATCAATCGATCAATATTTAACTCTCATTTGCTCTGTTTTTCTTAATGAGTTAAGATGGACCCATTGATTGCTATTGCTTTGGCTGTATCTGTTGAACATGTGAAGAAAAAAGAAAATGGACCAAAAATATTTTGCTGAGAGCAAAATTTGTTCATACAGTACTGTTAAAAGAGCTCTCATCAAATGAACCAATGGATAACCAGAATTTCCTTCGTATGAATGAAGCCTCGTTTAATGAGTTATTAACTTTAAATGTCACCACTCATAGAGAAGAAGACAACAGGAATGCGGGAACCAATATCAACTAAGAAGCGCCTTGTTACTGAAAATTCTTTTCAAAATCTGAAAATCTTCCTGCAAATGCAAATCTTGTTCAATAATATTGTGCTTCACTACAAACTAGTCAATATTATTGAGCACTCATCAATTATAATGAGATACCTACAATCAAAAATCTAACTAGTTTTGATTCTGCAATATATTGCGCAATATGATTGAAGAACGTCAATATAGCTCACTAACTATCAATATTATTGTCAATCTCCATAATTGAAAATGATAAAGCCAATCATATTGATAGTGTGTAGGCCCCTTGAATGTGTGATGTCTAGTATATGTGACGGTGTGTAGATGAAGCAACGGTGATGTTGCGATGATGTGGTGCTGGAATGTGGGTGACGTAATCAATGACGCACTGGCGATGTCGTGATGACGTGATGACGTGTTTCAGGTACACAAGTTTGGTGAAGCCGAGCGATGACAAGGACTATCAAGGGAATATGGCCTACTTCGCTGATAAATTCGCCTTCGTTCTCGTCACCAAAGAAACCGAACCAAACCCAACTATTGCAAATAAATTTGATTGTTTTAAAATCGAATAAAATGTTTCTTTGACATTAAAGTTATGTCCAGTTCTTAATAGATTATTGTTAGTGTTCAAATTTTAGTGAAGATATGTATTTATGAATGTTTACCTTTTTTGAGGAAAAGGTAATAAAATATCATTTTCATCATATTTTTGTTTTTTTATTCATACAAGTAATAAGTAATTCTAAACATTCAATATCAACTGACGCAGAAAGATGAAAATAATATCATAAATCATAATCACCATATTCATAGCGAAAATACATCTTTGTGTGTAGGAAATATAATACTCCAAATATAGTATCGAAATCATAAGCAAATTAAGTGACACAGATGCTGTTGGAGTCAAAAATACACTTTATGAACGGTAGATGTTGATCAGATTATAAAGTAGGTGATTTAACTTTTATAGGTACAGATGGAACGAGTGTTATAGATTATATCTTAGCTTCTGCTTCTTTATTTGATAAAGTGTTAGATTTTGATATACCGACTAAAGCGGACTCATCCCATCTCCCATTAACCTGACAATTACGTACGCACGTACCATGCGTACAATCAAATACTATGAAGAGTAGAGCTAAACCTGAGCAGGATCAATATAAATGTATATGGTATAAAACTATGCTATCACAATACCGGAAAAAGCTTTCATCAGACGATGTACAAGATTTATTAGATAAATCTGAGGATGTAGCTTTTTTGGATATTAATCAAAGTGTAGATCATGTAGTAAATGCGCTGTGTCTAGCTGCTGCAGATATGAAAAAGAAAATACGCCCCCCTCAAGAGAAATTCAATTCAAAGATTTGGTGTAATGATGAATGCGACCATTTAAAAAAGGAAAGATGTATATATCTCAACCGCTTCCGAAAATCTAAGACATTACTATCTCTTGTCATCAACCTACCTCGCGTATAATAGTATATTTGAAACAGGCTTTACAAGATCGTATCAAATGGTTACATTGTAAGTCCCCGGGATGTGCGTTGTAACTCCCCGGGATGTGCGTTGTAAGTCCCCGGGATGTGCGTTGAACGTCCCCGGCTAGAAGCAATCAAAGGGCGAAAAGTGGCGGAATACAAGATGCCGTATCCGACATGATACCATCAAAATATACGGTATCTCGCAGGACCCAGCAACTCGGATTCCCTCCCTTTTCATCCCTTGAATGCCTTTGACACGGAAAAAATAACAAATCATGTAATTGGTTTCAATCTGTTTTAATGACATATGAAGTCAGTTAAAGTTGAAGGTCAGAGAAATATTCTTTGACGATTCGCTGCTCGCGGCTAACTCATCAGTCACAGTGGTCTCTGCTGCAGTCGGGGTCCCCTCATTGCCACACACAATTGGGTCTGTTGTGGTCACGTCTGTCGCCCCTACAGTCGCCGTGGCGGATACCTTTCGTCTCTTTCCTGCTATGATACTGCTTACGACAGCCTTTTGATCCTCCGACGACCGTTTGTACACGCGAACTGCCTCACTTCGGTGGCCTGAAAATACATCTTCTATGAATAATTTGTTTCATTGCATATTAAAGATAAATGTTCATAATACACTTTAGAAGTACCCCCTTTTAGTTAACATTTATATTTTTAATGTTACGTTAAATATATTAATTAAAAGAGCCTGCTTTGAATTAGAGGATAGGAAAGTATACTGTTATCAGGCAATATGAAATATGTTGTAGGTTTTACAATTTACATACCAGTTTGTTCGCAGATGATTTGTTGACCTAAACTTCTCAGCAAGTTCTTTCTCGCTTTAAGGTTTTCCAAATGTTTAATTAAAGTCATCTTCTTCACACTCTTTTCGAAATTTTGACTGAGTCAAAAATAGTTCGTTTTCTGACTCAGACATGTTTACCCGTTGACGGTCTCTCTTCAAATGAACCGCTTGCAACTACATGTGCTTTCAAATTCCGCGTGCATTGCACGAGCTTCTCGTGACAGTCAGTCAGTTTAGGTCACGTGATGACCACACTCTCGCTATACTGTGAATCCCAACGGTATCTATTATAAGGCGCGTGTTGTTTATGTATATGCGTATTTTACATTGATTTTGTCTGTTTTGATTCACTTAGACGGTTGATAAGTTAAAGAAACCCCTCTTACTCGGACTTACCAGAGACTGTGTACCCTGAGAGTCGGTTACATCCCTCGGCCCTCAGGATGGTAACCTCCTCTCAGGGTACACAATCTCTGGTAAGTCCTCGTAAACGGGGTTTCTCAATAACATAATTACCACAACGCTAGAAATAAATACAATAAACTTTGCAAGGAAGAGAGAAAGATTTTTAAGGAAGAGAAAAGAAATACAATAGAAACGAGTAAAGGAGATTCCAAACAAATCTGGTATGAGCTTAAAACACTGGACCCCAAGAATAGAAAAATCAACAACATTGAAACTGACAAATAGTTCGATTACTTTAGATCACTGTTCTCTGGCCCAGATATAGACACAGAATCACTTAAAGAGCCACTCCGTGAGTTGTTGGAGTCATATATGCCAAACTTAATCAATGATGTCATTTGATCGCGAAGTATCGACTGTTACCAAAAAGACACATACTAAAGCTTTTTGGTTTTTTTACAGTGACAATATGATGGTAGAACGTCGCAATTATGATCGAAAACCGGACAGTGGCGCGTGTCAAATAGTCAAACGTAATGTTGGAGACTTATCTAAAACAGCCAGGAGGGCGGTTAGGAGTTGATAGTGTTTGATAGATTATATAACTAGTATCCATGTATATTGGACGTGATATCTACACCTCTGTGCATTTATAAGGCTGTTTTTAAATTTTCATGGAAAACCAGTATTTGTCGTAATATATGTCTTTTGGACATGAAAAGTTAAGATTTTTTATTTTATATCACCACATATGACATTTAGGTTCGTATCAAAGGTAAATAATATGTTATGAAAATCACGGAGTGGCCCTTTAACGATAATCAGCGCCCTCCCGTTTCGGACATTACCTACGACATATTGGATGCCCCTATAACTAGAGATGAAATCCTAAATAGCATACAGCACCTGAAATGTAATAAATCGCCAGGCATTGATGATATTATCCCAGAATTTTTTTAAAATTCGTCTGATATTTTACTTCCTTATCTTGAGCTCATATTTAACATAATTATCGACACCGGAAAATTTCCAGAATCTTGGTCAGTAGGAATGCTAATACCCATCTTTAAGCAGGGCGATCTTAATGATACTAATAACTTTCGTGGAATAACAGTCCTTAGTATATTTGGCAAGATATTTACTTATATTATCAAAAAAAGATTAATAAAATGGGCCGATGTCATGGATAACATATACGAGGGTCAAGCGGGTTTCAGGGAGGGATACACAACGACTGATAACATTTTCATACTGTATAGCCTGGTTCAAAGATATCTTAATACGAAAGGTTGGAAGTTTTATGCACTGTTTGTTGATTTTTTATTCTGTGCAACGTCAGAAACTATGGGGACTTATGCAATCTCACGGTGTATGTAATAAAATGAATAATATGTTACATAGCATACATAAGAGGGTTAAAGTATCTGTGAGAAATAAGAATGAACTGTCTGTGCCATTTATTGGTGACTTAGGTGTTAGACAAGGTTGTATTTTAAGCCCGTTTTTATTTTCGTTTTTCATTAATGAATTGGCAACTCAAATAAGAAACACGTGTACGAACGGGATTCAACTTCATCCAGGAATGGTACAACTATTTCTGTTACTCTTTGCTGACGATATTGTTTTATTTCTAGTACCATTGGCGGTTTACAGAAACAAATAGATGAATTACAGAAGTTTTCAAATCAATATAACCTAAGGGTAAATCGAGAAAAAAAAAAATCGTCGTCTTTAAGAAAGGTGGGCAGTTATCTAAAATGGAAAAATGGTATTATCAAGGGAACCTACTTCAAACGACTAATGTCTATAAATACCTTGGCATAATTTTCTCTAACACTCTTGCCTGGTCAATGCACACAAAACTTACATCAGTGCAAGCAGTCAAAGAGTTTATAAATATACGAAATATTTGGGTGATATGTCTTCAAATACATCTTTTAAAATTGTCGATACCAAGATTAGCCCAATTCTTCTTTATGGGTCTGAAATATGGGGATTAAGACAATATGAGAGTATAGAGAGAGTTCATGTATTTGCATGCAAAATATTTCTTGGGGTAAAACAGAGCACTTGTAGTACTATGATTTATGGAGAAATAGATAGATATCCCTTATTTATATATTCCTCTATTAGAGCCTTAAAATACTGGTTAAAATTACAGAAAATGACATGTCAGAGATTCCCAGAAATGTGTTATAAAATGATTAAACTGTACGACGAAAATGGGAAACGAAATTGAATGACAGACATAAAAGAATTGCTGAAGAAAACGGGATATGGTTATGTATGGAACGATGATAATATTCAATTCCCTGCCCAATTTATTTCATAATTTACCCAAAGATTGAAAGATATGTATTTACAATCATGGTCCGAATCATTGCATCTGAAAATAACTGATAAGTGACTTATTACTCATGAGATGTAATGTACTACAGGCCTATGGCCTCTTCAGTACTGATTAAAGATTGATTGAGTCAAATATCAAACGTCGCTTATAACTTAATTAAAATGACACTATAAAAGTTATATGAAAGTCGTAATTACTGACCATAAACTGGACAATGAACTTTTGGCTGGTACTGTTTGATACATTGTATATTTTCATGGAAAACCAGTATTTGTCATTTATATGTCTTTTGGACATGAAAAGTTAAGATGTATTGATTTTATATCACCACATATGCTATTTAGGTTCGTATCAAAGGTACATAATATATTATGATAATCACGGAGTGGCTCTTTAAATAAAGCAAGGTTCATATAGGAAATTGTAATTGTAGCCTTATGACCTGAAGACTTGATAAATAGAAACAGAATTAGTCGAAACGTGTTCGAAAACTGAAACATTTGTCGAAATGACCGATATAATTAAATCATATATATTCATTTCAGCATGTTTTTATATTGTTGGATTTATCTGAATGTTTTTATCCTAACTACATGTATATTTTATTAAAGTCATTATTTTAATTGATAGAATGTTAAATTCTCTAATACTTTCGTTCAGCAATGTCAGAAAAAGGTCAAGAAAGAATTTTCAAAGAATTAACTCTTACAAAGAACACATTGTAGAATTTCAAGGCTAGTTACATCATGTCAGTAAAGTCTCACAAGTTCTATCGTGGCAAACAAGAAGTATTCTCCACAAAATGTAATCTTGTAAGTAAAGAAATATGTCTCGAGATATTGCTTTTCTTACATGTTTTCAGAATAAAGGAACTTGGAGTATTTAAGTACATTTGAAATAGAAATGCACTGGTGAGGTGAGGTGGGGTTTAACGCCGCTTTCAAGATTATTTCACTTATATCGCGGCTGCTAGTATTATTGCAGGGATAAAGCCCGCAAAACTATAATGGCTATGCATTGCGGTGAAACCTGCGAGCATCGGCTGGAACTAGCGAACCATGGGTGGTACTGCGCTGACTTTCAGGGTAGCATTGCACCCAAACCAGACTGCGTGTAGAACAGTTCTCTACTGCAGACAAAGTTGCCGAGCCCCTGGCGGGATTCGAACCACGGACCTCCTGATCCGAAGCTGCACTGGTACTTGTACTTGAGAAAATGTTGAGTACTTGGACAGTACTTAGTACATTTGGATGTACTTGACCCCAGCACTGGTCAACATAAAACTAGAAAAAGTGATAGATGATAGTCCTATTTCTTCAATTTTTTACCAGACAAAATATAAAAGAAACCTAAAAAAGAAAATATAGAAAACACAATTGGAAGTTTCTTTTTCTTTAATAACATTGTAAGATTGTAATAAAAATAAACAATATAAAGTTTGACAATGTAACGATATTACACTACAAACCTGATAAGAAAAATAAATATAAAATGGGACTAATTGTTAAATTTGACTAGTTTTGTTAAAGCGTACATAAAATGGATGTAACTTAAAGCATAACTGGTGTTAAAGTCAAATAAATCTCGTAAAACCAACACAGCCTAGCTTGAAAGTGCAATAAATATTCACAAAAGTCAACAATGCCATTGGTATCCAAATAGTTTGACAGATTCATCTCATGAAAAGATAAATCGAGACAATATTATATAGTATCACAATAAAGCTTCAAATACGCGATTACGTAACGTATGGTTTTCTGGTTCGGATACGCTGCGCCATTAATCTTTCCAAAACCATCGTAACTTTTTTGCCTACAGGAATTGAATTAGGTATACTAACACACTTGATATTCAGAAAATAAGTCTCTGTCGTTTTGATTTTGGCGCCGCCTCACGGGTTCTCAGGGGACTAAACTCTTTAACGTCTAGACAGTTCTCGTCTGGAACTGACCGCTTCCGTTTCTCCGAACTGAAGAGCAGACGACACTCTCCCGTCTTACGAACTTTCCAGAACATTTTCAAATTTGACTTTTGCACCTCCGGGGTAACGGGAACCTTACACAACCTTATCTTTGTGTCGCTAGTTTTTTGGCTGAGGTACATGCACTTTGTCTGTCCCTTGCCTATTTTGCTGCTTGCATGTTGATCTTTTTCTCCGTCCAGTTTGAAGGTCAGTTTAAGTTGGCATGGCGACATGACGCTCTCCGTTATCATTTTAGCACGCTGTGGGGACCCTGACGACATCTCGACACTTTCGGAACCATCAGTTTGCGATGTCGTTGATTCAGATGATGTGTCTGTTGGTGAAGTGTCTGTAGGTGAAGTGTCTGTCGGTGAAGTGTCTGTCGGCAAGTGTTCAGAGCGTGTCGGAGAAGGACACATGTCAACTGGGAGTTGTGTACAAGGGGTCCCCACATTCAATGGCAAAACAGCGTCTGGTTCAAATGATGCAACACAGTCGTTCTTTATCGACAGGCCATCAATAAGATTCTTCAGTTCGTTGGTCTGAGAGTCGACGTCGGATGCCTCCGAAAACATGTTGGTGTCGAACTGGTTAGTATCAAGAAGGCCCGTCAGCATGTCGCATTCATTAATGTTGAAAACTGGCGTGTCCGGTTTAGCGTCAGTAACCTGTGTTGCTGATAACCTATCTTCCGGTTTGGTCGGAAGCTGTACTGGCTTGTCAGTTGCTGCAAGTGATAAGGAAGTGACGTCTATAGTTGGCAGGACGTTTGTTGCATTGGTACCAACGCTCATCCCAGAAGCTGATCTCTTGTCTACGTCGGTCACCAGCTGCGACGTTGAAGGAACATCTATAATAGGCGTTGATGTCATTTGCGTAGATATCTCGTTGTTGACTGTGAGTGGTGATATTACACGAGAAGATACAGAACTTCTACCTTTACTTGCTGTATTAACATCACTGTCTGTGATGTCATTGAAATTTTCGAAGTCATAGACGTCAGACGGAGGTACGCTTGGTGACGTTATAGGTGACGTGTCCGACTTGTAACATGGGGTTCTCTCCGCAGTCCGTGTTGGAATATATTTGAATAAAAATTTATTCAAGTTTGGCAATTTTCTCACTATCTTATCCAGCTTTGCGAAATTTTCTTTATTTCTCACAAATTTCTGATGTCCGGAACTTTTAGCATGTTGTTTAAGAGTATCCTTATACCATGCTTGACACATTTCACAGAACCCTCCCTTGGTCTGGCTAAACCTGCTCACCTTCTTCTCCCTGCGGACCGTCCCCTCCGTAGTGGGTCGGGTGAGGACGACCGGTCCGTCGAATGGGGACCCCCCTCCGTTATCGGGGTAAATCAGGGGGATGTTCTCCAGCCGTTTATGCAGAGGTTTGTACTGACACGAGTCGTCCTCCACCTTTAAGAAACATTTATCCTCCCATTTAATGGGCACCATGTCACTCGTAGACTCTTTCACAGGTTGTTTACTGCTTGCTCCAAGCTCCTTACAGCGTTTTAGAAAACTGTGGACATGTTCGATCTTTATACCCATCTCAGTTGCCTTGTCCTGAATATTCGTTACGTTGTTTACCTCCGAAGTTAGACTCTCGTGTGTGTTTTTCCTCGCTTTCATCAACAAAGCCTTGCCCCGACTAAGAGGCACGGCTCGCGTTTGAGACGCTGAGAGAGTCGATTCAGCCCCCTCCCCCCTCAATCTACTGGCCCTCTTTGTGACGGGTCGAGCATCCGACACGAAAACGTGGAGATCATTAGAGAGAAATGTTTCAACGGACCCACCTAAACTGGCGATATAGCTCTCCACACGCTGACGAACAACTTTAGATTTCACATCAACGTAGAATGTCTTGTTTTTGAAGGGTAGGGAACGAAATTCCAGTTTCCGTCTGGCACACACATCCGTACTATCCTCCATGTTTTCACACATTGTCAACTCGCTGTTTGAATAACCCTCTCTTTTGTCACGTGACCACACAAGAAATTTTCTCGTACGGTCGTTTTAATCACATCAAATCATGAATCTCTTCACGAATGTCCTTTTTCAAATATCCTTGTAAATAGCACTAGGTTAAATATCCAAATATCCGACATATATCCTTGCACGGGTTGAAAGTTCACGAACACTGCGCTCTCTCTGTATACCGCTTTCGGGGTTAATATGGAACAGTCCACTTGAAGGGGGCTTGTGATAAGTGTCCACAGTCTTTGTTACTTATAAAGACCAACTTGTAATATCTCCTTCATTTGTCAGCACACATGGTTAATATTGTACAACAAACTTCGCAATTTGGTTTGTATTTATGAAACCGGACATTAATAAATACTCTGAGTACAACCTGTTACCCCTATGGAGTCGAGTGACCTCTGCTTACGTCAGCCAGCTTTGTAGCTGGTGTTGTCACGCTTCAGTGGTCCGAGTTTGACACCTGAAACTGCAGAGTCGCTCCGCATGAGTGGAGGTTTTGTATAGGAAGTTAGTTCACACTGGCATCGGTTAGATAATAGAATCTCCGGTTGTTTGGTAATTAGTTTACAATGTTAGTGAAACTTGACAAAATCGTAAATGCCACATCGGTACACATATTAGCATTTCTACCTGCGAGGTAGGATTAAATTTAGTTTCTCTTGTTAAAGAATAAACATTAACAATTAAAGATTCTTTAAACACATAACTTAGAAATACTCAGTAATAAGAATTTGTTTAAATCTAAAATGACAGGTACATGTATTATTATTATTATTGTCATCATGAAACAGAGGGGTGGGGTAATTTGAATTTTTGTTTATAATACAGTATGAGAATAAAGATGCATATCAATAATTGCATATTTGCTAAAAAAAAGGATGCGCTTGACAAACTTGTAAATAGAACCGAGGTTTTTTTTAATGAATAAGAGATGATAGGGTATAATTCAAAGGAATAAGAAAATGAACGTATCATATCATATCATATCATATCGTTACTAAAATGGTAATGAGATAATCATTGGTTATGTTTTCTCCTTTAAGGCCCTCAAAATTTTATAGAGAGTTTATTCCATTCAAATTCTAGGGTTAATTGTGACATGTGAAGTAGACAAAATGGCGTTATGCACCATGGTGAAAATGTTGACGAACACAATATATTCTTATGAATGAATATCATTTTCATATAGCTAGCGGTTTCAATAACACGTTAAACAATTAAACGTTATTTTTAACATTAGATTAATAACTTGGCTCAGTTAAGGAAAACATTAAGACAAATCGATTTTTTTAATTTCTAAAAGCAAGATATGTAACAATAAGTGATTTTACCAGTTTTCTTTAATAATTTTTTTAATTGATAATTTAAATTTCGTGAGATAACAATTTTTAGATGCGCCATGAAAGTCTGAGGACGATAATAATAGGTGCCAGCATGTTATCTATAAACTGAAGAAGATAAAAAAATATTCACTCAAACTTTTTCTGCTAAACAAGTTGAAATGATTATTTTCTTCTAAAATACTTTACATTAATGGTGTAATTACATAGCGCATTCATTTATTTCAGTTTTAGACTATGATTTCATAGATCTATATTACCTGAATAAACAGGACTTTCAACAACTTGTAAAAAGTTGTTGCCTTGTCAGTTAGTTCAATAAAAGCGCTTCAATAAAAGTATTCATATCACATATAGATGTGTGAATTGATATGTACATTATATGAAATTAAAAGAATTCAGATTGTTCCCTTTCATAGGATGTTTATGTCACCGTGGAAAATGAATAAAATTACATTTTTTTTACTTTCAGAGAGTCGTTGAATGAGTTAGACTGCTGCTTTTTTCAATTACTAAAAGGGTTTGAACAAAAGACTACATAGACATTCAAATGATTATCTTTGGATGACTACATTACATAGATTATGTCTGTTAATTTATTTTTTTCACCTTGTCTTGTTATGTACAATGTACATGTTATGTATATATATGTATCTTGTTACGTATAAAGTCCCTCTTAATTAATGAAGATCATAATTTATATTTATCTTCCGATTTCTATATAGAAAATATATATGAGGTGAGACTGAAATAAAACATCTGTCTGTGTGTTTGTTAATTGTTATGGATTTATATAACCAAGAGAGAAAAAGCATTTGACAAGCCGGATCCTTCTAATAACTTAAATTATCATTAGCAAATCGACACTTGGGTTGACTATAAAATAAATGCAAAGATATTTGAAGCTAGTTTTTTTTTTAATTGACATTTTCTAACATAAAGTTAATAATCTGTCTGTGTGGTTATCCGTCTGACTATTATATTACGTTAGGTGACACATTTGTCTGGATAGAGGGAACTTCTAGTATTAGATAATATGTCTGTCCGTATAACACGCCTTGTGAACAATCCGGAAATGACACAGCGAATAATCTGTCTGTCTATGAAGACGGACGTTAGAAGTGTTAAATATACATTCCTGACAGACATTTACTGTCAACTGTCTCTCTTTCGGTGTTATATAATATGATACACCCTAAACCGGAAAAAAACAATATTTATTGATTGACAATATTCCCGCGATTGTGAAGTTAACATATTTCCATATTTCTTTTTACGAATGAATGTTAGTCATAGATAGCCCCTTCACAACGTCACGACCGAAAGGAAGAGATTTCCAACTCTCCACATAGATAGAGTTTATCTCGATACGTTTTCACCTTGCCGTTTGAAGATGTTTAGATGGTAGCATTTTTTAAGAGTTCATTGATATGGCGTAATTACCAAGCATTACCAATGCATACTATTTATTTGTTTTTAGAATTTATTTACAACTTTTATATGATTTAATGTTTTACCTAAACATGTCATTTTAAATGTATTTGCCAAAGTGTGTAAGCTGCAATTCGTAACTCACAACCCTTTATCTTTATTTTGATGTGTGATGTAAATTTTATTCATGCTTAGATGTATTGAAATGAGACTTAAAGATGCTCAGAGTATATTGTTGGAGTCAAATATGTCAAACTTCATAGATAGTTTCATCGAGAAGAGTCGGTTTGTTGTGAAAATCAGCATCTTAAAAGTTAATTATACTGACAATAAACAGGTTAAAGTCGTGATTTGTTATCGAAAGAGGTACGTAATTTTTTTAACTGATTTACAGAAGACACAAAGACAAATATTGATAGGTAGTTTTTAGTAGGTCATTTAACTAATGTATATGTAAATTTTAAGCAGAATGTTGACTTCTTGACATTTATATTGCCGTTTTTCATAAATCTTTGACAACAAGAAAATACTATAGTTAGTGCATTTTAGCGATAAAATCAACTTTAGAGGGGCGATTTGAACTTCATTTAGCACTTAAAGTATTTTGACTCTTATTTCAGCCACAGAAAAAATCATCAAACATACTCAGTATCACTTTAAATAAGGTGGCTGCCTGTCTATTAAAGACGCTGATCGATATATTACCTAGCGGATAACACGACCTCAACATACAATTTAGACTACCATCGATTCTACCTGGACGTTTAATCAAGAATTTCATAATTTTCATGATTTAAGGAGAATGGAGTTTATTCTATTAAATGTTGATGTTTTTATAATCGCTGCCAAAACCTGCCCAAATACTTTGTGTAATAGAAGAAATGTCATATAATCGTAATCTTAACTGTATTTTCTTTTACTGTCTTACTCGCCTGTCCATAACTTCTTCATTTGTCATTCATAGCCCTCATAGAGCAAATTTTAAGGAATCTAGAAAATCTATTAGCAAGCAGAGATTGCTGCATTCTGAGGCTAGAGTTTGAGTACGAAACTGGTTTAAGTTAAGCATGAAACCTGAGTTGAGCATTAAATTAAACTCAAGGTTTATTACCTTGACTGGTCCTTCCGAATTACCCTATAGCCCTTCTGTAAATCATATATTGCTTTCACCTGGTTTTTTGTTTGTGAAGGGTTGTCCCGGAAATGGGTCATAAACTCATAAAACGTCGTTTGTTTGGTTGCACCAAGTACATGATACTTAGATTGGATAGCATATCACAAAATATGAAATAACTTTTTATCGAATGTTTGTTTATAAAGATAAAGCTTATATGATCATATTATGGATGTTCGCACTCTGCCGGGTAACATGCGTGCTCAATGCGCTACAGACAGTTATGAATTAGAATTTCATGACTGTCGAGGGAAAGAGTAAAACACCTATAAATACACTGCACGATTGTATCGAATAATAATAAAACATGGTATTAAGTCAGGCCAACTTGCGGTGAGCTTTTTATTTCAAAATCGTACGCGAATAATGAAGTCTATATAATTACATAGAATTACACATATGCATTGACGAGTACGTACTCTATAACTCCTGTTTCATTGTCATAATATTAGGTAAGATAAATTCATTTTATGTAATATGTACTCATATGCATTATTTTCAACTATTTATATTATCGAGAAATAAGTAATCTGTACATCGCTTACTTAAAAGAAGTTTGGTATAAAAAATTACATGAATTATAGACTGTTGTACTTGTGCAATTAATTTGCTTTTTTTTTTTGGACATGCGTATTTAAAATGTATTTCCATATATGTACTTAAAACCTTATTTGTTATGTTTGTAAAAGGAGAAGCATTTATATAGGCTGCATTAGCCTGTTTGCTAATCCTTTTTCCTTTTTGTATATATAGAATGTTGTGTATTACATGTTTTATGGAAATAAAATACTGTTTAAATCAAAAGAAGTTGCTCACAGCCCAATAAAGCTGAATTCGATAACTAACAATATTACACAGATGAAGAAGAATATATTTTATTTACGTGTCACATGTTGTAATAAAACATTTGGAAATTTTACAAAATTAATTTTAAAAAACAACATGCAGCCTTTAAAGGCTTATGAGACACTGATACCATTGATAATCTAAAACAATATTAGATAAAAAAATATATACATTGTTTAATGGTGTGATGACAGTCGCAAATTTTTGTATAATACAAGTGATAACTACATGTTAATTTTGGACCTTTTACGTCTATTAAACATATTGATTGACATGGCAGAAAGAGATATTAATAAATACATTATCATTTAACATTAAATAAACAAATTGGTCAACTGGCGAAAGCTGGACAAATAGAGGGTCTCTACTAATTATATTATTCCAAAAATCGTACCTTATATCAGAATAGAAACTACAGGTGGTCAAAAAGTGGACTTCGTCCTTAATGTCGTTAGTGTCACAAAATTTACAAATTCTTTGATTTAGTGGCACCTTGGGTTTTGAAAATCTTCCAATTTCAATTTCTAAGGGTAAAGTTCCACACATACGAATTGACCCGTCGCCATTGCATCCACGAGTCAATTAGTGTCAGAGAATGTTAACACTAATATTGACTGTTCACAAAATGTCAGAAATACTAGCACGTTTCTCATACTCAGTACAACTACAAATAAAAAAATCAAAGTTAAATTTGTAATTTTGTAACTTGTTTCAAGATCCTTTTAGCACATTGACGAATGCACTTTTTAAGAAAATACACGTTTTTCTGAAATTCTTACTACATTTTGTAATCAGATATATTACTTACTATATCAAAACACTTGCCACATTTGTTTCAGGAATTTGGACTGAACCATGGAATAGGGTATATTATTGATATGTTCATCCATATTTCATTGCGCCAGATAAACAAATAATAAGCCTTATGTTATTTTGTGGTTCGTAAGGGAGATTAAATTTTTTTAATTTAAATTTTTTTATTGAAAAGCGAGATTTCCTCTGAATTTGCCCTTTGCGCTAATATTTCACGTTTTCAGAGAATTTGGTTATCTATGTTGTTACATCTATCACTGGCCAACTGCAGAAGAATGAACCGGACTTCTTATCACAGACATCACAAACGGAGCCAAGCTCAGTCTCTTGTATCACCTTCAAACACGCCTCAAGACACAAAGATCCCGTCCTCAAAAGCTGAGCGATTTGTAACGACGTCTTCAGCTTAGTGCGCTTGTGATCCCGACTTTGAAGTGATGCGCGTCTCCCGAGGCTATGGGGAGGGAATTGGGATGGGGACACGGCTGGCTGATCAGCCACACATGCACGACAGGTAACAATATGCTATTACCTGATCTAATGACCTTTTGTCACCTTGACCTTACACAATGCACGGATATGCTCAGATATTGAGTTTTGTTTACTTTAAGGTTTTGCTGACTTGGCAATTATTGTTTCCTCTATGTTTGTATTTTCCTTTTCAAGTATCAGATATATAGTTTTCAGTTTTATTATTTTATTTACAAATAAATCATAAACTAGATTATATCCTCAACGACTATGACTTTGACCGGATGAGTTATGAGATGTTATCTTTAAATCATGCTGTCCTTAAACTTTGCTGGTTATCTGTAAACTGTTCAAATTTTTGCCCTCTCCTCCAAAACTGTGCACCTGGGTGACATTAACTCCACAAACCAAACAAAGGCATGTCAGACAGCATCTATATATACTTGAAAGAAAGTATTGCAATGTAAATTTTGTTCCCCCAATTTTGTAAATTTCCCCCAATCTTCTGCAACCCATTAAAACACATCATATTACATATACATTTATAGGTCTTCTAATATGTTTATTACCAAAACAGAACAGTTTCACAGATAGTTCACATTCTTGTTTCTTAAAAGAGGTGACGTCTGGCAGAAACCATTTGTACTCAATTAGGTTGACAAATGCGACTTTCTTTTTTGCTTTTGTATCTTCAGTAATCAATTATAGTCACTAAATGTAGACATCCACCTTTACTAATCGAACACTGCTGTCACGCAAAACATTTCTTATTAGGAAATTTGGCTGATTTAAATAGGGTACGTTGATGACTGTTTTTTTTAAGGATAAACTGGGTTATAATAAAGAAGTTTGTTGGTTTTATATCTTCAAAAATGGTTTTACCTGAAACAATCATTTCAATTTGAACTATATCAAATATTTAAAAAAAATTGACAATCATTTGAAAATCAGGTGTTGCAATACCTTTCAGATGTATGTTTCCTTGACATCAGGCATAATCTAATTTGATTTAATGTTACTGTGAGTGTTTGGACGGAATCTTTCAATACTGTTTTAACTTTTTTTGAGCTTATGTATGAGGGTGTGGGGCATAGACTTCTTGAGAACTGAAAGCAAATGATTGCCGGATGTAGTCAAATCTATCACACACACCATATGGCTATTGCCTTCAAAAAACTTGTATTTCACCAATTCTTTAAACCTTGGCTAATAAATATGGAGATTTTTAGGGCTTAAGAGCTAATGGTCCCTTTTTTTCAAATTTCTTTAATATGTTATTTACATGCAAAGATGTTCCTATTGCATGTCGTGAAGTAATAGGTAGGCATCTTGTATTTCTCTTAAAGAAAACCCTAAAAAGTTTATCATTCAAATAGATTTATTCATATATCATTCTTAACAGTACCATCTCGCTTACCAAGTTATCAATGCACCAATCGTTCAACAATTTTATACTTAAACAAAACAAGGCCAACATACAAAGTGCAAATATTGAAAACACAAAACAGGGAATACATACAAAGACAGTAAACATAAACATTTAGTGTTAGGCAGTTAAACCATCCATATTTCAACCCACTGCATAAAATGTCCTGAATGCAATATATTGTGAAAAAGCTCTCTTCATGGAAACAGCAAGGCAACCAATAACTTATATGAGCTTAAAAAACATCAAAAGTTCTGGCTGGTTGCGAGCACGGCCAAATATTCACATTCAGAATCGTAGAAAATAAGTTTCAGAGGCTAACATGACTAAAAATCAATCTCTGAAAAATAATTCTAAAGAAAAAAGATCATGTTGATAAATTTATGAAAGGAGGCTCAGAGAAATGGACATTTCATTGCTGTTGAGTTAAAATCTAGACTTGCTTTTCAAGAGGTGTAATTTAGGTCAAAATAGAATAAACTGCAGTCTGAGACTAGCCTAGATGACAATCCGTCTTATTTAATTTCAAGATTCTGAGCTTCAGACATGACCAAAAAATAGGTAAGGTTTGTCGTTTCATAATATCTGTGTAAATCACTTAATAACAAAGGGTTCATAACAGTTTTGTTTAGACAATCTAAGCTTCAAGGAGTTTGATATTGAAATACACGGACACCAAAGTATAAAATGACTTACAATGGTTCTTGATTCATCCTGATAATTTCAGGTTCCCAATTCAAAGGAATATGGAAACAAAGGGAATATTTAGGATCTCTAGTTGGCTTCAAATAAAGTACCACGAAACATTCTCCATACTGGTTGATTCCTTTGCTAAAGTTGTAGGCCTACTCTAAAAATTTATTGATAAACAAAACACCAAATATTCAAACACCAAAAAAGCAAGCACAGGATGAAGTGTCCTTTCTTGACAAGTCTAGACATCAATTCTTTCAATTATGGCACAGCAAGTTAGATCATACAAGAGATACCAACCCAACTAATATCTTCATAACAACAGAACATCACTATCTTAATGCAACTCCTTGACCATGGATGGTCATTACCAACGAAATTATGCCAAATCCAGTCTCATTAAAATCGACCGTGTTCAGGATATCGAATCCCGCTATAGTCAATATTTAAAACTTTTATTCCTCGGAACCTGGTCGATTTTAATCAGACTGATGCCAATTCCAGGTGCAGTCTTACAACTATGGTATAGGATAATATTGGAGAAAATCAACATAAAGCTGATATAAATTTGATACAAGTTTATTTTTACCATGAAGGATTATATTTGGAGTGGATATGAGTATTGCTTTGACCCAATGGAACCTCATCAATGTAACGGATATGTTATCAAAGATTTATGTAACACAGTTTTTACATCAATGAATAACCAAATGGATAGGTTTACAATAGGGTTTTATTAATAATTAAAAGATGTGTTCGCAAAAAATTAAATATCTTATCAAGGTAAGTATATAATTTGAAAATAAAAGTTCTGTTAAAGTCTCTGCAGTTTCTATGAATTAACCATGTGCCAAAAAGTTCAAGTCAAACATGCTTTCTTCATAAACTATACAATCACATCATTGTTGTTTTTATGATTAAATTGTAGCCTTTTTCATTATAGAGTTTCATCTTTGAAAAAATTACATCAAAACCATTGCAGAAAACATTGCAGTTCCTTATTCTTATAATTTCACATTTGAATGTAGATAAATTAAACATGTGTTTTTCAGATCAAATATCAGACTGTTTCAGACACCAAGACAGCACATACATGGTCAATGTAGTGGAACAACACAGAGAACCCAAACACAAAGTATTAGGGCAAACTCAATACTGGAGTTGAAATAACAACCCACATATACAAACACACATAATACCAAGCATCATTGCTGTGGTAAATCTTGGAGACATACTCTATAGTAATTCGTTGAAAATCTGACAATAACAGTTCCACACATCAAAAGGAATGATGATTCTAGAATGTGCTTAATGGTCAAAGTCTTCACAATTGTTAAGTCAGTTAGCCTCGTAACTGATAGATTCCATTGAGAGCAGACATCAAAATAACTCCTGTCGTACCTTGATGAAAACTCTGAGGGTAATGCAACCTCAGGGTCATCCTTGAACAAAGCATCAAAGAAGATAAGGTACCCTTAGCAATCTTCCAAAAGTTGTACTTGCTATGATTGCAAATTATGCCTTGCATCAAAGCTTCACAATTATTCGCAACTTGCTAAATAATTGCACCTAATAACATCTCTCAGCAATGTAAGGAGACATGCAAGAATGTTCTGATAGGATCTAAGAACATGCAATAGAGTTCTCTCAGAAAGCACAACGCTCGTGCTTTTTGTCCAGACTTAATTAGATTTTTGAACTGCAGTCCACATGAAACTTCTAGATTGTAGAGCGGACTGCTCAGGACTCAAAGTAGAAGATGCAGCATAGGGCCAAATGCGCTCTGGGGTTTTTGCTATTGGGACTAGTCTTCTGAGGGAAGTTAACTCTGCATCACGCAGAGGCTGTGAGTAGCTTCTTGAGATCGGCAGCTTTCTCTCGCAATTCCCACACTCCATCCTCGCACATGGGAGATAACTCTTCAGATAACTTACTTCCTGTCTGGGTCTTGGATAATAAAGACAGCTGACCCGCATCTGGGAAGAAGATTTGAAAGTGATGCTAATCATTGTCATTATTGCCACTACTATGATTTCCTGAAAAACATTGCACTGGTTGTATACACAATTGAAATAGACTAATTTCTTTGTTAAATTTGGGACACAACACATTTAACATCATTTTTCAAAAATAATTTTTTTAAAACCCACACAAAATTTTTTTAACAATGTTTAACATTCATTCAAACATCACACAAAGCACACAAAATTGATGAATCATTTTCCCTTTCATATAAAATTATACATAAAATTATCTAGACAATTATGCCATCAACAATGTGATTATAACTTCAGAAAGTTTTCTCACCATTCAGTTTTCCAATGATGACTTCTATCACAGCTAAAGACTCTGTCCGGATCACAGCATACTTCATATTACCTGTAGATTAAGAATATGTTAATGAATGGAAGTGTTTAGGATTCAAAGAGAACCGTTGTAGGAGGGTAATGTTGGTAGGTAGGTGAAACCTCTAAAGGAAAATATTGAACCACAGATAAAATTTAATAAAATTATGTGCATAAAACACAGACCTTTAGTTATTCCTTACCTTGAATTTAAAACTTCAACAAGTTTGATTTGCTGCCAAATACATGCCCAGACATCCATTTTCTCCCCACAGAGGTAACTCGAGTCATAAAATCTGACACCTGTCTTTGTTCTAATACAAACACATCTCAGATTCCTGAGAGATTCCCAGAATGTCAAAAATTGTTTGATAAATCATAGACAAATTTCAACCAATGAAAACAATTCTTGAATGGAATGGTTTCTTACTGTCACCAAGGCAGATGTTACAATTCAATAACTTTACACTGTGTCAGTGTTCTATAAGCAGTTCAGTCGTTTCAGTTTTCCTAAAGCAAACTGAGATGACCAAGGCCTTTCAAATGGTTACTTTTGAAACGGTGTTACTGATTAAAAGGAATGATCGTACAGACTGATTGTACAACAAATTAGGATTCCATCCAATCATGCTTCCCAATTTCTAGCCCAGGAAGAGGTTGTGTTAGTACAGAGGTTAGCAGAGGATTTTATGGTTACCTCTGTGGGGAGATAGTGCCTGATATTGAATTGGAAAAAATATGACCATTGGTTCTTGATAATTAATGTTATTACAAAATTTTTGCAGATCAGAAAATTTGACTTTGATCAGACGAACAAACCACCAAATACTTCTAATAAAAGTATTCCCCAAATTATCCCTCAAAATTCAGTTTGGATGTGAACAGAATCAGATTATAAATAATTATGGCCTTTTTCAATGTGGCAAAAAAAAGTCAAATAAGGAACCCACCTAAGAGTGGTATCACAGTTGTCAGGAGTTGGTTGATGATTGGAAGAACTGTTTCTCTCTGGCTTTCTAGCTGGTCTTTCTTCATACATGTTAACCTGGAAGAAAAATATCAGATGTTGACTGTTTATTGACTGTCAATAACAACATAAATAGCCCTGTGGCTCTTTTATTGTTTGTAGGTCCAACCAATCTTTCATTCAAGATCCCCTTTGGTCAAGAAATTGTTGCATAGTCCCCTTGAGCGTTGTTTGAGGTTAAATTGTCACAAAAAGAACTACAATCAAACAAAGTCATTATGCCAACAAATTTAGGATCAACAGATGGATAACTATGATCTCCCAAACCTTTTCGTCCATTTGTCAATCTGTGCATAGAAATGTTTGAATGGTTAAAATCAGCTAGTAAGTTATAGATAAGCTCACCTCTCTACAAACTTGTGCATTGTCTTGAGTATGGTGACCTGCCCCTTCCAGGTGTTGATAGGGATCCCCTCACACAGCTGCTCACACACCGCAGTCTGTAACTCAGCTGCAAGTCAGGGATAGCATCAGCATTTGAATAAAATTCCCACACATGATAATAACTTGTACCAATTTCCATCACTCGTTAATTTAAACATTTGTGGTTCAAGTGCAGCACCCTTTTGGCAAAATGTTGCATTCCTCATTAAATTTCTCATTGAACTATCGAGATCCATGGCAGCAGTCTCGGCTGCAAGCACATAAAAGTTAGGGAAGAACTACAAGGCCTGAATAACCTAGTCATTGGGGTTGGCGCAAGTTATACCATGCAAAGAAAGTTGGAGTTCAATAATCAAGATTTAACGCTATCTACAAATAGTCTATCAAAGTAAAGGTTTCAAGTTATTTCTTTACGAAGATCGTCCATTACATTTCTATGCAAAGCAGAAATACCATTCAGCGCTGATTTGAACAAGTTAAATATGGACGCTTTAAAACAAAAAACACTTGACAGAGCTGAAGACAGAGCTGGCCACACTTACACAAACCTCCCGTAGCAAGGTTAATTGTAACATGATGTTTACAATTTGTTGAGGGCACCCTTAGCACTAAGGAGGCTTTGTCCAAATAGCCTCACTTACACAAGCTCCCCAAGACTTAGCTGAATGTTGCTGGTTTAACTATGAGCAAAGGGCAGTAAGCACAATGGAGACCTTTGCAAATGGCCAAGATGGTTACTGTAGATAAAGAAACCAAGTTTTTTACAGAAGAAGACATGCAATCAAGATGTGATACCTTGAGTGGCTGGTACTGTAGGCCAAGCCTGCCCGAGCGTGGTGTACGCACAATCCTTCAGGTTTAGCTGCTGATTCCGTGGCACTTCATCTTCCTTGTCCTCTTCTTCGCTTTTTGCACCCGTCTGTGACAATTAAAACATCGGACATATGGAAATATCACAGATAAAGTTAACACTGTTATCTAAACTCATAGGTCTCTCTGCCAATGCAAATCAGTATGTCGCAAAAATATATATCAATAAGCATTGGTGGTGTGTAATTAGATTTACTGTTCAGGAGTTCACAATGACAAACAAATATTTTCACCGATCACACAAGAGGCCTCTTACCTTGACTAGAGGGAGGAGTATATCCCAGACATCACAGAAGAGATCCAGCTCGTAAGCCTCTATGATAGCTCCCAGACACTTGAGTGCTTCAATCTTGTACACCTGCCGCTCCTTCCTTGCCTCTCGCAAAACACTCTCCAATATCTGTTGTGAGAGCAATAAGTATAACGACATATGTCAGGCTTAACCTTCATTCTACAAACTGTTCTACCTGTCTATTGTAATGGAAAGCTTCACTGGCTATGCAATTCAGTCTGTGATATCAATGCAATGTCAAAATCTGATAAGGGTAAGTTCTAACCCCGAGCCCTGCTGCTAGTTAAGACTTTGAGCTATATCACACGCTCACTTCAGTGAAACCACAAAAATATTGCATGGCAGTTCTTAATCGGTCCAGTGATAAAGATACATTCAGAATTTTGCATTAGTCTTTCACCCAGTGGGCTTTTTAAGTCATCTTTACGCTTCTGTACAAAAACAATAACTTAAGGACTGGGGCAATGTGATGCACTTACTTCTTTAATCTTTGGTTGATTGTCAATATCCTCTTTGATTGTATCCCTGAAATCACATGATGCAAATGAATTTTTGAATAAAATCATTGTCATATTTAACATTTTCAGTAATGTATACCTTAGTAAGTTATAAGTTGTTTCATAGGAGATTTGAATGTCTGATATTCAACATCATTTATATTAAAGGATCACACTATAAAGTCATAAGTATAACCAAAACGATTTCTTGGGTAACAGTAAAAGTTACAATTTATCGAAATAAGTTCACTGTTCATGAAATAAAAAGTACAATTTATTGAAATAAGTTTACTGTTCATGAAATAAAACTCACTTGCAAGATGTGCATACGGTTGAAAGTGCTTGTAACAGAGCCTCCTAAAAAAAACAACATTTTTATACTTATTCACATTTATACTTCCAAAGTTTCAGCCAATTTCAACAATGTTAAATTATCAAAAGTTTCTGAGGCCTGAAATTGATTTAAATGTTTAATATCTGGGATTTAGTTTTATTTTCTCATTTCAAAATAATTCAGTAAAACAATCACAACCCACCTTGCCATCCCAAGTCCTGCCTTGGAGCCCAGAGAGAAGTGCTGTGAGTAGTTTACCTAGATGAGGAGGCCCAAGGGACGAGCCTAGTTTGGTAGCGACGGTGCTCATAGAGGCTGCAGCCTGAGCCTTGGTGCTCCACAACTGGGAGTCCAGGGATAGTTGTAACAGCTCCACAATCTCTGAGATGTAAAGGCGTAGACCGCCCTCCGTACCTAGAGAATATTTGTTCTGGTTTATAAGGATTCAGAGAGATTGTTTTTATGCCCTTGATTGTCAAAGGTGGCAACCAATAGAAGGGAATAGGAAACCGCTAAATCCACAGGTTTTGGCACTTATTCTCTTTTTTTCCTGATGATACAATTGTGCCTGACAATTCCGGAAGGGTTCAAGTATAGGAAATAAAAACAATTTGCATTAAAGGGCATAATTTGTCATAATTTGGACAGGGGCGTGTGACTGCAGATAAGTAAATACCTTCAATGATAACATAAATTCCACTTAAACCCTACATGTTCATCAGTATCTATCCTTTCAGTAAAGGTATGTGCATCAAAATCCAGAAGGATTCACTAACTAAATGTTACAGCAATGACAAGTAGGGTTACCATACTTCTTCGAATAAAACCCTGGTCTTGAATATTACTAAGGCCTCAAATACATCCTGGAGGGTCATGTGGTGCTGAAGTAAATACAGCCCGGCTAAACACATAGAACTCTATTTCAATCACAACTTCAGGGGTAAAGGGAACTCCAAGGGTTGAATTTGAGGAGATATGTATTTTTGCAGTCAGCAGAGCAGGTGAGAACTGACCTGGTGTGACCTCCTGCCAGACCTCCTCCCACACAGATTGTGAGCTGCTTGCCTCTGTACCCCCTTCATCTGAAACAAACAAGACACAGACTCCCAGTGTCAAGATTTAAGTTTCTTTCAAGTGCCATGTTTTTTAGTATGATGAAATAAAAATGAAAATAAGCAAGTTCTACAAATTACATTTCAAATGGTTGATTCATACTTATTGACCTGATCTCCAACACTTTTTAAAATATGAAACAGGCAGAGAAAATTTCTTCAGATAATTATAATTTACTTGGAGTTATATAAGATTCAAATATTATTATTATCATAACTTCTGGAATGCCACTAATTACACTAAGCACATTTCAGCTATCATATTGCATGCACACATCTCTTAAAATCAAATAATATCTTGACATACAGACCTGTTTTAACTTTTTCATGCATAGCAAAGAAAGCAAGAGGCATGGCGAGAGTAGCATGACGTTTGAGTGCGTCCGTACTGTGCTGACTCATAGCCTGTAGGGTCAGTCCACATGCCAGTCGGAATGACTCGTCTGAAAAAGAGGTCAGAAGTTCTTAAAACATTTTGCGATACACTTAAAAAAGATAAGAGATTAGGTCAAGTGTTTAATAAATAGTTACAACAATCCCAGAAATAAGATGTCTTTTTTGTTTCCTACACTTCAATTGTCATATGCACATGAAGATGGTAATGCCTTATCGATGATGCGTATAATGTATCAGTATAGAGAGCAGAAAAAGATGCCTCAAGCAAAGTAAAAAAAACATAAATGCCAGATTGCAAATATCTGCTTACATATATATCTTTACCAGAAAATTGATCGCTCAAAATTCCATTAGATCCTTAGAGCTTCTTAAATATGATTTATAAGTTTCAGTTAAATGTTTTGACAATAGTTACCAGGCAACCTTTGTGTAAAACCTGCTCAATATTCAGTACCAACTTTCAGTTTTTCTAAAGGTTTTCAGTCATAGAAAAGAAGAGATCAACTGACCTTCTTTCTCCAGATACCATGTCTTGAGGCGTGTGATCAGTTTCTCCACACTGCTGTCCTTGGCAATCTGTAGAGAATAAAGCAAAAAATGTTTTTCCAATTTCTGTGTAAAATTTCAGAAAAACGTAATAAAAAAATGTGATTTTACTGAAATTTGTTACACAAAGTGGTAACTCGCAAAATGAAAATAGCACAGACATGTAAAAGTCGAAAAGCCATTGAATTATCTCTCTTTACAAAACGACGGGCCAGTTGAGCACTTATCACTGTTCTAATAAACTAAAATATGAAAAGTACCAATATCTTGCAATATGTATTGCAATACGCTTTTCTGTATCTCAATATATAGCAATACGTCAATGAAGAGCGATACCAATCCTTAAATATGAAGGTTGAACTTCCCACCTACCAAAAGTCACCTCAGAATGAGGAGCCTAACCTCATTTTAACTGTAACCATGTATCCCGTTACAACCTATCAACAAAGCTTAAAGAGGAGCAGTAACGCATGAATTTGATTATTACAAATAAGTATCTGTATTCGCTTCACATAAATGAATCAATAGAGCCAAAAAATGAGAAAATATACGCTTTAATTCGACTACTAGGAGACCTTTTATACCCCTGTTTTGGATAGCCGCCTAATGAGACACAAAATCACCGAAGCATGACTCGAAGCCACGCCCAGTGTGTGACGTGCTAGTCGTCAGCTGAAAGTCCAGCCCTTTGATTTTCTCTGTATTTTTAAGCTAATTCAACAGCAAAATAGAGGCAATAGCTGCTCCGAAAGAATTCCAAAATACGATATATAACGGCTTCATGATATCAACTTTCCCTCTCAGGCGTTAAATCCATCTTAATTGGACTGTGACAATCCTTGGACGCGGTTTTCTTGGGTGGGTTTATATCAAAAAGGTAAAGAACTTGGTCGGTGAGAGATCCATTACTATGGGATATCACGTAGTGTTACAACATGTATTTATCGATATGAAGTTATAAATTGTCTCGAAAAAAATGAAGGTTTTTGTAATAAACGGGAGACAATGTAGAAACTTTCTTAATGACTATAGAAAAAATAATTTTGCTTCACTTAAATTCACTTTCATGACAACTTAGTACTTGATTCGTTTGTATTTAACTAACACATATCATATTCTTATCTAGTATAACATCTCACACCGTGTTGCAATATCTCTGTCTTTGAATTTAACAATAAATGAGATGAAAACATACCTGGCGCAAGCGTTAGAAACATCCTATGTAATCCTAAAGAATGTTTGTACCCATTATTCACGATGTACTTTTTAAAATGTGTGTCATCGTCCGTAGAAGTGCATGAGCCAAATCTCCTTCTCTTAATTTATTGGTTGAATATATATTCTACAAGTTCATTGGTTCAAAATGACTGGAAGCCGTGACAATAAACTAAGTACCAGCCGAATGCCAAGAGTTACGCCATTATGACAGGACATATATTCCGCTTGGCGGGTCCAAGGCGTTAAAATTCAAAAGGTATAATTAGAGACCATTAAATCAAGAATTGAAATTGAATGCGATAGGATTACATAACGGCCACCTGTGTGTCATAAAAAAAGACTAGTTAAACCAATCTGATTGTTGTGACAACATTTGGCAGACGTCATAATTGATGAACAACCCTAGTGACTGAAGGTTACCTTAGAGTTTTGTGCAACGGGACCAAGGAAATTATGAGAATATGGATGCTGGTGCATCCCTCAATATAATGTCCAATAAGTGAGCATAGTTCATATAAGAAATATTTCCGGGATCTCACGCCTTAGCGCAATCTTATAACTATGACAACATTGCGCAGGGTAGTGAATTTTAAAAACATTCTGTAGGAAAGTGCACACAGCATCGTATTTAATCAGGGTCTTGCGCTTGGAAAATAGAAATTTCCAGACAATGAATTAAACAATAGATTCCTTTAAGGTTTGAGTTGTTTGGATAACGGTTAGTAGGTATAACCGACGGTTTAACTGCGAGATTTACTATCGGCTAGTGTTTTTTACATAACGAGCGAATGATGATATGCCAACTAGCACGTCACAAAAGATTCACACTTCAGTGACCACAGGGCCTTTCAGGTTCTGCTCGCCGGTCGTAATTAGGCAATTTAATTACAAAGCCGTATTTATGTTGTTTAGCGGCCGATTTCAGAAATTTAAAGTTGAGTCCACGTCAAATTGTAATCCCTTTTAGCAAATTGCGAAATCGACCATAGGGCATTTCACTCGACCTTTAAAATACCTGACAATGGGTGGCTGCATTGCATTACTACATGTAAACACTTCCATGCAGTAAGTAGATAAAGCTGCTATTAAGAAAACTGAGTGTTTACCTTGACAAGGTAGCCGATGGCTGATGCGTAGGACTTGCGAACAGATGAGTTGCGGTCACTCAGACCATGAAGAAAAGCTCCCATCAACTTGCCTGTAATCAGAGAAGTATCCACATGGTAAAATCAATTATTGATAGAAGAGGTGAGGAGAGGTGAGTTGGTGTTTAACGCCGCTTTCAAGATTATTTCACTTATATCGCGGCTGCTAGTATTATTGCAGGGAGAAAGCCCGCAACACCATTGTGGCTATGCATTGCGGTGAAACCTGCGAGCATCGGCTGGAACTAGCGAACCATGGGTGATACTCCGCTGAATTTCAGTGTAGCATTGTACCCAAACCTGACTGCGTGTAGAACAGTTCTCTACTGCAGACAAAGTTGCCGAGCCCCTGGCGGGACATATTGATAGAAGAATTAAGATTTCTATGTTTACCCTTAGCTAGAAGAAACCTGCTCTTTTACAGATCAATGACTCAGATTGTTTCTTTCTAAAACTGTTCTAAGCTTATCTCTCTGCTAATTGATCATGCAATAAAAGAAGAGATCTTTAATTTCAAATTATGATACTTCAACCATTAAAATTTTATTTAAGTTTGATACTACTTATCGATCAACCAAATTGAAATATTCAACGACTGAATTCTATATATTGGTGCCTCATGTTTACTATAGTGCCCTTCAAGTACCGAAAGGCTCAGTTAAACTGCTGTGTGCACTCAAGTTTGACTACAGATTTCTGTCTTGATCCTTGATTACCTGCATGTTGTGTGAGATCAGATGGGCACTGATGGACCAGGGAGATGACGAAGCTCGAACAACCAGCCTGGAAGTGATAATTATTGAGGGGATCAGTTTCATTTTGTATCAACCGAGGGTATTTCTTTCAATGGAGATATTTTGTGAGTATTTGTTCATTATGGAGAGTGATATAATGTTGTATTGAGCTATGAAATATTTCCAAGTGGTTTAGTTTGATGCATTTAAAACAACATTATAAAAGCACTATGGAAAATAGAACCCTCTGGGTGCAAAGTCAAATCAAATGTGGAGAGTTAATTCTCACCTCAATTAATATCAGCTACAATAGATTGTTTATAATGTATGAAATAAAGCTAAAAGCTGAAAAACATGTAACTTTGCATCACAACACCACAGGCTGACAACTTTTAGTTGTTGTTTTTTATCTGTCATATTGATAGAGTAATGCTTATGAACAAATAGTACTTCATACTATTGATCTAACAATAAAATGACTCTCAATACTTTTTGATCACCAGTCAAAACATTTCATACAACAGGCACATATTATCTATGAATGCAGACTACACTACCCCTGTGAAAGTACCTTCGTTCCAACTCCGATACCACTCTTGATGAGATCCACAAGTCTGGGGACCAGCTCAGGCAGAACACTCTCGTCTACGTACTGTACACACTGCAAAGGAAGTAATATGTCAACCACCTTCAAGACCAGCTATCTGACGGTTGGCTTCAACATCATACCTGGAGCTAATGGCTCATTATTGACAATTTCCCTCAATTAACCCTTTCGTTGCTGAATATTATTTTGACCAGTTTTGCCCCCGTGGCTGAATTTTCCAGCACTCGCCTCGCTACGGTAATAACGCAATTAGCCCCTGTGGCCGAATTTTCCAGCGCCGCCAGATGCGACCGTTTTAACAACATATGGCGTGTTTACATGGCGGAATACGGACGTTATCGTCGTTTTATACAAAGCTAGTCGGCGAATCCCGTGTTACAAATGGATGATACTTACTTGACACTTTGAATGAAATTTCTATCACGCCTGGAACGGTTTCTACAACTGAAGTAAACTTGTTTTCAATTCGGGCGCCATAACTCAATAAATTCCAAGAGCGCATGCGCGAAATCAAAACGAAACTAAAGATGAATTGTTCCTCTTCACATCGATATAAAAATTATTTATATAGTATGTCTGGAACGAACTTTATTAAATTTTAAAAATTGTCTTCATTTCAAACATTATAAAATCATTTAATCACTGAGTGCACACATGCAAATTATATACGGAATTGAAGCTAATTTCTTGCTCTATATTTCACGATAAATTTTATTACGATACGCCATCCTAAACGAAAGATATAAATTACGAAAACAGGGTAATGATAAATCCCGATAACGTTCTGACCCCCACAGTAATATTACTAAGCTAATAGCCCCGGGCAAACGCACGCGCTCAGCGCGTGCAGGCGGGATATCCCCGTTGAAACATACACTCACACTCAATATAAATTGTCTTTATTTCCAACTTTATAAATCATGTTATTCGCTTTGTATACATGCAAATTATATATGGAATTGAAGGCAATTTATTCTTCTTTACGAAGAAATAAATCATAACAATCTTTTGCACTGTAATTAGAAGTTATTACCAACGAAACGTGGGTATAGCTAGTAATAAAGTCTTTGATAATCGCCTTACCGCAACATATGTCGCATCGTTTCCACACGTTTTATTTTGATTCAAATATGGGCAACTTACACATGAAAATGAAGGTATTTATTTCTGCTTTACGATGATATGAAAATAATAAATATGTACCACTTGGTTTGGAATATATAAAGTTTGCAAAGATGGTACCCTCGGGTATTTTAGAACAGATTTTGATAATTGCGACATCACTAACCGCTCCTTTATTGTCTAATTGTAATTTGCAAATTTTATATAGAATTGAAGACGATCCTTTCCTCTTTATTGTGATATAAAAATGTTGATAATGCGCTCTGCCGTTAAATGGATAGGAAGTGTAAAAAGCAGTTGAAAATAAATCGCTTCTCGGTCAACAAAATATGAATAGAGAAATTGCCTGTATGTGCGATGCGCGCCGGGTCCTTTCTGATTTTCTTGTACATACCAATTTTATATTGCAATAAAGATCATCCTTTTCTCTATATTTTGATATATGAAATTGCAAAATTTACCGAGAACTTTATGTGATATAAAGTGCGAGAAAATGGTAAAAACGTAAAGAATAAACAAAAGTCACAATTTTGCGGAACTTGCTGTATCTTTATTCTATATGGTGTATATAATTTTTTTATATCAAATCGAAGACAATTATTCCTTCTTTATCACGAGGTAATCAATTTCAAAATACGCCTAGCTGTTGAGAAGATATGAGCGAAAGAAAGGCACATGTCAAAATCGCCGTTCAGTTTACATGATTTGAATCGAGAAATTAGCTTTTTGTGCGGCGCTTGCTGTGTCTTTATTTATTTTTGCGCATGTACTTATTTTACATGGAAAGAAAGACAATCTTTCTCTCTATCTTATGATATAAAAATTGTCAAAATACGTTGAGCACATCATGTAAAAATTGGTGTGACAAAATGGTGTAAAACTAAAAATATGTAAAAATCACCTTTTTTGCGGCACATGCTGTATCTTCAATTCAGGTAGTGTAGTTATGTATTTTATATTGAATTGAAGACAATTTTCTGCTCTTTCAAATGATCCAACCGGTATTGAAATCCGCCCAAATGTTCAGAGCATAGGGCGTGCGATATAAGGTTGTACGTTTGGTGTGAGTGCAGGCTTGTAAGCAAACGATAGCACGCGCGGGACGGTAAGCTCGTGCGAGCGGGAAGAAAGTGCCCACAGGCTATTAGCACGTGCGGCGGGGAGTGGGGCAAAATTGAGTGATTTTAACGCTTATTTTCGGTACGATAAACATTATCAATACTCTCATTACTTTCGGAGCATGTTCGCGCATTATTTAGAACACCAACGAAACAAAACATGGTTGCTTAGCGAGAGCCGGAACGAAAATACAAGCGTTGAACTGAGACTACTGCTAGGCAATAAATTTCCGGGCCCCGCTACCGAGACCCGCGGTCATAATTAGTTAGCGTGAGAAAAATAGAGTGTGCTACTCGCATCCCGCTAAGGGGACTTGCGGGCAAAGCTAATTTCATCCCGGAATATTCCGGGACCCGCATCTTAAGGGTTAACTTGTGATCTATGTATATCGGCCACTCAGAATCATTTCATACTAACTAATTCAGCAACTAAGCTGTTGAAAATATATAAACATATATCAATTTCTAAGCCATTGAATACATACGAAGAAGGTTTCTCAATGTCAACACACTTTGATAATTGATATTTATATAGTGTCACACAGAGAGGCCAAATTTATGAATTAGGACTATCATTATTTAATCTAAAGTCTCACCCTGTTGATTGTCTCCATCATTGGAGACATCTTGGAGGCAGCAATCCTTGCACTGTCAAGCTGAACAGAAAACAATGAATTGATTGTGTTCATGGATATTTCATATTGATACTTTTTCTCAAGGAAGGTGGTAAAGGCAAACAAGAAGATATAAATCTTAACTGGTTTGGAGGTATTATTGCTACTTGATTCATATTTCAGTGTTTTTTTAAATCTAAGATCATAAGCAGATTTGAGATTAACAGCTTCACTTACATCTGTAGCTTGTATCGTTGCAGAAAACAAGTAAGCTTGGCTGAACCTAATGAACTGTGTCACTACATTATATCAACTTAGCATCCTGATACTACATGTCGAACAATTCTCTCTTACACAAACACTCTCGCTACTATCTTATACATTCTTGTACTTATCAGAACTGTGATATCCATTCATAATACATTTTGAGAGCCCTACCTTCTCCTGAGTGGCCTGTGTGGAGACGTGAAGACTCAGATAGTTCATGACCTGTGGCTCAAGTCCACTGACAGCCTCCAGAAGCGCGGTCACCATGATAGGGATGTGTGGCTTCATCAAAACTCCTGCATTCTTACTGATCTGCAGTAGGGTTGACAGTCTGCACAAACAGAGCATGTGTCATGATGGGTTTGACGTCATATAATTGTCAGCAGGGAGAAAATGTAAAACACTAGCAACGCTTTGTCTTAAACTCAGCTGCATCATTATTCTAGGTACATTAAATATCATATCAAAGGAAATACCCATTAGCATTGTGTTCTATATAACTAACAAAAGCTACCGGTAAACTGACCAATAATCACTGACATTATCTAAAAGATCAAGCATGAACCGTTTCCTTTCATCAATTTTATCTTGCTTGATAGCATTTCTCATTCCTTTATTTGCAGATTGCAGTCATCTTCTGATGCAGCTTTTTTTTATCATTCCTGTGCATAGCACCTAACAAGTCAGACTACTTCTCTAATTAGATGTCATTCCTGAAAGTTAGTTACTTAAGAATGCTTTAGCATTTATCAATTCATGAGGCAAAGCCTAATGTAAGTCCTGTGAACTGACCCGATAGCGCGGACCTCTGGAACAGTGCTCTGTAGACTGTTGTTGAGGATACAGGGCAGCATCAGTGTTGTTGCACGTGCTCCAACCTTGCCCTGACCTGGGTCACAGGTCTTCACACACACCTACACAGGTAGAAAGAGAATTACTCTACCGCCAAATCTAGGAAATTATCCCCTCCAAAACATAATCCAAACTGTTGTACAAATTCTTCTTATCTTCACTCTGAAAACAATACTGACCAGTCACCAATCCCCTAATATCTAAGATAACTTACCTGTTTCATGGAGGTAAATACACAAAGTTTGGTTCTAGGTTAGGATTTAAGAGAACATTGACTGCATTGAGAGTAATGAATTAATCCTCTGGTAAGAATTCTTTCAGTACAAAATGGGTAAAAATAACAGAGGATCTGAAATCTGATCTTCAATCAAACACTAAAAAAATGATTGATTCACTTACCCGACTTAGGGCTTTACAGGCAAGGTCTGCAGCATTACGGACAGATTCCTGCAATCAGTTCCATAATTATCAAATTAACTCATCTGACATCTATCATGCCTCACACATCATTTCAACAACAGGATTTTATCAAAGGACAAACATCAACTTATTCAAATTTAAAAACTCCTTTACAATCAATCTTGATCTCATGTGGTTAGGCACTTCATATATCATTGAGCCTCAGCCAAATTCTGTAAATGAGAGCCTGACCTTGATGTCGTCCCTAACCCGGAGACAGTCTTCCCACAGTGCAGGTAGCTGGTCCACAATATCATCTACTGGGCGACCTCTTAACAGGTCTGTAACTGCCAAGCAGCTGCAAGGGAAATGCAGTACTTCTTAAATAAAGAGTCAGTATAGATTTAGAATGACTATGCATTGGGCCAAACATTATTAACCATGGTACTTCCTAGCCTTAAATGTAAAACATTACCTTTATTCCACCAAAAAACAAACAAACTGGGTTCCGTTGCACACAATACTTAGGTTACCTTAAATCACAAAAGTAGCCTTAGAGCAATGTTAAAGGATGGCACCAAAGTTAAATTTAGCTTTAAGGTTGTTTTGCGCATTGACCCCCAGATCTTTACTTACGATCTGTTTGCTGAATCCTTATGGCTTTAAAGGAATTCTTGATTCAAAGGTAATTAGCCTTTTCAAAGTTTTAGAATCAGATGGATTAGTACAGCAATATAGATACCTGGACTCTCTGATCCTCCACTGGTTGCTAGTCAGGTTCTTGAGCAGGTCTTGTAGAATCTCCTGCAGGTACTTGTCAACCTGAATCAGGGGGGATACATGGAGGCTTAATTTGACAATTAGAAATACATGCAATTTATATAGTTAACAAATGTAACATTTTTATAATTTCGATAATCCAAACTGCTATTGCACAAATTTGTATACTATTTTCGACATTTCCTTTCGGGATTTGAACCCACTTCTTCAGAGTCAGGCAACATCGTAAGCACTGACTGTTCCAACAGCTTACCTACTTGCCCATTGGGCCTTAGGAAATGATAATTATCTGCAACAATCTGCACATCTCAAAAGAATAAAAGTATTGAAAAGCTTTGACATATGTGACTCCAACAACATATTCTATGTCAAGTTGACAAGTAGACCTGACTCACAGTTTTCTTGTTGTCCTGTATGAGAGCATTCCAGATGCTACTCATTGCCTGCTGAATCTTGGGGTTGGGGTCGAACTGGTAGCGGTAGAGACGTGGTACAATCTGGGGCAGGAATGGTGCTAGCTGCTCTCCTGCCTGTGCTGCGATGGTAGAGAAACCAAACGCTGCTCCCTGAAATGTATGCACAAAACATATAATCAGGATTTTAAATTGAAAATTAAGTAAACTTTTGGCCACATATACATCTTCTATCATGCTTATAACTTTTATAACTTTATTCTTTTATAATAATCATGTAAATCTGAAAGTTATTTATTGGTCAGACATGTTTTTCTCATGTGCCATAGAAAAGGAATTTTGAGGTGAAATGTCTTTTCAATTGTAAATTTGGTAATCCCCCCATCCATCTCAATACATGGACAACTGTAGAATCAAGATAAATATGGACAAAAAGTACTGACCTTGCGTGAGTTCCACATTGCGTTGTGGTTGGCAAGATGCATGAATTTGTAGATGAGATCAGGTTGGTTCAGATCATTGGCTATGGAACACAGCTCCTTGTACGTGGACAAGCTCCCCCTTTATATTTGTGGCAGAGAATGAGACAAATGATGAGAAATTGCCTCTTTCAAAAAGGTAATTTTAAATCTAAAGAATATAGATATGGCTTAACAAATGCCTTTGTGGTTTGAAATTACTATTTCTGAACATCTCATGTTCAAAACAAAATGTATACATATAAAGGCAAAAAATTTCAATCTTACCCATCTGGAGCTTTGCCGAGACTGCCCGCCTCAAACATCTGTGTTTCTCCACTAACTTCCTGTTTAGCTCTGCAAAGATAAGTACACACCTACTTTAAAATATGTAAGAGGATCTCGCTTAATAATTGAAAATACTTTATGTTGACATTATGAATTTCATTGCCACTCAAAATGAGTAAAGTATACCTATTTTTAAGCCCAAATACCAAATATTAAAATTGATGACAAAAAATGGGCTTAGTATTTGAGGAAAGGTGAGTTCATTTGGGGAAATATTCCTTTAAATAAAACTATAAAAAATAGGTATAACAGTGACAAATTTACTGATTCAAGACTGTTTGCAGCAAAGCAAGTTACAAGCCCAAAATGATATACAACCCTGCTAACTGCCTCTAGACAACATGCTTAAAGACTATTTACCAACCTTTTGCCTGTCATGAGAGTGTTGACAAGCTCGGAGACAAGAACTTCTTTCTGTTGAGCTGTGCAATTCTCATACACAACTCCAAGACCCTTTGATGCAATGTCCTGGGTCACCTCTGAAATAGTATCAGTAAGAATAGCCAGTTATAAATGGAAAAGTCTTTGCCCGACATCACACTGATATTTTAAAAAATAATACTGATACTGCATTATTGAAACAAGCACATATCAATGTTTTAATGTATGCTTAAGGTGCTCAACATGGTCAGATCCACGGAATTTTCGAAAGAAAGGGGTTGGGTTTTACCTATCCTCCCTCCCTCCTACCCTCCACTGAAACAAGGGCTTCTATCTCCTCTGTTCTGCAAATTCCTTTCACTGTGAGAATGATTCTACCTACCATCAGATTCTGATAGGAGTCTCATGAAAGCTCTCTGTATGTCCTGGATGTTAGACTGGATCGCCTCATGATGTCCACACTTCTTTAGTACCGAAAGTAGCCAAATACATGAGGCCTGCATTCCAGAGGGAGAAAAGTAATAAATAAAACATGACAACTTTTCAATGCCTTATTGCACCAAAGGTAACATTTTCCTTTTGTGCATATCCCCACAGTTTATGAGAATATGAATTGAATTACCATGTAAATTTGCATCAATATAAATGCAAGTTGATCAATACTCAACAAATATTGATGTAAAATAAAGGTAGGATACAGTGTGTTCCAAATAGCTGTCTGCCTTTGAGCCTATTGTTGGTCAATGGAAAAAAAGAGCAAGTTGCTTACGTTGCCAGAAGCCTGTCTAGTATCTTTGATTTTACCTTAATCATCTGGCGTGTCACATTTTGTCACAGTGATTCCTCATGACTAACTGCCAAGTTGCCAACAAAAACTATTTTCTACACTCAATGTTGTACTTTAATGTCTTATCATTTAAAAAATCTCTTTCAAGATAAGCTTGACAGGCTTTGTCTTAAATCCAATGCAACTCTTGTTAAACTGAAAGACGGGGTATCAATAATCACTCATAAACACTTGAACATTTGGAACTCACCTGTCGGAGATGAGGGTTAGCGTGCGAGATGTAAGACTTGAGCATCTCTGTGAGGAACCATTCCACGTCATCCTTGACGTCGCCAACGCTCTTCTGTTATCAGACAATTATCATTTGTGCTTATTGATGCTTTTAGGATTTTAACAATTACAACACAGCCACTTGTCTTATTGAATAGAGAAAGCTAACAATGCAATTAGGATTAACTTAAATATATCAATGAATATGAAGAAGATAAAAGAACATGTTATCACAAAAAACCCTCTACAGCACATAATTTCCTTAGAAAAAGATCTCCAAACCTAGGCTCATGAGCTTTGATTATTCTTGGAGTAAATCTCAAGTGTTCTGCAATTATCTTTACCTGAAAGTCGTCCTCACTCTGGGTCCAGAAGTTGCGGATAAGAGGAGAGCGAGCCCCCATTGCCACACCCACCAGTGCGTCTCCGATAGTGAAGTGGAGCTCAACCTGTTTCACCTGTCATTGACAAAATATATCTTGTGAATCAATTCATTAACATACAATTTAATATATAGCCTATTGATACTTCTTTAAGTCTCTTCTTTTTCATTGGGTTTCACTCTTATCAGACTGCTGCAATAGCAATGTTAAACCATTCTGCATTGCCAGTTTACAGAATTCATAGCTCTTAATCACAAGAGCTTTCCAGGAATATTTCATGTCCCAAGATATGAAGGAGGAAATTTGATTAAGTAATGCGGAAATGGCTTCAAGAGATAACTTGTTCACAGCTTTCTTCATAAATATCAGTGATGAAAGTGAAAAGTATCTTGCTTACCGTGACGGCATTGAAGAGCTCGTTGATGACTTTCCTCCTGTGAGGAAACTCTGCATCCCCTGAACATATATACCCCAGACACATTGCCGCTCGCTCCTTCGACTAAAGACAATAAGTATATATACTAAGTTGAGGTTTTTATGACACTACAATCCTAACGGACAGGCAATGATGAAGGGATCACTGAGCTCCTTTTCATCAGGAGTAATGAAATTATTTTTTTTATTTTAGTGCTCTCCTTTCCTTGATAATCTTTTAGAAATTGTACACTGAGCAAGTCTGGTGAGCTGTTTGGGAAAGTCAATTATATGTTTAAATCATTGATTAGAGTGTTTATCCTATGAGTTAGGTCATGACACATGGACATTTTCTATGCCACCAGGATATCTTCCTATTATTACTACATTTGCCTACTAATTATTGAGGATATCGTTTAGATGATCATTATGAGGATCCTGTGTAAAACTCTATTGACACTTCTACTTGCCTTGTTAGATTCCTTGCTAGTTTTCATCATAGCAATGAGCCAGGAGATGATGTTCCACTTAGTTATCTCCCCTTTCTCACCCTCTTCTCCACCAGGGGGCACTGGCAGTGCAGCATTACGGCCAATCTCTCCCAATGACACACAAGCAGACGCCATCAGGCTACTGTCTTCGTCACGGAGCAGACCCGCTGCAAACAACAACCACTGCTCTATATAACTCATTGCTTGTGTACAGCAAAAATAGAGACTTTTCTAGTACTTAGTGAACCTAATGAAAGAAATCATTTAAAGAGTCTGTCCTATCAGCAATTGGTCCGCCATGATGCTTTGTCAGGGAATGTCATGAAAAATGTGCTGTACTTTTACTTAGTTTAAAACATTATAAGAATAACTATATGTATGGATAGACTATCCAGACATTTATAAATGATTCATGATAAGACTAATCAACAATGCCATAGCAAGACTTTTCAAACTAGTAACATTGATGAATGGCTTCTCATTGTTATGTTTTTTTTACCGCATGTGCGCTCTTATTTATCAAGTTGTCAAATCTAAATCAACCACAATGTTACCCTTAGTAACTTGTGTCAATTGTGATGTGTAATAATTATGTACTGATAAAATATATGAATAAACAGGAATATATCCTTGATTTTCGTTTCCACAAAAAATACCCTAATAGGACTGTTCTCTTAATGACACAAATGGCTCTTCATTAGTTCTGTTGAACACAAAAATATCTTATAAAGGCTTGGTTACAAGTTCCTTATTTGAAGCCACAAGGTAACCAAATTAACAACCTATAACTCCCTTTGCCCAATTGGTCTGTATAAAAGATATGTTCCTGCGATAACAACAGAAATCAACATTCCGAATGTGACCCCTGTGGATTACAATAAATGATATCCATTTGATATTGGGTTTGTGCACCAGATGTCAGCTAACTAGGGCTTCTGCTTCTGTAGAAAGAGATGAAAATAGGTTTTGAAGGGCATGAACCATAGGGCCTCATTAAGTGCCACAGAGCCACTTAATCTACAATATATTATCCACAATGACCAATATGTCTGTAAATAAGATTTCAGCTTTTTTCGCTTTCTGTTCTGGAGAAGACGATGAAAATAGGTTATCAGAGCATGGTCCCACAGGACCTAGTTTGGGGCAAAAAAATCATCAAATGTACAATAAATCCCACTTGTCACAGTACCTGTGCACCGTTTTTCTACGGCTCATCAATCGGGTAGAAATCGAATGTATGAAAAGTTTACAGATAAACGGAAGACGTTATGTCATGCCATATGCAAATGAATTAACAACAACTTAGGATAACTCACCAATTAGTTCCACTGATGATTTGACCATCTCATGAACTGGATTGACCTGGTCTGTTTGCATGGCATTTGATTGGCTCCTGCCTCGCACCAACTGACCAATCAGGTAGCCTAAAGCTAGCAGCGACCCATGCTTCAACTCAACTTTCTGCAGGTAGTAAATACAAATTATAAACTAGATTTATTTAAATCAACAGAAGCTTGACATGCTTGTCTCATCATGCACCATATGACTGAAAATTTTAATTTTAATACACTTTTCATTTGAAATTGACTAGAATATGATCAACAACATATACATTACATATAAAAATGTAAGTTATTCAACTGAGACCACATACTTTAGCACTTTAACTTTGGTCAGTTGAAAACAACATACAAGAAAGTAAGATTAATTGATCAGGGGTTAAAGACATATCACTGACTTACCAATGACATATTTTTCCTTTGTCTTACCTAATCACCAAAAGAGTAATGACTAGCCTCCTTGTGAAATAAATTAATTTCAATATTGCACGACTTTCATAAAGAGGTCTGCATCTTGGTGCAAAAACCTGCCCTAAGTCAGTGACTCATAGATTCTAAAAAGATTTCTCAACCCACGGTGAATGGCTATTTAATTCCCCATTGATTATTACCATTGTTGAGTTATACATTTCAAATGTTCACCTTGTCTGATAGGTTGGCAATGAATCCTTGTGCTGCCTCAATTAGTTTAGCTTCAGGCTCCGAGTGAGCTAACACGATGGCAAGGAGTTGAGCAGCCTGGGCACGGATATCATCCTTACTGGACGAGATCAGGGTCTGAAGGAGACATTGAGATTTCCGTACAACAAACATTAACAGAATAGTCACATGCACATCTTTCAAAGACAAATTTGTTCTCATCTTCAAAGTAATGTTGTATGTTTAAAATAATCTTTAACGGCTAGTTTATTTTTTTTTAACAAACATGCTAACCAAGAGAGCCCGAATCCACAAATGATTGTTATCAATGTTGAAAGGGCTTATATTGTTCGTAATTCTACTACCTAGTTTTTAAGCTGATATTTGACCTCATAATTTATTTAAAAATTCAGATTATTTCATTAGAATGAAAAATTTTCATCCAAAATAGTTCATCTACTGTATGAACCTTTTAGCGGCAAAATCATTTATATCAAAAGTGTCCAATTGCAGGGAACCATTAAAAAAGGGAATTGTTCATTTGCTGAACTATTTGCTAGGTAACCAGAAATTTTTTAGATGTTGGGTAAAAGTAATCATTTCAATTCATAAGAAAATGATTAAAGCATGCATACCTTGAGCCAGTCGGTGTGCTGTTTGAACTGAGGAGCCAGCTTGTCGGGAGCTACAGCCACAATCTCCAGCAGACAGTACATCACCTGAGGGTCTGATCAACACAGAATAGTTACATTTACAAACTACATTCAGGTGGTTGTGGGTCAAGTCTACTGACTCCAACATACCTATTTTGATGAACTTCTTTGTCTTTCTTAGTCTTCAGACTCCATAACATTTAGAACTTTTGAACTGATAACTGTTAAACCATTCTGAGAGGCTAATACACAGGACACTAGTCAACAAACAAAAAATCTAGTTTTGGAATAGGCTAAAATAGGCTGCCAAGCACTGTCTGGGACCGGCAGATAACAATGTAAGGAAATGGAATATTTGCTCATTGCACTCACAAACTCACACCTATTAAAATTTATATGAAACTTCAAGCTCAATTTATTTACCATACTATTCAACATTCAGTGACCTGGACCATGAAATGATAGGTTGATATGATTTATTTTCTCCATGTTTGTCATTACAAAAAACAAACTCATATCTCTCAAAAACGTAACATGAAAGTGCAAACTCATCAAAATTAAACATTCACTGACCTGTGACCCCCCTGAGGAGTTGCCGAAGCATGTCCACGTACAGCTGTATACCCTGGTGTCCTGGCTCCTTCAGTTCCGCGATGTATTTGGAGATGGCAGGGGCTTGGTCTTGTCTTGAGTCTGAGTCCGAGCTTGTATCATCCTCAGGGGTGATCCCTGCACTCCATACCAGACACATCCGCAGGTACACCACAATCTATAGTGGAGTAGTAGACAATGTTAAAAATATAACTTTGGCTATTCAATAACCAAAATTCATCTTGCCTCATCCCAAAATCACTGAAAAGTAGATGACTTGTCACTTGAAATTAACTAATATATTTCACACATAGTGGAGAATCATCATTTTGCAGTAAGATGTTGAAAAGATAACATGGAAATAGGTTATTGAAGTAAAAGCTGAATTTCTATCAAGACCGGTAATGAAAAGGTCATGGATGGACATCTAAGAAAGAGACAGTTAAAAGTACAAAACAAAACTGGGTTAATTCCCCATATCTTGATAAAATTCACATCTCTTGATATGCCTTTGACAAGCAGAACAAATATTGACAGTGACATTTTAATACACATGCTTTACAAGATCAGTATGTACCTCTTAAAAATCACATCTTTTTCTAGGCAACCCTAGTTTCTACCATTTATTTGCTGAAAGGATAAGATCAGAAAAGGGTCAAACCTGTGAGTAAGTGGCTGTGTTGAAGGGAAGAGATGTGTTCCCCACTACAGTTCTCTGTTGGCTGTCTTTCCTCTGGTCTGCCTGTTTGAAAGAATAAAATAGCGATAAAATCATATTCATAAAACATTCATAAAGAGAAGTTAAAAATCAAAGAATGACACAATTTCATGTTGATAGACAACATTTAATTGATTGCACATTCTGCATTAATCTCCAATAAATCTTGCAAAGGATGGAGATAAATTGAATTTATCCAAGTTATCTCCCTCTGATGAGACAATTTCATGTTGATAGACAGCATCTAATTGATTACACATTCTGCATTTATCTCCAATAAATATTGCAAAAGATGGAGAGAAATCCAATTTATCCAACTTATGTCCCTCTGAGCAACAGTGGATGTCCTACCTTAGTCTTGATGTAGTGGACCATGCTGGTGAAGTCTGGCAGGACAAGCTTCTGCTTCTTGACCAGCTCAGCCTCACTGCGAGAGGACCCCGTGTGGAGAGCCTTCACAGCCTCTGTCCTGATCTCATCCTTACTGGAACACATGACAAACTTTATTAGAAGCTCTATATCAAGATTAAACCTATGCAAGATTGAACAAAAGCAATAACTATTGTGCTAGCTTTAAACATTGCCAAAACGTTTGTCAATAACATATTTCCAGAACTGTTGTGTTGTGTAGTCATGTTTTAGTTTCATATCCACACCACAGAAAGTAATGACAACAACCTCCTCAGATGATCCAATAGGAACATTACTGATGGTCTGTACTCACACATCACCAGCAGCAAGAAGCAGAAGATATCTGGAAGGGATATGGTCTGAAGGGAACACTGCCACTGCGTACTGGACTGCCATCATTCGTGCCTGGGACTCATTCTGTAACAGACAAAATTTAAAATAGATGTTTTCTTGTCAGTCTATGTGAGATATTCTTTAAATTACAATTTTAATAGATAGAGGTTGTCACAATTTCAAAGAGTCAGTAGTGTGTAGACAGAAATAATTGTTAATTGTGTTTAGTGTGTATCAATGCATAACAGCTTTAACTATCTTCTTACAGTTTTAAGTTTACAAACCCTTCATGGAGATGGAGTAACATACATTCTTATCACATAGTAGAACATCAGCAAATAACATTGTCTGAACATAACCTTAAAGGATTTTAAAACCCCACTTAGAAACTATTGTGGTCAGATACGTGATGTTTCAATCATATAACACATCTTACGACATCGCCCAGATAAAAAATTTGTCCCTCGTGGTAATCTTGCAATGTCACGCTTTCCGAGCGAAAGCCGAAAACAACCGAACATTAATGAGCGCACGTACTAGTGACGTAATAGTGGCCCGACGAACCCGGAAGTGTGCAGTTGTTGACATGTAAACGTAGGGAGAGTTTTTCGGCGTGAGTTTATAAAGCCGAATTTTGATGTAACTGTCATTAGAAATAAACATATAATGCTACATATGCTATCAAAAACTAATTAAACTTTATTCTATTCGATACATTATTTTCCCATTTTATAATCAATATTCCGGGCCATTACCCGACCACGTGCGAGTGAAATCGTATTTGAATCAGCATTTCATTTCATGTAGCCCGAAACTTGGGTTATGGGTTTATATTGACGAAACGTCCGACTGTCTAACTAACAGTTTTTGACGAAATATCTTTATGAATTTTTTCTTATGACAAATGGATTTTATTATGTTATTATTGTTGAAACTGCGAACGTTTACTGTAAGGGTCCCAGTAACTGTCTCTAAATACGGCCATTAGGTGGATAGTTTATAAGCTAATATCATCAATCAATTCTTATCTTTTTTTGTTGTCCAAGTTTGCAGAATCAGACAGCGAAGCTGAATGAATTTTTTCTCTCCATATTTATAGTATATCTAGTAGCAAAGATAAAACTAGGCAATGGACAGCAAACGGAATATTGATAGAAAAATATTACACATAGGGAAAATATGTTTGACATTTATCATGTAAGTTTGTTTGATTTGTAAATTTGTTTTAAATGATGATTATGTTAGCAGACACATTCAATATGCCTGTCTATTGCTACATCTACAAAATCATCTGCTTTCTGTGATTTAAGTTTTGCAAAAAATTTAAGATATTTCTGTTTTAAAGTCAGAAGACTAACAATTAATCAGGCAATAATAATTGCAGGTCCAAAAAGTGGAAGTTATGTCCAGGTAATTTCCATGTTGAATTAAAATATTTTTTAAATATTTTTAAATATTTTACAAAACAAATCACTTCAATAACACCCCCACCTCCCCCCCAAAAAATATAAGAGATTTTTTCCCCTATTACTCTCTTCCTACAAGAAAGCCAAATCAATGCAAATTTTATTTTTTTAACAACAGAAATGATACTGTTAAGGGCAGATTTTCCTTACACTGATTTTGGTGCTTCTCCTACTTATCATATTTCAATTGAGATAGTGTTTTTATATTAACAAGAGAGTTCTTGCATGAGAAGTTATTTTTGAATTGATGTTTTCTGATTAAATTACACATGCAATATGCCAGAAATGTACATATGTGTAAGTGTTTAGTTAAATATTCTCAGAAATTTTATCATAAATAAATTAAGGTGAGTATCAGAAATTCAGAATAATAAACTTAATTTGAGAAGAATGCCTGCATGAATTTAAGTATGTTGCATACATGTTTTCTGATAACTAAGTATTCCCAAAATCATTGTAATCTAATGATACATATTTACTTTAATTGTTATTTCATTCACCATCCAACAATCAATTATCATTTGTAAAATTCCCATAAGGGGTATATATCTACATCATGATATTGAAAAAAACAATAAGGGGATTACTGTCTGTATTCTAAAGAGAATTTAACACTTATACTTGCTAATTATCTCTTTAAATTCATGTGATCAACATTGTTTATGTATATTTGTGACATAAACATTTCCATTTCCATAATTTCATTATTAAAGCCGGTCATAAAAGATATAGCTAGGCCTATATTGAAAAAAAAATATGGGAACCATGTAGGAGGTGTTTAAACTTTAATTTTAATTCAGTTACTCAAATAATTCTGATTATAGACGTGTAACCGTGCTGTGGTAAAATACTGAAAATACATTACATTAAGTAAACTAAAAACACTCAAGTTCTTTTAAACATTATAAAGTAGAGTTATGATGTGTACAAATTACTTGACACACACCACGTAATGTTTTGACTCTGTTAACAAAGCAGACAGTAACAATAACTTCAGATATGATATAGGTCGCTGTTCCTTTGTGCACCCCTTTTAACGCAAGCTCCAAATACCGTTGGCTTGTTATATACCGTGCTCAGTCGATACATGGAGCTTGGTAACCGGAACTTGAAGTTATTGGAGGGAGGGTATAGTAACAGCATGTAAACAATAACGACTTGCGATTCCCCGACAGTTTATTATTGTATCCTCTATGAAGATAAGTTGACAGCTCTTTCAAAATTTATTTGTACAATTAAGCAATTAAACGAGACAGTTAGGCGCATAAAGCTGAAAACACATGCGACATTTTTTAGAAATCATGCGAGAATGCGGTCGCGCCGTTAATCTGAAACACTGCCTAGAATTTTGTAACTAGGCCTATAGGAAATATGTACATTCATTTTATTGTATTTATTGAAGAAAATAGAGATCTACCTTCAACCAAATAAGGAAATAAAAAAATATAAACCCAACGACAAAGGCACAACGAATTTTAAACTTCGAAATGACGAACCATAGCCATAGGCCTACAGTAGTGTATAGCTTCATATCCAAAATAAATTTATTTTTAAATATCGAAAAAAAATAAAAAACGATCTTTTTACTTCGTTCGACATTGATTTAATATCTTTGACGTATATTTTGGGGAGAAACATATCACAAGTGTCGGAATATACCAACCAAAAGCATGTTTTTGAACTGCTTGACATATCGGCATACTGCAGTTCTTCACGCCTGGGCGAGAGTGACGGGCCACTATTACGTCACGTTACGGAAGGTGCCGAAAGCTGCCGATCTTTTTGCATATCGGCCAGCCGGATTCGCAAAGCGGCGCACAAGTGTCAGCGCGGGTTTGCAAAATTTACGTAAAAACATGCGGGCTTGCATTTACCTTTGAAATCTAGCACAATAGTGAAACTAAATAACACAAAATAGGGTTTTAAAATCCTTTAAAATGCTCTCATGACGTCATCCGAAACAAGGGTCAAAAGAAAGTAACATCACCTTCTCCAACTAATCAAATCAAACAGAGTGTTTAGGCTTTGAATAATGAGCTCAATTTATGATTTGGTTGACCATGTTGCAAATCAAGGGGTGGAGAATACAGACCGTCACACCCTTATACTAAGAAAGACAGCTACACTTCACCATCGCACCTCACTATCTATCAAGAGTTTCTGTTACACTCACTTCTCGGAACAAACCTCGGAAGATTCATAGATAATTTCTAATCATTTTTCCAAAGCTACTCCAAAGTACAGCAAGCACGGAAAGTGGCTACAATGCTCTCTTCAAAAAAGCAACAGCTGTTTCTTTTTAGTGGCTATTCTACCATAATTTATTTTCAAGGAAAAGAGTCATCATGTTGCAAAGGCACTGGTGTATGGTAAATGAGGTAAGGAATAGCCATTATAATTTCACTGATTAAAATAAGGAGGACAGGAAATTTCCTATGAAAGTTCCAAGTCTGATTGTAGTAGTGAGCATGACACAGATCTTGTTCTGTAGATGCAGTAATTCTAATCCAGGCATGATCAAAGTTCCTTAAACCACTTTTTGAAAATATGTCTAACAAATGATAAAACTATTAAAAAGTAAGTGATCTTGATAAAAGCATTTTGTCAAACAAATACAACTTATATTGTACTGTATCTCAGTCAAACCTACCACTCTTGTTGCATGGTACTGGAAAAGCAGGTCATCATATCATTTATCTAATATGTAAGATTCATTGATTAACATAATCAGTATCTACAATGTGAAACAAGAAATCTATCATAAAAATCAAAGTAATCATCCAATATTTACTGATGTAATGAACTTAAACTTGGTTGTATCTATATACAATTTCACATAGTAATATGTCTGATATTGTGATAGAAGTGTCTCAATCTTAAATCAATAGAATATTACATTTTTCAAAACTAAGAGATTTTAATTTTTCAACTTAACTCTCTTGTCCAGCTAAGATGCAACATATTCCAATGTTGATTTTACCATAAGCAGTAAAGAAATCAATGAGGTTCACATCCTCATTAAAAACAACATCTGATATTTGACGGTTTATAAGTTGGATAAGTCACCACCCACTGGGTGAATTAATTAATCCTTATGCTGTTGCATACCTTGTCCATGTTCTGCATGATTAGTGCCTCCATTAGTTTCTTATTGGTCTCATCAAGATGCTTGAATGCATCAGCCATCATCGACAAAGCTTCTTGAACCGCTAGTCGTGTCTCACTGTCTTCCTGGGGAATATATATAATATAAAAATATAAATATATATAATTATAGTCCATATTTACATACATCAGAACCTTCCAATTTAAATCAAACTTTTGGCATGACTTGAGACCTACATATATGACAATATTTCAGTATCTTACATATTCAAATCAAGATTAATGCATGACTTGAGGCCTAACAATTTCGCGCGATGACACATTATTGGCTGGAACTAAATAAAGTGATACACATCTCATAAAGTAGCTATACACCAAAACATACCTGCATGTCAAATGGTTCTCCGTTGCAGATTAAAGTTGCTTAACCCATTGTTATTTCAACCTCAGAATTTAATAACCATACAACACCCACTTACCTTAAACCTATTCCTGAAAATGATTATTTTCTTACCTGACAGACAGCCTCAAAGAACTTCTGCACCAAAGTAATGTCTTTTGCAACTCTCTGCGGTGACCTGCGTGCAATCTTCCCGACAGCTACATATGCCAAGCTCCTTAATTTTGGATCCTTCAAACAACCATCATTGAACAACTCTTATACATTGTAATCCATTGTAGTACCAAGAATTTATCTTAAAATCTAGTGTGAAATTCTACAGATCACCAATATGGGAATAAATTTAACAAAATGATACTCATGCACTGAAAGAACCATTCAATAAAAACTATCTAAAACATAGCTGTAATGTTGGATCCTTTGAGAAGACATTTTAGCAAATTTATTGTCATAGTTAACCTTTCATGAACACTTACAAATTGATGTAATTCTTTCAAATCCCCAAGCCATTGGTTGGTATCGATGCTTTCTTGTTACTCCAAATCATTTTCCTAAAGTGACCAACCAATATTGCCTCAAAGTCTTGAGATCATATTCAGCTACATCAGTGTATTTTTATCCGCAGAACTCCTTCAGTACCCTGATATCTATCTGGCTTGCATCACTATGTAAGTAACTAGCCAATTAAATTACTTGCATATAACAAAAGCTGCACCATTCTTATGAAAGGACTGTTGAGGTCTAGCTCAAAGTTATCAAGGTTTGTAGGAGTTGTACAGATACAACTAGGATGATGTATCAATCTTGAGATAACATTACAGCTAAGTTTATACAATCAAGCATTCTAAAAGCGATAGCAATTGTGCATCTGAGATAAAATAGTTCAAAGTCACTATCAACACAATACAATTCAGATTGTAACACATGACAAACAGATCTACACAAAAACCATGAACATGAATCAATATTTTCAGCAAATGCCAACAATGTCAAGAAAAAACACAATAAAAACCTATTATTGCAGATTATTACATTTTGCCACATAATGTCAAGGCAAATGAAAGCATGACTAATGAAGTTTCAAATGACACCTATAGAGAATATTACTTCTAGATCATGCCATTCTCTCCCAAAAGAGAATACTCCTCTGATATCTTACCCTGTTGCTATATGGGGAGAGAATATGATGGACGCATGCATATCACAAAATAAAACTATCAAAGAACTTCTAAGAACGTTTGAACTGTTACAATACAATTCACTTAAGAAATCTTCACCTCTTCTTGGTAAAACCTCCTACCTAGCTTCATTGATGAACATCAAAAGTACACATTCAAGCTAAAAGGTGGAAAAATTCTTTAAAACTGCATTCTATTTATTCAAATTCTTGCATTTGAAAAAACTCTGAGGAACATGATAAGCATAAAAGGGCTAATGGTTCACGCTATGTCAATCATGGATAAAACAGCTAAGGTTGTTGTATAAGTTAATTTTGTTCACAGGACATTTTCTATCGGTTGTATAAATAATGTCCAAGGTCCACTTACACAAATTTCTGAATTAATGTTTACACGATAGGATTATAAAAGATTGTACAGCCATGAAGGCTTTGTGCCAGTAGACCCAGGGCAAGTGAAGGCTTTCTTTGATTAGAATGACACTAAGAGTTATACAGAATATTTGAATGTGTTGCATTCGTGAAGATGGTTTCACTACGAGGAGTCAGGGTTTGTAGATGACTAATGGAATGAAGAAGCAACACTTTCAAGCCCTTCACGGCCAAAGATGGGCAGTCATTCAGGGTTGGTTGTCTTCTATATCAAAGCTAGTATGGTATCCCTAGATGTCACATAAGCAGTAATCACAAGTATTTTACTTTCATTCACTCTTTTTACTAGGAAATTTCAAAATATTTTTTCATCTTCCATTATATATACTAGGGATGCCACAATACATGGCAGTGGGTCTATTTCTGCTATGCAAAACCTTCATTCGGTTTTACTTGCCTGGTACACAAATTTACGCCGACGGCGTGTACTCTGAAATCAAGTTGTAGTATCCAGTGCTTTGTGTTTCATTTGCATACATCTGACTAAAATATCAACAAGTCACAACAAATATAACATATGCAATTTATAAATTGTATATAGTTTGAAATATCACATTATCTGTAAATGCAATATTTATGTCACTACTACAATTCAAACTTAAGAGCATTCAGTGCTTAAAGGCATAATCAATAAACCATCATATGGAGAAGAAGATAGAAGTGATAGAGAGAATATTGCAAGAGACAGTGAAAAAACAAATATTCAAACAGTGACATGAATTGCTTCACAAACTCTCCACACGTCTACCTCTAAAATGTGAAAGACACCAAATGTTACAATTGAGACTGATAGAAGAAACTGAGAATTTGTTTATTTCAGAAAGTCCAATTTAGTTCTTTTGCACTCACCTCTGTAGCTTCTCCTATCAGCTTGACCATTCCAGATAGGAGGACGGCATCAAACATGTGAAATTTGGCAGAGTCACAACTATAAAGAGGATGCAAACAGTTTTAGAACATAACAGCATGACTTAATTAGAATATATATTTGCATGATATTTCAATAATTCATGATGATAAGATTAAAACCTGAAACTTGATCGAGATGAAAAAGCGAGAGTTAATGAATTCAGTAAAAGAATTAGAACTATAGAGCCTTCTAAACCAGTATGTAGGGCCATAAACATGTTATAGGTGTTTCAAATTTTGATCCTCATTCTCTCAACGGCTAAAGAATGAATGCAATATTTCAGTCATTAGCTTAAGAGGCTACTGTGGTAAAATAGTGTGTCCAAAATCTATGCTCTCTTTTGTATACTGAGTTGAACAGGGTCATTCAGGAGATCCTCTGTTACAAGTGAAACTTATATCTCAGTAATTTCTAAATTCCTTGACTGTGATATTTTGCATCACAGTCCTACATTCTATTCAATGAGGAATCAATCAATTTATCAACATAATTCTCAGACTGACTTCTGTCTTCTACAAAATCTTTATCATTGCTATGTTGAAAGAACTCCAGTCTCAGTGATTACAGCAACAGACTGAATGCCAAGTTGGGATTATTTCTGGTAACACAACAAACTTTGATTGCAATCAACTAGGATTTCAATATCTAACCAAGAATATCCCTTCTTGTGACACGGGTTAAATGGGAACAACATTACATGATTTGTAACCACTGTGGAAAGAGAATGCTCTAACACATTTCTTATGGATTGCAACAATTTTGTTCAACAGTTAAAAAAAAATATTTCAGTGCTTTTTCAATAAAATCAGTGCACATCCATTATGTTGAATATGGTGATCAATATATTTCGAATTTGATTACATATGGCTCCAATAAATCTTTTCAGGTACACCCTTCAATATAAATTCTTTAAAAAGCATACCTATAGCAAATGTGATGAACAAACTGGACAGCCATATTCCTCAGTTTTTGATTTGGCATTGGACCAAACAGACAATCAAATACAACCTGAAAAATAACAAAGATAAACTGTTAGGGGGATTGGTTTCCAAAGACAAATACTATTTGACTCTTTGCCACAGCATAAACCATAAATATTGTTTTTGCTTGATTACTAATATGTGAAATTTTTTTCAGATGGATATGAAATGTATTATGCCTCAAGTAGCATGATTATATAAACTTATGACAAAATAAGGAAACATGAAAAATATATATACTGAAGTTTTAAGCATTTTGTAGCTGTATGAATTTATTTGTCCAGAAGCCGATAAGCTATGTTTGGGCGAACTTATCAATTCTTATCATAAAATCATTGTGAGTATTCATATAAGTTCAGTAATAATTACATGATAGAATTTACACAGCTTTGTTGCATAGTTTTACTTGAAAATAGGATGTAAAATACATAACTGGTCATTCAAACAACTTTGAACAATGAGCAGAATGAAATATGGGTAGGACCCATACCTGAATGCATGCTGGGAAAGTGTTCGCAGATTCTCGTGACTTGAGAAGGATTGGGAATATTTTCAATTTAATCCTTGTGGCGGCTGCACTGCGTCTCTGTTCAGGCTTCACTGTACCCTGGTAGTTAAAACAAGACGTCATGTTTAATAACAAAATTCATTAGAGTAATAGTTGCTATAAAAGTTTATTATCACACAAATTCACACCCTGCAAAATTTACTTAATTACACTTAGTTTAAAGTATCTTTTATTTTCTACCCCCAAAAAATAAATGAATGTAGTTTGTATACAATTTATTTGCTAATCAAAATAAGCATTAGTCAACAACAAAACAGCATTTGTGGCATAGATAAGATAATATTTTAGAAATGCTATTAGCTCCCATTTATGTTACAATATCATTATGCTTGAATATTGATGAAAACCATTTAGAATTGTACAGCAGAGATCGTGAAGAAACTTACCTGGCCTTTAATAACTACAGTCCCTTGAAAGATTGAAAACAGCTTGTTGATGATGCTTGACGAGTTCCAGTCAATACTCCTGCAAATATGAAATAGAAATTTCTGATTGTATCATGTACATTCCTCTAACATGAATTATCAAGTATGAAATATTCTGGCAGATGTTTTTTAATGTTCATATGTTTTGAAGAGGGCTATACTTTTCCTTACCCAGTTATCCTCTTCAATTCCATATCTGCTGAAGTAGCAACACTGGAATAGAAATTGAAACGTCAACTATTAACACAACATTATCATAAGCATTATCAAGTCATTTCAATATGCTCATAAAACAATAACTTATCCTTCAAATTTTACTTTGCCATAAAGTTAAAATATTTTCTATATTATGTCTTAACGTGCTTTTCAGAAAAGTGCTCTACAGTGAGGTTGCTGAGCCTTTGATAGAAGGTTATCGAGAACATAAATGCCAAGTCAAAACAGCAATACCAACAATTTAGTTTTCTGGAGAAAAGCCATCAGAAAACACAATGACAATGAAATTCGACAATAATTACCTGTGTCTTGTATCTGAAGAAGCTATCACATAATGTACAACGATATCAGCATCAGGTATGATATCAGCTCCAAGGAATTTAAGTATTCCTAATTTGGCCTGTTCAAGGGCCTCAGGACCAAGAGGGTTGTCACCAGTGACCCTCTTGAAAGCGACCTCGCTCATCCCTGGGGGTGGGGCAGCTGTGGGGGCAGGGCCTCGAGGTGTTGGGGCAGAGGCTGGTCGACCTGCAGCATCCTGGGCCTGGGCCTGGGCTTGGGCTGCAGATTTCTCAATTGTAGCTAGATGTGAGCTGCAATCATTGATAGTTATTTAGATCCTTCAACCTGCAGTTCAAATTGTCCTGTACTGTTAAATCATTAACTGAGATTATCTTATCAATAGAGTTTACAGTTTCACATCACTAATAAAAGATTAAGCCTATGGACAAGGACTCACTTTTTACCTATCTATAACAATAGTATAAAAAAAATAATAACAGATGTCAATAAAACTTTAACCATGAAATTTCAAATAAATCATTATCACTGGTCATTGAATTAATATGATCCAAAGCCTATGCTCTGTACTCACTTGTACGGCAAAAGGAGGACATCCATCATGTAGTCAAGGAGAAGTTTGAGGACTCCGGGCCTCTCACAGAAGGGGAACTTGGATCTCCTCTGGTCCACGTTCTGGGGTAGCTTCAGATGTTGTAGGGCTGGAATCAGGAGCTGCAGCAGGCTGTGGGGCACAAACACAGGAGAAAACCTTTTATATACCAGGTCATGTATCTTAGTTTGTAGCCAATGGCTGATCATCCCCTCTGTTAGAACACTGTGATTATGAAAATTAGCCACACAGATTAGGTACACATCAATTCAGCAGCTTGTCAGTGTTCGCGTTAACGCATAAACCTGCGTTTTTCACGCATAAAAAACATATAAACACGCAAAATATATTGTAACTGCGTGTTTTGCACGCACATATAATTATACACTTAAGTTTATATTTTTCCATAATGTTAAAAATATCGTTCTAAGCTGATTGTCTGATTACGATGTCCTGACAAAAATAAATCGAAACCTGGAAATCCCATTGCTAAAAGCCCTGTCATTGGTTACTTTACCGATGGAATTCCCCGGAAGTCGTTCGTTTCATCCAATCAGAGCGATGTTTACAAGTGATTATTATAAAGTCTCATGCTGTATAATATTACGAAGTTCGGAACGGCAGCTAGTTACTTACACAGGCATGTGGCTGCATGTGTTTTATCATCAAAACTGAACCGTATATGGTAGGTTAAACTTTGATGTCTAAATTTTATGACAATTTATTACCTTTACTAGTAATTATTTTATTGAAATAAAAACTCCATTAACAAAAAACGCGAAATATTTGAATTGAACATTTATTATTTCATTTCTGCACGCACTGTATAAAAACCTACCGCGAACACTGCTTGTGTAATTGAATGATTCTTGACAAAGTTAACACTGTGCTTTTACAAGCACTTTGGTATTTGGGTAAAAATTTTATACAAAAAGATCTGAATCAGATAACATTTTTATCCAAGGTTGTATTGTATTATGATCATGTTTTCCCTGTCAATATAACTGAACTACTTTTTTGCAATTGTACCATCATATAACACGCCTATCTAAAACCAATCTAAAGCCCCTTGATAGTACACTGTTAATCAGTTGTTATTCCTTACATTTGGCCATTTAGAATGGTTTGTTACAAACTAGTTTAGCAGAGAAATATTAAGAACTTAGGAAAAGCGGAACCTGAACCTACATATCCTTGGGTCATTAATATGATCCCTTAGTGGTTCTTACACTGACCTGTCCTGATGTTGTGGGGGTCTGCCCTCCAGACAGTTGACCAGTTGAGGTACAAACTCAGCCTGCTTCTCTGGTGTGAGGCGTGGGAACCCCATTTTTATGTACAGGATTGTGAAGTTCTGAAACACAGGCATACTATATAACTCCTCTCGATTTAGATTGACAGTAACAATACCATGTACATAGGAGTGTAACATTCGATGCTGATTTTTTAACAAACATTATTCACTGTATTTTGGAGATTGTAGCACTCGGAATTCCATCCATGAACTATTGAATTATCTGCATTATGCTAAAATCAAATCAATTAAGAGATTTTCCAGATTACCGCTTTGATCTGTTAAACACAGCCATCAACATAAAGTGGAAAAATATTACTTGTTTCAGTTCCAAAAACATGGGTACATGACCGGTTATGAGGCAGATATTGTGGATGACAACTTTTTCTTTTTTGTATGCATAATTTTTTAAAGAATATTTCCAAATCCATCACCAGTGAATGAGTAAGTCATTTTTAAGGGAAGCTTGTGCTCTATTCAGTCATTACTCATTAGTGATGAAGAATCAGACCAAGTTGTCATCTAAAATGTTTTCTCTTACACTTGAACACCAACTTTTAAATGCCTCTAGGGAAGCTCCGGTACACAAGAAGTCTATATTTGTAACTTGTTAAAATATAAGCTATGAAGTACTTACAGTGAGGAAGGGTGTGGCCTGTGGGTCCTGATACTGAGTGAGGAGAGCCTCCACTGGCAGCTGCACTTTGGATCGACTCTTCAGCCTCTTGTTGATGTGCACCAGCAGCTCCATCACCTGAAGGATGTGGCAATCATGCATTGGAACATCAAATTGAATAGGAATAGCATTGAGTATTGTCGGGCTGGCAAAAAACATATTGTATGTATGATTTTGGAATCATGTATTGGAATATGAAATTTAATAAGAACTGTGTCAAACATTGTAAGGATGCCAAAATAGATTTTATCTCTAAGATGTGGGAATCATGTATTGGAACATTACATTGAATAGGAACAGCATCAAGTATTTTCAGGATACCACAAATTGTTTTATCTTTCAGTTGTGGGAATCATGTATTGTCATGTATCTATCGGGTGTGAGAATCATGTATTGGAACAATCACTGAATAAGAACAGCACTGAGTGTTGTCATGAGGCAACAAGAAATATCAGCTGTATGAAGTGAGAATCATGTATTTGGTACATGTATTGGGAAAGCATAAATATTGTAAGGATGAAGACATATCACATATGAAGAATTTACAAGTGGGAATTAATTTAATTATGTTAAGAAAACAGAACATCAAATGGGAACATCATCAAGAATTGTAGGAATACTAAAATAAATACATCCATGAAGTGAGAATATTGTAATGGAAACACGACATTGAATGAGAACAGCATTGTGCATTATAGTCATGCCACACATTATGCAACTTATGTTATATTCCCCGTTAATCTAAACATAATCCAAACAACAATATTACCAGGAAACTTTTCTTTCACAAAGCTTACCTTGCCTGATACTAGTGATAGGCATGTGAAGTGTTCGAAAGAGGTTTGGTTTCTTCAAATTCTTGCTTCTAGCCTATTTCTTTCATTGATCAGGGAGCTATATCGTCTTTTGATATATTTTTGTAAAGCAAACACTATAAACTGCTTGTCAACTATACCCAAAGATAGATTTTAATAAGCTCCTCATTTTTCAAGTTGTTAAAAAGCCTAATATCACATCTATGATGCAAGAACTATACATGTATCTTACTAAGGACTGTGCTAAGAAAATAGAAAATGGCCCCTTGTGATGGCAGCTTTGTAGAGACACTGACTTGAATCAAGCTACATTCTTATAATTGATAATGTACTGAATTAAACATAAGCCATACAGCACCTTTTTTCTGATTCCTTCTTCTGTACTGTTGAGTTTGATAAGAATTGGTGTGAGGAATTTCCCCAGAGAGGTCTCCAGCTGTTCATCAGTCTCTGCTGATCCAATACGCAGAAATACTCGCTCAACCAGAGCTGAAAAGAGAACAATGAAAAATGATTGATGACATGTGGTCGACATGTGGTCACCATGTGGCCAATAAAATCAAAATTCAATAAAAATTAAATAAAAGACTATCTCAACCTTGATAAAACTTTTGAAGATTGTAAATATTCCTAACAGGAATCTAAACAGGGAATATAGAACTCGCTTCAGTGGTAAGAAGTAAACAAATGGCTGAGGAACTTTGTTAACATTTGGAAAATTATAGGCTTCCTCAATTGACGGAAATAACCTAAACGTTGTGAATGATAAATGATAAACTTCCAGATTTGGTTGACATCGTTTCAATTTTGAAATGCCTTGATTTTTCTAATTTCCAATGAATGTTATTTTTTAAAGACAAACACGAATATTATTTTACAGTTGAATCATCCAGCTAAATCAGCATATTATTCCGCTTTATCTCCTTCCTAGTACCCTTATCTGTTCCAAGCCAAAAGCGTTGTATCACTAGCTATCTAACCAGCCAATGAGACGACTTGCATACAGCAGTGGCACAACCCGGATGAAAAATTCGTTGAGTTCAAGATAGTACCTTCTTGCTCCTTGCATAACAACATTTCATTGGCTGAAAAAATAACAGGTGAACTAAGCCATGAATATCAAGCCGATCCAGCCATACAAGGCATTTGGCCTGTAAGAGATCAGGGTATTAAGAAGGAGTAAGAGCGGATTCAAATACGCTGATGCAGTTGACTAAGTTCAAGGCAATACTTAATTTTCATAATATTGTTTAATAAATATGTTGTGTTATCCCTCCTCTCCTCCCCCAAAAAAGGCGGACAGGATGCTGATAGGTCAGGCTCTTTAAGATATTTGTAGACTACCTCTTTTACCCTTGGATCTCTGTTGCAGATCTTTAAGGGTTAGTTTGTCAACAAAAAGTGCACTTATCATTGTCAATGTGTTACCAAACCTTATACTAGATAATCATGATTGCCTCTCAGGGATTGACTTCGGCCGCGATATCGCGATATTATCGCATAAATATTAGAAATATTCCATTACATTCTGCTAAATGCGATTTAAAATTGCATGATAATCGTAGTTGTTAAATTTTGTGACAAACAAGAGAGTAAACAAGTATAAAAACTTCCGGTAAAAAATCTCAACATCGCGATTCTGACGCTGAAGGGAGCTCAATATTCAAAAACTCTTAACATCGCCTGCAGTGTACTATAAATGAGTTGATCGGTGTAAGGAGTTTTGTTTACCGGAAGCAGAGCTGTCAAAATGCAGCGAAAGCGTCTGCTTGAGAATTTATCTACCAACCATATTTTTAAATAGTAAGTGAGAAAGATCAGACTGTAAATAACCATGTCATTGTTGATAAAGATGACACTATCGCTTAAGATGTCAAACAACATCTGAAATATCAAAGATCGTTGGAAACAAAATATCGTTGCAAGTCTCCAGCGCTAACCAAGAATATTTATATTTGCAAAAGGCATAATAAATGAATAAACTAAATGCACAGGTATCTAAAAAAGGAAAGGTATTCTATTATCTAGTTATATATTCTTCCATCTTCACTGATTTGAAGTCGTCAATGTTATTTTCATTTCGGAAATATTTGCCTAAATTGAAAAATTATTCTTTCTTCATAAAATATAGTCCGCGTTTGGCTTGTACTTTTGCTCATGAACATCTGGATAGTCAATGATGAGAAATGTGCACATCAAAATGTTTTGAAGGTTTCACATGTGTTAAATGTTAAATTCCATTTACAAGAAAAGTATGAACCAATTCAAAAAATTAACCTTTATGCCAAATATAAGAGTTCACAGATATTAATTTATCAGTTAATTTATTATGATAAATTACACCGATAATAGGGACACCTCTGTTAAAATACATTGCATAGACAAAAAATTGTCTAAAATTATATTCTCCCGTGATAGAATTTAAATTTCACATATTTTTTTAGGATAATTGTGCAGTTGTTTAAAAAAATCAACAATGTGTAAATTGTACCCTGGAGTAACCTGTTTTCATGGGTCACCTGTTTTCGTGGTATTTACAAAAGGTGTCTATTCTCTCTAACCCCTTACTGTACCCAGACATGTTAGCACTTATTTTATTCACCAGTTGTTCTGCATTGACCCAAGAAGGAAATGATCACTATTTCATCAATCTATTCATTGATTCATTTCAGTGAAGAAAATCAAATGAAATTTCATGCTTTTCACAAAACACCTTTTTTGGACAACATTTATGGTTGATTTTTAAAAATACAATCCATGTATAATTTTTCAAACAATGTTTTCCAGTAAACCCATGTTATTCTTATCCTGAATCACCTGACTTTTGAGTATAATACCTGTTCTACTAATAAATATATGGAATCATAGAAAGGTTGATTCTTATATATTTTTGGCTATTTTGTAAGATTTTCCGGTGCAGTGAAAGCAAGTTATTGCTTGCAAAGTTAAACTTTGCTTTGCTTACTAATATTAAATCTTAAACTACGTTAACTGCAAGGTATTTGGTGACTAGAAGATTTTGTAATACTAAATATACTGTAAGCAGCCTCATGATTTCTATACATTACCAGAAATAAGACATTTTATGATAAATATTCATAAAAGTGAAATAATTCAATGACCCTGTAAAAATTTTAAACATAGGTCAACATCAATTTAAATGCTATTGTACACTATCGATCTGTGTTTAAAAAAATAGAGCCATGGGCTCTGTAGCTCATCAGACTTTTGATAGAAATAGGTGTTGTGGTTTAGACCATGGGGTCATGGGCAGTGTAGGAAAGATAGCCTGTCTCAACGTCCGAGTTATTCACAATCAAATAAAAAATGCCCATTGCCCATTTGGGGTCAAGGGGTCAACGATCCTACAATTCAGAATCCCCATTGTCCAAGGAGTCTACACACAACTATTAAGCTATCAAGACCTTTTGGAACTGGAGAAGAAGATGAAAGTAGGATTTTAAGGTTTTGATCTCTGTGACCCCATTTGGGTCATGGGGTCACTAAACCTACAATTTAGAATCTCCAGTGCCCAAGGAGTCTACACACAACTTTTCAGCTCTCTGGACCTTTTGGAACTGGAGAAGAAGATTTAAATAGATTTTTAAGTTTTTGACCCTTGTGACCCCATTTGGGGTCATGGGGTCACGAAATCTACAATTTAGAATCCCCATTTGCCAAGGAGTATGCACATAAAATTTCAGCTCTCTAGAGTCATTGGTTCTGGAGAAGAAGTCGAAAAAAGTGAAAAGTTTACGGATGGACGGACGGACGGATGGACAGATGGACGGATGGACGGACGCCGGACGCCTTGCCATGCCATAAGCCCATCGGGTCTTTCAGACCTGATGAGCTAAAAAGGTAAAAATTGAAGTTGTTGCATGCGTTGTATTCTCATAATTTTACATAATAGAATTACCATGAAAACAGGTGACACCAAATAAATTAATAACAATTTGCATCTGTTTTTAAAATGTGAACAAGATTTATCAAAAGGGTAAAACAACTGTTTGTTTAACATTACCTAGTTGAAAAGTATGTACTCTATCACTTTATGATGTTCAGGATGTTTGACATTATTGGCAATAACACTTTTAGAAGATTATTTCTTATTACCACGGAAATAGGTAACACGAGGGTACTCATTTTTATGAAAATATACATTTATAATGATTAGACCCAAGATAATAGAGACCTTCATCTAATGAGAATGAAAATGTTATAAAAAATGTCCCAACCTAAATCTAGGAAGTTATGTTATATGTTATCTAAGATTATCAAAATGGTTAACGAGATAAAACACAATTCCTAATTCAACACTTGTGTAGTTGTTGACTCTTTGTGGTTATTTTATATTATAAAAATTACATTACTCATATAGATTGGCAATCATAACTCATTCAATATGGATAACAAAATCTCACTCAATTTCAAAATATCTCACTCTTGTTAGTCAGGCGAGATAATTATCTCACTCCTCTTTGAGCCCAGGAAAATCCCTGGCCTCTGTCAAACTCCCCTTTGTTGTGAGAACTATGCAATGCTGATACAGATGAGAGATTTTACAAGGCAATCACTGCACTGTCTACCCTTGTGCTATTAGTTATAAAAATTCTTGACAGGGAACAAAACATATGTCAAAATAGTATCCTGATGTCCTTGTGTAAAATTAATTCAAGCACATTAGTTTGAAATTCGTTGTTTTGATGTTAGAATCAATGCTGGCGTTATTGTAATCAATTCTGCGTTTTCTTTAGATAACGTCAATGTCACATATAGATTTTTAAAAATAACAAATTCATATTTCAAAATTATAGGCCTAATCTAAATTATCAATGCGTCATAACTCACCATGTTCATCTTGGCTGGCAGAAACACCGGCCATATTCACTTTGTCAACTTCGACAGAGGTTCACACATGTAAAATCACTTGACACCGTCGAGCCGTGTTGTACGAAAATAAAGATTTTTCCAAATATGGAAAAGTTCCGGAATTTCTCTGTATTCTTTTAAACTTTCTGTTGATAGATTTATACTTAGCCACTATGAAGACATTGTAAAAATATAATAAACCTAAAATAATGGAGCTAATACACGAATATCCAACTTCTGATTATATTCATCCGTTCTATATTCGCTAAAAGTGACAATGCTCAATTTATACAATATGTAAAACTCATTTTTGGTCAGTCGTTCAACCTGCGTAAAATAACAAAGCGTATCATATTATCGTTATGAGTACAATTCACCGATTATTCTCAAGAAATTAACGTTGATTTTCCGATCTTACTCACTATATCTATCAAATACACAAATAAGATAAACAGTGAAACGACAACCGTAATCAGGTCTAACAGGAAGCGTATGGGTTTGTTATGATTGTCAGCTGACAAGTGCTCGATTTCAAAAGGATTTTACAATTGGAAGGTGATGACAGAGGCAATAGCTCCAATATGAACCCTAGTAACATGCAGACGCTGAGGAGACGCTCTCCCAGTCCCACAGGTCGACGAACTCATAGCCATAGCCATGTTGATGTTAGAAGGCCAGATTCTGAGGACGTTGAGGGGGCCGAGTTTCAGCAAAGAGGAAGAAATTTCAGTGAAAGACACACTTATCATGGCCCATGTCATCATCATGACCATGAACGATCCAGGCCTAGAGGGAAATCTGTGAACTTGGGCAAGAAAAATGGTACGATATTAGTTTACAATAGGAAAATGGAATTTTTTACTTCTTTATGTTTTTCCAATTTTTAAAAACAAAATTAAAATTTTAAAATTAAAATAACCTTGAGAGATTGGTTTTTTGGTGGTTTAGACATCAATTGATGTTCATGGTGGTTATTTGCATGACAAGGAGGAGAATAATCTCACTGCGAGACTCGTGTATTAATTAACATCACGTACGTTTGTGAAATATGACGATGTATGGTTTACATTCCTCCAAAGGGTTGCTACAGTCTTTAGTATGTATCATTATTACAGAAGCAGGTGGAGCATCATAACCCAGAGATAGCTAAGATACATAGCCCTGACCCGACAGCGGGGCTACGAATCACCTCTATAGACAACAGTGGAGGAAATCTTTTGTCGCACTTTCGCACATCTGTTACGAATTTTGCGCACAAAAAACTACATCAATGCTTTCTTAACACTTATACCTACACATTCGCACCTTTTTTGTAATAAAAAAGTTCAAAGATAAGTATTTATAAGCAGTCAAACAAAATGTTATTCTTGGTTTTTAAGGCAAAAATAATAACCCACTTAATGCTGTCACTCTAGTAGTGAAATATGGTTTATATAAAATGAGCTTGAAAAAGATAAAACCAAATTTCAATTTTCTTCCAAGTAGTGAGTGAGTTGGGGTTTAAAGCTGCTTTCAAGATTATTTCACTTATATCGCGGCTGCCAGTATTATTGCAGGGAGAAAGCCTGCAACACCATTGTTGCTATGCATTGCGGTGAAACCTGCGAGCATCGGCTGGAACTAGCGAACCATGGGTGGTACTGCACTGAAACTCTGTAGCATTGCACCCAAACCTGACTGCGTGTAGAACAGTTCTCTACTGTAGACAATGTTTCCGAGCCCCTTGCGGGTTTCGAACCACGGACCTCTTCATCCGAAGCTGAACGCGCTAACCACTGCGCTATCCCGCCCTTCTTCCAAGTAAAATCTTGGAATATTATACAGCTACAAAATATATAGCATGTATGGTGCGTGTGATATAAGTTGTGTGACTTCATTACAAATTAATCCAAGGATTTTTTAAGCTCCAGTGGCTGCTTGTGAATGTCCTCAAATTCAACAAGAGAGCTAATGAGGAAATAAATTACAAGTTGAAAACATTTCAATCCTCTGCAACCCATTTCATGTTCTGCTGTCTTTATTAAGCTGTTGTCTTTAAACCTAGGGAAACCTTATATACCAAGGACATCATTTTGAAACAAACATGAAATGAATCCAACATGGACTAGTAAAAAAGCTTTGGCTTTTATAATAAAAATGATAATAGGCCATTTATATAGCACCTTTCCACTTCACTTGGATATGCATAAAGCGCTTCTGAGCTCAATTAAAACTAAAAACATATGATAGGTAGTCTTTAATATCAAAGAAAGAGGTGGGTCTTGAGTTGGATTTATTTTATACCACCTCCTCATCAAAAATAATGGATTATACTTGTTTAATCTAAAATTAATATTATTGATAATGTTATCATTGTGGTAGAGGATAAATGACAAGGAAAAGTTTCTGATAAAAGTTAACAAACACTATTCATATACATTCAATGAGGAAAATTGTAGAATAAAAAAGATAACAAAGTAAAACAGGGATCTAATCATGATGTAATGAATAGATATTATGTAGTATATTGACCCAGTGCAAGTGGCAATATGATTACTAACACGTGAGGCCCTGATTGCCATACCACATAGGTAATGAACCATTATTTTGCTTTAACTTCAACAGAATAATCCTGAAATTTGTTTAACCAAATACAATTTTTCTACAATTTGTAAAAAAAAAATTTCGTAATCAATTTTTTAATAGAAGTCCATGTTAGTTTTTAAGAAAAACTTAAAGAAACAGCTTGCCAGGGAAACAAGAGCCCCGTTTAAGTAAATTTGTTAAAAATTATTCTGTTATTTAACATTTTTGTAACACATATATAATAACAATGCAGTCACCCATCAATTATGACAGTCCAATTAACTTTGATGACAATTATATTTTTAAAAACCCACTCGTTAAGACACTCTGAGTTAACAGGATGTATTGTTCATTATTGGATCTACAGGGAACTTAAATTAATTTGATGCAAAAACCTTAAGTAGCTTCATTTAGTAACTTTATGTGACCCGACCAAACGAGACAAACAAGATATTTACAATACACTTTCGCTTAAAGATCGACTGAAATGACCCATGGCATCTTTCGTGATTCATAAAATACGTATTCTAATTTGCCAGTAACTTGAGTTTAAATTTTCGAAATCGGCCTATAAACAACTTTAATACGGCTTTTTCCAATCAACAGCTAATTAGCACCAGTGAACAGAACTGAACAGGCCCGTGGTCACTGAGGCGTGTCAAGCCGCGTGTCCTGCCGCGTGACGTGCTAGTTGGCAGAAGTATAACCTCCTTAATGAAAAAACAACAGGAAATCTCACATTCTAAACAACTGTTTAAACATACCTAAAGTCATCCAAGCAACTCAAACCTCCGATGAATTGATGTTAAATATATCTTTAATTATTTGTATTGTTCCAAGCGAAAGACAGTGTTTTAAAATGATGCTATGCGCACTATCCCATAGCATGTGTACATGAATTACGACGTCTGCCAAATGTTGTCACAATAATCAGACTGATTCAAATAGTCTTATTTTTTATGACACACAGGTGGCCGTTATATAATCCTATCGCATTCAATTTCAGTTCTTGATTTAATTGTCTCTAATTATACCTTTTGAATTTTAACGCCTTGGATCCACCAAGCGGAATATATGTCCTGTCAAAATGGCGTAATCTTGGCATTCGACTGCTACTTAGTTTATTGTCACGGCGTCCAGTCATTTTGAACCAATGAACTTGTAGAATATATATTCAACCAATAAATTAAGAGAAGGAGATTTTGCTCATGCACTTCTACGGACGATGACACACATTTAAAAAAGTACATCGTGAATAACGGGTATCAACATTCTTTAGGATTACATAGGATGTTTCTAACGCTTGCGCCAGGTATGTTTTCATGTCATTGATTGTTAAATTCGAAGACAGAGATATTGCAACACGATGTGAGATGTTATACTAGCTAACAATATAATATACCTTAGTTAAATACAAACGAATCATCCACTAAGTACTAAGTTGTCATAAAGTGAAGTGAAACAAAATGATTTTTTCTACAGTAAACATTAAACAGGTTTTTACATTCTCTCCCGTTTATTATAAAAACCTTCATTTTTTTCGAGACAATTTAGAACTTCATATCGATAATAAATGTTGTAACACTACGTGATATCCCATAGTAATGGATCTCTCACCGTCCAAGTTCTTAACCTTTTTTATATAAACCCACCCACGAAAACCGCGTCCAAGGATTGTCACAGTCCAATCAAAATGGATTTGACGACTAAGAGGTAAAGTTGATATCATGAAGCAGTTACATATCATATTTTGGAATTCTTTCTGTCATGCCATTGCCTCTATTTTGCTGTTGAATTAGCTTAAAAATACAGAGAAAATCAAAGGGCTGGACTTTCAGCTGACAACTAGCACGTCACACACTGGGCGTGGCTTCGAGTCATGCTTCAGTGATTTTGTCTAAGCGTTCGCCAGGCTCATTAGGCGGTTATCCAAAACAGGGGTATAAAAGGTCTCCTAGTAGTCGAATTAAAACGTATATTTTCTCATTTTTTGGCTCTATTGATTCTTATAAGTGAAGCGACTACAGATAATAATTTGTAATAATCACAATTATGTGTTACGTCTCCTCTTTAACTAGCTGGCAAAGGTTTACACCTTAATATTGATTCTTTACATAGAAATAATAATATACTTTTTATTTACCATAAGTGTCCATTTGTGAACAAAAGCTGGCATGGATTGTTGTTCAGTTTGTAAAAGCAGCGTTTGATAACACAGAGGTTCAGGTTCAAATCCTAATTTTGTTATTTATGTAACATTTATTTCTATGATGTCGAAAATGTCATAATAATTGGGCTAAATACATAGAAACCTTTTGTCTTTTTTGACAAATTGAGAGTTGAAATGTTAATGTTTGTTTTAAACTCTCGTATAAAATTATCTATTATCTGACCTTGATCTGCTGGTATAGTTCTGCTACAATAAGGAAGTAATTTTACAGTAAAAGTAACATTGCAAATGTTTCTCTGTTAGGAAGGGCAAAGTAAAAGAGAGTGATTAGTCATATTTCATAAACAAATTTCCTGGAATTATCAGTTAACAGGAAAGTTAAATTCTTAAATTGATTGTTTACTGTAATTAATTATGAAATATGTTTCATATGAATGAAAATTTTAATAAAAAAAAAATGCTATGATGTCAATTACATTGGTAAAATGTTTTGAATAATATTTTAATTTATATCTTTAATTATCTATAATAACATCAACCTATCAGACTTTAATTAGCAGTAAAAGTGTCAAACAAAATGTTTTTGTCTGGAGAAGGGAAACTTATTTCTTAAAAGTTATAAGTTAATCAACAGAAAAAGTTATTTTTAAGTTTTAATTGTTTTAGTTTTAAATTTAATTGAAATAGGTGATAGGATTTAATCCGGGGAACATATTAATGATAAGGATTTAAATTGGGAATAATGTTAATTCAATTGTGAAAAAATCATGGAATGATATTTCAATTAAAATCTTAAAGAACATAAATTTTTCAAATTTCAATTAGATTAGGGAATATTATTTTTCAGCTTAATTTTTTTTGTTTATTTGATAAATCAGTTGATATGATTTAGTCAATAATCAGGGGGACTTTTGAATGGTATGGAGGTAAATTGAGAATAATGTTAATTTCATTGTAAAAAATAAAGGAATGATATTTTATTTCAAATTCTAAATTTCCCTAAATTTTTCAGATTTTACTGAGAATTGGGAAGTACTTATGCGAAAGTTTATCAAGAGGTTTGCACTGGGCGGCAGTATGTTTGACTGACAGTAATGAGATAAAGTCGAGTCTAGGGTCTTGTTACATCACATGACCCAATGAGAGATCACATGACCTGGACACTGTCAAGTTTGTGTCTGCGTATAGGTTTGTCATGTCACAGTCCAGTGTTTCTCTCACCTGAGTTTTACTAATGTTTACCTTTGATTAACAGAACTTCAGGTAATCAAAAAAAATTCACAAAATTTAAATTTTGTCTGATAACCTTTGGACTATGTATCCATGTCAGTGAATGTTGATATTTATATATATAATAATTGTGACTTTTGTTTAATCCATGATGTTTTATGCCTACCTCTAATTAGTAGCCGCCACTAAAGTCTGAAATTTTGCCCAAGTGGTGTTAAACATTAACTCCTTAAAAAAAGAAGTAGCAGCTTAGGTAATTTTACTTGTATAACATGTTTGACAAAATTATTTTTTAAAACTGGTGGCAAATGTTAATGACAGCAAACTATATTTGGATGTCTCTTTGGGATTGGGGAGATATTATTACAAATGGACAATATGTGATAACCTAAATGGCCACATTGATAACATCTGATATCGTCAGTGACCAGTTGCTGATAATACTTTTCCCTATATGAAATGAATTAAAATATATATCATGAATATAGTATGTCATTGTATTTGTTAAATTTATTCTGTGTAAATTTTCTATTGGAATAATGGGTATCTGAATCCATTTCTAAGATCTCTTTGAATGTTCTTTAGCATAGCACTTGATAGTGAAGGAATATTGAGAGGTATTCTGATATTTAGTAAATCCTGTAAAGTCTGGCTTATTCTGAGGGTCAATGAGTTATACTTGTAATTCAAATTCCAGGAATGATAAGTAGTCAGGATCTATTGTTTAAGTGACCTTCTAGAAGTTTGCAGTTTAAGGAAGACAATGATATTTTATGTATGCACAACTTCTTTATTTTCATTATGGTGACGTTTCGGTTTAGACCGTAATCGTTTTCAAGAATTACATAGATTACTTTTTTGATTACATATAGCTGGCTTTGTTTTCACACTGTGAACATCAACTTTCATGTCGAACCTTTTTCAAAATGATAATCTATATTGTAAATAAACCCAATTAAACATCCATCAACTTTTCATTGATATTCATAAACAAGATGAGAAAATTGCCGGGCTATTTTTTTAAAAATGAACATAATCTGAAATTTTTTTGTTATGGAAAATATGCTTTAAACAGTTAATTGGGTTTTTTTAATAATTGTTTTGATATGAAAATAATCTGAAATTTTTGTTGTTTAAAATATGCTACCGGTAGATAAAGTTATTTAGACACATATTTCAAGGAAAATACATTATCTGAATTGTTGGATGCTTTTTCCATGAAGAACACAAATATGACATCTTTACAATCTTAATGCTGTCAGTGAAATCGTGAAAACACTGAACTGGAATAAGGTTGAATAAAAATAAGGACAAAGTTGAAATATTTCTATGAATCTAGCAGTGATGTAAATGACTAAACGCTGTGTATGTCAGCAAGACAAAAGCAAATTAATTTCACATCAAGTAACAGGTGTTTGAATTATCTAGGTGTAGTTCAACTAATGTGTATTTATATATATACGCTGCATGGAAGACAACATACAGTTCTCATTAGGTTTGATTAAAAGCATGGTATGTTTATATTCAGACCAAATCAAATACATTATTTTAGTCCTGTATCAAGTGTCAACTCTTCATGATGTTGGTGGTAGTAGTACATGTTTATTTCTATTTAACTGACAATACTCTCATCTGTTTTGATTACAGCTTTAACTGAATCTTAGTATCTGCGTGTCCAATTTACAGGAATTAAAGCTTGTTTAAAAAGCTTTTAAAGCTGGCTTGACCTCTGGTTAGGGATAGGTTATCTCAGAAATTTGAAAAAAGTCAAAAGCCGGATTTTATCATATTCATCAACAACAATGTCCATTAATGTCAATAAAGGTTATTTAAGTGTTCAGTTGGATATCTATGATAATTGGAAGCCAATGATAATGGAATAGTATATATATAATTATGCTTTTCATCGTTTCATAATTTTCAGTTGTTATTCAAATTAACCAATTTCATTTATAATTCATGTCTTGATAGATTTTAACTCTTTGAATTGATTAGCTAAAAGATAAGAAGGTTTATAAAAATATAACTGTTATTGGTAATGAGTTCTTATTATTCTTGATCTGTTGTATTGGCCCTTTCTGCAAAGACCTAGAAAATATACTGCATCAGCAGATGGGAAAACCCTGCTCCTCAGGATGTATATAGACATGATAATCTCCTACAATCCCATGATTGCCATCACATGATTTTCCTCCCATGACCGCAATGAAATAATTTGGAATCCAGCAAAAGTATCAACAAGCATTAAGAATACGGTTAAGGATATGCTTGCTGTTGACTGTTATGGGTAATAAGACGATTTTGATACATGGGACATCCTTTGACAGCAATCAGGGATTGTTGGAGCGCACAGATAAATATATGCTGATGGAGCAGGATGCAGGATAAACAATTGAGATAATTTCTCCGCATACTTCATTCTTATTCCACTTTTGTGGTTTCCTCTATTGAAGAACTGTCAAGTATGGCTAACATTGAGAGTGCTTCAGTTCATGGCAGCATAAATCAGCACAACGATGCCAACGTCCACGCCCACTTCGAGACAGAGCCAACACCCCAACAAGCACCGAGACTCAACAGAGTTCCCTCCCTTTACACTCCTGGCATGGAGGACAGGCTGCGGAGGAGACTCAAGGTGTTCTTTATGGACCCTTGTTCTAAGTTTAGGGCAAAGAAACAATGGCCCTGGAAACTCTCGCTTCAGATACTGAAGATTATTCTCGTCACTATTCAGGTAAGCTGCTACCATCCTTGGACTGTTTTAATTAAAAAGAGTGGTTATCACAGGTTCAGCTAAGCTCCCATTCTTACAAAGAATGCTAAGGTTACCTTATTGACATGCGATCACCTGATTCAATTTTGTTCGGACTTATGAAAATAAATCTTTGTTCGAAATATTCTTAAAATCATATCTTGTCAGAAAGCTTATTTTCCATGTCATTAAAAGAAATTGGGTTAGCAATGATGTCAAATATAGGCATTGAAAATGCCTCTTGGACATAACAGGTGATACTTCTCTTCAATCTAATAATTGACAATTTGGACAAATATTATTGTTTCATATGCGATGTGATCATGTTCAGCTTTTCATATGAAATGTTGAGTTTGACTGAAGTAAAGATATCTCTATCACAAGGTAATCTAAAGATCTATTAAAGCTTCAAACTGACTTTGCACCTGTTTCCTGGCCCATATGTGCTTTGTTAGTCTGCAGGCAGATCTCAATTCCATTTCTCAGAACAGGAGAAAATAAAAAATTACGCCTGTGTTTCCAAACCTTATAGTGGCATTATCTTTGCAACACCTGTACTGCATCTTAAGGTATAAGAAGCTATACCGAAACATCGCTCTTATACACATAAAAAAGTTCATCATCCATAAACCTTGTCTTTCTTCCCAAGAAGAGAGGCTCTATATATCCATCAAGTTGGATTTTAAGCATATCTGGCAACAGTTTTTGTTCATGCAATAATATATTTCTTAATCCTTGCAGCTGAATATATTCGGACAACAAAGATCTACTATCGTGCAATATTTTGAGCGGAACAGAATCGCCTTCAAGCACATTTTGCTACAGAATTGGGATGCAAGTCATGAAACCATGCCATATCCCCCAGCAACTGGTCAATACGCCCTCTACACCAGGGGAGATCTTATAAGCCATATTAACAATGCCATGGAAATGGTGAGATATGATACTCATTGATATTAACTACCATAGTAACAGTACCGTATACATTTTCGTTGAGACCCGATTTGAGGGTATATACAGGTTTGACTAGGGAATAAAACTTATAAAACTAATTCATATTTGACAATACAATATTTCTTAGGGCTTTTTTTTTGTTCAGAACTCTCATATCCCCCGGCTTTTATATGAGGCTCGGATTATGTTTAGAGTCAAGTTTGATATGTGGTATTTCAGGGTTGCACTTGCCTTAGCATCCCATGAACCCAAAGGTTGTATTCCAGGCCCAGAATAAGTTCCACAACCAGGGTGTATTCAAGGAAATATGGTACAACTTTGATGGTGTTCTCAACTTACCAAATTGCCACCAATGGTATAATTTTTCATTGATACATTTATGATCACAATTGAATAGCAGAATTTTCCGTAGTTCAAAGAATTTTTTAAAGTAGCGCCCCACCATTTTTATTTTCAGTATTACCGGATCCCAGATGTGTCTCTAGGATCGTTTCACCTACACAAAGACGACAACGAAACAGTGTTACCCATCAAGTTCTGTCGCAAAACATACGTGAAGGGAGAGATATTCCCTAATGGTTCCTTTGTCATCGACCCCAACACTGTCCTCTGTAAGTTTAGCTTGTTTTTGATAGTGAATCTGAAAATTTCAAGAAATATCAAATAATTTTCTGTACTTTCAAGTGAAGTGATCTTTCTGAAGTTATTTTCAAATTTCTGTATGGCCAATTTTACCACCATGTGCTTTGAACAATGGTTCAACATATTTCTAGCCATGTTACCTCTGTCATAATTGGAGTGTATTCTCGTGCCAGCAATAGAGACTCCTGATTGGTGGCAATCAAAATTTCTCGTGCAATCAGTTATAGTTTCATATTTTTCATATATATTCAGGTAGACCTGTGTATCATGACCTTAGTGCCAAGACGTTATATCCCAAATTCAGTTTTATTAGGCGATAAGACGATATCATGGAAGTATCACCTAGAAACTGCTAGACGATTATTATCACGACACCATGGTTGCGATACAAAACGTATCTATATTCTCTACAATTCATAAAAATAGAGTACATAGGACATAAAAAATTAATGTTATGTCTTAGCTAAAAACCAGTAAAATAAATTACATGGACTTTGACATCCTATATAGTTTGTGTTATGAACAAGTTATGTTATTAGTATCGGGATATGTTGTCTCTTATGGCAATACATCAATGTAGCATGGACTCTCACATTAGAAATATCCTGATATATTGTCAAAATGTGATTTGTATCGATGCAATCGTATCAATACTGTCGATGAATCATTACACCATTATTTTCAGGTATACACTCTTAAACTGAGCATTCACTCTGTTACCATTACAGTCATTAAAAATTAGAGTTCCTTCACTTTTGCAACGTGCATATTTTCACGGTAGAAGATCCCAATGACATGATACAGCATAATTTAGCAAAACTTCAAATTATTTATTATAAATCATGTTTTTGAGAGTAAGGTATCCAAATTGGTAGATTAAATTTTCAACTGTATTTGATTTAATCATTTCAATCTCAAAGCTCCACTATCGTGATTCATGTTTGCTTTCAGCATGTCTGGATCTTCAGTGTCCGTTGTCTTACGGAGATGTAGTTAATGGTAACCACACGTGTAACATTGAGCAGATGTTAAAGGAACACAACGCATCACTCAAGTATGACAGGTGAGGAGTTTTTTTGTCTGAAAACTGATGATATATAGATCTTAAAGGAGAGTAGCATGTTTATAGATAAATAAAGTGAACTCAGGAAAGCAAAAATAAATGTTTCAAATGTTGACAATGTTTTTTTATCAAATGAATCAGTTTTAATACGAATGTATCATGATCAGTTTAGCTATGTGATTCCATTTCCCTATCTCATATGATTAAAAGGTGTTCACACAAAAAAGGCTGCTAGTGGTTGTAGCTTAATACTTGACTACAACTCAGATGATTGGGTTGAGTTAGGAGATGTTTTGACCCTCTGAAGATGATACATTTGGCAATGTTTATTTGGAAAAATCTGAAGAAATAAATCTTTCCAAAACATGATTACACCTTTAAAGTGTGCCATTATTGTGTCTGAATTTTGCCAAAAGAGTGACTGGTTGTATCATCAGAGAGATTAAGAACAAGTTCCATGGACTTACAACTCCTTTATTGCAAGAATATGATGTTTGGGTGTAGATACTAACACCATTTTCAACAAACTCAGTTTTGTAAATCATGTATCCCAACACATAGACTTTATGATTGATGAGTAACCAGAGGTCACTATGAACACTGAACCATGACATGTTTCAGATTACTGGAGATACGACTTCATCTGCCGGTACATTCCTACCATCTTGATCTGTTCACGGCACACTCTGGACCAGCATGCTTCGACTTGGATGTTCAGGTCAGAGCACTAGTCCTGTCCTCATTCTCTTTTGCATGCAAAGGGTTGGGCTAAATTTAGATGATGATGTTAGTGATGTTAACTGTAATGATTTTGATGGTGATGATGATATTGATGATGATGATGATGATGACGCTGATATTGATTGTGATGATGATGATGATGATGATGATGATGATGATGATGATGAAGAAGAAGATTAGGATAATAATGATACAACACAATGATGAAGAGAAGGTGGACTATGATGATGACGATATTGACGATGATGACAATGACAAGCATACTGTTTGATCCCAGTGAACTGTTGTGATGGGTATATATATGTAACAGGTGGTATATGACAACACACAACGGGATGGACAGATTCCAGTGGACCTGGAGTCATCAGTCACTGAGGTGCCCTGTCACGGAGAGGTTCTCTCTCAAGGTGGGAAGAATTAAAAACATATTCTTTATAAACATACTTTACAAATGTCAATCCTTGATAATTTCCATTGTTAATGAGCTATGATTTGTCTGCATGATTCACCAAGAATGGTTCTAATTAGCTAGATTATTTAGTATAACAAAGCTTCATCACTGCTATCTGTCTGCCTCAAACCTGCTTTGAAATTTCCATAAAGTGTATTTAAATATTATTTTGTAGCTTTCCAATTACACAAAGACAATTACAGGCTATTCATTATTTAAAAACAAGTGTACCCTTTCATGTGAGTAAATGTATATGAATAAAGCAAAAACTGAGATTCACAGTCACTTCTTGTAAGATTATTCCATAAAGTTCTACTTCAGAAAACTGTCAGGTTTGATAAAACTGTGTTTGGAAGATGAAAATATGAATAAATTCTTTAATGATCCTACATAAGAATTATTCTACTTGATATTTTCTGAAAATGTGGAGACAAAATATTCTTGAGCTATTTAAATCTTTGAAATGAAATGTATCGTCAAAATAATTTTGAACTAGAACAAACTAGCAGTTTAGATATTTCATGAAACATTCACTTTGATTGGTTATACCAGTCCTCCATCATGAATTTCTTTGTTTCTATGATAATTTCTTAGATATATCAACACAGCTTCCTGTCGTGTTTCAGAGCTGTCCTACAAGCGAGGCCTGATCATCTACGATGTGTTTGTCATCATTCTGTGTATCCTCTCTCTCTTCCTCTGTCTCAGATCAATCTACAGGGCTCAGAAACTCAAAAGGGTGAGCCTAACTAGCATTTGATAATCTGACAGTCAATCTATAGGGCCCAGAAACTCAAGAGGGTGAGCCTAACTAGCATTTGATAATCTGACAGTCAATCTATAGGGCCCAGAAACTCAAGAGGGTGAGCCTAACTAGCATTTGATAATCTGACAGTCAATCTATAGGGCCCAGAAACTCAAGAGGGTGAGCCTAACTAGCATTTGATAATCTGACAGTCAATCTATAGGGCCCAGAAACTCAAGAGGGTGAGCCTAACTAGCATTTGATAATCTGACAGTCAATCTATAGGGCCCAGAAACTCAAGAGGGTGAGCCTAACTAGCATTTGATAATCTGACAGTCAATCTATAGGGCCCAGAAACTCAAGAGGGTGAGCCTAACTAGCATTTGATAATCTGACAGTCAATCTATAGGGCCCAGAAACTCAAGAGGGTGAGCCTAACTAGCATTTGATAATCTGACAGTCAATCTATAGGGCCCAGAAACTCAAGAGGGTGAGCCTAACTAGCTGACAAGTCAGTCAGGCTTCAACTTTCAGTAGGAAAAAATCTAGCCATCTAAAAATTTATTTCAACAGTCAATTTAGCTTCAGCTCCAAAAGCAGTGTGGTACAGAACCTTGAGTTTAGTACAGATCCTAGGAAGGTAAAAACTAATATCACAACAAAACACATTTTTCTTGAAAAGGAAGCTTTAAAGATTGTATCACTGATGAAATTGAAAAATGACGGATAACATTCAATGATGTAAATAATGAATGTTGATGGTGGTATACAATATAATTTTCTGGTCAAGAATTTTTAGGAGGATTGGGTAAAATAGATATATTTCATACATAGAGATGACATAGAGAAGTGTGTCATAAGATTTGACAAATCTAGTGCTTATGGCTTGGGCCATCATTTTGCATCCAAAGGAGCCCATTCATTTTTAGTTCATCTTGTCTGAAAGGTTTGATGGGCTTATGGCATGGCATAGTATACAGCCTCTGTCTGTCTGACCTTCCGTCTGAAAACTTTTCACCATACGATCTATTCTTCAGAACCATTGATAGAAGAATTTTGAGGTAATGAGGTTTATAAAGTATAGATTTGGTTACCTTGTGTGCAGACTCATTAGCTGATGTGGATTCTAATTGATAGATTTGTCGACCCTTTGACCCCTAATAAGGCTGCAGGGATCAGGCCCTGAAAACCTATTTTCATATTCTTTGCCTGATGCAAAAGTCCTAGAAAGCTGAAACCTTGTGTACAGACTCCTTAGCTGATGTGGATTCTAATTTATAGATATGGTGATCCTGTGACCCCTAATAAGGGCTACAGGGGGAAACTCATGAAATTTATGTCAAAAGCTGATTGGTAGAAAAGTTCACAACCTTTGGCGATTTAAATTGGCACAAAAGTTATAGAAAGTGTAAAACGTTTGATTTTCATTAAATTGGGTAAATATTCTGCATCAACCTCAGCTGTATAACCTCTGCCAATCAATTTCTCTTTTATTCTTCAGTACAATATTTTACATTCTTCTTGCAGGAGACGGTTAAGTTCTTCATGAACCGGTTTGGCAAAAAATTATCTTTTTCCGACCGGACAGAGTTTGTCAACTTGTGGTACATCCTCATAGTCCTCAATGATATCCTGACTGTCATTGGCTCCGCCTTCAAAATTCAGCTGGAAGATCAGGTAGAGTTACTTCCCTTTGATGCATTTTTCTTGAGCATGGATTTTTGTGTGATGAATTTTCTACCAAATGTTTTGTTTTTGTACCAATTTTAAAATTTGGAATATTTTGTGGTTTGATTTTATGGTGTCAAAATAAATGCATTGGATCAAAAGCAGCAATAGATTGGATCCTTATAATCAATGCATGGTATGATCATTATTATTTCATAGGATTATCATCATTAGTGCATGGGATTATTGATCAGTGGATTGGATCATCATGATCAGTGCATAAAATTATTGATCAGTGGATTGGATCATTATGATCAGTGCATGGGATCATCATGCATGTGCATCATTATGATCAGTGCATGGGATTATTGTTCATTGATGGAATAACCATTATCAGGGCATGTGATCATTAGGATGAAAGTCTGGATGTGAAATGTTATGAAAGTCTGAATGTTAAGGGTGAATCTTGTTATACCCGACAGGTTTTCCTAATATTAGGATCTCACAGGAGTTTGGTAATTATTGTCAGTTCAGACACATTTGTGGACTATTTTCTTTTTTTTCCCCCATTCAGAACTGATTAACCCTTAAAATGCAGGCCCTGAAATATTCTGGGATGAATTTAGCTTCCCCTGCATGATGTCTTGGTACGATGCGAGTAACACACTTAGAATTTCACACACTAACTCATTAGTGCTGTCGTTCTCCGGGGCCAATCACATATGTTTATAATATACAAATCAGCAGTGTCAGTTCAAAGTTTGTATTTCAATCCGGCTATCCAGACATTCATCATGTCTATCAAACCAATAATTAACATGACAAACACAATTTTCCCCCACTCCCTGCCAAACGAGCTACTAGTCTGGTGGCTCCTTCTACCCTACTGCACGAACTTACCAAGCCGGCGCATGCTATTGTTTACTTAGACACGTACATTCACACCATATCACACGCCCTATGATCTCAGCCCTTGGGCGGATATCAATATTTGAAAGAGAGAAAAAAATTTCTTCAATTTGATTAAAAAAAAGATGAAGATACAGCATGTGCCCCAAAAAAGATGATTTTCAGATATTTTTAGTTTTCTACCATTTTTTCACACCATATTTCTCATGATGTGCTCAACATATTTTGACGATTTGTGTATCAGAAAAAAAAGAGAAAAACATTGTGTTTAATTCTTTGTACATGTGCAAAAATAGATTAAAACACAATAAGATTCCCCTATTCAAATCATGTGAACTAAACTGTGATTTTGACCTCTACCTTCTTTTGCATCTAAAATTGATAACATCGCGGTTAAAGTGATACAGAATATGTTTTAGGCTTTTTTATGCTCCTAAAATAAGATCCTAATTACCATATGTCATCAATTAAGTTCAAATCGCCTACTTCACTCAAATCTTTATCTCCCAAATTGTGCTATTTTTATGTTTTCAATGAAAAATGAAAAACTGCCATATACATGTTAGGACGTCAAAATTCTGCATACATTTTACATGTGTCTTAGTTAAAAATCCTAATTAATAACACCAATCCATATTTACATTTGTGTCTGCTGGAAATAAGTTTCCAAAATTACGTTTGAGTCATTGACGTGAGTCACTGTCCAGTTTTCGGCCACAAATCAAGACTTTAACCAGTTTTATTGTCACTATACTGAACTCATAAGCACTAAGATGCTAATTTTTGGAAACAACCACCACTTCTCGATAAATTAATGACAATTAGACAATTAAGGATTATAAAGTGATGTCACAATTATGTTGCAATTATCATCAGGTAAAATCTTTGCACACTATATATATTCCAAACCAAGTGGTACATTTTTATTATCTTTATATCACCATAAAGAAGAAATAGATATCTTTATTTCTATGTATAATTTGCACATTTTTGCATCAAACAAACCAGGTGGAAATTGTGGGACAATTGTAGTAGTAAGACGATTATAAAAGTCTGTTTTCACTAGCCATAGCCACAAACCTTTTGTTGGTAATACCTTCTAATCCCAGTTAAATAGATTGTTATGTCTTATATATTAGTAAAGAAGAATAAATTGCCTTCAATTCCATATATAATTTGCATATACTTAGCTAATAAAGTGAATCAAAAATATGGAAATAAAGACAGTCTCTATTATGTGGGAATTTTTTAGCAGGGCTGAGCATGTATCATTCTTGATGAGTGCGTGATTTTGCCCTGGGCTACTAGCTTAACAATATGACTTTTGCAGTCAGAACAGTAACAGAGTTTATCACCACCCTGCTTTCGTAGTTTATATCATTTGTTTTGAATGGTGTATCCTAATGAAATTTATAGTGAAAAAAAGAGCAATAAATTAGCTTCATTTCAGTATATAGTTTGCCTATGTGCACTCAGTAATTAAATGATTTTATAAAGTTTGAAATAGAGACAATCTTTTAAAAGCATTAAAAGCTTTTTTGATATAGCAATGGAGTCCTTTTTTTTAAATGCATAAATAGTTTTTCTCATAGCATGTTTGTAAGTCTTTTTGTTTTGCCTGCTTTAACTTTGCTAATAATTTGCTTATCATTGCTAGAACAGTATAGTACAGTTTTTATGATCGTCACTGAAAGTTACCATAAAAAGTACCTTGTAAAAGTTTGATGAGACCCAATGATTACTCGAGTCCTGAAGTTCTTCAATCAAATTAAATCAAAATCAACAATTCATTCTTCCGGCTTAGTTTGCTTGTCACTTGTCATTCATCCATGATCTGGCGGAATCCGGTAAAGCTCCTTTTACAAAGGCAGTAATAATACATATCTATATATAGTTATGTTATATATATCTTGGCAATTACTATCATGCTTTCAAATTTCTGAAACTTACTTAGAAGTCCAAACAATGCTTTTATGAGTTACGCAGCAAAGTGAATAGCAGGACAGAAATTGTCAAAGTTTCCCGAATGTTTGCAATATGGTGCTCCCCATACTATCCTTGATCGATTATCAGGAACAGTTAATTAATTACTATGCATGGCAAATCTGAAACACCGAAATGTATATACTGTCACATTAAGATATGTATGTTTTCTGGATATTCATTTATATAGATGTAAATTTGGGGGTAACCATTGTTATCATCAAGCCGAATTAAGTGCCTGAGAGAGCTGATATCTGATTGGTCTGATAGTGGTCAGCCCTACCATTCGATTGGCTGTCAATGTCAGGGTCATTTCCTGTACAAAGTTCCCGTGGACAGGTAGCTCTAGGGTATTCCGTCAGATCAAAGATAAGTGACCTGTGACAACCAAAAAATAAGTCTAGGGAATCAATGATTGGAATTTAATCCATTTTTTATAATCGGATCTGTGATCCCTATTGATGAGGTTCATAATGATGCTGCACTTTCAGTTCATACCTGAATTTCCAACTGATGATAAACTTTGGGTGAGTTATAACATTTTTGACCCAAAGGCAGCAAATCTTTCTTTACAGACTTTGACTGGTTAAAACTCTCCCGGCTCTTGTGTCTCTCCTGCCTCTCTTGCACTCTCTGTACTTGTCAGTTTACAAAAGCTTTAAGTGATGTTTGATGACTGCACATGAGAAGGAAGATGTCTTGCATGCATAACTATTCCTGTTACAGTCAGATTGCAAATGGCTGAAAAATTGCCCAAGTGGCACTAAGAAATAACTTACTCTCTTAATCTAGTAAGATGGTGAAAGTAAGCCTGAGTAATGATGGTCAAGGTCAAGCAATGTGCAGCGAATCGGCCATTTTGGTTTGGAGTTTCAGAGTAGAGTGTTTCTCCGTAAGTCCTAGCCCAAAACTTTTGAATTCAACACATTATTTCTTGAAAATTATTATCCACTCCTGAGCATGAAATTGAGACAAGAATGAGTTTTCAGTATTTCTGTCATCTTCAGTTAAACCTGAGTAGATATTCTTCAATAATAAGGTTGGGTCATTGGGACTTTTACACGCATGATCCAATTCACAGTTGCCCCTGATAGGAGAACTACCCACTAACGTTAATTTTATACATGCATTCAGCATCTGAATAATTGCACAGCCATGCAGGTCTGCTTGGAACTTCCCTAGTGTTATTTATGTACTTTGAAGCTAAGATCGAAGTTTTATAATAATAATATTTTTGTTTCTACTGTTGGCAAACAGTCTACTATCTAATAAAAAAAATTTATCATCAGATATAGACTTTGAATAAAAAGTGTAGAGCTTAAATTATTTCAGTTCTTTTGTATTTTGATGCTTTTTTCTTTTTTCTTTTTTATATCAAAGTGCTGCTTCCATCCAAATTTTAATCAATGCGAAATGCACAAAAAGTGCATGAAATTGTGTTTTTGATAAAAAATATTTGGATTATTTTCTCATATGAACACATCATTTTTTTAAAACCAATCATAAACTGTTGATCTACTTTTTCAAATGTATTCAGATTTTTTTATAGATCAATTCATTATATCTATAATTGATATGATATAAAAATGGTAGATATTATAGATGTTATATACTTTGTTTAGATATGTTTGTTTTATTCAACAAGATTCTCTTTCAGAAAATTATCTTAGCAAGAAATAAACTTGAAATTGGGTTCCTATTGATTTATTTTCTATAACAACATCTAAATTATTATCACAATGGTCTTTTCCATCCTGAAATAAATTGAAACTTAAAACATGAAAATTATGAATCTTATAATTATTTTGAAAAGCTAAAAGTTTCATTTGTTCACAATTCAATTCAAACCTAAGTATTTTATTTTCTTGCAATTGAAAGACATCATAACTTGACATCGACCAATTAAAAAATATAGATTTTGGATAAAAAAAAACTTTTTTTTTCAAAATAAGCAATTATATTTATGTGAGATCAAACTTGCTTAAAAAACATCAGTATATATGTCAACACATCTTTCTTTAATAATAACGAACATGTAACCAACAAATTTCTCTTCATTACCGAATTAAACTTCTAACATGCCACTAGAAGAATTTACACTTTTTTTTTTACACAATTAATTTTCCTTCTGGACTGAATTCAATAATCATATTTTGTTTACAGAAATTCTCGAGCTCTTCTGAGAACTATGATATTGGCAGTGTGGCGCTGGGGGTCGGATGTTTGCTGGCTTGGCTGGGAATCCTGCGATATCTTGGCTTCTTTGAGAAGTATAATGTAGGTGATATACTTTACATTCAACATCCCTAATTATGAGTGTAATTGTACTTAATATTCATTGTAAGATCTGTTTAGTTCAGCTTGCTACATCACCTTCTTTGCATCCTCAAGCCTTCTATCATACCCTGAACATGTCAAAAGCACATGGCTATATATGGCATCTAATTTTTTCGACCAATGAAATTGTTTTGAGGAACATGAAGCCAGATATCATTTACCCAATAGTCTTTCATTCAATTACTGCTATTATGGCTGGATGTAAGTAAATCATTGGCTTGTGATATCAAGAGCAGTTGGAAAGATATCTGGGTATGGTATAAACTGCATGGATACAAATATGCTGACATAGCAGGATGTGTTTAGTATAATATTCTATATTAGATGTCCATGACTTTTTGAGTAATTTTTCTCAAGACATAAGTTCATTGTTCTCATTACCTTGACACACTTGTTCGTGTAATAATCTGTTAAAAAGAAATGATATGACCTGATGCAGGTGCTCATCATCACTCTGAAGAAAGCATTCCCGAACGTACTGCGGTTCCTGGTTTGTGCCCTGGCTCTCTACTTCGGCTTCACCTTCTGCGGCTGGCTTGTTCTCGGACCTTACCACATTAAAGTGCGTTGTTTTCAAGGGATTTTTCTTTTCCTTAAAAAACCCCATCTATACCATGATACACTGGTCTTTAATCCAGTACTTTTACACCCTCCCCTAATTTGTCCTTGTACCTGATTTGAAACAGAGTATTTGTTCATGAAACGCTGACAGAAGGTTGTCATCAAACCTTGCAGCATTAAATTAGAGTGGCTTTATGGAACTTCATTTATTGTGTTCATCATTTGCATCTATATGGGTAGTTAAATCTGATTGCCTCACATCTAATTAAATGTTTCTTTGTTCCCAATCTGAAATGTACCATTCTTTCATATTTTGATGAACCAAAATGTTTACCCCAATTGCATTGTTCCTGGAAGATTGTCTATGAGGTCAGATGCTCATTTTAAATCCACTTTGTAATGGGAAAAATAAAAACCCAGAATGAAAACATTTAAATTATGTGAGATTATGGAGATTATGTGACACTCAACCTATAGTGTTGTCATATAGCAAATAACCAGATTTGTTCGATCCTATGGTGTATGCTTGATCTGAAGTATTGACATGACATTTATTCTTCACTATTGCATATATCACTTTTATTGTAGTTCCGCCATTTGAGCACAGCATCAGAGTGTTTGTTCTCGCTAGTTAATGGAGACGACATGTTTGTGACGTTCTCTGCGACGATGACAGAGAGCAACCTGATCTGGTACTTCAGCCGAACCTACCTCTACGTCTTCATCAGTCTCTTCATCTACGTTGTTCTTAGTCTCTTCATTGCCGTCATCATGGACACATACGAAACAATAAAGGTACCCTTCACGTCTGTATTAAAATGAAGGCAAAATAAGATACCATGAAAATAACAGAGTGTCTCTTTAGCATGCTGGGCCTAAATGCTGCAATTGCTTACCGTATTTCCTTGATTACAACCCGGGTCTGGAATACAACACAGGCCTCGAATATAACCCTGGGGGTAAGGGGGTGCTGAGTGAAATTGAACCCTGGCCTTGAATTTAACCCGCGTCTCGAATATAACCCGGGTTCTCAATGTTTAGATAATCTTCGTATGATTTCCAGATGGAGAGTTATGAAATATAGAATGCAACTTTCTCACCCTTTGCAACAGATTATGTAATGCCATTTCAGGTCTGAAAAAATAGAACCCGGCCTCGATTAGAACCCGGGGGGTAAGGGGGTGCTGAGTGAAATAGAACCCCGGGGTTGTATTCGAGGAAATACAGTATTCCTTTGGCTAGTTTTGAAAACCTCATAAGATTTTCTGAAGACATTTTTGACAAATGAATTCCTTGTTGTATTTTGGGGTATACGAACCTTTCACTAAGCATAGGAGTTCAAGTGGATGTTCTCCTGGACATTTTGTTGTTATTCAACTTACTATAAGATGCAAACTTTTGCTCAAATGAACAAAGATAACTCTTTGTTCATTGATTTATTACATATGAGAGATATATGTGAGAATATTCCTCATTGTTGATGAACACTTTAAAGTGGCATTCAAAATCCTTAGAGTCAAAATATTAATGACTTAATGTCCAAAACCTGTTTTTGATTGTCATAAAGACAGTGAAGCTCCCAATAAACTCTTAACTTGATGGTATGTCAATAAACTTAACAAAATAAAGCATGTCCTTGAAGTCAATTTATATAAACCATATTGTAGAGGTAAAATGTTGATTTCTGAGTGCCACATCTCTCTCTCTCTTTCTCTGAAAGATGTACATGTACTTAAATAGAAAAGAGGTCAATTCACTCCCTGTTTCCTAGCATTACTACGAGAATGGTTTCCCGAAGAGCGACCTGTGGGAATTTATGGACCAGTGTACAGAGCCGCCCAACTCCTCCGTGTATCATCAGGACCGCAAACCTTGCTGTTTCTTCTCTTGTCTGCCCTGCTGTAACAGGTATGAACACTTCTAGTCAACAATATCACTTCCTCTTCTACTGAGAGCAGCAGCAGAATAAAGGGTACTCCAACCGATGTTAGTCTGTGTTCTGGTGTTGTTCCCTTGTTGTTATAGGCCTTCCCTTGATTATTCATTTTACTTATCACTCAAACTATCTCTGCTTTAAGCACAACCTTAATTTAATACTGAACCTTCATTTAGTCCTGAACCTGACTGGTCATCTGTTCCTAACCCTCATCATCTGTTCCTAACCCTCATCATGTTCCTGATGCTAACCAAAACCCTAATCTTGTTAAAATGCTAAACCAAACCCTCCTCCTGTTCCTGATGCTATACCAAACATTCATCCTGTTCCTGATGCTAAACCAATCCCTCATCCTGTTCCTGATGCTAAACCAAACCCTCCTCCTGTTCCTGATGCTAAACCAAACCCTCATCTTGTTCCTGATGCTAAACCAAACGCTCATCCTGTTCCTGATGCCAAACCAAACCCTCCTCCTGTTCCTGATGCTAAACCAAACCCTCACCCTGTTCCTGGTGCTAAACCAATCCCTCCTCCTGTTCCTGATGCTAACCCAAACCCTCATCCTGTTCCTGATGCTAAACCAATCCCTCCCTTTCCTGATGCTAAACCAAACCCTCATCCTGTTCCTGATGCTAACCCAAACCCTCATCCTGTTCCTGATGCTAACCCAAACCCTCATCCTGTTCCTGATGCTAACCCAAACCCTCATCCTGTTCCTGATGCTAAACCAAACCCTCTTTCTGTTGTAATGCTAACCCAAACCCTCATCCTGTTCCTGATTCTAACGAAAACAGTCATCTTGTTCCTGATGCTAAGTAAGGGCCACAAGGACCACACCCTAAAAACCTATTTTCATCTTCTTCCACTTGTTGCAGCTCATTTGGTGACCCTGTGACCATTTATAAAATGAGTTATAGATAACCTGGTCAGCTACAAAACAAAGGGCTCTATTTTTATATTTCATTTGTTTCAGCGAGGACCCAGACAGTCCTTCAGAGAGAACACACCTCTTGAGTCAGTCTATATGAGGGCGACACCAGGTGGACTACTCCATGCTGTGTCATCTTGTGTTTTGCTACAGGAAACAGTGCCCTGAAATCTTCCAAGCCTTATTTATAGAATATATTCGCACAATTGATGTCATGAAATAATAGCCTGTGTATTGACATGATGTAATGATAGCCAGTGCTTTGGCCTGCTACCAAACTGACAAAACAGCGGTTGCTAACAAACGGTTTAAATCAAAGTCATTTTGTGATCAGGTAGAAACATATGTAAAATGCATGCAATATATCTTAGATATGTACTTTGAAAATAATGGCAGCGATTTTTCAAGATGTAGTGACAGCCACATGTTGGCAGGAAGTGACAGAAGCCAAATTCCTGTTGCTGTCATGTTTGTTCCTCTTTATGCATACATGTATTGACAGAAAATTTTATCAAATAACTGGGGCAAGGTTCATTATTTTAAAAACATTTGTAATCTTAAGAATTGTCTACCTTGCAGAAATTTCAACCAAAAGTCTACCCTACTAGATATATCTTATAAACATGAAATTAGCTATGGAAATTTTGGAAAAATTGGAATATGGGGATTGATATGACTGTAAAGTGAGAAGATAAGAAATCGAAGGTTAATGCAAATGGTATTTTGAGATTTGTTCATGTATGAAAATAATACATTTTTGATACAAATTTGCACAAACAAAGACAGATAAAACGTTCTGGGGAAGTAAGTGGTATATAATCAGCAATACAATGATGGATATTGCTGTGGAGCTTTTTCTTTGCATTGTCTTATCAAAATAAGCTCTTGTCAAAACAGAAATTTTTAAATTCATTACGACTTTGTATTAAAATTATTCTGTTATCGTTTCAAAGTTATGTTTAAGTTATTTACCTGCTGATGAAATGTATTTGTTTCTTTTGTTGTTAATTTGACATTTATTCATTGCAATAAGAATACAATGTACCTATGTGTATTACATTTCAAAACTGCCGGGTCTTCCACTCCTACCACACTATAATGACAACGGAATGATATTGTTTAGTAGATCTCTTAGTTTTGTATGGCAAATCAAGTTAAACTCCATCCACGATTATTGAAGATAAATGTTCTGAAAGGCTTGAAGCAATGATTTTATTACCTCCCTTTGCTGGTCTATTATTCCAATCAACCGTCTATACTGGGATGTCAAATGGCTTCGACCCCTACACTCCTCCACTTCATCAGTAGGCATCCAAAGCTATGGACCTCAATAGTATGTCAGTGCTGTAGCACAATGTATGTTTTCCTGAATGCTGGACACAGTATGATTAAACGCACTAGTGCACACCAATATTTCTTTAACACAACGAATGCACAGATACTGCATATCTCTCGATATTATTTAAGATCCTCACTCGAGTAATCTACCTCGTAAGTTATTTAACGAATATGTACGTATTCAGGTAGTAAAGTTGATTTTTAAAGACCGGAAGTATTTAATGTTACGTTACAATAAATCCGCATGAACTACGATATCGGAAATATTAAGATTTTGCTTATAACCAAAAAAGCGGAAACGGCAGCCGCTTTGGTCAATCTAATAGCACTGCTAATGCTGTGTTATTAACTCGGTTTATTTACAACATTGCTTTCATTAAACATAATTCATTATTTGTGTTTAGTTCAGAGTTTAGGTAAATTCAATAGCTGCACATAATAATTGTTCAGCCGCTTTCAACTGTCTATAATTTATCCGTTTTGTGCACAGCTAACCTTAGATTTGTTGTATGTCCAAGCCGACAGCGGCTGTCTAAATTTTTTCATTGTTGATTGCAGGTCAATTGTAAAGAATTTTAAGTATTTCATTGCATCGATAGAAAGCTTAAGTGATTGCATAAGTCCTCTTAAACCTTAAAATAGCCAATTTAAACCGTAAAAGCGTGCACTAGTGCCTTTAAAGTTGGAGTCTATTTTTTCAAACAGTTAGGCATATTACTAAGAAAAGGAGAAACCAGCAAAGGGAGGTAATAAAATTATTGGGTTGAGCCCAGAATGGATCCAGGGTATGAGTGGAGAATTAGTAGAACATTTATCCAGGATTATCAAGGATAGTTCATTCCAGAGTGGGGCTGAGAGGATTTAATTCCCTTCCCTTCCCTTCCCTTCCCTTCCCTTCCCCAGCAAGGCATGAATTAAATGAGTTTTATAAGCTAGGAGCCAGACTTCACAGGTTCATCTTAGCATTGTGCCAAATTTCATGGTGCAAGTGAAGACCTCTCATCAGCAATTATAAGTTACCTTCTTGAGATTTCTTGATACTTAACAAGTTCAGGAACATTAGGTTGAAGAGCTGGCCCTGAAAAGTAAACATAATGCAGCAAGCCTTACTAAAGCTTGTTATTGATAATAACAGGAGATATGCCTTGCAAGGGAAGTTGATATACCTCATACCTTTCTTGAGACTCATGGCAGATGATCTATTTTGAAAAGTTTCTTTTCTGGAAGTGTTAGTCTGAAAGCCTTGAGAATCCATGTTATTTTGTTATATGTTAAGTCACATACAATGCAAGACAAGCATCTGTCTCATGACATCAGATGATACACACCTTTCAATAGGGTTGATGTCTTTGACTATGTAGACTTATTGTGATATGGACATTGTATCTGATTTGTCATTATGTTGTAAATGAATGGTTTTTTCTAGCAATTGTTATCATTTCTTTGTGAAATATGTTTGTAGACAGATTTGCTTACTCCTGCTCTTATCAAACAAAAAAGTTGACAATTGGCAACGAAGATAAGACTCACAATGTAAAGAGTACTGAGTATCTTCAGGAACTGTACCCATCATTGGTTAGTTTTCTGACAGTCATGCAAAGCCGCAGGCTCTATGATCAGCTGAAGTAAATCAATTTAAATCTTTTACCAATTTTGCTTTTATTTACTTATTTATTTCTAAATTTGGTTTAATAAATAACCTTATTATATGGACCAGAATATGGCAAGTGTCAAACTGCTTAACTTATTTTCTTATTTTTTTTCAGTATTGCTTTTAGAAAGATAAATTTTAAACTATTTATCATCTAGCACTCATAAAGCTCTCAATGAAAGAAAATGAATGCCCATTTGGAAATAATGATGTTAAATAGTTTAGTTAATGATCAATATTATATCTGAATAAATTCAATGTAATGATTATCATAATATCGACGTAGGATCAATTTACTATTGCTGGCGTAGACACGACTGTTGATCCTTTTATGTCCATTTAGTTTCTGACAGTAAAGGTTTTTACAATCATTGAAAAGTGAATAAAAATTGTGTCTCTAATATATTGATGACTTTAAGTTTTGATGCTTTGATGCAAATGAATTAAAACTGAATTATGAAAATTAATCTTGCAAGAGAAATTCATATATTAATCTGAATTTTGCAAATGTTGACTCATTAATAGTCAGAACTGTATATAAATGCATATCACGCAAATAATTTAAAAGTCATTGATGTATAGCAAACGTTCTGAATTTCTGACAGGCAGAGAGTGTGTTGTTTTGGTTGAATATGGCATACTTCATTAATGTTGTTATTTCAACGACAAGTAGTGGTTGTTTCTGAATTAAACATCTTGATGCTTTTCGGTTTGGATAGTGGCAATAAACAGGGAAAACGTTGACTTTTATAATGGAAAACCAGACAATGGTGTGTGCCAATGACTCAAAGGTAATTTTGGAAACTTATTTATGGCAGACACAACCAGAAATATTAATTATTAGGTCATTTAATTGATCTACATGTAAATGGGAAGCTGAATTTCGGCTTCTAAACATTTATATTGATGTTTTTAATTTACGATCGGAAACAAGTAAATGTCAAAATTTTGGCATTTAAGAGATAAAGATGCAACTTTAAAAACGCAATTTGAACTTACCTCAGGTCATATGATATTATGGCTCTCTTTGATCGACATAGAAATTATAAGAAACATACTGTGTCACTTTAAAAATTTTCAGCATGATATTGTTTTGTATTGTATATTCAAGTGACACAGACTTTCCCTGGATAATTCTGAGCGCTTGTTCGTGAACACTCAAAGTTAAAATAAGGATATCCGCCACAATCAGTTTGTTACTGAAGTGAAAGCAGGTTATTTTGTTTCAAATTTTGTGAGTATATGTTTATAAAGTGTCAATGTTATGTGGCAGGGTCATCAATATATAGTATGTATTTAGTTATCCTTGATATATTAATAGTCTTTGCAGCTATTTTGTTTCATATTTTGTGAGAACTTGTACATAAATTGTTGATGTTATGTAGCAGGGTCATTCATTATCATATGTATTTAGTTATCCTTGATATATTGATATTTTTGTTTATATGTATATTATTATGTATTATATAGTTGACATAAATGGTAATAATAAGCTGATGTATTGAAACTATGATTTACGAATGTGCAATTATGATAGTATCGTTATTGTTTTGAAACATCCTACTATATCAGTATATTTATATCCACGCAGGCTCCTACCTGATTGCCTTGTCAATATTTGCCTCTATCAGCTGGTTATTCTTTGCTGAAAAATAAATAGCTGATGATGCAGGTTGATGTTTTCTGCTAACAGTGCTTGGATTTGAGTTATTTCATTAAATACTTCTTTATAGTGCTAATGAGGCAAATAGTGACAAGACAGTAAGGGGATACAATACCCTGACATAGAGGGATGGTAATAAAATTAGAGTTGTGACAATACAGATATATCACAATAAGATACATATAATGTCAATAGGATACGTTTTATATTTTACATGTCACGATAGTCTATTTTCATGGGGTTTTTTTATATACTTTTATATTTTTAAATTTTGTGAAATATTAATTTTTGGAAAAATAATTCAAAGGCAATGATACGTACCGTGAAAAAGAGATCATATCATGTTAAGTATCTTGTCAGATAAAGTATCATGATTCTCGATACATCCATATGATACATCCATTTATTACTCGCCCGTGTAAGATACCGCAGTGTAACATTTATACGGCGATATTAAACTAGTGTAATACCTCTCCCCGTATGACGTCATAATATTGTGTGGTTGTGACGTCACAATCTTGGCACCGACGTCTCAATGGCGGCTTAGTCGCGGAAATGCTTCGGTCAGTACACTTTCGGTAATAATGCTTGATTACTGAAGTCAAGTAATAAACAGAATACTAAACTTCCTTCCATTTAATACTATTTTTTATTAAACTCATTAATGATTAATGAAACACAGTACTAAAATCACTTATTCTTCCAAAACTAAACCACCTCTTTTCAACAATCCCAGACCCACCGGAAAAAATCATTAATGATTTTCAAAGTAAATGCTTCAAATTCATATGGAAAAATAAACCCGATAAAATAAAGAGAGGCCAGGCCATATGTAGTTCAAAAGACGGAGGTTTCAAAGTTCCTAAGATAAAAGAGATAATCCAAGCCCAAAAACTGTCCGTTCTGAGACGTTACTATAAAAAGCCAACACTTTGGGCAAACTTAATCGATCAAAACTTACCAAAAATAAACTCCTTAAGCATTTTAGAATTAAACTGTTATCATTTGAAGAATGAAATCATCTCAAACATCAGAAACCCGTTCTATATAGACCTAGTCTCATCCTGGTTTGACTTTATAAAACATATTACACCTCAATCGGAAACAGACATTCTAAATCAAACAATCTGGCATAACCGCAACATTATGATCGGAAATAAATCCATTCATTACTCAGATTGGAACTCGAAAGGAATTCACTTTATAAATGATCTCTTTGACAAAAATGGCTCCTTTCTAGAACTGAAAGACCTAAACAAACAACACGATATTAACACAAACTTCATTCTATATTATGGCTTGATACAAGCAACAAAAACATATATAAAATCAACTGGATACACAGTAAAGGAAAGGTTAAATTCCCCAATTTTCCCTCTTTTTATAAAACATCTCTGCAAAGAAAACAAAGGATCCAGATATTATTATTCAATTCTCACAGAGAAACAATGAATCAAAAACAAACATACTAACAAGTGGAATTTCGAATTACAGTGCAACATTCCTGTCGAAACATGGTCCAAATACAACATGATACCTTTCAGATGCACTTCCCATACAAATATTCAATGGTTCCAATACAAAATCCTGCACCATATCTTGCCAACAAATGCTCGCTTATACAAAATGGGATATACAAAATCAAATCTATGCGACTATTGTTCAGACAAAATAGATACAGTTCAACATTTATTCTGGGATTGTGTTTTTGTGAAACCATTATGGGAAAAACTGGAAGATTGGCTCTCAGACAAAGCTCAAATTAAAATTCATTTCACTAAAGCAAATATATTAATTGGTTATCCGGAGAGAAACAATGATCCATTAAACATAATTATCCTGATTTTCAAAAAAACTATTTTTGATTATAAACAGAAGAGACTGCCAGACTTCCAAACTTTAATAACAAAAGTCAGAGATTATTATTATATAACTAAATGTGCTGCCGAAATTTCAAATAGAAATGATGTGTTCTTTAAGTTTTGGTCATCATGTCATTTTTTGTTTATGTAATTATCTTGTGTGATTGATACATGTATATATTCTTGGAAATAAAACAAAAATAAAAAATAAAAAAATTAATGATTTGGTATCAAACTCGCTTTCGCTCGTTTTATACTTAATCATTAACTCGTTTAATAAAAATAGTATTAAATGGAAGGTCGTTTAGTATCCTCTATATGATACATCCATATGATACATACATATTATACATCCATATGATACATACATATGATACATACATATGATACATACATATGATACATCCATATTTTGTCACAGCCCTAATTGAAAGTATCATTAACATATGTAAATATCAAAATCACTGTAAATATCAATGCAAAGAGTCACTGATGATTTCCGTCTTTCACAGAACTACAGCAAGAGAAATCATTCCATGTTGCAATATGAAATAAAAATGTTACAATGATCACCTCTTGTTTTATCTATAAAGGAGATTTGTTTACAAAAAAAGAATTAGAGAGTTCTGTTGGCTTTCCGTTCACTAACTTATTGGGGGTTTTTTGTTTTGTGAAAAAAGACCGCTAGAAGTTTATTAAACTTACAAAGATAAAATATGACAGAGTATGAGAACAAGTCCTTATGGATAGTCAACTTCTTTATTGAAGTGAATGCATTTTGTGCAAAAAAGAATTTGACTATCAATAAGAATGATTATTTATGTACAACGCATTTCATGCTGTAGTAATGCTATCAATAGCGCTGATGCATGGATTTATTTCTCAGTTTTTTTATACCCCCGCCTTACAGCGTAAGCGGGGGTATATAGCGTTCATTCTGTCCGTCCGTCTGTCTGTCCGGCTGTCCGTCCGTCACAAATCTTTGTCCGGAGCATATCTCCTAAACTATACATGCTAGCTTCCCCAAACTTCATACACTTATCAACCATGATCCCTAGATGTGCCTTTTGAGGGTTAGACCAACAAATGATTTTTATTTTTTGCGGTTTCCATGGAAACAAGACTAAAACAGTGACTCTATGACCAAGTCCTTTGTCCGGAGCATATCTCCTAAACTATACATGCAAGCTTCCCCAAACTTCATACACTTATCAACCATGATCCCTAGATGTGCCTTTTGAGGGTTAGACCAACAAATGATTTTTATTTTTTGCGGTTTCCATGGAAACAAGACTAAAACAGTGACTCTATGACCAAGTCCTTTGTCCGGAGCATATCTCCTAAACTATACATGCTAGCTTCACCAAACTTCATACACTTATCAACAATGATCCCTAGATGTGCCTTTTGAGGGTTAGACCAACAAATGATTTTTATTTTTTGCGGTTTCCATGGAAACATGACTAAAACAGTGACTCTATGACCAAGTCCTTTGTCCAGAGCATATCTCCTAAACTATACACGCAGTCTCCATCAAACTTCATACACTTATAAACCAAGATTCCTAAGTGAGCTTTTTTAGGGTAAGACCAACAAAGAAAGCCAGACTATAATTTGAAGCGGGGGTATGTGAGCTGTGCTCACTTCTTTACTTGTTCTATTTGAATAAATTAACTCTATGCTGTGTCAAAATGTAACATCTTACTTACCAAAATTATACACTGTAACATGCTAGAAATCAATAGTGATATAATCATGTGTTTGTGACAAAGTGAGATTGAATACTTCACAAATAGCCAGAAATTTTGCTTCCACAAAAATAACTAGATAGTACTCAACCTTTAAGGCATCCTTTTGAAATGAAGATTATTCAAAAGAGGACACCCTGTTTGTAATCAGGAAATGAAGAAATATTGGCGCTTGATATGAATAGAGAACAAATTCATTCCATGACACTTGCAAACAACTGATTTTGCTAATTTGTGGGAAAATCAATGATACAATGAAATCCATTTATTTTCCAGAAATCATTACAAAAATTTGAGAAGTGAAAATGCCATGAATACCTAAAACCAATGACCTGTTGCTGTTTTTAGTTGTATTTTGATGAGCGGTTATTAATAAATCTCATTAAAATAAAATTTAATATTGCTGCACTACGTTACGAAGATAATATATCTCACAATACCCCGCTTACTCAAGCCGTCAGGTTCACCTTTGATCTCTTTGGCTTTATGCAGATAATTTCAATCAATCGTCCAATAACGTCTTTGGTTTCATGCTGATCATTTCAATCAATCGTCCCTTAACGTCTTTGGTTTCATGCTGATAATTTCAATCAATCGTCCCTTAACGTCTTTGGTTTCATGCTGATTATTTCAATCAATCGTCCCTCGACAGCCTTTAAAAGAATTACTGTCTTAAAACAGCCTTTAAAAGACGTACTGCCTTAAAACAAATATGGTTTAATTTATTTGAAGTAGAAACCATTATTTCGATATTTCTAAAGCCCATGTATTATTGGCATATGCCCTAATGTGGATACAAGATTATATCATTTATAGCATCTGGGTCATCGATGGAATAAGGGTCAACCTCAGCATATGTTCCTCGAATATGACTGATAAACAATTAACAAGAAGCCAATATATATGTCTGTTTTGGTGTTCTTCTTTTATCAATATGTTTGTTGTAATTTCGTTTTAGGAATTTAATGAGTACTCAACGAATCTTACAAATCAAAAGATGAAACATTTATTCAACGTTTCTGTTTCCAGAAATGGCAATTTGGATTAGTCCCGTCTACTAAAGCATTACGTTGAGGTGTGCAGAATTTGTTTCACGGAAGATAACTCCATAGCTTGCAATGCTATTTCACTTTTTAAACCAACAAACCGAACCAGGGCAAATTGAAAGCAACGTACAATGCATTCATTCGGATATGTAGGTATCTCGACATTCGGAAAACAGTCAGAAATGGTCGTTTTCCGAGTGCTGAAGAGCACTGACTTACAAGCCAACTAGAACACCCTAGAATAAGGGGCTTACTCGTTGATTGCCTGATTTTAAATTGTGATACAGGCTAACCTGACGGCTCGCGTAACGGGGCCTAGTGAGATCTATACGAGTAACGAGTGGCGCATTTCAGATTTCCTTTTAATGAGATTGATTAATATGTCATCGTTAACTGATTATGTTTATACGGCCCCAACACGAAGCACAACTATCAACTATCATTGAAATATTATACATATTGGTTTTAAATTGGACAATAACGAAATAGGCTTCACTGTTACTTCGTATCAACATTGAAAGGATTTAGATGCACACAAAGTGATTGCAAAAACAAGGAAAGAGTCACTTGCCATATGTCAGTATGGTTTATAATTTGTATCAAACAAAAAGAAGATTCGTTACCTACAACATTTTATTGCAATATTTATTGTATTTTAAAATGTTAGCATACCAAATTGGAAAATCAATCATCGTCAATCAAACATATCTTGGTGAAATATCAAGAAACTCCATCGTTAACTGGACAAATGCATGTAAGTTTCATCAGCTGGATATAAGCCATGTAGGTTTGATTGAATTATGTCAACGTAAAGGACAGGATTTAAAGAAATAGAAATTGTAACTTTAGTGTTTATTTCATGTTGACAAAGAACCAATGACGCTTTTAGAAATGACCAACTCCCCCTGCAAGGTATATATTGTGCCACTCTCAGTTAAACCCTGCAGCAGTTCACCAATTTTTCTGTGGGCCAGCTCTTCATCAGACTGCATTTGAATTTGATAGAAGGATCAGAAATCTAATGGAGCTTTCTATTTATCACGTAAGATGGGTGCATGAAATTTGGAACACCAAGGCTGAAATATTCCAATGATGAAGACTAGCGCGAGTTAAGCCTTGCGGGGATATTTGAATAGGAAAAGAGCGAAAGTTTGGTTTAAAAAAAGTGAAAGAAGATTTAATGGTCAAGATGGTCAAGCTAGTAGCGCCCACTGGCACTGACACAGATGTTGTCCTGCACGGTGATGGGGTCCAGGTTCATATCCACCTCGCAGCTGAAGAGGTTAGGATTGTAGTACGTGTAGCCAAACTCGCTGCAGGCGACCTGGTCAATTTGACCCTCGCTGCACGTGTAGAACTGGGTACAGTCGTCCCAGTTAGGGTAGATATAGAACAGCAGGTTCGGGTCGCAGTCAAACCGTGGGCACCCGTTGTTTGTCGCTGCAGTAAGTAAGATAATAACGGCATTGAATGACAAGTAGGCATACGCATGAGTGTAGATTATTGTCACAGTGGAACGAAGTAAACGAGACCCCAAGTCAGATTCAACAGTTCTTAAAGTGACATAGAGTATTTCATATAAGAAACATTCGTAAAATTTGGTTCTTATTTCACTTATGGAATCTAAGCGTAAAGAATGATATGAAATAATAATATTGGAACCTGGTAAAATTTACCTTATTCGTGCAGTGATATCAAATTGATTACAACATAACAATGTTGCCACTCACATGCTTGTCTCTTGCCTCGTCGTTGTGGTATGCGTATTGGTGTTGTTACTGCGTCTGTAATAAAGGTTTATCATAATCCAAAATATTATTCATCCTTTTGCCAATATGGTGTTCCTAATGCATGATTTTCATTTGTAAAGGACAAAGGAAAATAACCCCTATCACACAATGCAATGAATTACGTAACGAATTATGTCGTTTCTTTACACAGGGACCTTTACTTACATCCATCTTCAGATCAATGTTATGAATAGATGACCTTAGCTTGATATATATATTCCCCCATTATATTTTACATATGGAATTTTTTTGTCTCCAAACCTCCAGATTTCTTGTTTAGAATAAATATCGGTGATGATTGTTATTGATATGGGTATGATAGGAAATTGAACTGAATTGCCAAATCAAAAAGAAACATAAGGTATCATTTCATCATATACGGCTAATATTCATCAAATAAGCTCTTTAACCTACTCCACCTGAACTTGTTGGTCTTATCAGAAATCTCAGAAGGTCGGTTTCTTCTTGCTGAGGATGAACTCATACTAAAAAATTTGGGGAAAAGCAGCAGGGCTCAAATCAGTTGTTAAAGATGGCATGAGTTGATTATATCTTGTGGGGGGAGTTGTCAATGAAATATTTCTCACCGCATTCGGGTCTTCTGACACACGTCATGTTGGGCCCTATTACCATGGAATCAACACATCCGCCACGTATGAAGACGTTACCATCACAGCGCGTGTACTGGGTGGCACAGTTGTCTCCTAAAGGGAAGATGTCGCCACCCTGACAGAAGGACCGGGGTCGAATCTGTCCCGGGCTCTGACCTAACACGTGCACCAGACAAACCATTGCTGTCAAAGCTGGAAAACAGTTTATTGTAATGAAAATAAACGAATTGGCTAGAAGTCCTGTATGTTACATTTGAAGTTCAGCATCAATGAGCTAAGTTTATCAACAGATTGGTGATCTTGTACGTAAAGTAGCCAGATTTGAGATTTCGTTAATTCAATCCTTGGGTGCCAGTTCGGGTAGTCTCTCTTTCCAACAAGCAGTTAACTGGGTACCTGGAATGCTGAGAAAGTACCTCGAACATCAACACATACAGAGCGCATGTCAGGCAACAGGGTCGTAGACTTAAAATTAGTCTATGACATATTTTTGGGAAAGAATGAAACGCCTTTGCAATAAGTTCTTGGACTTGCTGAATGAGGAACTAGACTATATATTAAAGGCTCCTATTTATACACAGCCATGAAGAAGGGCTTGCAACAGGGTTGCTTATTCTAAATGTATCGGTAATGATCAGTGAAATCGGGATGCTTTGACAAAGCGCTGTATATAAAGAAGATGTAAGATTTCGGAATTATTGAAGTAGAGGTTTTAAGCAAATTTCTCCACCCTTAATCAAAGCGAAGCCAGTGGCACACGTGAAAAACATTTGAGTTGATAGTGTATAAAAGGTTATATATAATTAGTATTCATGTAAATTGTACGTGTGATTATATGGTTTGGCAGATACATGAGGGTTTAATTGAAAACTAATAATTTCGCTTTTTGATATTTTTGGATGAATTTTCTGGGATGTTTAAATTGATATTATGACAATTGGTGTTTCGACGCGTAAAAGCTAATTATCATACCACGGATTTCCGGGAGCGTCTCCTTAAGAGCATGCATTTATTTGCAGAGGCATGCTATTTCGTTCCGCAAAAGTTATTCTCAACACTGCGTACTGTCCCTTTTAGAAGCTTAGGAACGAGTCATTTCGGTGCCTACTACTGTCCTTTAATAGTATTCATTGGAACAGGTAATTTGTGTTGAAACAAAGACGTGGCTCTATTAAACAGGAACAGTTTTTGTCTTCACCTAAAGACACAGTTTTGTTGATACACGCCTTAATTGTTTACACACATCTACATAAGGTTACTGTATCACCTATATGCTTTTTTGTAAGTCTGTTTGCAAGTATTAATTACACAAATATTGTGGATGACACCTTTTAAATGTACACGTCTAATTTAATGTGCACTTAAAATATTTCATCCACATAATGTCTCTAATATTGTGTCGTGTGGTCATGGTTTTTGGAACGTCTGCTCGGGCAGACGACAACTCATTGACCTTAAACACGGTGCGTGAAGAGGTATGATCTACGTCCCGAGCGGTAAGAACAAACAATTCCCCCAATCCGACAATCCCCAGTTAATTAAAGGTGAACAGTAAGACCCTTTCAAACGCCACATATTCGTGTGTATACCACCTGGATCTTACAGCGATGTACGTACTTATATGAGAGCGGAATACCTAGCTGTTCAGGTGTGTCCTGATTTTGACAGAGATTCAATTTGAAAGTTTTACACTGAAAAAATAAATTTTTATTAACACATGACTGAACCACATTGATGAGACGGTGAATGTGTTAACAAAACGATTGTTAGATACAAAGACTTGTTTATTTCTTGTTTGAAGTTTGATTCGATGACCCCTGTTTGACCTAAAATTTTACATTTAGAAAGACAACTTTGGAAAAAGAACTTTAATGAGAGACTATTCATAATGAGGATATGTGTTTTGAGCAGGTTTGACAAATAATGATATGAAAATTTGGTGTACCGGAGCGTACTAGAACCATTAAAGACCTTTGTTGGCCTTCATATTTGATATTCTTATAGATTAAGATGTATAAACGCTAAAACATTAATCACATCCGTGAAAGACTCAATAAGAGATAAAAATACACAAAAAAAATTTAAATTTTAATAAATAAACTGACCGATGTTGATATTTATTTGCTCGAGTAATGTCTCAATGTTCCAATCGTATTTCAAAACTGAATGCAAGTATTCTATATGGATATTTTAGTGAATCCTTAGTGATATTCTCCTTCATATAAGCAACCTGTCGATGCTACAATAAATTCCCATTCTTCCATGCTGTTTAACATGGAATCATTAGAGTACCTTAGTGAAATTCATAAAACCTTTCCAACATTCGCTTAAGGTATGAGAAAAAGCTCAAATGTTGCATACACGTTTGATTTTTTTAAACATATAATAAACCATAATAGTGATGACAATCATTCTCACAATAAGCATGAACAACTTATGGAAATAATGTCCCTAAAACTCATTCGAATGAGAACATACTTTTCCTGGCATACACATACATTATAGATGAACTGTTTCAACAAAATCCATTAACATTGACATTAAAACAAAATTATTTTATCTATAAAGTTATACTTTTCTTTTAAACAATGGAACAAAATCGATCTTACCAGCAGAAATGAAAAATCTATTCATCGTGTAGCGGATACAGCCGACTAGAGATGCATGACAGTACACAATGAGGTTTTAAAGGGGAAAGGTAGATAACTCTTTGAGAGAAGGTATTCACTTAACGACGACGTGTGTTAAGGAACTTGTGTTTGATCAACGTCTCTGGTTTTTGCTATGTGTGAATTTTTCGGGTTAACAACTCACCACACCCACTCAGACTTTCTGTATCATAATGTGCAATTAAAAACACAAATATATTGATTAACAATTCAAATTGCGCTTTTTAAAAATTAGATATAACAATTGATTTATAAGTACTTTGAGAAAAAATACTGAAATTTTTAAACAGTAAACAAATGATCTACTCCAAAAATGTCTCATGTTACAATTGGTGAATTATATAATAATTCAGTTTTATCTGTATAATTTTAATCAATGTTAAATAAGTCATTTTCATATTGTCATTTTTACTTTGCAATTAAGGCCTGGGATTACTTGAGTGCTATTTTTGGAAAATGTTTAATCAAACATGCGGTACACATAAAAGTCTTAAAGGAACTGTTATATAAACTTGTCTTTTCGCATTATGTGAAAAAAATTTGTATTTTTTTCAAATAAACCTTATAATGATACATGTATTGATAGAAAAAAACAACAACAACAACAATCAAATATGGTTTGTCATGCTAAAGCGAAGCTTTTTTAGGCTTATTTTCTCAATGTCTTCTTTTTGAATGAATGGTCACTTTTTGTCATAAGTATAGCCTTTAATCGGCTGTTTTCCTTGGATTGTCTTTTAGTTATGCTTTATATGTAAAATAAAGAAGAATTTCCTTCGAATTTCTTTTATAACAACGTGAATCCAATTAGAGCCTACTTTGTGAAAAAGACAGAGCCATTTTCAATAAACTACTGCTTGACTTCATTCTCTCCCAACAGAGGTAGCTCCATCAACAATTGTATAGGAATTTATGACGGAGCTACCTCTGTTAGGAGAGAATGCCTTGACTTGAGATCAACCCTAATTCGATAACGCTTTATTCGAGACAAAAAAGGCATAAGACTTGGGAACAAAGTTCTATCAATTGAGTGGCATCTGAAGTGAGCTTGATGAAAAACTGACATGGTATTACATACCGCGACGAAAAATCGTTTTCGTAAAAAAACATTTTCACATCAGACAACTTCCTCATCTGGATTCGTCCAATTACATAACAGATTACGTCACCATCTTATTTGCAAACCTTTGTAAACCGACAGATGACGTCACCATCTATTTACAAACCTTTGTAAACCACGACAATCTTGCCCCGTCAACACCCAGCTGCGTATTCCTCTCAGCGTACTAATAATGCCGCTGGGATGGACTAATTACCTGACAGACGCGTGTTGTGTACTAAGAGACTGGGTGTATTGGCACAGTGTATCTTGGGTGTATACTGGATTCTGAGTAACATCATGTCGCGTGCTCTTTGCTTTGTAATTGCAGTGGCATAGTTTGGAACGGCATTTTACAAATACTGATTGATTACGATTTTGTTATTCATAGTATTGTTTGCATTTTAAAACTATTGACAAATATTGATAAAAATGTAATGCTGATCATGCTTATGAAAGTGATTGGTTTGATAAATAATAATTATGACCATTGATACTAATCATAATAGTATTAACGACGATGATGACGGTGATGACAATAATTGCCGAAGACTGTGATATTGATAGTGACGACATGTCGATGAAGATGAAGACAATGCCATCTATGTTGATGACGATAAAAATAATGTTGATGACAATATCCTTGATGACGATGATGATTTCCAACAAGTAATTACAATGAGGTGATAAAAGCCGGTGTGGTCATCCATATCATGATACCCTTATCTTGAATACACTTAAAATTACATATATACATACATAACTCTTTGTCTCACCGGTACATTGGTCCGATTGTCCAGGGATGTTTGCGTTAGCTTCAATGCTGAAATTATGCAGTAATTAATCTACTTGTAATTGTGAATGGAATCGAAATAATTTATCCGATGGGCAGACGGTAAACATCATATAAACAACAGCCAATGAATTATTCAAAGTTATAAAAGGTTATAGTTATCCAGCGTAGAAATTCCTAAAACAAATTACACAGGCCGACCTGGATAGCAGTACAGAAATTTAGTTATAGAACGATATTACGGACGGGGGGGAAGGGGGGGGGGGGGGGGGGGGGGGGTTCATATAAAAAAATATTTCTGAAAAAAAGGGTCGTGGGCTCCATACATGTCATATTGTTTTTATTTGTTAGCACAAGGGTGAATTTTAACTCATACTTGTAAATGTTATACTGACTAGTACTAATGGCAAACTTGGCTAATGAAAATGATATGCTTGCTAGTACATGTGAGGTAATGGATTACACAGATGTCATATTTGCTGAGAGAGACACAAACACAGACACAGAGAGATAGAGAAAGACAGAGCGCCAGTAAGAGACAGACCGACCGAGGCAGAGACAGAAACAAAGAGAAGGACGCGCAGACAGAGAGCATTGCTGCATTCATTATTATATACCATTTTGTATCAAAATAAATGAAGCAATTGCCATTCGAGAACTTGACTGGTTAAAAGAAGTTCGACAGCATTATTTAAAGTACAAAGGAGTAAACACCTAAGAACGTAAGCGGGTTACACAACAATCGAACTGTCCAGCCTAACCTAATCACGAATTACACAACTGTTCTGAAATATTGAAGCAAAAAACAAGGGAGATTATCCGTGCAAATCGGCTTTTTGTACGTCATCGGCTGAGGGAGTTACAAATCAACACAAAGATTAGCTGATCACTTGGCAAGTCAAACTGCTCGTCCATACAGACCTAGTCAGAAGTTCGTATGTGTTTTAAGATTTAACTTAAATTAAAAATGAATGGAATGGATTGAATCCAAATTGACGATGAAGAATGAGTTAAAAAGTAAAATTAAATGTTTGTTTTGTTACATTTAGAATACATATGTTCGCATTGTCAATCGGTATTAAACATATATTATCTGGCATATATAAGCATAAGGACTTCTGGCCGGTACTGTATTAGGGATAATCCTACTGTAATTCCCGAATGAACTGACCGTTTCAAATCTGAAAGGTGGCTTGGTTGAAGCACAGGCAGCCAACACAAACAGGTAATGCAGAGAAGAGGTATGGTTGTTGCAGTACATAGCACTTAAAGTATTCACGAGTAGACTTGGTTGCTTGAACAGTAGCAGAGGAGTGTGTACGATTCATTGTGCATATTCGTCATTGGGAGTTCTGTAAACAATATATTTATTGATACCAATAGTTTGTGTGACAGCCAGAAGGTGTTAAAGAGGCGAAACCGACAAGGAAGATGTGACCAGGAACATCTCACTTCGAAAGATCTACATTGTTAATGTTTAAGAGTCTGTGACCATCAGCAGGAGTATCAACTTTTCGGAATAGGCAACATGGCTCTGCCGAGACTAGGCCAACGCTTCCGTGTGACTCAGCCCGAAGAACCGACCCGACCGCGCACCTCTATCATAAAGTCTAAAAGTAAGCTGCCGATTCGGCTCCAGAATAAGCGCCAGTCCGTCACTCTCCCTGCTCTGGTACCAACGGTTGACAGCGACACCGACTATGAGTCTGACTCAAGTTTAAGCGACGAAACCCCAACGGCCAGAGGAGGCCGGAAGCCAATGAGACGGTTGACTCGCCGTGTTCCCCTGGAAAACAACCTAGCGGCTCGATCCAGCAGACAGCTCGTCATCAACCAACAAAAACTTATGCTAAAGTACGCAACCCAAGAACAGGAGTTGAAAATGCTCCGGGACCAATCCGACCTCATTAAGTTAGAATTGAATCGTATCCGGGTCATGAAGACACCGGAACCGGAAGTACCAACTGTGCGGAAACGGCAGACATGGTGGGCAACAGACGCATGCTCCCCGGAACCCATCACCCCTCCAGCCTCCCCCGAATCGGTGCACCTTGGCAGCACGTGTCTGTTCGACACACCCCCTCCCACCCCAAGTGTCAAAGACGACGTCTCCACGTGTTCCACTCCAGAGTCATTGCCCTTCCCATCTCCCGAACCCCCCTCCGACGACGAATCCTCCGACTCAGATACTGGTTCCGTTTCCGGTAACTCCTCCTTCCTATACTCGGACACGGACGAGGATGAAAGGTTAATGCTGAAATGATATACATTGTAATATATGTCTGTGAGATCATGACTTTGAAATGCTTAATCCATGATCATCCAAGGTCATTGCAATCAAGTGCCAATAGACGTTGAACCATGGATATTTGATATGAACTATTTGGTAAAAGGAAACTTGCGAAAATGAGCTTCAAACACAACGTCGAAAAGGAATGATGAATGGTTGAAATATACAAAGGTGTGATAAGTTTGAACAATATATTTATTACATATATGAAAATGATGTAATATGTTTGAGGTTTAGAATGTTTGATGGAAGGTCGAACGTTGTCGCTCTCTTTCATTGTCATTTAATGAATGCATGATTGCTAACGAGGTAAACCGATATCGAAGAAACCGTTTTCTCAAAAAGTAAAATTTAGCAAAATATCCCTTTGTCGTGTTATTTGGTGAATTCATAAACAATGCTATGATTTCGAGTTACTTTCAAACTTCTGCAAACTTATGAGTGTGTAGTCCTACATATATCTGAGATGGGAAATTCATAGATTTGAGATAATTTTATCGTAACCTTATCACTTTGGTTTTACTATATTTGTTTGTTTTTTAAAAAACATGTTCCTCGTTTTTTCTTAGGTAAAGGCCATAATATCCGCACTTTTTTCTAGATGCCTATATGATATGTGTTGTTTCGACTACTACCATACCAATTCCACAATCAGCAACTATTGCTGTGTAAATAGAACACTGATATGTGTCCACTTTCTAATTTTTGTGAGGGGTTAGAGGTTGGAGGTCAAGAGGTTTGTAGATATATAAGCAGATACATTAATTTCATGTAATGAAGTGTTATGTAATATTTATACCAAAGATTTATACGATTGTATCAGGAAATAAAAGGACAATTTGTCCTTGAGGCTTGTCTAAGGACAGAAAAAACTATTCGTGTTATTCCCGTTACAACTAGGAAGCTGTTGTAGTAACTTAGTTTACATTTTGGTCCGAGTGAAAAAAGGGTACAAAGAATTTAGATTATGCAAATTTCAACAACCTTTCTTCGGCCCCTTTTCCTCTCTATGAACGAAGTATGTTGCACTACGGATTTTCCGTCTTACCGGTTTATCCCATCTTCCCACGCATGGCCTAGCTTTTGCTGCCCACATGCCTGATTAATGAAGGGCTTTCGGCATTTCCCTAACGTTTCTGTGCTTGTCGTCCAGGCTGCTGCGACGGTTCTCGATAGTCCCATGAGAATTGTTATGAGAAATGCACCTTTTCGCCGAGGAGGGACTACACTGAAAACTCGATTTGAGGTTGAAAATAGCCAGTGATGGAGTTTGAAACAACTTCAAACCATGCGAGGGGAGTTGGTTTTAGCCATGAAATGCTCGGGTACCGAACAAAACGAAGAAGATGTCGTTGTTAGCTCGTGCACCATGTTCAATCCGAGAACATCCGAACAAAATTCTAAGTACATTAAGTTTGCTCGGATTTTCAATATTTCGGTTATTCAAACAGTCTAAGAATTTCCTAAATTTCCAAAGGGGGACAAGTGGATTTAATTTTCACGAATCCACGACTCCGAATGCTTGTTCTATCTCATGCCATGTATGACACTAAAGAGGTCGCCGTTTCGTCCATATTGCAAATGTCTCATATCAATCCTTCAAAATGCAAATTTCGGTGCTCACTTATTGGATATAGAAACTAACCTACTTCCTTCTAGAATGGATTTGTCCCTGCACTTGCTCCGTTAACCCCTCGTGCAAAGCAATGGGCCTGAAAGCCAATAGCTCGGATTACACGTGATCTATTCGTGTTCGCCATGTTCTTCATGCTTTTTACTTGAAACGCTTGTTGATAAAGATCTAGACACAGAGAAAATAATCGAAGAGTTAAAGTTCCTATCGGGGCTCATATATTACAAAAAATTTAAAATATTCATGATTGACTTGTTTTGACATTCCACCATAATATATGCTAAGACTAATTTATCATTCCTGAAAGATCCACTCAGACTAGTATGATTTAAACAATAAACCCTAACTGCCCCCCCCCCCCCCCCCCCCCCCGCCCTTGACCAGGAAAGGCACTGTTAACTCAACAGCGTGACAACATCACCATGGATAAATATAATATAATACATCGTTACTCATTTGGTTTTACAAGTAAATTATATATTCCATCTAAATATTAGCATTGAAGATGCAGTCATTGTGAAAGAAACTTTTGTCGAAAACGTAAAACCGGAAATATCTCCCGATCGAATGTAGTCTTGTCTAGAATCTATTATCAACAAACAAATGCACAGCTGCATTGAGTACATTATTGACATTACTCTGATGAAAGAAAGTAATTTGGATGTTGTTACCACTTGCAGTCGTACTATGTCACTAATAAGTCTTGGCAGACTGTGAAACAGTCACTGAATGTATAGGCAACAAGGTAGTTGCATTAATTTGCAATTTTACTTCTTTTTTTTTCATTAATTGATGATCATATTTGCACAAAAAACTAAAAATCTCATATTTTGCACGTGAGGAATGTCCATAAATAACGTTTCATTTGCTAAAGGAAGTTACGGTTACTGAAATGTCGTCCTTATAAATTTGAAACAAAAACAAGTCATCATAATCTTATTACTACCAGAGTGATCGGAGTAAAAGGATATACTGAAGCGTTGTCTTTTATTTTATTAAGAAAATTATGACTTACCATGTGAAATACTTTGAAAAAGTGTTGAAAATAAACATCTTTCCCCTAAACAGCTGAATAATTTTTAAAACCACAATTTGACATTTTTAGAAGGTAAGACTTAAATTATCTTATGGTCAGCTTTTCCTGAAAGACATAACCTGCGCCAATCCGAAACACTTTGTCATCTAAGCCTTGCAGTTTTTCCTAACTTTCGTGTTAGGATGTGTTTATCTTCCCAATATGAAGCCTCCAAGACTAGGAATTATGTGATAGACTTGGCGTTGCTTTTATCCTTTAAGAGATCTGGATGACAAGTTTATATAACCTTATCAAAAGTCAATTACCTTATACGTAAAGGAAGACAGTCACAGTGACGATATATTTAGCTGTATATACATTCAGATCGATTCAGCACAGATCTAGCTACTATTTAGACTCGGGAGGCTCCATCCATTAGTGTCTTGTCTCTTGCTATTGATTAGTAATCGGCGCTAATGAGCCGGTCAATACATGAGTTAGCTCCCTTGGTCATCTCATTCGTACGCTTCTCAAAAGGTACTGATTGTAAGAGAAGTCAATTGGATTCCATGTCACATCTTCTGGTTATATAACTCCAATATTTGAGGCGTTGATTGAAGAATATTGCTTGGAAGACATTGTTGAAATCATTTGACGTCTGCTTCGAGATTTTCTTTAAACGAGCAGACGACATTCAGTTTTTCGACTTCAAAGGCCGACGACAGAAGATGAAGGAAATCGAGAAAAAGGTAAGAAGTTGAAAAAGATTACATTAGACATGGGCTTACATGTGATACAATTATTCTGTCATACAAGAACCAATACATAGATTACCGAAGCTCTATAAGTGCCAATGTGGTAGTATCAATCTAAAGTATGACACTTATTGCTGTCTTAGCTTTAAAAAAACCTTCGAAAATCTTTATCCAAAGGTTTCAAACATCATTACCATGCAGTATTTTTTCCCCAGTTGCATTGGTGCTCACAGATAGCCATTCTTTCATCCAACTCATCATAGACATTTATGTTATCTTAAATAATGATAAATTATCTCATAAGTGTTTATCTGAATTAAACCAGTTGATTGTCATCTTAAATGTAAATTTGTCATATAAATCTCAGTATGTATTCATATCTCATATATGGTTGTCGTTGTTCGGTCCGTTTATATGTCCATATATTCCATCATAGGCCCTAGTCTGGGTTTCTGTTCTTTGTTTCTTGTTTCATGTAGTTATTACTTATATTTGGTTGCATACAGAAGTAGCTGTTGGTACACCAGTTTCCTTTATCATTACCATAAAATATAAGCCAAATGTCAAATATCCGCATTACATTTGGAAACGGTATGTCATCATCATCATTATTAGCATAATAATTCGATGAAATACGATAGACTGTATCTTTAAACATCAGCAAAACGGTTCTGAAATAAAAACAACCTGAACAAGTATTTGTCTAATCTACAAAAGCAAAAACTTATCACTCAATCGCCTGATTCTTACAGATTTCAAATAGTGTTGTCGCCGTCTCCATGGTTACCAATCGCGTCTCCATTAGCTATAGAGACAGGTAGAAACTAATGGTATATTAATTATACAGTTATCGGAATCGAATAGAAGAGGGATGGTTCGTACTCCACGCTAAAGAGGTCGAGGCATATGGGAGTAGAAATAAAACCAATTAGTAATGTTTGTTCCAGCTTAATAAACTACAATAGACCTCAGTCCATGCAAATCCATTTATAAGGTCAGAATATTCTAAAAATATATGGATTACCGAAAAGAAACTTGAGTCGTCATTGAAAGAAAGCTAAGGATGTAGACACTAATGATTTCCCTTAGACTTTCCTACGGTCTCCCGACTAAAGAATGTTTTCTTCCGGTTGACCTTCAACTCACGGTCGTTTGTTTGTTGGAGGCACTGGTGCACGCATTTTAGCTTTTTTAATGCAATAAGATATTTCTTGTTATGTACAATTAACCTGCAATCAATTATAAAAACTCAAAGAAAACGTTTAGGAGGACAAAGTCATAAAGGAATGTAAAAAATCTAAGTGTTGGTTTCGACCAATTCGGGAATATTGATTGTTGAAAACGGCTGAACTTAGTGAATACACCGTTATCTCTTAATTGGGGACAAATGGTGAAATATTTGGGGTTTTTTAAAGATGTATCTGGAACTCACTAATATTTATACACAGTGTTAGCATTGCAGTTGAAATAACCATAGCTGCTGCTGTTTCGGCTTTTCAGGCTGTATGCAAAATTTGGATATTGTCGATATTGAAGTTCATGCGTACTTAATGCAACGTTGCATTCAGTACTTCTTGTTGTTTTAAATTAGATTTATAGCCTTAATACGTGCATGTGTTCCTAATAACGTACATGGTAGGTTACCTAAGTGCGGGTCGTTAGTAATATTGAAAGAAATGCATTGTCTGTGCATTAAATATATCTTTGAACTATTGTTGTACGTTAGTGCCTTTAAATGATCGATGCCTTCAATAACATTTAACATTTCAACAAACCACATGTACGCAAACATTGGGTAACGTGTCCTAACCCCTAAGTATAGACATAATTTAAGGACATATCTATTGACCAATGACCGCTTTGAGTTTTATCAAAACTAAATACATTTTGACAATGAAGAAATCGTAATTTTTGTAAACTTTTATCACATCACTTTAAAGGAGCAGACACTCGAATCGAAAAAGCACAATTGTACTAAACGTAATCAATGTACCGTGTGACGTAAGAACCGACACTTCTTTAATCGCATCAAGACGCATCAAGTGAATTTAACCAAACTTGCAATTCAACACAGATTGAATCTATCATCAATATACTACATAAATGGCTGTATTCCGTTCCTCTTCTTTCAGGAAGACTTCGATGAGATGATACAGACGATGGGTAAGGTTGTTGTGGTCGAGTTCGGAGCCTCCTGGTGCGGACCTTGTCGCATGATCACGCCTTTCTTCAATGTGAGTAAAACATGTCAACTTTCAACCAAATCGTATTGAAATCAATCGCGCCTATCACCCGCTCCTTACTGCGTTTGTCATTGCTCAAACGCGGCGAAATACGAGTGGAAGGTTTCATCGGATTTCAATGAAATTATGTCCACTTAATCTTACAGCTGCATCCCGTATATCTTTTTAATCTTCCCGTATTTCCAAGTGTAATGAACTGACACATGTTCATCTTTTGTCCATTCACGCCTGCATCAAGAAGGTAAACCAACATCCGTGCATTAGAGATGAGAAGGTTCTGCACATTGAACAAAAAGATTCTGTAAATGAATATTTACTTTGACCCCATTTTTACTAAAATAACGTTTTTATTCAGAAACTGGAGAACGAGGAGGGTATTGGGGAGCACGTGCTGTTCGGCAAGGTGGACGTTGAGGAGGTCGATCCAGACGTACGTCGTGTGTTGTTCGATCCCTTGGGGGAGTCACTCCCTCCCCCTTCCCCACTGTTTCACTGTCGTTAACATACTATTGTGGCTTTATTTATGTCCTGGCTTCGGTTGTACTGAACTGACTAACGTCAAAATGACTCTAACTGGTAGAAATCGTTCGTTGGCAGTCTAATAAAAAGCACAGTTTATATCCGATAACTAATATTAATAATGATAACGAATTTTATAGTTACAATTATTGTGACAATGACAGTTATTAATGTCGTTAGGTCAATCATATTCATGTTGGTTTATGTTTACAGGACCTATCCGAAGATTTGGAAATCAACTGTATGCCGACCTTTCTCATTTACAAGGACGGGGAAAAGGTAAAAGTTAACAAAAACTAATTAAAACCTTTATTTTAAAAAAGTAACATTGTTCATCTAGATTCTTCAAATTTTTAGCTCGTAGGGCCTAGTCGTAGTCCCTCCGTACTTCCGTCTGTCAAAATTTTGATCTTTTCGACTTAATTCTCAAAACTCCTGTCTGTACAATGTACAGCTGAAATCTTATGAATAGACAGCTTGGCTAATGAAGATGGCATAATGTAGATTGAGGGACTCTGGACACTGATAAGGGGCACATGGTCCATGCATTAAAAACCCCATCAACTCTAGGATCAAGGGCCCAAGAAAGCTGAAATGTGTTGTACAGACTCCTTCGATAATGGGGCTATACACTGAAGATTTAGTGACAGTATATTTGGTAACCTTGGAGTCGGACCCCAGGAGATAAGCGTTAAAATGCTATCTTATCTCCTGCTCATCAGAATTATTGGACCTACAGGGCAAATTTTTGCGTCAACTGGTATTTGGAATTGAAAACTTTGTATTAACAGTACACTTAACTTAATTGTTGTTTCTTCTTTTAACTCATATAGTTAATTTAATAAATTGTGATCTGTATTGCCGATTGCTCTGTTCTTATTAAATGTAAGAACTATCGATATTGAATGAGTAAATATATATGTATATGTCGATGGTGCAGTTAAGATAAATCAGACATTCATTTAACATCGTGTCATTATCCATCAAGTAACAACACTAGCATTGATATATCATTAAACATCGTTTCAGGTTGACGAATTAAAGGGAGCTAACCGGGAAAAGTTGGAATCTACCATCCGGAGTTACATCTCCTCACAGTAACAGCCAAAATAAGCGAAGGGCTAAATATGGTTTCTTGTGATTTTACTGAAAACATTAGACTTATAGATATAGAGTAATGTATAGTCATTGACTAGATCATAAAACAATGGCGAAGAAGTCCTATCAACGCAACATCATATCTAATTATCATTTAATAATTAAATCTTAGTTGCTAAAAATGAACTTGTTCATTCTTTAAATACTAAAAATGTTAACGTTTGCGAAATTTTTTAAATAGGAATGTATGAACATTCTAAGACATTTCGTTTGAGCTTAAAGAGATAGAGTTATTGTTATTTCTCGAACATTGCCACCCTGACTATATTACATAAGTTATGATATAGATTTTTTGAGAGCCTAGAAGCAATATTTTGGCTCAATATCTATTTTCAAAGTGTCATTTCACAGAAGCAACACTAAACAGATAAGCAACAAGATTTTAAATTATCATTATCATTATTGTGATAGAAGTCGCGGTAGTTACCATATGGCGTCTATCATGAAACTGAACATTATTGAGAGTATTCAATGGACACCGACTTAAATTGTACCTATAATTGTTGCATATTGTAGAGTAACTACGGCATGTCGAATCATTGGTTGTATGATAGAGTCTTTGAAATCATAAAGAATAAAGTTTCCTTGTTGTCAAATAATATACAAAGCGTGATAATTTTTGGATTGGTGACATGTCAAATCCCAAAATAAGGGTGCGAAATAAATATGTTTATTGAAGAACTACTCACGGGCAAAATAACCCTCATCATTTTCAACAGTGTGGGGGAAAACTACTTCCAGATTAATTTTTAATGATTTTGATAAGTCAGAAATTAATAAAATAACTTCTTTATTGTAGTAGAAAAACACAAATGTTTCTAGGTAAATGTTTCACGTTCACCTGATGCATTGTTCTTATGTATAAGTAATTCTTCAAAATGTACTGTCTAGTTTAGTTGGTTCTCAAGACAATATGATACTACATAGTGTTTCTGCGAATGTAATCTGTTTAATTACACTTTAGTTTTTAACTAGCAGTTATTTGATAAAAATCGACAAAGGAATCAAGTTGTCAATAAACATTGACTAACGGAGGAGGTTCGGAGGTTTATTCTCAACACGGTCTGACGAAATCCTGTTAAGGCACATTTCTGTTATCGCTTTAATGTTACCCTACTCACGGCAGAACATGCAATTATAAGGACTACTCTCAGATCAGTGTGCAGAGGAAATACCTTTTTTATTCACTTGGAAGATTATTGGTTTCATTAGACTGGTGACATGTCCTTTGCCCTTTAGTTTATCTTTTTCACGCTACAAGACCTGTTGATGTCATGAAGTCTAAATATGATAATATAATAAAATGATATAAACCCAATAATTTTAAGGACGTTGTTTTAATGAGCAGAATTTGTATAAACACTCAAACATTAAAATCAAGTCAATTTGCCTTAAACGAAAGTAACCCGGCCATAAACGGTCCATTGCAAACCATACAAGTCACCTGTTATTGACCTTGTTGACAAAGATCGGAGATAATCGAACTGGGTAGGGAAGTCTCTCAATGGCTGTTTTTTGTGTTTGAACTCTTTGAAAGAAATAACATAAGTATTGTGACACATGTGGGATATTTTACAGCCGCTTCGATATGCCATGGCCTGCTGCTAATCAATATCCTACGTAACCTTTGTTACATGTGGACCATAATTATCGATGTTTGCTCTCATGAGGTGTCAGAATGTGCGCTACGTCAGAATGCGGTCAGACCGGGTAGAGAGGAAAGCCCTCGACAGAACGAGATCGAATCTCGAAAATGTCAATATTTTGAAACTTTTATTCCTCGGAGCACGATCGATTTTAAGCGGACTGGAAGATTAAGGACTTGAGTAACCTCAGCCTACAGTTCTTTGTTGACGCTTTTTGGTGAACCTCTAGTCGACGTTTTTATTAAGTTTCTGAAAACATATGTATCAAATGAGAGATTACAAGACAAGTTCATTAGCTCTAATGTTCTGAATGTTTTTACGTAGCTTTATCATTTGATACATAGCATGTCTATCAGGATGATGGCATGACAATCTAGAGGAGGTGAAATATTTTTAAAAAATCAGAATACAAAGAACTGACCACGAGCACATCTGATGTTATTTCAGCGTCACTCATTTTACTGTTATATATGATATATTAAAATATCGTATGATTGTGACATACATATAGCTTTTATTGAAACACAAATCAACATATATACATGTATATTTCATACAGGCTATTTATTCAATGCATGTTTTACTCGTGTCTACACGTAAATACAAGAATTGTGACAGTTGAACGATTAAGAAAAAATATCATTCCGGAAATCATAAAGTGAATCAGACTTATATATATTGTATTTAATGTTCAAAATTGCATATTTATTGATTAATGTAGTAATTTGGGCCTTCGCATTGTTTGCTATTCTCGAATTCACGTGACCGAACAATAATATTTGGCATAAACATAAATTTGTTATAAATTCATAGTTTTCGTCGCATGTAGAGAGCATATTAAATATAATGAATTCTATACATGAATTGTAAGCGAGATGCACGCGAATAGAATAACAAATTAAGTTGTTTCTAACACAGAGAGATCCAGTTTATCGATGAAATGTAAGTCCCATTTATGATTAATTTCACAATTTTGACTGCGATTTTTTATGTTAAAATTTTTCCATGTTTATGACAACTTATTGCTTTATATAAAATTTCTGAATACCGTTTAATTCGAAAACAAATCAGAAAGCGTTGTGAAAATGTAAACCTCAAACATGATCTGAACAACGGACGTCGTAACCATCTTGCTAAATCAGCGTATTCCAAATCGCTTAGCTTCTCCAAATCCGGACGGGATGTGTCATAACTTGAATTATTGATGTTATAAACCATGTTCAGGAGTGGTTAAAGAGGACAAAGAAGTTATCTTAAACAATTTATCTCGATGTAATAGCTGAAACTACGAAAATAAAAATAAAACAAAAATGTACACATATTTACAACCCCTAAACCACGAAAATATCAAACCTCGAAATTTGATCTGTTGGGGTGTTATTCCAGTTTGGTATGCTTTGTTGAGTTAATCCTTCTTTTTTTAAATGATTCTATTTCGAATATAAAACATCCATTTTATAAGTTCACACTTTTCACAGTTACACTTTTTGTACTAAATCAATTATTCAATATTCCCTCTACACGACGGTACATTATTGCAACAAATACATTAATTTTGGCAGAACACATCCTTAGTTAAGCGATTGATAAAATCTAAGAACAAATTTGTATACACCTTGAGAAAAATATTGCAACACAGTTGCATTTTCAATGACTGTCGTAAGTCAGTAGTTTGTGTTAACCCGTATGGACAAAAGTGACTGTTTCAAAACTTCACCCCGTGAACTGAACAAGACACTAAAGATGTCTGTGAGGTGCTTGGCTCATTTCTTTCTTTCTGTAATGCATTTATGACATGAGTTCTTAAATTAATTCGAATACACTCTAATCTAAAGGCTTCAGAACCTGGACAGAAATAGAAGAAAATTGGTGTTGCAATACTTTATTCCATGTGTATAAAAAAAAGACTGCATTACAGAAAAATACATTCGTTCAGTAATCGATTGTTTGTTTTGTAACATGTTCATTCAATTTTAAAAAAAGAATCGGTCCGGGTTACATATACTATTGATCTAGTGATTTCGAAAAACAGGTACAGAAAAAACCGCTCCAGTAAAACTTTCTTCTATTGTCATATGATGAGTTGCAAGCAAGGAATCCAGAACTCACATCATGTAATGTATGTTTGTGTTATACGCATGTGAATCGAACTACAGCGTTCCGGTTGATGATCGGGAACATTCATAAGATCACGGTTATAGAGTTGTCTCCCTTGATAGACATGGCTGCCATCGTCACAAATTGTCACCAACGTGACCCACTTATATGATTGATGCGTTAACCAAGTACGTGAGAATCATTTTTCAGTCAAAGATGTGAGACACGTATGAAACTCTAGGCTCTTTCAATCGCATACTCAGAAAGTCAGAATTCATCAACCTTGATTTAAAGAGCCACTCCGTGATTTTCATAACATATTTTTTTACCTTTGATACGAACCTAAATGTCATAATGTTTTTATTATGTGGTGATATAAAATCAACACATTTTAACTTTTCATGTCCAAAAGACATATATATATATATATAATCTAAAAACAGCTTCATAAATGCACAGAGGTGTAAATATCACGTCCAATATACATGGATACTAGTTAGACTATATAACCTAACAAACACTATCAACTCCTAACTGCCCTCCTGGCTGTTTTAGATACGGTAAGTCTCCAAAATTACGTTTGACTATTTGACGCGCGCCACTGTCCGGTTTTCGATCATAATTGCGACGTTCTACCTTCATATTGTCACTGTAAAAAAACAATAAGCTTTCAAATGTGTCTTTTTGGTAACAGTCGATACTTCGTGATCAAATGGCACCATTAAGTTTGGCATATATATGACTCCAACAACTCACGGAGTGGCTCTTTAATAAACGTGTGCTTGGTCAAACCTAGCTACAAAATAGGCTCTTTGATACCCTGACGTCGCCTCGATGATATTGGGGGAAGAGGTTATATAGCTACAGTTCTCCAGCTGGGACAAATCAATCTTTAAACACCGGGCGATTATCAAAGTAAAAGATGTTTACGGTCAGGTGTTTCCTCTATGATATCTAATGCAATTCATTCACTCAAATTCATTTACTTTGCTTTGAGGAATTCGCAAGGTTTTTATTGCTGACATGAAATATTTGTTCATCTGAGTAGACCTAGATCCATCACAACAAAAAATTGTCTTTTAACCAAGAGCGTTTCTAATGTGCGAAAATGTAAATTAGTTATCCTATAGATGAAAGTTATAAGTATGAAAATGTGAACCCCAATAAGATTGCCATTGTAGGTATAGTAAGGATAGCCTTTTATTTGTTTTGCAGTGGGTATCATTCTGTTAACAGTGATTGTTCGCTGACGAACATTCCGGGAAAGTTCATGTTCTTGAACGCAGGGAACATATTGAGGGGACGTGGGTTTAGAACAAGAAGGTACCAAGTGCACTTTTGGCACTTTTTCACTTTTTGACAGAAATGGAATTTGTACAATACATGCCACATCTCAGCAAAGTTTGGAATTAATATCTTAATTAATTAATGAGATAATGAGAGAATGAAAAGGTACCAAGTGCATAACTCAGAAAAGTTTGGAGCAAAAAGGTACCAAGTGCTATACGCTGCGGGTAAAAAGGTACCAAGTGCATAAATTTACCACTCAACGGACAAACTGTTGTAAGCAAAAAGGTACCAAGTGCCGGTTTGTCTTATGTAAAATGACTATTAAAGTCTATTTTTGTCTAATTTTGCAATCTCTTTTAGATATTCTGTGCTTGGTGACACCCCTTGTTTCTCTGTGTAATACTTTTTATCTAAATAATGGGGTGAAATGATTTGTCATGGATGGATAATTTGGCCTTTAGACTAATGAGGCAAATGAATCGCCAGTTATTAAAGAATCAAGGTTGAAAAAAGATAATGACTGGATGAAATTAAGAACATTGGAATGAAAGTAAATTCAGCTGGAAGAAGAGCATAATCTAATTATTTCATTAAACTTAATAATAGTAAAACCCTTAAAAGAGGCTGAAAGCAACTCTATAAGAAAAAGAAGAAATGACAACTCGTTGTTACAACTTTCACTTTTCCACCACAATTATTTGATTTTGGGATATTGAAAATGATAGGTTACCAAACTAAACATTATTTCATTGATCCAACTAAAATTGACTCTAAAGATAAATCATTAAGGGATGTTGACCAACGAAAAAACTCTCTGAATTATTAGGTGTTTTTTTACAGACAACAAAGTTATGATTTCCTATCATCTATTTGCTATGAAATTTGGTAGTGTTTTTATTTCAAAGTATGAAAGCAAAGTCGTATTACATTGTTTAGAAATATATTGAATATGTGCATGGTGTAATTATATAATTTGCTTGGGTTGTTAGAAACACATCTTTGTTACAGATTATCAGATTAAGTGTATGGCAGTCAGTGTTAGTGCCATTGCTATTTTCATCATAATTAATAACATCACACTCATTGCATCAAAGGACTATTTATTTTTTGCTGTCACAACATCACAGCACACAGATATAGAAAATGTATATGTATTCATGAGCTAATACACCCTTCACCAATAGAAGTGAAGAAAGTTTCAGTTATCATTATGCATATCTTCAAAAAGGAAATATATCAAAACTCTCCCTTTAAAATTTTAAATGAATAATTAATTATTTATCTGATTTAATTCATTTCCAACAATGTAATAGTATTCGCACAATCACTTGCAATACAGTGTTGGGTTTGGGGTATCTCTCGAAAAATAAAACAAATGTGACCAATTGCAAGGCATTCTATTAAGTTTGGTTAAGCTAGGCAAACCCAAAAATTCCTTCTATGAAAAATGATTATAAAAATTCATGAGATGTTTGACCCTTAAATATATTTGGCATTTACTACAATTTATTGGAGAAAATGTTAACAAAATACAATTTAAAAAAAATACGTGCTCCTCCCCCTTTAAGATGACACTCATTAACAAAAATATCTAATAAATTTGTTCTCTATAGATTGTGAAATGTATGGATAAAGATATATTTATTCAATTTTTAAATGTCTTTGTATCATCATTAAAATCCAAATATACACTTACAATGACCAATGTGTGGTTAACAACTAATCTTAGCGATGTAACTGCAAAAAAACCCCCAAATATTACAAATGTTTGTCTTAACTTAACCAAAAATTGTACAAAAGGGTACCAAATGCCACTTGGTACCTATAATCTTGACTGCAAACTTGAAAACTGTTGTGTACAAAAAGGTACCAAGTGTCTCTTGGGACTTTTTTCTCTGAATTTCTTTCCAAAACGTTCAGTCATAAGGTACTAAGCGGCACTTGGTACCTTTTTGCTCCAAACATATTTGTGTTTTCCGTGATTTTCAAAAGTACCAACTGCAATAATTAGCCTAATCAGAAAATGGTAAAAGATAAAAGATTGACTTTATTCATAACCGACATACAACCACTAGAGGTACATGTCAGACCGATAAACAACAGCAAAATAATTGCAATGATCACATGAAACCTTTAAAAGCGTTTTTCTCAAAACTATGAAAAGTGCACTTGGTACCTTCTTGTTCTAAACCCACGGGGTGATAGTTGCAGGGAAGTACATTTCTATGGAAATGTAATAAAATAATTTTTGATAATAGATAATCTCAACCTCGTTACCCGGGATATTTTTTATCTGTTATCAACTCATGTTGATATATTTGAAATCGACATTTTGGTAAGATCCTCTATTCATTATTTAGTGTATATCATGGCATTGTTTAGGTCTATATAATTTGACCATGGTCTTGTATGCAATTTTTCTTCAATAGGTACTTATAAAAACTTCTGGAATTCATTTAGATTGTATTGCTCGTCACTAAAGACTCGCAAGCTTCATTCCATCAGATAAAAATCGTGAATACTGCATCTAAGATTATTGGGCTTCCTATTGAAACGATCGGCAGTTTTTATGAGCAGCAGTTATCGAAAAAAGGAAACAAAATTTTGGGAGATTCTTCCCATCCACTTTTCTTGGAATATACGACAATACCTTCTGGACGTAGGCTGCGTATGCCGACTTTTCGAACAAACAGGTTCCGCCAATCATTCATTCCCTGCAGCATTAGAGAAATAAATTCTGTCTAATGTTGCATCATGTTTTTCATGTAAATTAAGTAAATTATCTGTCTATCTTAACCGTTTTGACATGAATTGTTTTTTAATATTATGTTATTATTTGTCTTCATTCTATAGAATTGTAATTATACAAAACAAATTTCCCTTTTGGGACAATAAAGGTTATCTTATCTTATCTTATCTTATCTTATCTTATCTTATCTTATCTTATACACACTGGGTTGGTTTTTTTTGCAGTATTTATTAACCATCGCATTGCATTCGTATGATTTCCGCATGCTCCAGCCAATGCTCGCAGGATTCAGTAGATGCAGGGTTGCTGAAGTCTTCCTTCTATAGTGGATCCAGCAAACATATTATATAAATAAAGTGAAACCATCCTCTCAGGTTCACTATGATCAGACGCTCAAATACTTCACCGGAGTGCTGTCGCAAAATTCCTCACGCTATCAACGTGAACTAGTTTTGAAAAAAGCGTTTAGGTCGAATCCATATTCCCTGTGACCTCGTACCCTGTCTCTCTACATCCATTGTCGCCAAACTGAGAATGTTTTTAGGTATTTCGAAGCCTTGACTGAACAATTTGTACAGCTGGTTTGATTATCAAATAAACATGCAAGGAATAAAAGCTATTACACCCATCGTAATGCGAGAAAAGGCTTATGTCCCAGTTGCCATGGAAACTGTCTGCGACAAACTGAGACTAATTCTAAACAGAATTTGAAGAAATTGTGTTGACGTTTCGTGTGTAACATGTAAACAAACCCCAGGCCTACCGATAGAATGGCAATAAATGAAGATTTCTTGAGACCGGAGATGTTTCCTTATTGATATGATTTAGATATGCAATTTCACTATCTTAACGTTTATAAGAATCAATATTCTGATGCATCTCTGAAATTGTAAAGACATTTCTGGTGTTCACATTTGAAAGATTTGTGACAGTAATTTCTGTCTGGAGAACCACTTTTGAAAACTGTTTAAAGGTAGGTAACTATTTCTCGATTAGAATTGACTTTATTCATAGATATGTCTTTGCTACGACAAAGGTATATGTGTAGAAAGGGAATTTGAGGAGGTACTTAATTGTGCCTTTATTCTATTCGTTATCATGTATGCAGCATATATATAATATTATGTATATACTTACGCAATGTTTCACATGAATCACATTATTGAAGAAACGTACGTGTGTATCTTTACTCACTAAAAGTTACAGATTATTTATGAATGTAGCATATTCCTCTATGAAAAGATTCTCGCGAGGAGTTTTGAATCTGATTTAAGAAGAACAGCAAAACTTGTAACCTTAACGATTTATTTTAAACCGTGTAAAAGTTCCTATGTAAAGTATTTTGGGAAATAAGTCATATCATTTCAAAGTTACTGAACCTCTGTCCGACTGAACCTTCAAGCATATGTGAATGTACCACCCCCGGAGACCGGGGGTCAAATGTAGGTCAAATAGCCAACTGACCACTGCATGTAGGTCACTGTCCAGGTGGCAGTTTATCTGCAATGCATATGGCCACTTTAACTAAGTTTGTCACAAGTTAATGCAGCCGTTAAACTGACCGCGACACTACCGGTAAACGAGGGTCATCCTTTCTTTGTAGAGACAACCTTGGCGGGAGAGCTTGACCAACTGACCGTTCAGTGAACAAGAGAGCATCATGATCATAACCAGTGTGAGCAGTAAGGTGAGTAGATCCAACATTGTCACAGATGGGCAATTTCGTTAAACAATATGTTGAGTAATGGCCATAGTGGATGAATTGGGTTCGTTTATTTTGTTGATGGTGGTGCTGTTGTATTGAAGACACTGAAAATTCGCTTTCGTCAGGAAAACGATTTTTCTTCATTGACAATTGTTTGTTGTTACCTCTACTCAAGAATTTATAGAGGTCTATACACGTCCTTGCTCTACTCGAAGTAAATGTACTTCATTTTTATAAGCTTTCGTTGGTAGTGGATATAGTGCATTAATTGAGGTTGTATGTGTATGGGAATAATAGTGCTGTTAGCACACATTGCAAAGTTCCGAAGCTCAGCAAAGTGTTTGTTTCTCCATTTTTGATGAAGGTGAACATGTACACATGTTTAAAAGCTGTTACTATGTGTACAATTCTCTTCTTGACTAATGTGTGCGAAAATATTTATACAGATGACAAGTCTCTATTGACAAAAATTATATACAAATTAATGCAAATGATAATATATCCATACAGGTTTAAAATTATATTTATCTTGTATAAAAAAAAGAGATAAGTTTACCAATAAAGAATTGTTACTGAATAGCAAATCAACAAAGCGTTTTTGTTATTTTAATCTTCAATATGTTACCGTCAGTTATTGATAAGCATGTGAAAACAAGGGGTTCACACAAAGGACAACGTTCAATTAAATATTTTGTAGAGTGCAGCTAGACTAGCTAAGATTTAGAATATGAAATACTTTTTTTCAAATGAAATACGTTTTTTAAATATCTATTTTTTCGGTTTTTGCGGTTTCATGTGTATTGTTGGTCTAGACTTGCTGAATCAAGACCTAGAATGTATTAAAGGCTCCAGTTTCAAACACAATCAGCAAGAAGGGTTAGAGCGCATATTGATCGGGGAAATTTAACTGACATAGGTGGGTGAGACGTTATTCAATTAATTGAAATAATAATAATCAAGGATAGCTTGTATGTAGCGCTGAATCTTCTTTATCGACTCAAAGCGCTCTATGCTCCATGACTCTAACTCAAACTGACATATTTGTTGCTAGAAACACTGCGTCACCAGGTACCCATTTCCTGCTTGGGGAACAGAGGCACATTTTGAACTAAGTCACTTGCCCATGTAGACACCACAAGTTTTTCACCTTGTGTCTCAGAGTGGGTTAGAGAATCATCTTTCAAACTCTCTGTTCAAGCAGCAATGACGCAGTAAACCCACCCTTCGGCGAGCCGCGCCCGACGTTGCTGAATTTTACTAATAGCGATCAACTAAACTATGCACAGGACCACGTGTCACCACATTTAATGCTGCGTTAAGCAATTCGGAATCTTATGAAGAGTGAATTTATTTACTTAACTATGTCATGATAGCTTAGAGAATAACCTATATCTCTGGGGATTAACAGTTTCAACCGGTTCCTCCAATATCTATCTAAGCCCTTTGTCATACATGTATATTACGTATCGTCCTCAGCAAGATAGGAATGTAGAGATCACGGCTGCAAGGATGAGTGAGAGTTAAATCTGCACACATGCAAGTATGATATATTTGTTGTTATGTGAGCATATGGGATATCAAATGTGACATTACAAAGTTACAAGTATTCTTTTCTCATATATCGTTATCACAGACGAATTTTTAATACCCTTGGTTGAATTCGAGAAAGCAATATTATATATGTCTCTGTCATATAAGCATATTTGATATCAAATGTTACACTTCAAATTTACAAGTATGCTTGTCTCATATATCGTTACCTCAGCCAAATTATGTTTTAATAACCAAGGTTGAATTCGAGGACGCACTCGCTGACAACTGGCGAAGACTGGTTGTCATCTACTTCCACTCTGTTTGTGATGACAGGTGCTCGGCAGCCGGGGAAGCGTATGAGGTGAGCTCGAGCGTATTGTGGAGTAGGCTCCTTTATCATCTAAAACTAGAGATATCGTTTTTGGAAGATCAAGCGATTTCTTCTTGGACATACCATTTGGTGTTTTTTTTTGTCTTCATTGTTTACCTAAAACATCATGCTACTGCCCCATAAGAATCTGATATGCAAATTATTATTATTATGAACCTAGGTTTAAATTATCATTCATCCTTGAATATTCGAGAACGTTTTCTAAAATTTCTCCTTCGTAATTTCAGGCATTATCAGCTAAACATCCAGACGTTGCGTTTCTCAAAATAGAGGTCAATAGGTGCAAGGTATGCATACAGATTGTACATACATATATGTAATTGAAAGAATAAGATTCGTTGCCAACGAACATCATTTTTCAGACTTCGCTTTCGTTGTAGGGAGGTAATAAAATTAAAGTGTCGAAATTACCCTGGATCCAGTGTACGTATTAGTGGAGAGGTATCCTGCCAAAACGCAGAACTGCAAAACGCAGAATCCCAATTAGCAGAAATGAAAAGTTCATTGTCAGGCTGGTCACACCTATTCAATTAAGTAATGGACTGGTCCACTCTGACATGTTTGCCATGTATTGACAAGAATGGGTCACAAAAGGTTAGAAAAATTTCTAGAAACTCACAACTTTGACTTCAGAGTATAGTGTATGTACTCGAGACATCTCCGCTTGAGATTACAAGATTACAACCTTGTCATCGTATATATTTTTGAGGATGTATTTTCTCTGTGTGGAGTCATTCTGTTTTCAGGAACTAGGTCTAACTGTTTTGTGTTTCAGGATGCGCTGAACGCTCTGAGCACCGGATGTGAGATAACAGAGTTACCTACCTTCCTTTTCTTCAAAAAGGAACGAACGGTATATATGTATATATTTTGCAAGTTCCGTTATTCGTAGATATGGCGAACCAACCATTTGAACATGCTTATGATACATTTTCATATGATATGATATGATTTGATTTTAAAGAGCCACTCCGTGATTTTCATAACATATTATTAACCTTTGATACGAATCTAAATGTCATATGTGGTGATATAAAATCAAAACATCTTAACTTTTCATGTCCAAAAGACATATATATGACAAATACTGGTTTTCCATTAAAATCTAAAAACAGCCTTATAAATGCACAGAGGTAAAGATATCACGTCCAATATACACGTACACTAGTCATATAAGCTAACAAACACTATCAACTCCTAACTGCCCTCCTGGCTGTTTTAGATAAGTCTCCAAAATTACGTTTGAATATTTGACGCGCGCCACTGTCCGGTTTTCGATCATAATTGCGACGTTCTACCTTCATATTGTCGCTGTAAAAAAACCAACAAGCTTTAAAATGTGTCTTTTTGGTAACAGTTGATACTTCTCGATCAAATGACACCATTGATTAAGTTTGGTATATATGACTCCAACAACTCACGGAGTGGCTCTTTAAATATTGAGTACTATAAAACATTATATTCATACAGAAGGTGCGTGCTCATAGACATGTTAGAATTAAGATAATACTGTGAAGTATTATAAAGAATATATAATTATAAGGACTCTTATTATAAATATTCACTAATTATCGCTAATGTAATCCTGAATCGGATCCAAATTTAGAGCATTTGATTTTACGTCCGCTTCGTTTCGATTATATTTGGATTAATCTATATTTCATTCTCTTCCACTATCTCCACCCCTATTTCCATCTGAAATCTCATTTACGGAAAGGGCGGTAATTTTTTAACGTGGATGCTGTCCTTGAATTTAATCAATTGAAATATCGTTTGATATTTCCGACTTACTTCTGCTTGTGAAAAATATGTGCGCATCATAAAGGTGATGATACTTCGGTCTTCTTAACGGTTATGAAAAGTCGTTATCATGTCATCGATTGTAAAATAACTAATAAGGATGTTATATTTTCTAACCCAGAAAACACTCCACTTGTTACAGAGGTGAAATGGAAAGAACGGTGACTTGAGTAACCTCTGAGGCGAAGAATGCCTCTAATCGAGACAGTTTTAATTTTTTATATGTTGTAGGTTTGACTGTCTCTGATTTTATTTTCTTCAGGTTGACAAATACTGCGGAACATCGGCTGAAGAGTTGGAGAGGAAAATCGAAGAGAATGTATACAACAGTTACTCACGTTACTACAATTGTAACGAAAGATGAGCGGACTCAGATCACACATCACGTTTCTTCAACGATCTGACTAACTCAGTTACATATATGTTATCGTACTACGCTCTTGTATATATCGAAGGACAGTCTCAAAATTCTGCATGCGAAGGATTTTTTTTCAAAAATGAAAAATCTTCTCGCTCTCTTACGTATGTTTATCTCATCAGAGAATTATAACTTGTAGATTTGGTAACCCTTTTGTCCCAAGTAAGGGTCACAGTTTCCACGCAACATAAAGACGAATGCTTTTGTTTTGATGTCTTAAGCATCGTGATGTCATGATCGCAATTTGACTTCATGTTCTATAAAGTCATTATGTATTTCATACCTAGTTATTTATCAATTATCAAGAGCCTATATCTAATTAAGTCTTTGGCGCTGGCGTAAATATAGGCCATGCTTGGGAAGATGGAAAAAGTATGGTGAAAGACTACAGTTGTATGTTCATTGCTTCAAAACTTTCAAAGGTTAAGCCAGTTCATCAATCTCGTTTCTTAATCTGATCTAAAGTAGGTACAAATAAATTGTAAAGTGCTTATGTTATAAATTGATAAAATATCCATTGAACTAGAGTCTCGTGAAAAATGCAATGGACCTCTGCGAAGAGTCAATACAGAAATATATGTGGCAGGGTGAAATAAAAGGCATTCCTACTGGCTTTGGTCAGAGGGATATCTCTTTGGCTGAACCGGTAGAGTGTAGGACTCTCAGCCGGAGGTCCTGTGTTCGAATCCAGCGGGAGGTGAACTCACAATCACTTCTGTTACATATTCACCTACTAACAACACTGTAAAATATAATCGTGTTCGTATTGAGGTAGTGAAGGAAATTCACTTTTCCTGTTAAAATGTGAAATAAACATGCATATGATCAGTGCATAAAGGAACATATTGCAAGATGAATCAATCTCATTAGAATAAGCTCTACTATTGTTGCACCTCGATACGCAGATTCTACGAATATGGTAGTGGAATATTTTAGATGTATCGAAAACACGGACAGAAGGTCTACATATCGGGAATCCTGCCAAGACTGTCTAAGAATTTCCAACGTCGGTAGCTCAACGTATGAACATCAGCTTTGAAACTTCCTACCGATGAACAGCAACTTGTGGCAAACATTTTTCGTTGGGTGGAACTATATGCATGTGTGTATATAATGATAATATTAATAACTATTATGCGAGTTTCATGTATTCTATTTATTGTTATCGATGTCCTTCACAGTTGAGGTAGGAACGAGCAGACAGGCGGGTAATGTTATTACAGAATATATATAACGGTCGGATATACAAAATGATTGGTATTGAATTTTTTAAATATCTCTTTAAATTTTAAAATTGAATTAAATTAAATGTTGTTTTATGATCATTTTTTCAGTGTTGTTAATTCAAAAACTACAATCTTAAATGGTTACGATACAGGCGAATGGTAATTAGGACGCATCTTATGTCGATGCTGTACACAATCGAGCTAAGAAAATATTTCTCGGCCTACGAAAATACACACCGAATGATGCCATAAGTGGGGACATGGGATGGATTCCACCGGTTGTTCGCCGCTGGGTTGCAGTTATGAGACTGGAGACAAAGCTGCGATTGATATCCAAGTGGAAAATCCTAGGTGGATTGCATTATGAGACTGTTACGAAGTTATATGACTCCATGGTGTGGTCAACAATTGATTATGGTGCATCTATATGGGGGACTTACACGATTCCAGCGGTAAATACTGTGCACAGTCGGGCGTTGAAATTCTTTATGGGAGTGAGGAAGTACACGCCCACAAGTGGAGTGGCAGGAGATATGGGCTGGGTACCCCCGATTGTACGACAGTGGAAAAGTGTATGCAGAGTTTACAAAAAGATGGGATGCATTCATCAAGACAGGCTATGTTTTAAAGTGTTTAAATGGGCGAATACAAAAGCCGAGCAGACTGGGAGATATACAAATGTACCGCTAGCAATTAGAGTGTGTTTTAACTGTGATCAGAGCGTTGAGGATGAATGCCATGTGCTACTTCATTGCCCTATTTATAATGATCTTAGAGAGGTAGAGATACTGTAATAGTATCTGTGATAAGTTTGACTCTAGTTATAGCGCATGTGCCAAAGTATCATTTATATTGTCTAACCCTTTTATTGTACCTTTAACTGCCAAAACCTGCAATCGTATTTTAACAAGAAGAAAGTGTATTTTATATAATTGATATTTTTAGAGAGCTTGTAGGCATTTACCTTACATAACCGTTGTGGGTAGTGAAATGACATTTGCGATTTTTCAATTATGGTATGAAATATAAATACACTTACATTATAAATTCGTAAGTGGTTGATGTTAATGAAAGTCAGAAGTGATATCATAGGGTCAATGTATATTATTTTCCTCATTTGAAAATTCTAATGGAAAATACTATGCTCGGATTTCCCATTTTTCTGCATTAAATTTCTGTTATGTTTTCATAAGATTTTTTAAATTATTTTTAGACATTTCAGCAAACAGAATATCTTGATTTAATAAAAAAAAAATTTCAGTGAGAAATTAAAATCTCTTTTGAATTGATATTTTCGTAAAGTTATTTGTTGTATGAATATAAAATCTGTATTTCATGGCAATTCTGAAATATCTATAAACCAATATGAACTGATTCAAATTGGTATGTTAACTTGCTATTATCGGACAAAGCATCTTGTTCTAAAAAGTATTTTTAAAATTTGCTATTTGTTGAGATTTCTTCGGTACCCAGTATCTTTAAAAGTCTCTTTTGTTTCCAGGATGCCTTCAAGGCTATGCTGACATCAGATGAAAATCGGGACAAGACAGTTGTTGTAGACTTCTTCGCTGTCTAGTGTGGCCCTTGTAGGATGATATCACCAGAACTTGAGGTTAGATACACACGCACACACGCACACCCACCCCCACACGCACGCACGCACACACACACGCAAACACATACATAAACACAATCTTAAATGGTTACGATACAGGCGAATGGTAATTCTATAATATGTTCGAAATAATTTCTTTCGTCTGACATAAGTAGGCATACAGTCATAACGACTTCAATGAGGTCATCAACCGTGAAAATAGCAACAGTGTCCCATTGCTCAGTGTTACCATGGTGCGTCACGGGTGACTGCACAATATGTAAACAAGCTCTGCTGAATTTAAACAAAACAAACCCTACTTAATTTACATTAGCGTGATGACATTCCAATCATATTTTTTCTAGAATTTATCAGTATGATTTAAGGAGTATATTTGATTTTAAATGCTGCCATGTGCTATGAAGCGACGGAAACTACCGATAACACCCGGGGAATCTATCCGTATAAAAAGGCGTGAGCATTGGTGTGTTTGTCACTTATATACCTGTACTCCAGTCGGACAAAATGGGAGTCACACTCGTTGAAGAAGATATCACAATGGTAAGTTCACATCTACGTAAGACCATTAGAACGGATAGATTTTCCCGGTAGTCGTGAATGGGCATGTTTTTAACGCAACCCATTTGAAACATGCCAGTTTGATACACGTTCCCTACAACCCCCCCCCCCCCCCCCCCCCCCCCCCCCCCCCTCCTAAAAATAATAAATAATCTAGTTATTATGATGAAAGTATCTGTCCATTTTTGTCAGAAAAGCTTGATTGGTCATAACAGTAACGCTATCTTACGTTCGGGGCTGGTTTACTTCCATAGTCACGCTTTACTAGTTTATACAAGCATAAACGTATAATTACGTGGCGTTCACTATAATGCCTACATGGAAGAAGTGGGAAACATCATACTCGAACCTACTGAACTCTAAACGTTTTCAATGACGCTCTAGCTTCATTTTGTGAAAAGACTGATGATGACGTCATGTGCGAGCCTATTACATGGGAGGAAGTTAAAACTGCGGTTATAGCCGCTAAAAACGGCAAAGCGAGTGGTGAGGATGACATTCCCGCAGAAGTTCCATGAAATATATGTTAAAGCAGTATAAAGTGGTTTTAAACATTGGGTGTATCCCAGCGAGATGGGCCCAAGATATCATAAACCCGATACGCAAACCGGGAACTGAAGACCCCAGAGACCCCCTTTTTTACAGAGGATTGAAAATCACGAATGTATCGTACAAAATATATTACAGTTTCCTGAATTACACAATTACAAAGTATGTGGAAGACAATGTCTCCTTGAAGACAATCAAATGGATTCAGAAAGGGACGTTCTACCATGGAACAGATAGCATCACTTACTTCAATAATTGAACCAAGAAAATCTTTGACACTATGAGACCAGATATCTGCTTTCAACATCAAAGGCAAACTTTTTGACGTCATCACGTCGTTATATAGAAATGTAAAGTGTTCTGTACGTTTAAATGGGCTTTCAACAGCGTGGTTTGATGTAAGTTGTGGTTTGAAACAAGGCTGTCGGTTGTCTCCGCTTCTTTTTAACATGTTCATCAATGACCTTATCATCTTTTCTATAGGAGTGACCATTGATAACAGAATAGTGAGTGTTCTTGCATATGCTGATGACATTGTGATTCTTGCTGAGAATGAAGAAGAAGTAAATATGCTGTTGGACTGTCTTAATGTGTGGTGTAAAAGTAATAGTTTAACCATCAACAAATCTAAGTCCAAAATTGTTCATTTTAGGAATGCTTCTGTGGAAAGGACAATTAGTGAATTCAGATGTGGCAATCAAATATTGAATGTGGTTGATTACTATAGCTATTTAGGCTTGCTACTGACATATAATTTAGACTATAATAGAATGGCGAGGGCAGCAGCAACTATTGATATCGAAATTTAAGAGTATAGGAGGAATTCAGTACACAATGGTTTGGTCTATCATGGAATACGGAGCTGGTATCTGGGGCACTTAGGACGCATCTTATGTCGATGCTGTACACAATCGAGCTAAGAGAATATTTCTCGACCTACGAAAATACGCACCGAATGATGCCATAAGTGGGGACATGGGATTGATTCCACCGGTTGTTCGCCGCTGGGTTGCAGTTATGAGACTGGAGACAAAGCTGCGACTGATATCTAAGTGGAAAATCCTAGGTGGAATGCATTATGAGACTTTTACGAAGTTATATGACTCCATGGTGTGGTCAACAATTGATTATGGTGCATCTATATGGGGGACTTACACGATTCCAGCGGTAAATACTGTGCACAGTCGGGCGTTGAAATTCTTTATGGGAGTGAGGAAGTACACACCCACAAGTGGAGTGGCATGAGATATGGGCTGGGTACCCCCGATTGTACGACAGTGGAAAAGTGTATGCAGAGTTTTCAAAAAGATGGGATGCATTCATCAAGACAGGCTATGTTTTAAAGTGTTTAAATGAGCGAATACAAAAGCCGAGCAGAACCGCCAAAACTGGAATCTCCGTGTACATAAGAAATTACAATTTCTTACATTAGAACATTTTATCCCAATTGAAAACCCCTTTCATTTTAATCATATCATATCTGAGGTAGCAGGCATATATATGAAACGTTTTAAAGAGGATTGGAAAGCATCGGTGGCGAGGCCTAACAGTAAACAAGGTAACGGAGGCAACAAACTACGTATCTACAACACTTGCCAACATTCGTATGGAGTAGAGCCCTATCTCCAGAGTTCCCTCCCCTTTCCGTATCGACGTGCCCTAGCCCAGTTTAGATGGGGTGTTCCCCCTCTACATGTCGAGACTGGGATATACAAATGTACCGCTAGCAAATAGAGTGTGTTTTAACTGTGATCAGAGCGTTGAGGATGAATGCCATGTGCTACTTCATTGCCCTATTTATAATGATCTTAAAGATCGGGTGAAATGCCCTATGGTCGATTTCGGAATTCGTTAAAAGGGATTACAATTTGACGTGGACTCAACTTTAAATTTCTGAAATCGGCCGCTAAACAACATAATTACGGCTGTGTAATTTAATTGCCTAATTACGACCGGCGAACAGAACCTGAAAGGCCCTGTGGTCACTGAAGCGTGAATCTTTCGTGACGTGCTAGTTGGCATATCATCATTCGCTCGTTATGTCAAACAACACTAACCGATAGTAAATCTCACAGTTTAACTGTCGGTTTTACCTACTAAACGTTATCCAAACAACTCAAACCTTAAAGGAATCTATTGTTTAATTCATTGTCTGGATATTTCTATTTTTGCAAGCGCAAGACCCTGATTAAATACGATGCTGTGTGCACTTCCCTACGGAATGTTTTTCAAAGTCACGACCCTGCGCCATGTTGTCATAGTTATAAGATTGCGCTAACGCGTGAGATCCCGGAAGTATTTCTTACATGGACTATGCATTGGACTGATTATTTTGAAAAACAATTCTCCATTATATTTATATATTTTTTCAGTCAACAGAAATAATAAAAATAAAATTGAATGTATTATTGACCATGGATTATTTGAATATGATATCCAAATTTTTATGTATTTTGGCGTTCACACAATTTTCTAAATGTAATGTAGGCACGTAGTGTATGGTGAGTGAGACATTATTGTTGATATCGTCGTAAGAATAGCTAAGTGGAAGTCAAATCCTATCACATTTGTAGGTCATACATCATAAATGTACATCCAAAGATAATTTCCTGGGTCCCGTTGCACAAAACTCTAAGGTAGCCTTAAGTCACTAAGGTTAACCTTGAATTTAAGTTGTTCATCAATTACGACGTCTGCCAAATGTTTTCACAACAATCAAATTGGTTTAACTAGTTTGTTTGTTTTTTTATGACACACAGCTGGCCGTTATGTAATCCTATCGCATTCAATTTCAATTCTTGATTTAATGGTCTCTAATTATACCTTTTGAATTTAAACGCCTTGGACCCGCCAAGCGGAATATATGTCCTGTCATAATGGCGTAACTCTTGGCATTCGACTGGTACTTAGTTTATTGTCACGGCGTCCGGTCATTTTGAACCAAGAACTTGTAGAATATATATTCAACCAATAAATTAAGAGAAGGAGATTTGGCTCATGCACCTCTAAGGACGATGACACACATTTAAAAAAGTACATCGTGAATAACGGGACCCAACATTCTATAGGATTACATAGGATGTTTCTAACGCTTGCGTCAGGTATGTTTTCATGTCATTTAATGTTAAATTCAAAGACAGAGATATTGCAACACGGTGTGAGATGTTATACTAGATAAGAATATGATATGTGTTAGTTAAATACAAACGAATATTCCAATAAGTACTAAGTTGTCATGAAAGTGAAGTGAAACAAAATTATTTGTTCTATAGTCATTAAAAAAGTTTCCACATTGTCTCCCGTTTTTTACAAAAACCTTCATTTTTTCGAGACAATTTATAACTTCATATCGATAAATACGTGTTGTAACACTACGTGATATCCCATTGTAATTGGATCTCTCACCGACCAAGTTCTTTACCTTTTTGATATAAACCCACCCAAGAAAACCGCGTCCAAGGATTGTCACAGTCTAATTAAGATGGATTTGACGACTGAGAGGGAAAGTTGATATCATGAAGCCGTTATATATCGTATTTTGGAATTATTTCGGTTATGCTATTGCCTCTATTTTGCTGTTGAATTAGCTTAAAAATACAGAGAAAATCAAAGGGCTGGGCTTTCAGCTGCCCACTAGCACGTCACACACTGGGCGTGGCTTCGAGTCATGCTTCGGTGATTTTGTGTAAGCGTTCGCCAGTCTCATTAGGCGGCTATCCAAAACAGGGGTATAAAAGGTCTCCTAGTAGTCGAATTAAAGCGTATATTTTCAAATTTTTTGGCTCTATTGATTGATATAAGTGAAGCGAATACAGATACTAATTTGTAATAATCAAATTCATGCGTTACTTCTCCTCTTTAAAGAGAGGTAGAGATACTGTAATAGTATCTGTGATAAGTTTGACTCTTATAGCGCATGTGCCAAAGTATCATTTATATTGTCTAACCCTTTTATTGTACCTTTAACTGCCAAAACCTGCAATCGTATTTTAACAAGAAGAAAGTGTATTTTATATAATTGATATTTTTAGAGAGCTTGTAGGCATTAACCTTACAGAACCGTTGTGGGTAGTGAAATGACATTTGCGATTTTTCAATTATGGTATGAAATATAAATACACTTACATTATAAATTCGTAAGTGGTTGATATTAATGAAAAAGTCAGAAGTGATATCATAGGGTCAATGTATATTATTTTCCTCATTTGAAAATTATAATGGAAAATACTATGCTCGGATTTCCCATTTTTCTGCATTAAATTTCTGTTATGTTTTCATAAGATTTTTTAAATTATTTTTAGACATTTCAGCAAACAGTGAGAAATTAAAATCTCTTTTGAATTGATATTTTCGTAAAGTTATTTGTGGTATGAATATAAAATTTGTATTTCATGGCAATTCTGAAATATCTATAAACCAATATGAACTGAATCAAATTGGTGTGTTAACTTGCTATTATCGGACAAAGCATCTTGTTCTAAAAAGTATTTTTAAAATTTGCTATTTGTTGAGATTTCTTCGGTACCCAGTATCTTTAAAAGTCTCTTTTGTTTCCAGGATGCCTTCAAGGCTATGCTGACATCAGATGAAAATCGGGACAAGACAGTTGTTGTAGACTTCTTCGCTGTCTGGTGTGGCCCTTGTAGGATGATATCACCAGAACTTGAGGTTAGATACACACACACGCACGCACACCCACCCCCACACGCACGCACGCACACACACACACACACGCACACACACACGCAAACACATACATAAACACACACACTCACATAAACACACATACGCACGCACACATAAACACACACACACGCGCACACAACAAACACATACACACACATACATACGCATGTAGGTATAATGTATGAACAACCTAACAGATAATCATGTCATGCGATAGATGTATTGATATCCAAATTTGATTAAAACAAATTAAATCGAATATTGTTATAATAATGTCATGGCCAGGAAAATGCATATTGCGCAAGCTCTGGCATTTGTACAAATTTAACCATGGGCGTTTTAGTCAAGAGAAAATATAGTTGATGTAGTTTGTTTCTTGTGAATTGAATCTTGCAATGCTAGAGAAGTTAAAACCTTTTAATCATATTTAACGATACGAATTATTTGTCACGTTTTTAATTAATTCTTCATATTATCAATATTTTATTCTTATTTTAGAAACTCGAAGAAGAAAATCCCGCCAAGGTGGCTGTGATAAAGATTAATGTTGACGAATGTCCGGTAAGAATACGAAAAGGACCAAAAGTCACCAGTTCATTTCGTAATTTTCAGTTTTGCGGTAAATGGGCTAAAGTGGTGTACACGTAAGTTGAAGATAATACGTTTCTGTGACTAGAAATACCGGATACAACACTGAAATTCTAATGGATAACTCGAACTTCGTAATCAAAGAAAAGCACCGCCAGAATAACAACGGGCAGTGTAATTGGGATTTGAAATATTCGGTTATTTGAATGACCTAAGGGTTTTCTATTGCATTTAATAAGATGTAGAAAATGTAAGGGTTCTTTTTGGAAATTGAGTGCGAAAAATCTTCAAACGACCTCTGATTTTGTTGCAGACAGTGTCAACAGCGTTGGAAATAAGAGCCATGCCAACCTTCTTTTTCTACAAAAATGGCGAAAAGGTAACTCCTTTTACTTAATATTGTAGTTTATGCATTAGCATTGTAATATGTATCTATTTTCTATAGAACACTGTATAATTTGATACATCGTTTTAAACGAGTGTTATTTCTCTGAGTGCAGTTGCAGTCATTACTCCTGTTCGTAGATATTTTTTGAGTCAGATATTTCAATTTTGAATGTTATTTGTCTTACAGTGAAGACGCACCTTAGTAGGTTCATGGGGATGAAGTATGGCGAATAAAAATTTATAATTAATTGGATATCTTTCAAATTGAAATATAACAAACGTAATCGGCTGCAACGTAAAATTTCGCCTGCGTTGTGGGAATAAGAAAACAAATACGTATTTAGCTTACGTCCTTGATTAAAGTTTATTTCTTTCGTTTTGACTGCTTTGGAATGACAGTATGGCCTTTAACTGGAAAGTAATTATGATTTTAACGGTCAAATGGCTCTCATGGAACAAGTGTTTCAAATTTATATGTTTTATATAACCCAAGCAAATTGATTATACCGATATTCTCACCCGTATACTAAAAGAAATAATATCATTAACTTCTTTTCTAAGATATAATCATTTCTTATCATCCATTATCCTCTACATCCTTCAGTGACGTCACTACACGCGCTTTGAAAATGGTCGCATGCTTTGCAAATATGAAATATATTTTACTGTTTATTTTTGCCATATGGCTAGCACGGTATTAACAGTTTTATTTTAACACTGGTTTTAACATTATCAAGATATAGGTAATATTGAATAATTAGTATTTTCACTATATGGGTAAATATCATTATAAGTATTTTTGTGGGTGATAATGATAGCCTTATCATTACAAGAAATTAAAGAACACCACCCCTCTGTATTTCAGACGGACGAACTTGTTGGAGCGAGCGTTGATGATCTGAAACAGAAGGCTTTAGCCTGAATACACAAATATACATCTGTGTGTAAATTGGAGAGAGAGATATTTAAGGATTTATGCCCGAAACGGAACCAAAACAACACTAACAGTCTTTATCCTATATTTCCCGGCAAGCCTTGATTCGCGCCATTCTCCACTGCTGGCTAATTAAGGCCTTGCTGCAATGTGCGAATTTTTGGTTGAGTGAATTTCTGATTGGACCTTTAAATTCAATCGTGTGACACTAATGAGCTTTCACAGATCAGTAAAAAATGTATCCGAAAATATATGTCCATTTGAGACAACTGACTGTCAAGATTGAACTTATATCTTTGTTTTATCATGCTTATTGAATTGACGTTGACTTTGCGAGAAAGTTAACCGTCTTTGCAAATTTATTTAACGGTGATCATATTGAATAAACACCAGTATCTAATTTTGAAACATTGTTGTCTTTTTCTTTTTACAACCACGTACGTATCGCGGTTAACAATGTTGTTTATACAATTTTTTTACAAGCAAGGGTGTAGATTATAGCTAGCCCCATTAGCTGTAAGGCAGTAAAAGGAACCAATCCCTCAAAATTATGTATCTCCACTATATATGGTCAGTCAGCGAAGAAGTCCACCACAACCGTCTTACCTCCATATGTCGTAAGCATAGCCCTGAAGGAATCCTTCAAACAAAAGAAACAGTGTATATATGTACATGGGTACATAGTTGGAGAGAAGAACGAAATTTTATCGAATTGTCACAATTTGGTTATACTTTGTAGAAGAGGTGTTATGCCATTAAAAATCAACCGATAACGACAATAGTTTGTTGCTAGTGGTTGAAAATACAATTATAAAATATTCTCCAAATTAAGATATTTATCATTTATATACAGACTTTCCTTATTTGTTACCATTGAATTAAGCAGAAACAATATTTTTAAGCATTTTGTAATATTCGTTTATATATTCAAGAAAAGATCAATTTAAAAGAAATATTGATTCAATGAAAAAAAAGTCTTTCATGATATCAAGATACTATTTTTACTGATGCATTCAAAAATTATTTCAAATAACAAACATTCACAAAGAAAAAAAATAATTTTGTGGATATCGGGCCGAGATATTCTCAATCAAAACAGCATAGTCATTGAATTTTTAAAATAGTGGAACTTTCTATCAACTGTTGTACCGATTACCTATGAAAACGAATTTCCGAAATATTCAATTTTAAAAAATAAAATAGCATTGTTAATGGCGTATGAAATGTTGACTCCATCAACATACGCTATGTCATATCGATAACAAAAATGCATTTGCGTCAAATAGCCATTTGAAAAAAATGCGTGCTGTAAAGTGCCTTTAAAATTGAATAAAATATACCAGCATTACAGAGCTTGGTTCCTAATTTATTTTCTAAAGAGGAAATATTGAAATGAGGATTGAAACCTACTAAGCTCGGTCGAAATTAAATTATTTCAAGCAAATTATCTGTGTACTGTGTACCTGAATGGTTACCGCTTAAATTTAAACAGAGTTCGTTTCATGAATTCTGTTTGTAGCTTAAATAGAGACAAAATATCATATGAACTGGGTTAAGTTCAAATCGCTTATCTAAGTTGTCCAAAGGTTTTTGGTCGCTGTTTGGAATTGATTTTAATGGTTGAATGGTAAGTCAGTTACCAACCTCGTTGTCGGCGTGCATGAATTGAAACACCTAGGCACGTGCGATGTAATCCCTCGACGCTTCGTGTCTCGGGATCACAATTTGCACGTGCCTAGTTGTTCAAATTCATGCACACCTCCAACTCGATTGGTAACCTTAACATACTAACCTATATTTCTCGTTTATCCTGTTTATTGTCAATATGCAAACTGATAAGGAATGATATGTTAATTTACAGAAACAACCACTACTGGTCGATGAAATAACAACATTTATGAAGTTTGACATATATTTGACCCCCACAACATACCTTGTGCCCCTATAGATTGTAGTCTTCGAAATGGAAATGAATAATGACTGCTACTCTTTATTTTATTTTCCACTCTTTCAGTGTTTTTCCTCAAAGCTTATTTCTACTGAGAAGGATACCTTCAGAACAGCATTCAAAATAAGTATTTTTCTGGTTAAAGAATGTAAAACTGCCACAGTTTTAACATTTTGCAATCATTTTTATCCCACCGGTACATGACGTTATAAGAGCTATCAGCCAGTCTGTCCGTTTTCCCTCAATTGTGAAGAATCTCGAAAACAAATTAGACTCTTAAGTATATTATAATGGTTCAACATGGATTATGTATTATTAAGTCTTTCCTAAAGGTGATTTAAAACATCACTAAACGGCAGATCCCTTTTGCCCTAGCTTGTCTGCCAATAAAGGTGAAAAGTTAAATCAAGAATAAAAGATAGACATACCGAAGACACATTGCCATGATCGAATGAACTCTTGAAATTATCTTTTCACTTGTTTCTTTCAATATTTGAACCATTACCTACGCAACAATTGCATATACAAATTAAGATTCCTACACAAGTCGATAAGTCGTTTCCGTAGCTGTTGATTTCCAACCCTATTTAACCAATTAGACGACTCGGTTCACTACAATGAACGACAGTGACTAATAAGTTGTGAGCCTAACCCAGAAAGAAAGCAGGAATTCAAATCAAATTCATTCATTTTTCAAAGTAGTCCCCTTTAGTACGATACAATACTCCCATCGGTCTTGCAGAGCCTTTCCGGTTCATTAGAAGCCCTCGTCATGGGCGAGTAGATACTCTTCTACGTAGGGAAAAGGACGTCCTCGTTTCTTCACAGCAGGAAACAGAAAGAAATCTGAAGGAGCTAAATCAGGCGAGTAGGGTGGATGTTGAAGAAATTGAAACCCACATTCATGGATTTTTTACATACTTTGAGCTTACCCGGTTCATTATACTACTAAGTATAGTAACAGTATGCTACTTTGTCTGTGCCCTTCTCATATCAGGAGAGAACATCACTTTATTACTTCAAGGCAGAGCGCATTAGCATGAGGTACAAAATGAAAGTATGATACATCTTGCAAGCGGATAATTGATAATCGGAAAGATTTTACAAGCTAAAAATGTTGCTTGATATTGTAAAACCTGAGCAATTAAAAGTAAAGTAAGATCGGAAAGGAAACTTGAGGTCTTCCTTCCGCGAAGCATGCTTTTAGGGGGTTTTCTAATACCAGAGGACGAGGTTTTTTTATATAACTTATGACACCGTTAGAAAGATTTTTGAAATTGTTTTTTTATTAACATCTTAGTTAAACGCATTACTATTCAAGCAAACGATAGATACTTTGCTACTTTTGAGTGATTTTCATAAAATATTTTTGTTGTTAGAATAATTTTTATATCTTTTTTGGAAGAGTAATCAAATACTCCGAAAGATCGTCAATTTTATAAGAACGAAGTTGTTATCAAGCAAATTTTACCTACCTTAGGTGTATTACTACCAGCTGTCCATCACAGACTTGAACTTAAGATTTATTCTGATTACAAATTATAAGTGGAATTATATGATAACCAAAATACGAATTGATTCAGTGAATTGTTATGCATGTATATGCTTCTTCGTTTAGTAAAATATTAATAATCAAAAAATACGATGGAACTCGTCTCCATGTTCAGCATTACACAATTGACACTTTCTTTCAGATTATGAGGTATGTATTACGACACACAATGCTGTTAATTCATTAAGCTACACCGAATGTCGCCATGGAAATAGACATAAGTGTTGCCAATCTGAATAGGACCAATCAGAAAGCATGTCGTGTTATCAGCTATGTCTGATAACACAGTTATCACATGGCGTCTCGTCACAACAGAAGAACACAACACAAGTAACATTAGGTGAGTGGGTATACCCAGGTTTGGGATCATGATTTTTCTTGTTGAAATATTTAGTATTATGTACATGTGAAACCATGCATGTCACTGTGACACGCGTTCAATGTTATTCTCACGTTAATCGAACTCCGTGCAGTGTACCGGTGTGAAGTCAGTTTGCTCCCCGTGTAATCAGGGTTAATCACTATTTTGAGGAATGAAAGAACAAACAACCAAATACATATTCATCGTATCGTTGTTACAAGCTTACATTTAAAAAATAGATTGTTTATTTGGACTGAATTTTTTTTATCTCTATTTGAAAATTTACAATTCTTTAGTGTACTCAATAATTTTGATCTTTTTCTCATTTCACGCGTGATTGTGAAATCGAACCATGAACCAGGGACCTTATATATATGTATATAAGGTCCCTGATGCACAAGCGGACAGATCTGACCACACCCCTAATAGTGAAAAGGTTAAAAAGAAGTCGTGCTCAGTGGTTCTTTTGGCATGAACATTAATCTTCCTTCCATAGTTGAGAATAGAGCGCGAAATGACTTCTGGCTTCACCTCACGTTGTTAGCAATGATGTGGTTCCAGCTATTGATCCAAACCATTCGTTTGTTGAAGGAGGTAGACTTCAATGGTCAGTGAAATCATATGAAACAGCTGGAATGTGAAAATACTTCTCTTCAAAATTAGGTCGAAGGTAACCGGAACCACATATATTTCTAGTCACATACATATCGAGTATTCATCAAACTCGCGAAGTCATTGCCTCAGGTTGAATTCCATTTTCAAAAGTAACAAGTAACCAACAATGCTAGTTTACCTGGGGTATGTTTAAATATTCTTTATAAATAATAAAGAAATAAATAAAAAAAGAAACAGGTTACAGCGCCTTTAAAAATAATCAAAACTCAATAAGAAGCTTTTGAGTTATATTTCCTTACCAATAGACGATAATATGAATAAACGAGTCATTGTTCGCGGTAATCAACACTAATCCAATGTTATTGACAAACTGATCCGGTTTCAACCTAACGCTACGCACGAGTCGGTGAATAGCATTGTCCTAGGTATATATTGTATGTTTGCTGTAATTATTTGTAACATAACTTTCAACATTGGGTTCAGTCGATTATCGGCCTTTATATAGAGAATCCTATTACATTTGTTTACATATGATTGATACAAATTGAGTAATGGATAATTCCATTTCAGACCTATTCATAGATTATTTGGTTGGATTTCATCGCCGCAAAACTAAAAGGGGTTACTCGTTAAAAAAACAAGTCTGAAATTAGCAACCGGATTATATAACAATATTTGGATAATTCGATTACAAGATGGTTAATGATATCTGAATCAGGATTAGTATAACCGATGGCTTTGCTGGTGGAAACTCGAACGTGAGTGATTTCTGTTAACAGGCATGCGCGGTTAGTTTCCATTTACTTCCGTCCACCCTTCTCATACAACACGTATGTATATGTAGTGGTTGTAGGTAATTAGTAGGTAAAACACTGTATTGATTTTTTATTGCATTGCATGTCACGTTTCGATGTGGATATAAACATTATTTTAGATGCATCGTTATTTAACAATATATTTAGTTCAACATAAAACGAGGAATTATATCTTAAAAATATATTGTTTCACTTCATGAATTTTTTGCGATGTGTTTTTAAACAATTTTGAATTATGTTGTAACATCATCAATTATTGAAGTTAATTTTTACCGTTGCAATGTACTTGTTATGTCACTATTCAAAGTATCTTTATTTCATAATAACATATGTAGAAGAGTAAAAGTAAGAACATGATTTAAATTCATCGACAAAATTGAATGGGAACATCATGTTTTATTTGAATGCCCGTTTTACTCTTAAATCAATATATGAAGACCTTTTATCTGAAGCCACTCATATTTTACCAAATTTCTTTCTTGTACCTAACGCTGAGAAATTTAAGCTTCTTTTTAGTTGTATATTTGCCAAAAACTGTAATTTTATTACGTGAAAATTATTGGTATAATTTATAATTAATATTATCAATTCATGTATATCTATTCACTACCGTCTTCTATACAAATAATATATAAACAAATATAGATATAAATAATACGTTCCTGTTTCCTTCAAAGTGGAGGAATACTCGGATAATAATACGCTGATGTTGCAGTGTGGTTGAGAGAGTGCAAAGCAGAGGTTTCTGTGGTTTCAGTTCGGGTCGAACGTATGATGAGAGGGGTATGGGAATAGCATTTTATGTAAGATATGGGAAACTGGGTGGGGTATCGTTTAGAAAAGTTTTGTAAATACCATTTGAGTTTTTAAACGAGTTTAATCAATATATGAGATTTGGAACAATTGTATATAAGGTGTGTCATAGAGACACGAAGCAATATTCATCAGCAATCGCTCCCAGATAGCTTTGGTTTTATTTCACGTAATAGCCATACGTCACTTGTATTTTTAAATGGGGTGCCTCATGAGTAGTCGGCAACAATAGTTTCCAATGTTTGAAAAGTTTCATAACCTTTAATTGACTCATTAGCAAAGTCATAACTAATTGTTGCACATGGGATGAGTATATGCTCCTGGATAGAGTAGTCATCTTGACACATTTGAGTATAATATTGTACTTTTGCATAAATCGATAATCTTGTATTCCCTTGCAGTTATGTCATTTAAACGTATTCATTGATTTATGGTATGATTTCAAGTCACACTCAATAATTAAACCTTTTGATTGCTTGATTAAGATTTCGAAGGGGTTTGTTATGAAGGACACACCCATATTTGTACTGAAAAAACATTGCGTCAAGACATTCATGCTTGCGTCGTGATATGTTGAGAACTGACCTTAGTGTGACCATTCAGTATTGAGGGTGAACCTTTGGCATCATGTTTGAGGAAGTGAGCACAATACAATAAGTGAAAAACTTATGATACAGTCATCATAGAATGATGTGGTGTGTCGCTCAATGAAGCCTTTTTAATAAAAATAAAGGGGATAGAAGATTTTGTTGATGAATGTAATTTAAATCGCATGTTTGTGTACATCAAAGTCCACAATGCATTACATTAAACGTCTACCTATGTCATACAATATAATACATACTTGAATAACTTGTTTCCAAATTATTGTTTTATTTTCATTGTTGATTTGGACGTTTTTGAGGTTACCAATATAAGAGGTGAAACAAAATAGGGATTATGATACTGATACAGTCAACTTGAATTATTTTGTTGCAACAACATACCCGTATTATGTTTCAGATTGATCTTACATACTCATTTATTAACAGGTAACTGAACAACAATATGAAAGTTTTGAAAACGCCGGTAAGTGAAATTTACATTTATTGCATTTGGGGAAAGTATGTCATGAGAAGAAATATGCGATTTTGATTGATTTAAACGATATAACTATACCACTGTTGATCACGTTTGACATATATCAACACACAGGATCGAATGTCTGATTTGATCATTAAAAAAGATAGAATTAAAACTGATTTAACTTTTTATATGTTGAGATAAACGTATACTGTTATTTCAAATTTGAAGGATATCCGTGACGATATGAAGATTTGCGGAAAAAATCTACAGCTGCTATATGTATAGTCGTTGATTATAACAGGTGCTCTTGTCACTGTTTCGTTAGTTGTATCATATTCCAAGCTTAGCGTAGCGCCACGGTTCGAAAATAAGCAATGTTCCAGCAAGTTCGCAATTGTAAAACAGGTTATTTTAAATCCGCTACACAACGTTAAACTTGACCTTTGTACGTATCTTCATTTTATTTGCAAATGCTGTTCAAAACTCATATATCTTCCACAGCAAGATTTTGATGAAATTCTGAATGTTCGTGGTCAACTTGTCGTCATCGACTTCTTCGCCGAGTGGTGTCCCCCGTGTAAGGGAATTGCACCCTTCTACGAGGTAAGCTTACGTCCTTACTCATTACACATACAATGGCTGCGAATTGTTACTTACCATCATGACCAACTTAAACTGTATTTTGAATTTTTTGAATTTGAGGTTTTTCATCAACAAAACTGATTGACATATGGTTTTAAGAATAAACTCCCCTAGCCATCTCCCATGTAATGCCAATTATTTGAATTGTTAGATATCGAGAGAACGATAGCGAATGGATTGCCCAGTACTATTCATGAGTATCAAGAAAGGTTTTGAAAACATCCTAAAATAGCCTAATGTTATCTCACAGTTCAAACTACAGAATGGTTAGAATTGATCATGCATTTGCAACGATATAATTCATTTATAACTATCACAGTTTGTAATGTCTATATTAAGAATAAACAAGTGAATATGAAATGGACCAATAGTTAAACATTTGAATGAAGCAATTCTTCGTTTTGACCACATCAATAGAGCCACCTGAACGTGTGCAAACAATAAACCAGTTGAATTTCAGAAACCACAATTCATATGGATATGATAAAATGATTTATTACATAAAAAATGCGATATCCTCACAAATTCTCATGGATATATATAATAAGTTGCTATCCACGCTACAAAAATGAACCACAATAGTTGATTCCATATATTTGATTGATGGTGGTGGAAGGAGGTAATTTCCATCTGATTTAGCTATTCTCTCTCTGCTTAATGTTGGATATTTCAAGAATGAATAAAGATACTTTGAACATCATGTACAATATTTACTAGTAAAGTGGTGAAAAGTGTAGATGGTCAGAAAATACCCACGCTCCACACGAATGTTAGATTTCTATCAAATATATGTTGTTAAGATGTTTGGCACTGTTGCGCAAATGAAACTGTCTGTGTTTCTAACCAAATACCACGTTTAGCGTTGCGCAACCCATATTAAGAAACCAGTTTTCCCCATGAACGAACGAAGCTCATTTCGTTGCTCATAGGGGAAACTGGATACTTTATATCTGATGCGCAACGCTAAACTTGTCGTTTGGTCTAACGTACATGTACAAAAACAAACGATTATTATCTGATCTCTCTACCACAGGCCCTCGGATCATTAAAAAAAATATATTAATAAATTTTAAAAATTTTTTTGAGAACACCCCCTGAATAAAATTGTTCCTCTGTTAATAGTATATAGAAAGGCCAGACACTCCATTCGCCCCCACCCGTTTTCTTGACCGAATGCTACAATAAATACACACGCAATCAAAATAAAATCTATGCAGACATGATGTCAAATGATTTGCCTTTCTAATCCAACTCACTTAAACAATTATATCTTTGGGGTTATTTAATGAGGACGGCCGAAAGACGATTTCCACGCCCAACTTAATGCTGATGGGACAAATGGCGCCCATCACCTTGACCTTACGGGGTGTGTGGCCGCAGCGACAGATCTCATTGGTTTGATGCAAAGTTAGGAACAGATAACTCAAATTCTCCGTTCTTGCAACCAATGAGGTCTGTCGCTGCGGCCACACACCCCGTAAGGTCAAGGTGATGGGCGCCATTTGTCCCATCAGCATTAAGTTGGGCGTGGAAATCGTCTTTCGGCCGTCCTCATTAAATAACCCCAAAGATATAATTGTTTAAGTGAGTTGGATTAGAAAGGCAAATCATTTGACATCATGTCTGCATAGATTTTATTTTGATTGCATGTGTATTTATTGTAGCATTCGGTCAAGAAAACGGGTGGGGGCGAATGGAGTGTCTGGCCTTTCTATATACTATTAACAGAGGAACAATTTTATTCAGGGGGTGTTCTCAAAAAAAAATTAAATTTTTTTTATATATATATTTTTTTAATGATCCGAGGGCCTGTGCTCTCTACAGGGTCTCGTCAGCAAATATCCTCACGTGATCTTCTGCAAGATTGACGTAGATGAGAATGAGGTAAGACCACTGTGACGTCATATGTGTATTTTCATTTAAACCTTTGTCAAATACACAACAGGTAGAAAGAAGCGATGCACATGGTTATTTGAATATAAACATAATAAAATGAAATTCCAGTTTCAGGCACAATTTCGAAAAATTTGTTTCGTTTAAACATAAAAACACATTAACCAGCAACCTTAGTTTTTAATAGAATCAGTTCAATAGTCGTAAACAATTACCATATTTTAACCCCAAGTAATCTTTTTTGTAACAACTGTAGACATAAACTGTTCTCGTAGTCAAACCTATGATGGAGGCGAAAAGGCGTAAGAATTGAAATCTTTTGATTAGCACAGATTTCGCTATGCGAAGGATGTTGTTAACAGCCATATTGTTTACCTATTTTAACACTTACTTCAAGCTGTCACCCACTGATAGGATTGCCAATACAGCTTTGATTATATCTAATCAATCAGCTGGAGAAAATAATGATATTGGCTGACAAGTCACCGACGTCATGTGTAAATTAACGGCAAATCGATTTTCATGAATGAAAGATTTGTCTTAGGAAGTGCGTCAGAATTGAAAGGTGTCCGGGGAAAAATTATGATGAGTGCGTGTCTACTGATGATGAGTACATGTGTCCTCTAAATTAGGCTCAAAAAGTACATTTTATTTTACTTTTTATCATGATATATTAAATGAGTCATCGTGTAATATCATTTTAGTAAACAAGTTAACAATTTGGAATTAAACAAGCCAAGTTCATGTAACTACATTCATATTGTCATGAGAATATTCTGTCATCAGTACAAGACCCTCAACGCTCATACATATTAACAACGCGGATCTAATATTCGCGAAAGGTTAAATGGTTAATAAATTGCGCTAATTTCAGGAATAGAGTCACGACCGTTTTAATTAGCACGGGTTTTAGTATTTCACGTGTTTATTTTCGCTGATACTTGATTTCTATTTCATAATAATTAATAATTAATTTGTGCCATCACTCCATCCTTCTTCTTCAGCGTATGTGTATCACCAGATCTCTTTCAATACCCTGATATTTGCATTTCGAAATTTCATTGGCTGAAAAATACCTGCTAAATATAGCATAAATGGACAGACATCTACAGACATGATTCTAAACATTACACAAATGGTTTCATGAAGAACAAGCTGATTATCAAAAGTTGACATAGAACGTCATTGCTTTTAACAAAGGCATCTGTCTTCGTCTTGTACAAATAAAAATAAGGATCGTATGCTCGTATACTCGCTTCTTATTCATCGATCACTTCCTGCACAACTACAAATGTTACTCAAGTTAATCATATCTTCCACGTCACCTCTCTTACATGTTACTCAAGTTAATCATATCTTCCACGTCACCTCTCTTACATGTTACTCAAGTTAATCATGTCTTCCACGTCACCTCTCTTACATGTTACTCAAGTTAATCATGTCTTCCACGTAAACTCTGTTACATGTTACTCAAGTTAATCATATCTTCCACGTCACCTCTCTTACATGTTACTCAAGTTAATCATATCTTCCACGTCACCTCTCTTACATGTTACTCAAGTTAATCATGTCTTCCACGTCACCTCTAATATGTTACTCAAGTTAATCATGTCTTCCACGTAAACTCTGTTACATGTTACTCAAGTTAATCATATCTTCCACGTCATCTCTAATATGTTACTCAAGTTAATCATATCTCCCACGTCACCTCTCTTACATGTTACTCAAGTTAATCATATCTTCCACGTCACCTCTCTTACATGTTACTCAAGTTAATCATATCTCCCACGTCACCTCTCTAATATGTTACTCAAGTTAATCATGTCTTCCACGTAAATTCTGTTACATGTTGCTCATCAATGTCCCTGATTTCATCGAAACAATTCCAGTGGTTAAATTTTCAAAAACACATATCCATCCTTTTTTGTTCGATCAAAACTTGCCTTTCGTGTGTTTTTTAAATCGGAGATCTTGTCTTCTGCTTAACTGTCACTAAGACCATATGAAGCCATAAAGTTCGAGATTTATAACTATCCAATTCGTACATAATTTAGGAAATTAATCTGAATTACTCAGAACAACAGATTCCATAATGATTGATCGCTTGTATAACTAGAAACCATGTCGGGCGTGTAATTTCGGCCTTTTGCACACATGGTTGACTGATTTTTTTTTTATTGAAAAATCAAATAACACAAAAGTCAATTTGCTGAATATATGAAATTGTTTTACTATGCGGTAATTTTGGATGTGAGATTCCAACCCCCCCCCCCCCCCCCCCCCCCCCCAAAAAAAAACAACAGAAATCACGTAGTGCATGTTTAGATAGCATGACTGACCTTGTCAATATAAGAACATTGACATAAGAAATCATCTCGAATGCACACATGCGAATCATAAGTGTGTTTGCACAACAACAGCCTATTGCATCCGATCAGATAACAGCTGTGTAGTGACAGAGAATATGTAGAAAGTAGTGGGGAACAGCTGACGGAAGAGAATGTGAACATCTTACCATAAACATCATCATAAAGAAATTATATCGATCTTCAGAATGTAGATGTAAGTCTATCAATGTGTCTTATTTGTGTCGCCTGGACGTGATAGGATCTTTCTACGTATGTAAACCAATAGAATCATAACATAGATCTATAAAGTATTCTGAAAAGAAGACGTATAAGATGAATATCAAAATATCAAAAAGAACCATAATATCATATCTCAAATTATTAAAGGGTGTTCACACTAAAATGGTTTTTGCTGTGAAATTATATATTTTAACTTTCACCATTTACTTCAAATGATACTCAGTGACTTGTGATGACTTCTTTATGGCTAAATTACAAAATCAGTTTCTCAGAGAAAAAATGTTTCCAAACAATCGAAAAAATTATGTTAACATGAAAACAAGCAAATATTTGTAAGTATTAAAGTGTTTTAAAAATATCTCTTCAGGAAACGACTGCAAGATGTGGCGTTGAATGTATGCCCACGTTCCTTTTCTACAAGGATGGAAAGAAGGTACGTGTAATGTCTGTATTCATCCTCCCTTCCAAGGGTATTGTTACATGCATTTCTATTAGTTTTATATTATAAAATCTTTATCAATAGAGGGCGCCATATTTTAAGTGGTTAATTTGAAGGTCAATCCCGATTGACCAAAATTTAGTCTTTGAAATTAGTTTGTAAATGAGGATAAACAGTTTTCATAGCATACATTCAGTAAATCAATAACGAGGGGCTGAGTATTTTCCATGAATATTCATACCAAAACACCTAAAGATTGCAGAACTAGTTGGCGCAAACAACAAGGACCTTGAAGCAAAAGTCCAAGATAACCAGTATTAAAACTGTTTGGCCGACCTTCACCTTCATCTTCATCGTGGCCTTGACCTTCGGATCATCTTTCCATCCGGTCACCAAAATGGCTACCAAGAATGCCCTACGTATTGGTATCATCAGATTACTGTCTACAAAGAACTTTTCTATCTGCATTTTTATGAGCTCTTTCTCTTTAATCCTTTGAGGTTGTTCAAGTCATAAGATCTTCCCGATCAGCCTCTGTATCAACAACCAATGCCACTGGTTACCCTAAAACACCTCCAGCTAGGATTGTGTAGACCAAATCAATAAGCATCTTGTGTTTAAAATATCATTTATTTCTTTATTATAATTGGTCATCCGTGAAAGCAACTGCATGTATAGTAAGCGAGTTTAATTGACGAAAATATAACCAGATGATATTGTGTAGGTCCTTTTGATTTTGCTGAAATTGATCATGATTTGTGTCTATGTTAAGGCTTTGTTGTTGTGGATTTTATGTGGTCTTTTGTGTTTTAGAGCATGAAATGATGCCATGAATAAAACAATAAAAACCTAGCTATCGTGGTGTTTTATGGTATGTGTGGTGAGACAGTAAAACAGACAGAACGGACGAGTAGGCCTATTGTCACGTTACACGGATTAAATCCTATAATATTATTTTCATTTCCTGCAAAGAAAAACATATAGGCCTAGTAGGACCACTGGAAGTTAAAGAAAAGGGCGATTCTATATAGATATATGGCTCCAAATGCCCTAAGAACTATAATCATCCTTTTTAGCAAAAACGAAAAGATATAAAAGATGACAACTGATGATTAGCTCCTCAGTTAATGAAGATTATAAACTGAAGATTTGTTGACTTCGTGGCCTCATGTTCTCTCAAGGACCAAACTTATTTCGTCTTCCTCTCCAGAAGCAATAGACCTTGAAGGCTGAAATCCATCTATGTGGATTTTTTTAGCTCATTGGGAATAATCTCTCTATCTAATAATCTCTCCATAACTCTGCGATCATTTATAAAGCCCGCAGTCGCCATTACAAAAGAAATACAAGGTGGAATATGAAACTTTGTTGACCCCTGATAACTGCTTCTGGAAAATTAGGTTTTCATTTTTTTTTACCTTATATTAGCTTAATGAGCTATAGGGGCAATGGCTATTCACAAGTGCAGGGAGAAAGACCATCGAAGAGTAAAACATACACATATATCGTCCCTGACAGAGGGCACGCTTTAACTGATTATGCAGCAACAGCAAAATGGTGTCCGATACGATCATGTCATGAATTACATTTCGAACAATTGGAGATGTATTTGTCTTTTTGAAATTCACAAAAAAACTGCATAACTGCGCTGAGCTTGTATGTCATATGTAATGGGCATGACTTCAAATGACTGACAGACAGACAGAACCTTTATTCAGTAATGTAAGACATTATGTGGATTACATTGAAAAACTTCCAATGGTCCAAAATATATAAATCATGTTTGAAATCTTTAAGGGGAAGTAGTACGTTTTTGAGTTAATGAAAGTTGTCTCACGAAAATGAAAATAATTTTTTCCAATCGCAAGAAAATGTATTTTAATCAAAAGAATATATTTTACACAAACATACCATGATCAATAAGGCTCTGAGAATCAATTTCTTTCCTAAATGATTTAAAAGTATTCACACAAAAATGGCCGTCAGTGGTTTTTGCTTGATTATTTCCCGACCCTACGACTACGGATAATGTGGTTTGAGTAAAAATATGTTTTAGACCCTCTGAATATAATACATGTGGCATAAACTAATGATTATTTGGAAGATTTGAATCAACAAGAGTCTTACAGTCCAGTCCGTTCACATAGTTCTCAAAACGAAAGCTATTATAGTCCACATATAGACAGACAGACAGATATATATATATATATTGCTTCTCAAAATTATTATGTATGTAATTGCCTTTTGAGCTTTAAGTAAAAAGATTGAAATGTTGTGTATGACATCATAGTTTTGAGAAGAAATAATTGAAATAAGGTTAGGATGAAAGTTAAAAATTATGTATTTGCCAATAAGCATATTACGAAAAGAGCTATAAGCTTCACAGGTTAACAGTACATGACCTGAAGCGCAATAAAATCCTTTTAAAGTGAGATGGAAGTCATGAATTTAGATAGTATTCATCAATTGAATACTAAAAGTCCACATATAAACTCCTATAGTCTCAAAAAGCCACATAGTATGTTTTATGACTTTTGATATGGCTGAAATAATTACTCATTAAGTTAAAATCGCCTCCCTAGACTTACATCTTACATCTAAAATGATAATCGGAAAGCAGCCATATTAATGTTAATGCTTAAGTTATAAATGAGAAATCTTTATTTTAAACAATCTTCCTTGAATTATAAATTGATATTTAACGATTTAATCTTCGGAAATTGTTTGCATATATGGATAATCTGTCACCAGAAGGTTTTCAACGAGTCTAGATTACGCTTTATTTGGAAATATCAAATTCCTATAGTGTCCAGTGGCTAAACTCAGTTGTTCTTATCGTTCATGTATGTTAAAAATCAAACGATATCCCCAACATTACAATAACCTTTTGATATTCAGAATCATCTCCACCCAATCGAGACGGGTAGATGGTAGAAATGATGGAAAACGTACTCTTTGTAGTTTTAAAGGATATCGGTGATGAATTTCCTTTTTTTTTTATGTCCGAAATTTGAATTAGAAAGAGAAAAATATATTCACATATATAGAAAATCTCACCCAAGTGTCTTCTGATATCAAATATATCAACACAAGTTGATAAAAGTTAAAATATTTTACTTTTATCAACGAGTGTTGATATAGTTGATATCAGAAGAAACGAGGATGAGATTCTATTTATCATCCAAAATCATTTTTTATTTCTATTCAGTGAAAAATGTGTATTTCTGAACACTGAACTACTCTCAGTGGAGTGATTTCTTAGCATTGTGACGTCATCATGTTTATGACGTCATAGCATTGTCACGTCATTACTTCATGATGTACATACAATTGTGATGTCATGAACTTCACTGTAATAGGGCATTGTTCAAAATCTACTGTCAAAGCGATATCTCCTAGGAGATATCGTTTGATCTTCCAGAAGCAATATCTCCTGTGGAACACAGTTTTGGATGATAAATTATTATATAAAACCAATTGTGTACATGGAGATAGGAACTTGAAGATAACTGTCAATGTTTTGTAGAACTATGACGACCTTTGAAGAGATGTTATTCTTTACCTCAAAATACATTTCACTATTCATATATATAAAATGTATAATCTTTGTATTTTATATTTTGATGTATATAAGTATTATGTTCATATGTACACCTTATTCTGCAAATTACAGCCTGAGGGGATTAAAGTTCAATTACGTACAGACACCACGCTCTGTACTTAAATTTCAACTGAATTTTTAGATTTTGACTGAATGAAAATATTAGATAACCGACAAGCTAGAACCACATTCACGATTAAACGCTGCTGCTGATCAACATTGTGTGCATTTTGACAGTAAAATCCGATGTCATGTGCGTGAACCTCTTAAATAGACCTTTATTCATGGCCGATAGAGCTGAGAAGATATATCACGATTTCAGTTTGATAAGACGAGACGATTTATCATTTATAGCATTGAAAGGGAACCTGAGAGACTATCATCATCACGATATCATGGTTGCGATACAAAACGTATTCCGATTCTCTTCATTTCATGTAAAAAGAATACATAGGACATAAAAAAAATAATGAAATTTCTTTGCTACAAACTTGTCTTAATATGCCTTTCATGGAAATCACAAAATCAGAGAAGCTGTGAAATTGCGTGTAAAGTATCAGAAATATTATATATTTTATGTTTGTCTAACCACTGTTAATATGTCTAAAAATCGAATTAAAACTTTTTCAGCTTATGAAGTTATTTTTTTTCATAAAATTTTTGTAAATAATATCGGGATATATTGTCTCTTGTGGTGATACGTTGATGTGTCATGGACAGTCAAGATATAAATATCCTGATTTGACTAAATGTGTAGTATCGATTCACTCGTATCGCGTAGTGGACGATGCAAACATCGATACTATCGATGAATCCACTACTCTTTAACCACAACCCCGTACCATTCTTATTCTCCTTTATACCCGATGACGTGTTGCCATGGACTCAGACAGAGAACTCTGGATCGAACTCGCATTGGACGTGGTCGAGTGTCACCTGTACTTAAAAGCAGCGTGTAAGATATTGTAAGAGCAGTAGGACTGGCATCGGGCGAGACAGCTCTCTTTCTTCATTGGTAAATTTCTATCTTGCAGGTCGGTTGCTTCTCCCATTCTATAAAGTTCTGAATCTTTGAAGGAAATATATTTCGATTCATCTTTTAAGAATCCTTAAAATGTACATTTTGTTTCTGAAAAAATTGAAGTTTTTATTTCATACTTTGATAAACTTTCTCTTATATACTGTTTATGTTTTAGGTTTTTTTTAAAGAATTAAGATTATGTTTCATATAATAATCGATTTCTACGATAGCTATTTTGTTAAGAAATTAAGTTCAATTGATTGAGGGTTTTAATGACAAAAATCAGATTTCATATTTCAATAGCTTCTGTGACTTTTTTTGCATATTGACCAAATTAATCGTACCGATGCCTTTAAGTGGAACCTTATCCTTTATCAAATGTATGTCATATATCATTCGAAACAATGGTCTTAAGAAAAGTTTATATATGAAGTCTATATATCAGGTTTTCTTAAATTTTATTGAAATAGAGAAAGGTTGTTTTAATTAACCATTTAATCAATAATACATATTTCTTCATTCATAATTATAACAAAAATGTGAAAGATGCTATCTAAATTGAAATCTTAATTTATTTAGATATCTATTAAACTGCATCCAATAACGATTATCGAAAAACTATATCACATTTGACATTTATTTGGATGCGATTTGCTGTAGTCGAATATGGGGGGCAACTGGAATATCCGAGGAGATATCTTTTGATATCATACAAGTAGTTTCTCCAGTCAAATACCTTTGGTGAACTATTGTGTATAATACACAGATAAAACACACCTAAATTTGTTTGTATGAAAATTTGGTTTGATTATTTTATCAGCGCAAAATTGGCAGGTGCTTTTTTTACCGAATAAATTTCCCCTTTTCTGGAAGTTGCCTATAAAGGGATGATGATTTCTTTTCGTTGAAAGTTGAATTTTTATTGTAGATATGGGCAACTACAAACAGCACGCTTACGTCGGAATCGGGGTTACTATCTTTCTTCTCCTAATGATATTGAATAATGACAATAAAACAATTGCTATGAGGGACTCAATAGTTGCAAGTGTTGTGAAGTCATCCTTCAGCGAAGCCTTTACATTGGTGAAATCAAAAGGAGGCTATACCATTCCTCAGCCCGCAGCCATTTTGCAGAACCGGAATCGGACGGAGATATGTATCGAGAAGAACATCTGCAGGAATCAAACTTCTGATTCTCCAGTGTTCTTCTATCACCGGACAGATTTTAACTCTCTCTTGGAGAAACCAATCAACTATGAAGCATCAATCAGTCATCCACATCCTGTTGTTCCAAGACTGGTCCACTTCTGTCTCTTCACGAATGGAAATTTTACCTTCGAGTTTTACTACATGCTAGCTATCATGGCCGCTGCAAGATTCGCAAAACCTGATAAAATATACTTTTGGCATGACAATCTCCCGGAAGGAGAATTCTGGGAGGAAACAAGGAGGAGGGTTCCGAACCTGTACCTCGTCCATCGAGAGCGACCCGCGAGCATCAGAGGAAACAAGGTCAAGGTCATAGAGCATGTGTCAGACATTGTTCGTCTGGAGGCTTTGCTGGAATATGGCGGCATGTACTTTGATATGGACTCGATTGTAGTCAACCCTATAGATCCTTTATTGCATTTTGACGTCACAATGGGTCATGCAGTGCCATACGTACTTGCTAATGGGATTATGTTTTCAAAGCCATGGTCTGACTTTTTCAAAATTTGGCATCATGAATATGAGACTTTCAATGACACACAATGGGGAGACCATTCCGTTATCAAACCTTGGCAAATAGCAAAGAATTATCCGAATCTTATACATATTGAACCAACCTCACTGTGTAGACCTAATTTCAAAGAAACAGAGTATTTATTTGGAGCTAAATATTGGGACTGGAAGAACAAGAACTACGTCGTTCATTTGTATACGAGACTTGGTGATGGCGTTACCAGAAATCCAGAAAACATAAAGAAGTGGAATACAACAGCGGGGAGCATTATGAGATATATCTACTATTCAGACTCTGACCTCATAATGGACTGAACCATGAGATATCTATCATTCAGACTATGACCTGAAATTGACTGAACCATGAGATATATCTACTATTCAGACTCTGACCTCATAGTGGACTAAACCATGAGAGATATCTATTATTCAGACTTCGACCTCGTAATGGACTGAACCACGAGATATATTTACAATTCGGACCCTGGCCCCACAATTGCCTGGACCATGAGATATATCTGCTATTCAGACTCTGGCCTCATAATGGACTGAACCATGAGATACACCTACTATTCAGATTCTGGCCTCATAATGGACTGAACCATGAGAGATATCTACTATTCAGACCCTGACGTCATAATTGACTGAACCATGAGATATATCTACTATTCAGACTCTGACCTCATAATAGACTGAACCTTGAGATATATCTACTATTCAGACTCTGACCTCATAATAGACTGAACCTTGAGATATACTAGTATCTACTATTCAGACTCTGACATCATAATTGACTGAACCATGAGATATATCTACTATTCAGACTCTGACCTCATAATTTACTGAACCTTGAGATATACCTATTAATTCAGACTCTGACCTCACAATGGACTGAACCATGAGATATATCTACTTTGTAGAATCTAGCATAATCATGGACTGAATCCCACTCGTGCGTTTTTGCGTTTCTAACAAGTGATAGTTTATACCTGATTTGATTGAACTTGCTTGTTTAGACAGTGATATTCCCGTGACTTCAGGCACAAGCAAACAATGCAATCAACGCAGTATGTTACATGAACAGACATAATGTAAACAGTGTTGTGTATTGCGATATCATTTATTCTGACATCAATCGATCAGCAGCGACATGGTGAAATCGATCTCATCTCCACATATTGCAGTACCTTCACTATTCTTGAACCAGAGGCTTGTTGCTTTGTCTGTAAAACTAACCAATCCGGAAAATAAGACATCCATGGTTGCTATTTTGTACTTTCTCGTCTGTCCATCCATTAGGTGTTAAAAACAATTTTTAAACATGTTTTGAATTAAAAAAATGAGATATTATATGCTCCTTTGTTTTATCAAGTATTCATTTTCATACTAACTCAAATTCAATATGATATGCACGTGAATAGATGTTCATAATGTATACCGGATATACATCACGACTGTAGGGACCCAAACCGGGACACGAACTCCTACTTTAGCCATGAACATCTGATACGATATCCTTTTGAGTTTTTTAAAAGTTAATGTAAGATGATCTTTTTTTTGCACAGACACTTGTCAAAATTACAATATCTCAACACAATACCACGAAAACCAGACGAAATTACAGGCTGTTTTTCATGACTTCATTTCAAGGTTCATTTATTGCCTGAAGTAAAATATAACTTTAATTTATACTTGATATATTGATAATTTTTATTAATCTTTGGTGCAAAATTCATATATCTTTAATTGTAATACGCTTTCTGTTTACTTGGCTCATATTGACAATGGCCATTAAAGAGCCACTCCGTGAGTTGGTCATATTTGCCAAACTTAATCAATGGTGTCATTTGATCGCGAAGTATCGACTGTTACCAAAAAGACACATTTTGAAGCTTATTGCTTTTTTACAGTGACAATATGGAGGTAGAACGTCGCAATTATGATCGAAAACCGGACAGTGGTGCGCGTCAAATAGTCAAACGTAATTTTGGACACTTATCTAAAACAGCCAGGAGAGCAGTTAGGAGTTGATAGTGTTTGTTAGGTTATATAACTAGTATCCATGTATATTGGACGTGATATCTACACCTTTGTGCATTTATAGGCTGTTTTTAGATTTTCATGGAAAACCAGTATTTGTCATATATATGACTTTTGGACATGAAAAGTTAAGATGTTTTGATTTTATATCACCACATATGACATATCGGCTCGTATCAAAGGTAAATAATATGTTATGAAAATCACGGAGTGGCTCTTTAAGGAGATTGCGGTAGCTTGTACATATCAGCGGGGTGCACGTGCTGCACGGGAAACACATGGTTATATCAGCGACCTGAAATAGACATTGTTTTTTCTAATGCGGTGAGAGGGGAGTCAACTTCACACGTTTACAGTATCTTAAGAAAACGTTACAATATATAGAAAGATATCAAAATCATTTCCATTGATTCATGATAACCGTACGTGAAGGTTCGTCTAACTTGTCATTGGTAATCTAAAAAAAACGTTTTGACCTGTTTTGGGAAATGAAACATTTTAAAGTAAATTCACATTTTAAAGTAAACGATACGGTTCTCGATACGTGTATAGTCAGTATCACTAAAATGATTTAAAAGATTGTAGTTGTCAGTAAACATGGCATTCGAAGTGCATAATTAACAAAATTAAAAGGAATTTCAGTTAATTTATAATAAGCTTATCATTTCTTAAAATACGATGTCGAAATAAGCGCAATCTAATTTGATTTATTGACGTCTCACCAAAGATTAGTAATCATATCCCGACTTTTTTTAAGAATGTAAATATGGAACTTGAAATAATCAACATTTTACTCAAGTTTATGAAGTCTCGATTATACCATCTTGATGGAATGATATCATTTTCGCAGAACTGATTCGTTTATTCAACTTTTTATAAAGAAATGTTTAACCGAAATAATTAAATAAAACCAAATACGATACTTTCGAAATAATTCTTAAACGCATTGTGCCTTTGTATGCAATTAAATAAAGTACACTTTGTGAATTTAAAAAAAATACAAAACACACAAAAAAACGGAAAGGATTGAATACTTTTTGTGGATTATTGAATAAATCAAGTGCTCTTTCTTATAAACTCAGGGGCAAAATAAACTATACCAAATTTTTTTTGTTTTAAAAAGTTGAAAATAGCTTTTGAAAAGGATTTTTTATTATCAAACTATGTCACAAAACGCAACTTCATAATTCCCGAGAAAAAAATTATGTTTCTTACCACATATGGACTTTGTCACACGTTTTTCGAGCAAAATGGTATGCATGTGCATCATGTTCATATGGCACCGAACTGTATAAAAACCACGAATCTGCATGCTTTAGACCTCAGTTGTAACGAACACAACAAGTGACATGCCGAGACTTACCACGGAGGAACGAGAGCGAGCGATTGGTATGTTGCAGTTGGGAGCACGTCACGCCCACGTTGCTCGTATCTTCAACTGCACCCGCACTACGATAACCAAACTGCACACAAGAATGGTACAAGAAGTAGAAAACCCAGGGTCACAACCGCAAACGACGACCGCTACATCCGCACGATTCCCCTACTCAATCGTTTCGTCACAGTGACGTCATCAGCAGCAACAGCGTGACACCGTGTTATCAGCAGAAGGGCAGTGACCAGACGTCTTCATGAACATGGCATTCGAGCGTACGGGCCCTTCCGCGGGATGATGCTGAGCCGACGTGACCGACGTAACCGCCAGTCACCAGAGACTTCCAGCGAGATCACCGGATTTATCACCGATCGAACACTTGTGGGATCATTTGGACAGGCAAATAAAGTAGAGAAATCCACCTCCATCAAGTCGGCAAACGTTTATCCAGGCACTCGAGGATAATGGCAAGCCATCCCTAAAGACGTCATCAGGCGCCTTGTAAATTCTGTGCGTCGACGTGTGCAGGCCTGTATTCAAAGCAACGGAGACCATACCAGATACTGACAGTTTTCCAGTGTTCCCCTTGTGAATAAAAGCGTTTTCTGTAGTCTCTAGATATGTGACATATCTGATAATGTTGATAACATCAAAACAATGTTGGTATAGTTTCTTTTGCCCGTGAGTTTATATGGCCAGTGATCCTATTATCGAGGTAACCCTATTATCGTGGCAAAATTATTTCAGTCTCACTATCCAGTGCAGACCGAGAATATGTATGTAATAATAATAAAGCGTAACTCGTTAACGTTTAGTTTCATTTGTAACCAACAAAGGCAGTGCTGATATCTCCTCTATATTGAGACGTGTCAACACTGACACTTTATAACATCAATGTATCTATTTCTGTCAAATATACCATCCAGAACCATTTATATTTCTTTACCAAGACTGTGAAAAAATGGATGTCTGATTTCATGTTAATGTACCACAAAAATGAATAGTAATAAAAATAAATAAATCGTAATAAATGAATAAACCAAATTCAGAGGTATCTAAAAATGGTAAAAAAAATTTAATATCAAGTTCTTCCATATTCACTGATTTGAAGTCTTCAGTGTTATTTTCATTTTGGAAATATAACTGTTTGTGCCTAAATACAAAAAAAATATTCTCTCTTCATAAAATATTCCCCTATTGTTTATGAACAGAGTCATTCTCAAAATATGCAGCTATTTTGAAATAAAAAAATAAAAATTTGAATGATTTTATTTTAAACCTTTATTCGAACTGTTGGAAAGATACAACTTCAAATCATAACTCATAACAAGAGCTAAGCTCAATACCTCTTATTTATGCTAATTATTACCAATTAAGTTGATTGATTGGAAATATGATGTCTTTCCCGTAACGGCATATTATTTGCTCATATCTTCAGATCAATTTCTGTTTGTTTCAACTATTATTTTAAAATGTTTACAATATGCCTGCAGTAATCTACATGCAAAAGGAAACACGTCTAAATGTATTAGCATTGGTATAACTTGTCTATGTTCATCGCTATGCATTACTGAATTTTGAATTGCTACAATGTTCTTTCTATTTTGTCAATTATAATTGTAATTTAGGCTGGTTGCACAATAAGATACATGAATCGCTCTAATGTGGAGTTTATAGGCCCAATAAATGTGATCTAAATAACCAACTTCATCCTTTTCTTGTAAAAAAAGTGTGATGTTACTGGAAAGAAAGTATTTGTAACAGGAGAGACATTTCTACAAAAGAATACTGATTACATAAAGTCATAATGCCTTAAAATTCAATGTCCCTTATGAATGTAACACTCTGAATTTAATACCTTTCTTAGATAAGACTTTATGTTTTAGTGCAAATATTTTTCTTTCACTGATGAATATTTCAATCTTTCTGTAACAGGAAAGACGTCATATTGTTACAGTAAAGACAATAGGTATCGTTTGAACACCAATAATGAGCATTATCAAACTATGAATAACTGTTCTCCTTGCGAGAAGGATATTATAGAACACATTAATATCAACTTGATAAAAAAACAAGCAATTGTTAAAACGATGCCCTATTTCTGAGTTCTTGTTACGGTAAAGACGTAACAGGAAAGACATAAGATATCAAAATTGAATCAATGCCAAATGAACATACAAAGAAATCAAACGTATAAGAAAGAAGTCATCATCTGACATCATTCACAATTCCAAGTCTGTACATCATTGTGACTGCATAATGTCCCATTTGTTTGGGTCAATGCTAAAGTGATTTGAGTTGTCAATTGGAGTTGGTTGAGAGATTATACCCAACACATTTTCAAGCTCATACCAGCATTTATCTTTGATCTTCTTTGGCAAGAAGAATCTGTTGTTTCCACCATGTCCAACATAGTGCATGCATTCAACAAATACCTCGTTTTCTGTAGCATCCTCAACAAAACCAGGATAAAGCTTCCCTTCATACTGTACAGTGAAATGTTGTGCTAGACATGTGTATCCAGATCCATTGAACAGATCAGCATTGGGCCTGTGTAATGGGTTTTTGCTTATAGCTATATCTTTACATGAGAAAGTTTTGATGACATGGATGATATCTATCCATATGGTTGTTCTTATAGAGTAATAAGATCAATATATTTTGCATTTTATATGGATTTATCGTTATAAAAAATTTAGTATCCAAACATCTTTCCCGTAACAAACACTGTCTTTCCCGTAACAACAAATTCTGAACCAAACCTTCCCTTTCTTAACTTCAGAAGATACAAACAGCTTTCACTGCAATCTACAAAATACATTATTTATTTGTTGTTATCAAATCCATTTATAAATTATTCTTAAAATGATTATTCTAGGTACATTATGTCATCGCACAATGACAGTATGTCTTTCCCGTAACAAAGCCTGTCTTTCCTGTAACAAGTATCTAAATATAACTGTTAGGAAGAACACTTACATCAAAGTTAAATCTGAAAAGTGTGCATTTTAACTCAAAGTTTTATTCGGGTGATTAAAACAAAATGTTTCCATTATACATAGCAATATTTGAGATAATATATATCAAAATTGTCTTTCCTATAACAAAATGTGTCTTTCCTGTAACAAAAGTCATGCAAAACTGTTTTCTTCAGCCCCTATTGAAATTGCAGCTAATATTTTTTATTTAGTTTATGTTATGATGAATTGAAATATCAATGTTGTAAATAGTTAATAATAGTTAAGTAGAAATGTTACTTTATTAGACAAAATCATGTTGAAATGTATTTCCTGTTACAAATATTGCATCTTTCCCGTAACAAATTAGTGTGACGGGAAAGACTGTTACAGTAAAGACTATTTATAAGAAACATCCCAAAATAGAATAATTCATGGACCCTGACACTGAACTGATCACATTGCAATAATTTAATTCACACAAATAACACATTAGAACTATAGAATTTTTCTACAGTAATTAGGTAAGATTGATATTAGTGCTACAGGAAAGACATCCTTAAGGTGTACTCAAAATATTCTTACTTTAGTCTTGAACTTTGTGCAAAAGATCTTTGAAACTTTCACACAGAACATGTGCTCTCTTGATTCTATAAGAACTGGAACTGAGCATGACAGGAAATTCCATTCCTCTAGCACTGGGGATTAGTCATTATTAGCATAAACGTGTCACCGTTACAGTAAAGACAAAAACTACTGGGACAGGTGTAAGATTTAAAAAAATATGTAATTTTTTTAGTTTTATTCCTTTAGTGTGTTTCATATCCAATACATTAAGTATATTTTAGACGTTCGCTGCTTCATTTTTTTGGGGAATGAAAACAGTAGTATAATAACATTACTTAAAGGACTGTGAACGACCACTGGAACAAGGATATTTTGGGTTTTTGACAGCAAAAAAGGTTGAAAAATAAATTAAAAGAGATTTATTTTCAACATTGTAAGCATTCAAGTAACTTACTAGATGATTCTTTGATAAAGTATATAATTCAACATGACCTAATAAATTTTTCTGATTGTTTACACCATTGGAAAGTGTTAGGACAGGAAAAGCTGCACTTTTTGAGAATGACTCAACAGTTGGATAGTTAATTATGAGATGTGTGTAAATGGAAAATGCATTGAAAGTTTCACATGATTCGGCATTACAAGTCAATGCGTCGCTGTTCGGAGTTAGGCCAATCCTTTTCCGATGTTATCCGAGTGTACAGAAATCTACGAGGGGGCGCTATTGCCGTACATGATTCAGTCACGTTCATTTTGGCGCGGTGTTCAGGCCTAGTTGGAAGAGAAAGATCCGAAGTCAAAAAAGCATCGTCATGGCAGTTAATTTACCTTCAAGTTGTGATGATAAGGTTGGTGATCAATATTTCTCATAGGTTGTAAATTATAAATTCAGGAAACAAAACCTACAAACAATTTGTTGATGGCTTACTTGAACATGTGTTTTCCGTAACCGGCTCGACCAGGTCAGAAGTCGCGATCTAGGACAAATTATCGAAATATTCGGTTTGGATAATAATAATAATTTGTTACAAGACTGGTGATTTGAAAAACGGCGTCAATTAATAAGAAGATTTGACCAATATATTTGAATATATATAACCAGCAGTGGTAGAAATTAGAATGAGAATTAAAAACAAAGTAAATTTGCATTGTCATTCTGAGGCATGATTCACTTAGTCTTAGTTCTCCACCCTACTATATCGATGTATATACTTAACATTCTAAGTGGTAAGTAGTGTTTATTATATATTTAAAGGGGCACAGAGTATATTGTTGTGGTGAAATATGACACTTCATAAATTGTTATTTCATTGACAAGTAGTGGTTGGAAAATCAACATACTAATTAGTATGTTGATTTTCCAACCACTACTTGTCAATGAAATAACAATTTATGAAGTGTCATATTACCTATCAGTTACTTCCCAGCAGGCAATCTGCCGTTGTATCAACGTTGAAACGACGTTGTTTATCAACGTTGAAATAACGTTGAAATTTGATTGGATTTGAAATTTGCGGCGACGTCGAAATCTGACGTCATTTCCACGTCGGTTCAACGTTGAAGCCATGACGTTGTATCGACGTTGAAAAGACGTCAAGGTTTGATGATCATTCAGATTGTGTTAGTTTTCTTTTGTTCTTATTTTTATAGTCATGTATCATCTGTGAGGCTTTACTCTAATCATCAGCTCTTTTAAAGACCTTGGTTAAAGAGTCGGATGGCTGAAATTATCCAAATAATGGAAATTTAATGATTATTGAGGGTGTTTGTGTTTATATGACAGTGCAACAATTTAGATCAAAGTGTCACCAAAAAAATTTTGTTACAAATGGGCAATTACCGTTTTTTAAGAACTACTAACTTTATTCAAATTGAAAATTTATGTTGTCATTTGTGAACTTTACTGAAAAAATAAAAACTGTTGAAAAATACAACATACCTTGTTAACTCTAATTAGTAATAAGAACAGAATTACCTCCCTTTATTGTGAAATTAACTTTTTTTTATCAAATTCAATATCAATAACACTTTTTATATGTCAATGATAGCTGTTCGTTTTTGCATTTTTCATTTCATTCTTTAAAACAATTCTTAACTTATTTGATGTTATTAATAATAATGAAATGTCATAAAAGTAATTAGTTGTCAGTTTTAAGTTGTTCTGATGACGTTGAAACAACGTCAAAAACCAACCAAATTTCAATGTCAGGAAACTAACGTTGTTCTGATGTCGAAAATTGGTCGATCGACGTCCTGACCTGAAATCAACCAAATTTCGACGTCGAAATGACGTCAGATGCCTGCTGGGTTAGCATAGTGACAATTAAAAGGAAATTAGTCGAGATTAATGATCAAAAACCGGATAATGATGCGCGCCAATGACTCAAACGTAATTTCTGAAACTTTTTTGCAACAGACGCAAGAAACATAGATTGATATTGTTAAGGAGGTCATTTAACAAGTACATATGTAAATAGGATGCTGAATTTTAACCTCTTAACCAGTTATATTGCCATTTTATATATTTACAATCAAAATCAAGAAAATGTCATAATTTTGGCATTTAATGTGATAAAGATTTAATTCTAGATGATTTGAACTTAACTTAGGTCATATGGTATTTTGGCTTTATCTAAGCCACATATAAATTCATGAAACGTCATACACTGTGTTACTTTAATTGAAATATTTCAAGGTTATTCTACTGTTAACTATTAGTATATGATTATGTTATTTAATTTCAAGCATCTTAATGAGCGTTTCATTTTGATTTAACAATTATATAAAGAAAATAACGCAGTCACTCTAAAATAAACCATTTAAACAGAATGTTCCTTTTCGTCTGTTGTTCTGTTTATTTCATTGGATAGACAGTTCATTGCCAGTAGTTACATATGGAATTACTTGTGCATAAAATGCTGTATCTTACCATATCATAAATTGCTTGAAAACGGTGTAAGAATCTATACCGAAACGTCGCTATCAGTACAATAAAGAAGTTGATTATCCATAAAAATTACTTGTCTTCCTTATACTGACAACTTCTAGAATGCCACTAGTTTATAAGTTATTCATATTGGACAAATTATATCAATAGTATTGGGATATATTGTCTTTGATACTTTCGATGAATCGTTAGACCACTAATCATACTCATTTTTTAAAAATATCAGTAGCTCTGACTATGAGTAAATTTCTTCTTTTTTTTTCAGGCAAAATACTTGACTTTTATCAAAGATCAGAATGCTAAAGTTGTTGTCGTTGATTTCTTTGCTGAATGGTGTGGACCCTGTAAAATGATCGCTCCAAAATTAAATGTGAGTATTTCATTTCGACAAATGTTTGTTTGGTCCTTTATGAGACACTTTTTTTCATTTTGTTAATGTGGTTTTTCAATATGTTAAAAATTACCTGTTATAATGAGAGTAATTTTAAACACCTAACTTAAATGGTAATTTATGTGACATTACTGTATTCAATGTATTAAGTGCCCTAATCACTTGGCAAATTTCTAAAAGAGGGCGAAGATTAAAATGCATTGCCATCCAACCAAAGGAGAATGATGTCTCTATATTCCAGCTCCAAGAAGCCGTTGACTTGTGTTTTAAAAAAATCACTGTCAGAAGTAATTGTTTTTGTCACTGTTGTCAAAGAAATTTTGCCATTTTGATTATATTGAGAAACGTGTACAAGTTTTACTCTCACCCTTTTGGAATAAAAGAAATTTTTTTAAATATTATATATCTGTCGTACCAATTAACGTAAAATTTTACTTGTTAGCAACAGTCTTGAATAAGTTAAGCATACCAATCGACCAATAGACACCTGCTGTCAATTGTAATTAATATTATTTACAAACCAAATATCTTGTGATAATTTATCTCTCATGAAACATGTTTATTTACTGTAAGACTGTTTTGTTTACAGGATTTGGCGAAGATGGATGGAGTAGTTGTCATCAAGGTGAATGTCGACGATAGTGAAGTAAGTTTACTTTAGATTGTTTCTCAGCTTCTACAGTAATTCAATTCAGGAAAATATTCTTGCTTTCTTACCGATCAGTTCTTTGTGAGAGAAAAAAGGGTAGTGTCAGTGTTGTGAACTTTAATATGGCCCGTGTTCTGGCCTACCAATATTATCATCACAAGCTTGGAGGAGACATCGATTTGCGATTATCAGCACTTTTACACAATCAACATTGTAAATTGAATCGATAAACAACAGATTACAGACAGTAAAAATTCAAAAGAAGAATTATATGGTAAACCAGATATAAACTTGATAATCTTAATATTTCATTCTGTTTTCTTTCAGGAGGTTGCACAAGCAATGGGAATATCTGCTATGCCAACATTTTATATTTATAAAAATGGAGAGAAGGTGAGCTTTAGCATTAATCCTTTTTCAAAGTCATATACACATATAACAGGCTACAACATACTATTTTGGTTAAAATATTCTTTTCAATTGGTTTAAGAGTTCGATTATTAAATCCTTTGTTAATAATTCAGGGTAAATAATCCAGGGTGGAGGTTGAGTTACTGCTGTTAATTGATTATCTAGATATTAATGAGTTTGCAACTTAAGACAGTTTTTTTGCTAATATTCAAATGAAATAACGTGATATTGAACTGATTTCTTGAGTCGAGAATGTTTTTTGAAATCATATCAATGTTGTTTGTTATAAAAGATATATTGTTCTGGAATTATTGAATGGCACAAGTTTAGATGATAGTTAATCATAATTGCTATTTATATAAATTTCATTTCTTTTTTCAGGTTAATGAATTGATGGGAGCAAATTTTGAGAAGTTAAAGCAGATGGTCGTTAGCGCATTGGCATGAAAACAGAAATCTAAAAGGAAGTCATCAATGTCCGTTGTTTGTTGTTGGAAAAGCCTGTCCAAGTTTTGACATAAATTTGAAAGCAACATGTTTTGAAAAGATTGTAAAAACTTTTAATTTGGAAAACAGAAACTTGCCAGTTATCGGCTGGTGGGACAGCTTATTTCAACTCTAGCTTACATAGGAAAATGAAGGTCTTCATTGTCTATTTACTAGTCGCATATTCCATCTTAAGGGTTTCTTTTCCATCTGTTAACCAGTCAAAACTGTCTGATGTTCCCTATCTCTTAAAGCCATATTTTCTCAAGCAAAGAATTATCATGTCATGTTAATTTTGATGTAAACATACCATTTTAGCTCATGGTCCTCTTTGTAGACTTTTAACATTTTCAACTTCTCCTTCAAAACTACTTTACCCCACTATCATTGGGAAAAATTTTCTTTGAGAATCACAGTTTATTAAATTTGGACAAGTCCAGTTCAAGGATGGAATTATGTCATCAGGGAATAATTTATTGGGCGCATTTATTAGATACAAATTTTAAACTTCTAAAATACAAAGTCTGATAAGCTGCAGAGCCAAAAGCTGTTTTATGTGATGGCATATTGTTTTATTCCTATTATATCAGTACTATATTCACTTATGTACTTACTATTGATATATCAATTCATGTATGACAACCACAGAATCTATTATTTCAAAATGTTATTTTTAAGCAGTGGTTATTTTGAAAATTTTCAGTGATTTCTTTAAGTTCTGTCTCCTTAAGGAACACATATATAGTCTTGTCTGCTTACCTTGATGTTACTTTAACTAAAAATAAACTTATAATTTGACTCTTTGGATTTATTTTTTATTGATGAAACAGGGGAAACAGTACACTTGAGCTTTGGGGGGGGCGGGATAACGCAGTGGTAAGCGTGTTCGTCTTCGGATCAGGAGGTCCGTGGTTCGAATCCCGCCAGGGGCTCGGCAACTTTGTCTGCAGTAGAGAACCGTTCTACACGCAGCAAGGTTTGGGTGCAATGCTACACTGAATTTCAGCGTAGTATCACCCATGGTTCGCTAGTTCCAGCCGATGCTCGCAGGTTTCACCGCAATGCATAGCCACAATGGTGTTGCGGGCTTTCTCCCTGCACTAATACTAGCAACTGTGATATAAGTGAAATAATCTTGAAAGCGGCGTTAAACACCAACTTACCTCACCTCACCTCACACTTGAGCTTTGGTTTGATACCAATTGTTGTACTAAAACTTGGTGCGATTACATTTTTGTTTGGTTCAGAACCAAGAATGCAACAAACTTAATATGCAACAGTACACATTTTCCCTTAAGATTTGAGTCTTGAGAAATGTTAAACTGAAAATTGCTGAGAACGAAATAAAATTTCATAACGTTGATTGCATGAAATATTGTATTCAGTATAAACCGAAATTTCACTAAGACATGTGCTCCACCAAACTGACAGCAACACTGTTTGAAATACTGTAGTTGTGAACTGTATATACTATTAACAGAGGAACAATTCTATTCAGGGGGTGTTCTCAAATTTTTTTTTAAATTTTTAATATTTTTTTTAATGATCCGAGGGCCTGTGTTTTTATCCTGCTGAATCAGCAGATTTTAATCCTACATGTATGTCTCCTTAAATAACTTGATATCTACCGCTATTGCTAAAAGTGAGTCATTTAATTGGCAGGTTATATACATCAGGTTATTGAAGGAGCAATGCAGATTCAAAGCCTCAACTGACATTCAAACCTGTTTTTTCACTTCTATCTACACAGTCTGACAACAGTCCATATAGGCACATGTTCTATTACCAGTTCAACACAGACAAAACTTTGTCATTAGTGGAATAATGCCTGCATTCTTAAAATGTAAACTATCAGCTTTTTGGTGGGTTGAACAGTGTTTAGCAGTTGCATATTTAATTTGATTTGTGTATTATAAATGAAAATAACAATAATGATGTCTTTTGTTAACATGTCTTGCACACAATTATTTGGAGTATTAGGCAACTTTTGAATTATTGTGTGTAAGTCGAAGTAAATATAACCAGATTTTATGCCCGCTGATTTTTCAAAGCAGCCAATCAGAATTCAATATTTCAGCATGGTAGAATCCTCATAAACTCGTGACTTTGTGGCAGGGGATAAAAACTTACGCTTGTGAAGTGGAATGATGCATGTGAAGTAGACTAATATATCTAGACAATTGTGTATCTTCACTACATACGGCTGTTCATTATGATGCACAGGGGGCGGGATAGCGCAGTGGTTAGCGCGTTCGCCTTCGGATCAAGAGATCCGTGGTTCGAATCCCGCCAGGGGCTCGGTAACTTTGTCTGCAGTAGAGAACTGTTCTACACGCAGTCAGGTTTGGGTGCAATGCTACACTGAGTTTCAGTGCAGTACCACCCATGGTTCGCTAGTTCCAGCCGATGCTCGCAGGTTTCACCGCAATGCATAGCCACAATGGTGTTGCGGGCTTTCTCCCTGCAATAATACTAGCAGCCGCGATATAAGTGAAATAATCTTGAAAGCGGCGTTAAACCCCAACTCACTCACTCACTATGATGCACATCCTCACACACAGGCTTATATGTGTGCATGGTGTCCCTAGAACTACTTATCTCCTGTGCTTATTAATGGGGAACAGCCAGGGATACAGTACTCTTTCCATACATACGAATTGGAATGATGTTAAAAATGTAGACTTGATTCTTTACACGTTTGTAGTATGTGACCTTCACTTTCATTTCAAGGTGAAGGCTTTCACATTTTGACCTATTCAACGAGATAATTTGAGAAAAATTCACTTATTCTGATTAATAACAAAAGACTAATCTTATGAAGATTCAGGACCCATTCGATTTCTGTGGCCCTGACACTGTATTCTGTTGCAGTGAATCTTCATAACAAGAACCTGCATAAACAGCTTATTAGTGGAATGCCTCAAAAAATATTTGCTGAAGATTTGATGATTTTTTTTAAAGACGCATGACTTTCTATTTTGTGACCTTGACATTACAGATATTTTCAAATGTAGAACATGCATGTGAAGTTTGTCCGACTTGACATTGTTTTCAAGTTCATGTTTCTTTCTTTGCGACGAGCCCGAACAAAGCTTTCAAGAGAATTTACCTGCATCACTGCACTGCAAGTAGAACTTAAAAGGTTTTTTTCAGCAACAGCCAGAACAGTGCAGAAGGTGGTTCGTAATTAAACAATATCGATAACGTTTGACAATTTTGAATGAAAATTTTTTTTCACTTCAGGTAATCTTTGTTGGGTGAGAATGTTGGATATATCACACACAACATAGAAAACTTCTCACGTTCATTTTAAATTGCCCATTTTAGGTTTTGGAAGATAACAAACCCTTCATTTGTAACAACATGGACTAGAAATTTGTCGGTGAAACGTTTTAAAATGTGGCTGTACATTCATCAATGGTATTTTAGTTATTAAAGCTTTTCAGTATATGCAGTCAAATCTATCCTTGCTGAATGATGAACGAGACTTTACCAAATGCTCTTATCAAATAAGCAGTAATTTGAACACCCATTGATACTGTTTATCACATCGTACAGCCAATATTCAGGTTTAAGACCGCACGAATTCCACTGCAGCCATATATTGAATTATTGAATTGCAAATGAGGCCAGTTGTTCGATTTCCATTGAAAAGTATTGATTGTGAAATAATTTGCAATTCGGATGATGATGCAAGACGAGTAATAGGTTTTTAGTTCAGCACAAGCATTTTGCAACATATCCAGGCAAAGTAAATATCATGAAATTCATATGCTTGAAAAAAACTCGCTATTCTCATAACCAACCTATAATGGAACAAAACGGATTCCTCCGTAAATCGAACTGAAATCTATCCCACCGAAAAGCCGAGGTACAGTGGGATAGATTACTTGGGAGGTAAATTGCTACTGAATTCTGATCTGTCGTACATATACAAACGGCCTGTGCACACAAACATAAACACGTATCATTCCCATATATACAACAGCTGCTGAAATGATACACATTTGCAAATATTTATCATCATTATTCATCGATAAATGTTTATTCAATGTCAATGAATCCATGTTTCTCCTTAATAGTCCCGATATCCTCCAAAAACGTTAAAACCACCACATAAGGATTCAATGAAGTAAAATTGTTCTCAACATTAAGAGATGTGATGGTCCTTAATTTAATTTGATGTGTATACATGGCAAACGATAGCAAGTCAAATTTAATAATTTCAAATAAGGTAGGCTTTTGGTTCCTTGACTAAGGTTCACCAGTCCAACATTGCATCACGAAGGGTCGTGTACAACCCATATAAATAGTGCCGGATATTGCTTTGTAAACATTCCTGCGGAGTTCAGTTCGACTTACACATCTTAATTCAGGTCAAAGGTCATTCCGCATTCTTGGGAATTAGGGTGAATTGCCTGCAATAATTTTATCGACCCTAAGTCTATATTTCATATATATCATTACACGAGTTTTAAAGATCCAATTCAATAAATTGTTCAAGTCAAATTTAATAATTTCAAATAAGGTAGGCTTTTGGTTCCTTGACTAAGGTTCATCAGTCCGTGCGTCCATGTTTTCGCTTCTAAACAAATACTATTGTATATCATTCGTCACACTTCATGAAAAGCCGTACAGTTGTGTATATGGGGTTTTCGAGTTCTGGATTATGTTTGCTTATTTCCATGGAACAGCCAAATTTCCCTCGTAAGATGTAACTCGCACCAGTTTCCATCACTCACTAGCTTAAGGCTTGATGCATTGCTGCCTTTTAGTGCCCCCAGTACAGGGTGTTTATGATGACATTATTAAGTGACGGTGCAGTACAGTGAAGAGTTGGTCCAGTTAAGGTGACGAAATTCAGGGTGATACCCCAATAGTCAGACGACTCAGTTGTCAGACAAAGGAATTGGAGTAGACCAAGCGATCACCTATTGTTACAATGGACCAGTCCTAATTAATCCTAATTGATCTCAATAAGGCATTGTGCCTGCCTTATGAGTTGATCTACTCAGTTACAAGGAAGTTTTCAAGCGTTTCTTAACTGATATTGTCTTATAGTCAAATCACTGTAAAAGTACAGAAGTGTTGTTTTAATTTAAACACGAGAGGGTAAATTTATCAACTCATGATAGATAAAAATTAACTTATTCTAGCTAACGTCTCATCTCAGGATGTTTATACTTCACACTGTATATATGTGTCAAACTATTTTCACATTTGTACAAGCATGGCAGGTTTGCAGTAAGTAGAGTACATCACATCGCAGAGAGGCACAATTCAAGTACTTTTCAGAAAAAGTCACCTCTACAATAAGAACAAAAACTACGTGGTTACGACCTGGGTGGATGATGATGCTCTCTTTAAGATGGCAATGTGGAAACATCATGAGACCTTCGGCCCGAGGACCAACAACTGCTTAGAAGGGTTTAACAAGGTTTCAAGGTTTCTTTATTTCTCAATACCCACCGACGGTGGTACATGAGTATAGTGTACATAAACACATACAAATAAACATACACCAAGATGGCATTTAGGTATGCAGATAAGATTACAACATTTACAATATGATATACACACAGATATAGCTATAATACAATAATGGCAGTATTTGGTCATACAAATATTACTTATGTGCAATTTCATCTAATTGTTTGTTGATAGATACGATAAATGTTGACAAAATCTTAACATTTTCGGCAGTTTTTGGACATAACATTTTTTTAAGCATAAACAAATTAGGCCAGGTGCTTACATATTGAGGTACAACATCTGCCGCTGCTGGTGAAGGGCTTGACACCTGAAGAGGTAATGAAACTCATCACCAGGGTGAATTACATAATTTACATAAACGTTCATTTCTAGGTGTATTTGTCCACCGACCAGTCTCAACAGGTAGATAATGGTTGATAGTTCTAAATCTAAGAATAGGTAGATATATTGCCTTTGACATTAAAGGTATGATTCAAAGGATAAATCTTGTTTGTAATATTTGTAATAAAATCCCTTTGAACTTCGTTCTATCGAACTTCTCCAATTTTGTAAATTGTGGTCCCTTAGTATCCGTTCCACTGTTGAGGCAAGCCACGCTGTTGTGCAACTAGTTGGGTTATCGTATATTTCATTTAACCCACAATCTATTAGAATATTTTTAACAAATGAAAACCACTTCAATCTATCTAACATATCTGGGGCATAAACAAGGATATAATTAAACAAGATACTAGATGTTTTCAAGGTACTGTTATTAGTAGCGATCTTATGCCAGAAGCTTATAACTCGCTTATATATTTTGATATAAATTGGTTCTCTTCCGAACTCACCATAGATAGCAAAGTTTGGAGTGGTGTTCCTCAAGGAGGAGATGAGTTTTAAGAATTTAAGGTGTAATCTTTCGATAGTCATTAAGTTTTCAAATCCCCAAATTTCTGATCCATAGATCATGATTGGAACGATCATAGTATCAAAAGCTACTAAAATACAATCCAATGGTAAATTTATATTCCGAGCCCTCTTTAAAAGGGCATACATGGCTTTTGTTGCACTCTTGACAAGTGATTTGATTGCGGTTACATATCTACCATTTCTATGAAGTTTGATACCCAGATAATTGTATGTGTCGACAATTTCAATATTTTGATTTTCGTAGACGAATGATATCTTGGATTTACTCGCAGGTCCGCCACCAAAAACGAGTACTTTTGTTTTCGTGAGATTAACTTCTAGTTTCCAAGCGGAACAGTACTGCTGAAAGTTATTTAGTGATTTTTGTAAATCAATTGGGTTTTCACTAAAAAGGACGGCATCATCAGCATACAATAGTATGATCAGTTTTACCAAAGTCATTGTATTCATGTCTTCATAACATTCGAGGTCAACACCTTTACAATTGTTTTCACGTAGAAAGCTTTCGACGTCATTTATGAAAATAGAAAACAGTAGTGGGGATAAATTTTCTCCTTGTCTAACACCAGAATAACATTGGAAAGAACTTGATATATTGTTATCAATCATGACTGCGGATTTGATATCATGATACATATTCTTGATTAGATTTAGAAAATTTCCGTTAATTCCGATTTTAACCATTTTGTGCCACAGGCCGATACGCCAAACTGTATCAAAAGCTTTCGTAAAGTCAATGAAGACGCAATATAATTTTGTTGTTGTTTAACTTTAACATCTCTGAAAGCATATGTATTACAAATAGGTTATCTGATACTGAAAAAACCTTCCTGAATCCTGCCTGGGCGGGACTTATAATATTGTTTCTTTCAAGAAAATTGGTTAATCTATCGTTCAGGATAGACGTGAACAACTTTCCAAAACAGGATAATATTGTTATTGGGCGGTATGAATTCGGATCCTTGACGTCTCCTTTACCTTTGTAGAGCGGTTTAATCATTCCTTGCAGCCAACTTTCAGGAAAGGAACCAGAGTTAAAGATCAAATTAAAAAGTTTCAGTAACGATGGAAGAAGATATTGTAAAGCATCTATCATATGGTCGTTTTCAACTAGATCAATACCTGGAGATTTATTGCGCTTTAAGTTTTTGACTGCAGTGACAATTTCGTCTTCTGTTATATCTTTATTCAAAATTTCAGTGTCATAAGTATCGTCATTCAATTCCAGATCTTCATGTATTTCTTCATTGCAATATTTTTCATTAATAGTCTTAAAGAACGTGTAGAACGTATCTAGGTCAGGGTATATACACGATGATTTGTTATCATTATTCAACAACTTCCAGTACTCTTTAGGTGAATATTTCATGTTTTCCCTAAATTTCACTTTCATATCCCTTTCATATAATTTCATGTGTCTATTCAAACATTTCTTTTAAGATTTTGATATCAATTGCAGGTTACACCGGTTCGTAGGTGTTTTATATTTATTATATTTCTTCTTCGCCTTATTGAATTTTTTTCTCATTATTCTACACTCATTATTAAACCATGGTTTATTCTGTTTCTTTTGTTTTGGTTTATAATCACGACGACTTCGTACTCCGAATGTATCACGAGCAGCCTGCACAAGCACGCGTGCGATACCTGAAGCAAGGTTGTTGATTTCATCAGAGCTAGCATGAACCTGTTGATTGAGTTGTATAAGTTTGTTAACGTCTAAGTTATTACAAAAAGCATCCGATTTTTTAGAATCATAACGCTTTGGTCTAAAAGACATTTTATCTTTTTGTGGATGTTCCGAAACATTTTGGGTGTGTTCATTCATTACGGGATTACTAACTGCAGACGACAGCGTGAAATGGAGCGGACAATGAACATCGGAGTATAACGGTGAGAAGTCGAGTATTTCAAAGTTTCCAAATAGCGGTAAACACATCGGAGATGATACAACATAGTCGACAACAGACTTATTTTTACAAGTTGTTTTGCCCTCATATCTAACAGCTGCCTGAATGCAAGCCTCTCCAGTCGTCACCCGAATGTCTACAGACTGATCGACATCCGGAAGAAGATTGAGAAAGCAGACAAACTGAAGAACATCCGGAAGAAGATTGAGAAAGCAGACAAACTGAAGATCATCCAGCTTGATTTTGGAGCAGCTCCCCCACCGTGAAAGAGGGTGTACAGAGAGATAAACGCCCGACTTCGCGGTTGGAAGGAACAGTTGCAGCAACGTGAGAAAACTGGAGTATCTGGATGCTGTGGGCTATGGAAGGGGATGTGTGCCAAAAATGAAATCATGTAAACTCGTAATTCGCAAGTTGTAACATGTTGTTCTCAGCCATGCAATTCTCGAAAAGACAAGTCCAAGTATGCAAACCTAACATTTCAATCTGTTTCAATCAACATTTTGTTCTGATTCTGATTCTTTATTACCTTTATCTGTACAGATAATTGGTACATAATGAACACGTTATTGATACAGGTTGTGGACATAATCTGTTAGTAATTCCTGCTTCAACCATATCTAGTTCTTCTAAATGTGTGATATATTATAATATAATTGACTTGTTCACTTCAATATTATTTACGTAAATCTATTCCACGTCTGTATAGAAATTATTTGTCTAAATTTAGGCTTAGTTCCCACCAGTTAGCTGTAGAAACTGGTAGATATAATAAGATAAATATTGCTAATCGTAAATGTCTAATGTGTAAAGATAATATAGAAGACGAATTCCATTTCGTATTAAAATGTCCATCGTATATCAACTATAGAATATTATATATCAAACCTTATTATTACAAATTTCCATCAGTAATAAAGTTTATTCAACTTTTTAGTTGTAATAATATAAAGATATTGTGCAACTTGGGTAAATATTTATATAAGGCTAGTTTATTGAGAAATAATTTATGATAAAATTGTAATTGTACATCCTCCTTAATACTCTTTTTTATAGTCACCGTGTTCAACATCCACAACCTGTACCAATAACGTTTATCATGTACCTATTATCTGTACAGATAAAGGTAATAAAGAATAAGAATATCTCACTGAAACCAATTGTTAAGCTGGGATAGATTGACTGTTTTGTGTGAACAAGCTGATCGAGACTGATCAATATGTTAAATTAAGCTGGGATAGATTTGTCTGATCATGACTGAAATCATACAACGTACCTTGTTATGGTTAAATTATATATAATACTGAAATAAACATTATCATTTATAAAAAAAAAACCATTATTATCTACTAAAATTTTAAAACATATCTTCTTTTTGTCGTTTTACAATCTTTCTTGCCAAGTGGCAACAAAAAGTGGGGTATGAGTTGGGGTCAACTCAGGGAAGGATCCATATCTGTCATTTTTGGCCCTGCTGTCTAACAAGTGGGGTATTTGTTGGAAGGTTCCATTTTCTTAATGGGAAACATCCTCTGTAAATCTGTTAAATTAAGTGTCTGACAAGTGAGGTGTCTGACAAATGGGGCACCCCCAAATTCAGCAAGACTTTAAATTGCCGAGGATTCAGTACGTGTCGCACAAGTAAAAAAAACTCCAGTATTATCAACCGATATTCTCTGAAACAACATCGCTGATTGGACTACTTACTTCGATTGCAACCAATCAGCATTCGTCTTTTCGAGCCCAGGAAGTGCTCCACTTGTATCAAGAGAAAAACTTACTTACGTAACTTCTGTTATGTTAAAAACTAAATTTTTAGGAAATATAAGACATAAGTAGGTATTTTTGAGCTTCCACGCCATTGGATCTGTTTCTGAAATATGGTTTTCAGAGTTAAATGACAAGGTAGTATTTCTTAACAGAATCACATTTCATTTCAATGGTTGTAAATCTAGCTTAAATTTACTTTGCCATTTGAATATATAATATTTCACTTTCAATCTGGCTCAATATCTTCAACAAACCGCCGACTTTTCCTTGGGTTAAGTAAGAATATACAACTTAATTTTTAATTTGATACATAAATATGTCTCTCTGTAATTATTAAAAACACATTGATGTGTCGGATAGCTTTTCATAAAGACCCTAAAAGATTGTTAAACTTTTTTATGTGGTAAAATATTTGAGATTCCTAGAACCTATAGCATATTGCCATTCTATTTCAATAGTAGTCTTTAGTAGCAGTATAAACATCTCATTTCAAAGACTAAATCTTGGACAGTCCAAATTTGATGATAAGGGGAATGTTCCCTAATCACCGGGGGAATATTCCATAACCCGGACATAAGTTACAGGTCAAATGACAGCTGTTTATTCTATACACGAATAAAAGCCGGATGAGATAAGCTCGAGACGTTGATAGTAGTTTTTGCACCACGTCCGGATAAAACCATCCTTAAAGCCGTTAGAGGCCTTTGTGACAAGTTACGTCTCAATGGAGGCATTAGGGATGTCGAGCGTTTGAACACGTCTCCAAAATTGCATCACGAAGGGTCGTGTACAACCCATATAAATAGTGCCGGATATTGCTTTGTAAACATTCCTGCGGAGTTCAGTTCGACTTACACACCTTAATTCAGGTCAAAGGTCATTCCGCATTCTTGGGAATTAGGGTGAATTGCCTGCAATAATCTTATCGACCCTAATTCTATATTTCATATATATCATTACACGAGTTTTAAAGATCCAATTCAATAAATTGTTCAATTCACAAAGCACTGAGGCATGATGACAAAAATATCCGAATTACAAAAATATGCGTTTTTATGTATAGTGTTGCCTTTCAGGATATTCAAATCCGGTTTTCAGCATTCTTTTTTTTTGAAGCAGGAACGACTTTATCTAGGAATTGGAATCCAACATGATTACGCATTAAACATAAATGAAATGCTTCAAGTGTAGTTTTGGTTGAATTTAATTACGAGGTTTTTTTAATTATCATTATTCAATAAAGGTTATAAATCGTTCAACCGATTAAGGATTGATTTATTCCATAAAGCCATTAATTGTCATTAAGTTTATATCTTACTTATTTATGAAAACTTTTGAAAATAACTTTTTTTGTCAAATGAATTTATATCGTTTAACAGATTAAGGATTAATTTATTCCATAAAGCCATTAACACTAAGTTTTAAACTTAATTATTTATGGAAAGTTTTAAATATTTAACTTTTTTTAAAGTAATTTAAATCGTTTAACCGATTAAGGCTTAATTCAGTCTGATTAAAATCGACCGTGTTCCGAGGAATAAAAGTGGAGAGGATAGCCTAGACAGAAAGAGTTCGAATCTCGATAGAGTCAATATTTTGAAACTTTTATTCCTCGGAACACGGTGGATTTTAATCAGACTGAGGCTTAATTTATTCCATAAATCTATTAATACTTAGTTTTAAAATTTATTATCTACGGAAACTTTTGAATATTTGTTTGGTGTTAAAGGAATTTATATCGTTTAACCGATAAAGGATCAATTCATTCCATACAGCAATTAACAAAAAGTTTTGTTTTTTTCTACGGAAACTTTTGAATAAGTTCTCATAAACGACCACAACGTTTTTGGAAAGAACATTTGCGCAGATGTTAATCATTCAAAGAACCAGTTTTGACGGAGTTAAAAATCGGATCTGCTCGCCTGTTTCCGTCATTAGTCGCTTCGGAAAACGATTTGTTCCGAATGTTAGAGGAACAGACTAAGTCACATGCAGTGTTAGGAGTTTCTAAAACTTGACTTCCCAACGCATTAAATTCCAAGATAGATGATTTAACTTTATTATCAGAGGCGTAACTACCTTGTAGCACAAAAAGCAAGTGCTTACATTTTGAAATTGAATAAATGCATTTAGCATGTACAGCGTATTTGACATACTAGTATACGTTTCTTATATAAATGTTTCTCTAAAATATTACTGGTGACAGTCGTCAAAACGCACAGCTCTTCGCGGAAAATCGACTATGTACAACCACATGATGACTTGTTTATTGTTTATAGAAGTATCCTAAATTGTTTACATTAAGTTGTGTGGCATTAACGTCTTTCGCGTGTCTCAGACCAAACATCTGCGCCGTATTGTCAAGTTGATAAAATCACTTTGCCTCCAAGTTTATTTTCACAAAACATGTTAAAGAAAGTTAAGTATTATGTAGATTTCAAAATTAAGATTTGGTCATTGCGTTATTCTTACCATAGATAAGTTTGATGGTACCTTTACATTTGATTGGTAGTGTTTTAGTCAGTTTGGTTTATCATATCCTTAAAGAGCCACTCCGTGAGTTTTTGGAGTCATATATGCAAAACTCAATGGTGTCATTTGATCGCGAAGTATCGACTGTTACCTACAAGACACATTTCAAAGCTTGTTGTTTTTTTACAGTGACAATATGAAGGTAGAACGTCGCAATTATGATCGAAAACCGGACAGTGGCGCGCGTCAAATAGTCAAACGTAATTTTTTAGACTTATCTAAAACAACCAGGAGGGCAGTTAGGAGTTGATAGCGTTTGTTAAGTTATATAACTAGTATCCATGTATATTGGACGTGATATCTACACCTCTGTGCATTTATAAGGCTGTTTTAGAACGCCCCCCCCCCCTTTTTTGAAAATCAATGATAGATTCAAGTCAAATTCTGAACCCCAAACATAGTAAATCATACATAACGTAACACTAGCCTATTTGACTATTTGATAACTATCTAGGTATAAGCAAACTAAAACACCTAGGTTTTAGCAAACTATACCGTCTAGGTATTGTTACAACCAAGCTATAAGGCTTTCACGTTCATAGCGCTGATGAATGACTCCACTTTTCATTCTTGTTATATTTTATCTAGTGTGAGCTCTCATTTATCTAGTTGAAAAATCTAAATCAACCAAAATGTAACCCTCAAAACAATGTCTTAGCTGGGTCATATTTTAATCATGTGCTTATAACATCTATAAACGGAAATGTTCCCTTGAATTTCGTTTCCACAAATGTTACCCCGATAGGATTGTCTTTTTAAAATAATCGAAAACTATAGCCTCGCTTGTTTGTGTCGATTTTATTATTATCATTTAGAAGGATATGTAAGCTTTAACGGTTTATATGTATGATAAAACACTCCTAGTCGGATAACTACTGAGTGTTAAATATTCTGAACACAGAAAAGAGACGAGAATCAAGAAGATGTATTTTGTCAAATCAACACTTTTCTGTCCCAAAGTCAGGTTATGATAATTTACGATTTAAAATATTTTGCCAGACAAAATACCCGGTAGTAATTCTCTTTTAGGACTTGATTAGTTGTTTACCGGGTTTAAGCCACGGTGACAGAGTATTGAAAAGCAATTTATACCAAAGCAAACCCTTTCGAGAGCATGACAATTGAGATCTTAACGAGGGGAGAAGCTGTGCACTGGGTGAGTGAGTTGGGGTTTAACGTGTTTTGAACAATATTTCAGTTATTAAACACGTGGATGACAAGCATCCAAAAGAGAGTGGACAGATAAGGGAGAAAGGGATCGACGGGATGAGGGAAAAGACGGAAAGAAAGGCAAAGTGAGAGATAGAGAGCAGGTTTTAGAAGGACTCAAATTTGGTCTGGCTTCTACCCAGCGTGGGTGTCCCTACCAGGAGCATGTTAGCTCCAGCTGGCGTAGCTCTCAGGGTCTCTGAAGCACGCAAACCACCACACCACGATAGTGCGTGAGTTATTGTTTAACGCCGCTTGGGCAATATTTCAGCCATTAGCGGCGTGTCCACACCACGATAAGGTATTGAGTCCAGTGGTGGCTGTGCACTGGGAGTTTTACCACTGTGTGTTATGAGACGTTATCCTGATTCAAAGTAAATATACAACATTACGTCATTATAGCTTCTGTCGATTTCCTATTGATGTTTTTTTTTTATCATAAATATCTATTGTGCAAGACTGGGGTGAAGAATTGTGTTTTCCCACTAATGTACTAATTCAAATGAATCATTGTTTCTTACGAGGGTATAATTTAAGATTAAGATACTCAAAAGTTACATTTCGGGATCTTTTAAGTTATATCCCAGGGAAATGAAATGTAACCATGTGATTACATTAACTAGGTAGATGTTGTTTTAAATGACTACACTTCAACATGTGTTCCCCGAGCACTTGCGAATCTCAACTTACAACAACTTGGTTTCCTTGTCGTGTGCCTTGGTCAGTTCTTTGTCCCTTGTGGTGCTTGACCTACAATCACTTGTGTCGTCTGTCCACAAACATTTGGGTTCCTTGTCCAAAATGACGTGTGCTCTGTGTCCCCTAGGACCTTCTCGTTACCCTTATCCCGGAACAGTGGTTCTTTTTAAACCCCAACCATTTGTGTTCCTCGACTTCAAATGCTGTTGACACTTGTCCCGGAACACAAGTGTTCGTTAACCCCAACCATTTGTGTAAATTACCCCAAACATCTGTGTTCCTGATCCAGAGCACTCGTGTACTCGAACCCCGACCTTTTTTGTAACTTTATCCCAAAAACCTGTGTTCCTGAACCCCAACCATTAGTGTTACTTTACCCAAAACACCTGTGTTCCCGATCCAGAGCACTCGTGTTCCTGACCCCAAACACCGGTTTTCCGGATCAAGAGCTCGAGCACTCGAATCCCTAGTAGCTGTTGCACAAAGCACACGAATTTTGTCTTCTTCAACTCAATTCTTGAAAACAAGGATTATTGATCGATTCATCTGGAAAAGTGTATGTACATCTAATACTCATTTGATGTCAACATAAAAAGGACAGTACAACCAAGTGTTTTTGATGAAATCGAAGACATGTTCCCTTTTCTTGAAACATACAGCTAAATTTTGATCATCACAAAGGCACAAAAGACTTTCCACTCAATTCTCATCTCCAACAAAAATACCATGTTCATACTGTCCTTTTTAAAATGAAATTTTAATTGATCAGAGAATGTAGAAGAACTCATCTGCTAAGGGTGAGGTGAGGTGATTTAGAGTTCAACACCACTTTCTAGAGTATTTCACTTATATCAAGGCTGCCTGTATTAGTACTGTGAGAAATCATGCAACACCATTTGGTTAATCATTGCAGTGAAACCTGCATCTACTGGCTTGAACTAACGAAATTCAGTAAAGCATTGTAGAACAAAAATGACGACCCCCTGGCGGGATTCCCATCTGCTGAAGTAGTCATATGATTACCGGTATTTTTTTATACTAATCACACAGCTGAAGGATCCTCACTTGTACATGTTTGCAATTATCTCAATTTTCAAATATACACTGATCCCTGTAATGACATTTCAAGCAACATAAAAAGTTTATAATTAAGCACTTTTTTGCAAGTCAATTTGCAATATATAGCACAGTTGGTATTCTGGAGGAGACACCTTTATTTATAATATATATATTTATTTATAAAATTTGTCTCAAAATCCTTGTCTTACAGGCTCTTAATGCCAAGTACCCCTTTAAAGCCCTTGTGGCCAGGACAGAACCTGGTACAGGACATATTTTCTTTGAATTATTTTTTCTTTGAAGTTTTCACTTAATATTGTCATTTCTGCAATGATACTTTCATCTTTGTTTTTTCTTCCTAGTCAATATTCCCATTTAACCATGGTTGAAACCTTGGTAGAGTGAAAGACAGAGCTGAAGACTTTACATTTTAAATTGGACATAAAGGAATAACACAAGAAACGACTGTTAAAAATTTATTTCATGTGTAATCTTTCTCCAACCTGTAGCTGGCACCAACCACAGAAGAGGAGACGCAGAGAATTGACAACTAAACAAGAGATGCCATAAATTGATGGTGGCCCAGCACTCGGACAGACAGGTTCACTGACTGACTTACGGACACGGTTAGTACAGTTTGCAGTGACTCCACACAGCATGTGGTCCGTCCTGCCAAGCACAGAGCAGGTAGGTCGGGCGACACCCGCGCGGGTCACTATTGGAAAGGATGCTCCAACTAAAGATGACAGACTGATAATCTCTCAATCTATGGACTACACACAAGGGATGGACACAATAACTTAGTGGACTCGCCAACACATGAAATGAAGAGAATACAAAATGACTAAGATATATTACAATATTGCCATAAATTTTGATTGTTACAGTGTTTCCGTTCGGCCATATTGAGCCGCACTGTAGGCTTTGGGAACCTCCCTAGCTCCCAACCAAATAAAATATGCAGCACGCTATTATACAAAGCAAGACTTATAACAACTTCTTGTGGACTCTTCACAAAGCCATACAACACGTGAACAGAACTGAGCGCATTAGTAATGCAGCTATTTTACAAAGCATGGTCATACATCTTGCTTGGGTCACCATATGGAGTAAGTATGTACCTACGTACATTTTGAGCTACGAGTAAACTGTCAACTTGTGTTTACATTTCCTGCTTAACTTTATATTGTTGATGACATGAGTTACGTCAAGGGCAGATAACTCTGACCACTCACACCTTGTCGGTTGTTTAAAATGGGTTCTTCTCACAAGGTTTTCTTGTGGTGGAGCGCAATGAGCCGGATTAAAGTCGTCACTGAGGTAGATGAGGGGACAAGCCGCAATCTAATACGGGCGGACTGCGGGCTGGCCAGATTGGCGATTGGCAACTGTCTTGTACATATTTTTTTATAATATGGCAAGCGAGGCAAAAATTGGTAAATAAAAAATAATCTCGTATTGTTCCCAAGAGCAACCAAACTTATAAATACATACAATTTCTACTTCGATGTACATAAAATCTTTAAGAGTTGCACAACAGACGGGCTTTGAGAGCATTACGAGGGTTTCTTTGCCATTTCCTGACCATGACATCATGAGAAAGTTGCCAGCACTTTACAATGTATGGTTAAACAACAATGTTTATTTGCATGAAACATGAATAACAACGTACACAATGACTGAAACAGAGTGATGACAACTTTCAGCAAAATGTCTTTTTGTCCCAAACCTATTAGCACTAAAGCAGCTTTTCTGCACAAATTCTAATCTAGCAAATTTTGCACATTATGCCTTGAAAGGAGCTCTTGTAAGCACATTTTCAACACAAATAAACAATAAAATCCGGTTTTCCAAGAGTGAAGTTTAATCTTGATGTTGCAATATTGAGGCATGATCCTCCACGATGGATCTTATAATAGTTGAAGGGAAATGATATGCTATGTATTTGTTTGCTTATCTGTCCATGAGGCGGCTCAGGAACCACATAACACATGGTCTCTGGATGGAAAAAGTGAAATATTTACAAAGGGGAGTTAACTCTTGTATGCATCAATGATTTATGGTGATGAGGTGTTAATTGGGCAAACGGATTTTATGTTGTGTTGGGACAAATTGGTCAGTCAACTGTGCCAGATCGCAGTCCGAGGATACACCAAAGGGGGACCCAGGCATGATGTTTACAGATCTAATGATATCAAGTGGAACCACATCTAGTTGCGGTACGTGGCCCTCAATGAGAACATGCGTAGGTAAGTTTGACTTACGCATCCTCCCATGCCGAGGGGCGTCGGGGAATACCATGAGCAATGGACAGGTTACACTACATCGTGAACGTAACATATCGTCACATCACATATCCTACAGTTTGTTGGTTTTTTAAAGATAAAAAGGGAAAACAAAGAGGCATTTAAATTTGTTTTTTTCTGCCACATCCTATGGCAATATACTTGCAAGTTATTTAACAACTGTACTCCACCAACATGAAGATAAATAAATATAATTACAAGTTGTAACTTTACACAATCAGATCCTTCTTCAATGTACACAATGAATGAAACGACACTGTGATACCAAGGTCGTTGTCCCTTCTGGGCAGTAGAAACCCTCCCCCTGAATTATCTCCCTTGCTATCCCGCCCCTTTAACTACCATCTAACCATCAAACCATCCAGACTCTTAAGGACATCCCAACCTCCCCATTCATGAAAATGTTCTGATCAAAAAGACTTTGAAATTGTGGTTTCTGCCCCATGAAACAAGTGGTTTGCATGTTAAAACACATCCAATCAAAATCCTCAACCCTCCCTATGAATGATACATTCCACCCTAGAAAAACCCTTTGGACTCATGATATGTCCAAGTGAGATTGCAATTCATGATTTTCGTATCCTCCCATGAAAGTTCCAAAAGGAAAATTAAAACAAATTCTATCACACACTTCTTTAAAATTATCAAATGCATATTCAATGAAATGAATGAACAAGACAATTTATCTTTGTTAATGAAGATATATCCCAGTCCACCAAGGGAGCTAACTCTGTTTCTCCTTCCTGGGGAGAGCTGGGAAGGCGACAGCTGCGGAGCGCCATCTTCTGGGATTGTTCTGTGTCACATGTACGGAACGATCTTCTAACCAATCGGAATCCCAGTTTGAAATGAGAATCAGGACACCATGGTAACGTGTGACGAACACCAATCACTGCCAGTTAGCAATCAAGTTTGAGGCTGTCGACTAATTCAAGTCATAGTCAATAGGTGAGATTGCCACTACCATTTCTTTCCCCTTTCTGAATGAATGTCCCCATATCCACCCTTACCAGTTCATTCGATCGATCGATCGGCTTGCTAAAAGCAGGCCAGACTGTCCTGAAATAAACCGAAAGTGCAATTGGTCCATTACAACGGAAATATGAGATATCGGCAGTTAAATGGTTCGTTAGATACGAGAAGCCAAATACACTTTACAGACAAAATTTAAAGCAAAGGCTTTATAGTTCCACTACAAAGTTGCAAAGAAATTCCATGAAAACATTCAATCAAAGATTTAAATTTAAGCTGGTACGCCTCTCAAAATCAACCAACACTGGTGAGGATTAAGAGCTCGGTGTCAAACATACTACAACAAGTTTACTACATGTTAATAAGAAGAACTAAAAGAAATGAAATAATCCAAACAATTTTACTGCCAGACCTTACAAAGAGTTTTGAAATCAAACAAAGTTTCAGAAAGCGTCTCCGTTAGAAGACAAGTAGCTGATGGAGTACAGTGTTAGATTTGCCAACAAAACATTCCATAAGTCGCAAGAACAGACTCGTACTATGCACAGCAGTCTGTCATACATCGACATGGGTTTAGCCTTTATATATGGATATATAATATAGGTATATATATTTTGATCATTGCAATTTTGTCAAATTGGTGGAAAAATATTGTGATCAATGGATATTTGGAGCATTGTGTAGACTCCAGTTTAGTGAGTGAGCACTGGCAGTATAATAACTCTACTAGGTGACTAGCACATGAGAGAGCGAGAAAGACGTCAGCATCAGTCCGTCAGGCTTCCCAAAGCACACCAACAAAAACTACACTCGTCACATGCTCGCCAAAAGTCAGGTGGAAACAAATCAAATTTGGAATACGGTCGGTTGACCCTTTGCTATAAAGCTTGGAGAAAAACAATACAGAACTAGAACATCTCGATGCTGCTACACGACCATGTTGCGTCTTCTACAAACAAAATCTCAACCTGTCGACTAGCAACTATTTACATTCACTTAGATAAGGGCTGCATCCACGTGTTTGATTTCGTCGATACGACGGTCAACCTAGCTTCATGACGCTGAGTACGGATTTGCATTAGGGAACTGCACAAACATAAATAAACACACTCACATGAAAAGTAGAAATAAAGGACAGAGATGCCCAGGGGAAAGCTTGAACATAGGGCAGCCCATATCAAAATATACAAAAGCCACATAATCCATTGTTTAAAATGACCATGTGCAATCAGAAATATAATAACAATGAGCTGGCTGTGACCGCGGGTTTGAGTCTCCCAGTCGACCTCGAAGTAAGGAAGTGTTGAGGTCAGACTTAGAGACTCGGCCGGTGGTACAGTCGCATATATATAAATATATAACAAGTCACTTGCTCGGCATACTGGCTCGTTCGTTCTCTCGCTCACTCGCTCGGTCGGTCGTACGATCTTTCACTCATTCATCCTGCTTCCACAGTGGAGTGGGCTCTAGTGCACCAGTCAGAGAGAATCAAGCTTGTGGAGCACAGAGTAAGAAATAATCTTGAAGCCAAATGCTACTTTATCAAGGGTTCCTCGCACTGATTCGACTGACTTGCTTCTACGCGATTGGTCGAGGGAGGACCTCACCTGGCTCGTTCAGCGGGGCTACAACGACAAGGAACATCGTGAGGATATCTCTGATAGGCAGAGTTGGTCCCGTAAATGTTAATAGTTATGGCAGGCGGGACCATGAGATTCATTCTGAGTTAATACTTAAAGGTTGGAGATAGACATATAGGCTTGTGAGCTGCTGCTTCCATCCTCATTGACACGCAGGCTAGCACTAGTCGATGAGTAGGATTAACATGGCTATGGGTTATGAACTATGAATGTTATGCTAGACAAACAAACCTTCTGCCTCGACGTGTGCATCCAGATCCAATTTCCCCTTCCTCCACCGACAGTGCAAGAGCCCAGCTAATCTACTCCCATTGCAAACTCAAATACTGGCATTTATAAGTGTTTTGGCTAAGCATAGAAGACATGAGGAAGACATATTCAAAAGACATAATTAACCCCTTCCCATCCCAGTTTGGCAAACACACCAACATGATTAGTTCCTGCAGTGCTGACAATTGAGGCAGAAGGTTTGCAGAGTCAAGGCTAGGCGCAAGCCTATGAGTCATAGAAACAGCACACAGTCTCTCAGCCAATCAGGTGGGGGGTCAGCGGGTCGCGGACAATCGGACGGAGGTTGACGAGCCCGCACGAGATAAGTGAGGCCCTCTGGAGGAGGAGGCTGAGGCCAAGGCCAGACCGGCATGCAGTTTCACAGGGCAGAACACGGTACAGTACTGTTAATGTTAAGTTGAAGCAGAGATGAGCTACACAGTAGACTACTGCCAGCTGCATTGGCTTGAAGACTATTTCTTCATCAAACAATCCTGATGTCTCGACCTAGCGCTTGGCTGTCCAGTTTGACACAGGTCTGGCTACCTTTGGAGCACATAAGTTTATCCAAGCAAACTAATCATAGAGTAGGAGCAGTTAATGAGATGAAGGGGCAACTGAAACATCTACAAGTCTCTACAGAAACAATACAGGCTCTTCAGACACTGTTTTCTGACTTCGATAAGAGGTGAGGTGACTACTTCCTGTTCATGCGCAGTATCTACCATACAGAAGCAAGGGCAATCTAAGAGCAACTAAAAAGGTCAGACCAAGTTCAAGGTCACAGACCAATGTGTCATACTGGGCAGCCTTTCTTTGACAGTTTCACTACCACTCGTAGAAGACTCCAATCGCGTCCATTAGACTAACATATAAATAATAGAATAATTTAAGTTTATTGCATGAAATATTCTGGTTGGTCGGTGTCTTTTTCAAAGCGTTTTGCCTCCTCCTGCATAGATTCTTTAATCTTTAGGATAGCGGCAGATTCGTTTTGCTCCTGAAAAATCGTAAACATCAAACATTGAGATAGGCGACGAACTAGAACATGCTGCAATGAGTGTTAATGAGGTATGATATGGCTTACGATGATGCCGCCTCCAGAGGGAGCGATGAATCTCATGCGATGATTGGTTGACCTGGTCTCTCAGGCCTACCGCCAGCCAATGAGCAGGCGGCAGGGAGTGACAGAAGCTGTCAAGCCAATGGGCTGAGGAGCTCGAGAGGTCGAAGGTCGACAATGGGCAAGTGGCAGGTGAGCGACCATGGCAGACCAGCATGAAAGACTTGGTTAGACGATATAGTCTGGTTACCATTTCCATCATCAAGATTGTTTGAGAGGGAAGCAGTTCTCATTTCAAAAGATCAGATCAGCTAAGTCAACAGGCAGATGCTCTAGTTAGAAATGAGGAAAATAAACAGAAAGAGTTTAACAGAAGCGGCAGGCAGATTGATCAGAGGTTGCATGCAATGCCCCGAAACCATGTTTAGAGAAAGTGAGAGAAGAAGCTGCTTTAGCCAGAAGCAAGGGGAGTAACTCTGGTCAACCCAGCAAGCATTCAGCGAGCGGCGGGCAATTAGACGACCTCTGTGCCACACTCAGACTGGGCCGCAGGTCGAGGAGCGAGAGAGGTGAAGACAAACGAGGACGTGTACTGTACGTGCTCACAATGCCAAGTGACTTACGTTATCCTGGTATCCCGGCAAACCGTACGCGCCCATGTCCGATGTGCTGACTGGAGGCATGTCTTCCCGCGGCGTCCCAGGTCCGTTAGCTGGAGAGTTTTTCATTCCGTCCATCTCACCTGCAGCAAGGAATGGAAGGTAAATAACATACACCAACTCTTAACACATTGCTAGTCTGTCAAGTAATCTAGCGGCTTCTCTTACATCTAACCAACAAGCATTACTCTCTTGCCATGGTCTCAGAAAGCGACAGCATTACTTTAAGAGCTGTAGTCACATTCATCTTCAACATTACATCAAATGTTTTAATTAAGATTCTCAAGTCAAATATTTCCACCTTGTTGCATAAAAAACTCTTTTCTCCTTCTAAGAACGTTTATTCAACTTATTTTAATCAAGTCATTCATTTCATCTCTAGTGTCTGTAAAAATATTTTCACATTGACACTTAAGAATAAAATTCTTTGGACAAACAGTCATTCATTTCATTTGAAGCATCTGCAAAATTTACTGGCCATGTAATTAATTGTGCTGAAACTAGAAGAGTTACCTTGGTTAACTCTCTTGGAAGTGTTACTCCCGCACTCACCGTTCATAACTGGCGGCATGTCGCCTGGTCCCATTGGGCCCATTGGACCATCCGGTCCCCCCATAGGGAACTGTAAACAGTGCTATCAGATCATTATGTAGGTATGAGTAGCCAGTCCAAACAGATTTGAAAACATGTCATGTGAATTATTTCAAAGGTATTTAGTTAAGCAGTAGATAAAGGTTGGATATTCGATGATTATTTTGTCAATAGAAACTTAATATTACCATTTAGATTTGTTTTACAAATTACTATGCAAAACAGTAATATACTTGTATTGCTTTATCTTTTGCAGAGTTTTTGTAAATTATACTGATTTTAAAAATCTGGTTTTAAATTCACAGAAAAATGTTTGATCTTTAAGATTTTATTAATTGAGAATGAGCATCAGCATCAACTTACCCCTGGCATTCCGGGCATACCGCCCGGCCCCGGCTTCATCATACTGTACATCCCGTCAGAGTTACCCGCGTCTGGCGCTGAAATGCAAATACACATGCATTACTCTATATGATTTTGGCACCTTCAACCTCACGAGTGCTATAACCCGCATAAGAAATCCGAATCTTAATCAAATTCTAACAAAAGCATGAACATTTTCTACAAATTGACTTGGTTGACAACTTTGGTCGGTTTCACCATTATCGCAAATTCATGGACTCGATTCATCATGAAGATTTTGGATTCGTCCCTGGTCAATTTTTGGTAATCGACTCATCATGAAGATTGTAGATTTGGACCCACCATATTACACTCGCAGGTTAAGGGTTAATAATTCAAGAGATCCTACCTTGTGGACTGGGCATGATGGGTGTGCCTGGAGGACCCGTTACTGGGGGACCCTGGAACCAAGATAGTCATCCTTTAGATACATATAGATACAATGATATAGTGTCTTAAAAGTGTACCATGTTGATACAATGGTCAAGTGTATTTGAAAAAGTCTACTAGACAAAACAACTTGATAACTTTCATGATTGATATTTCATCAGTTTATATGTCAATGAAAATGCATCAATATTTAGAATATTAAGACTTATATATAACTTAATGACTATTTTGAGCCTAGTGTCAAAGGTTATCACATTCAACCGGGTGATGTTGCCCAATTTACTTACATTATAACTTCCGGGAGATGCTGATGAGTAATTCAACTGAAAACAAACACAACCTCTGATGAACTTCAGATAATATCAATAAAAGTATTTAATTTCAACGTGCAAGTAATGATGAATGACTTTCTAGTTTCTTGGAGATGCTCAAGAGCTCTCCTTTAGAATTGAAAATATTGTATCTATACTCAAAATTCATACAGACCAACTTTCTAGTCTCAATGAAATAATTAATGATTTCAAAATTGAAGGTCTCATCTTGTTAGTTTCAGAACTTAAATCTTTAGAAAATAATTTTTTGATAAACAAAGTTATTCATGGATATCTCATTATATGGGAACTTGTCTGTTCATAATCTGTTCAAATGTCCCACAGACAACCACACCAGGTAGTTTAGCTGTTGTACTTACTGATGATGATGTGGGCGGCCACGGTCTGTTCCCCTGTCCCCCTGGTCCCCCGGGACCCCCTTGCCTATAAAAGAACAAATATGTTATTAATTATCATAATAAATCTACCAAGCACTGTTAAGATAAGTATTACATTCACATTAACAGATCTTTATTTAAAATTATTTTAGCACAGACGATATGCCTACATGTAAACATTTCTATATTTCAACATTAAAATTTAAATGCTTTGTCAATTCGAGAAAGAATTTTACAAAAGCTTCAAATCAAGGATAGATTTCTAGTCATCTCAGCAACCATCTTGGATCCGTTTGCATACAAATTCAAAAGTACTGGTAATTTGAAATCATATTTTCTGTAATTTTGATGATGAAATGAAATTTGAAAAGATTCTTTACAATATCATAGTCAAAATTGTCCCTTGAGTTCGTAATCAAAACATTTATGATGTACTATGTCATTACTGAGGCCCCAAAAGTGCTTCATATTCATTGATTGATGATTTAGGATGATTTTACTGCTGCTTCATTAATGAGCTGAACAATTAAAATTGTGCTTAGAAAGTTCACTCGACTTACATTGACATTGGCGGCATTCCCCCTGGACCCCCAGGGCCCATACTGGAGTTTGGAGGGGGACCCCTCATACCCCCATAACTTGGTAACGAGTCGTAAACCTGAAAAACATTTATACATAGTTGTTATTATGATAATAATCAAAAACTTTAACATGAAAGTCAATTCTTAAGTGTTTATTACTTTGTGTAAAAAAATGTTATCACATTACAGCAATGTTGAGAAAATAACAACAAATCTCAAAACAAAATCTTTTCTAAAATCAGAATTTGAGGGATCTATGTAAATTCAGTTATACCACCGCATACCCCTATAGTCAATTAATTTGTCAGTCAAATCTTCTGGTAATACATTTCTTTTAGGAAAATCAAGACAATGCTGGAAAATAAGATCAAAGATTTGATGATGTGACACCAGGTTACGTATGCGCTCACCGGGTTCATGGGTCCTGGCATCCTTCCGCCCGGATGTGGCATCCTCTGCATCGGTCCCATTCCGGGGTGACCTGCAAGAGTTGCCTCCCTTTAGTTATTCATTTCAATTCATCGTTCGTGTAAAACTACTGTTCTCCTGATAGATATATTACAAAGACCAAAGATAGAAATATTACAAATACTTGAAATATCAATGTGTCTGAAGTTGAAGATCTATCATAACGATTTTGTCTATCATTATAAGGAATTTATAACATTGACATAAAGATATTTCAAATGAAATGTCACGCTAGTCTTGACAAGCCAGCAAGTGAGTTAATGTGAAAACCCTTTTAAAAAGCCCAAGAGTTCACATAAATCCTGTATTTACACAATGGCACAAAGAGATCTGGGGAATTATAGCCAGTAACATGGGTTGCTACATATTTGTAATGTCTGCTTGTAATTCAATAGCATTGAATTTGGGAAGTTAAAGCTAGATGCCTTGGTTGTTAGTTTTTAAACTATGAGCTGTGAAGGATGTTGATTAAGCTATAATTGTGTGCGCAGCTATTTACATTTGTAAAGTCTGCCCAATAACATCAAATCCTCAACTCTTTCAATGTTAAATTCAGAGATAAACCATTTCATAGATCATTTGACAAGAATTACATCTTAACAAATAATCAGATATTTGTCTTGTCTATGGCTAGATGACCTGGAACATTTCATGACCAGCAGGAAAAGAATTAAAATAAAAGGAATTCTTTTGACAGAAAGCAACCAGAAGTGTTTTTAAAAAATACCTTTATCTGTACTGGCAGTTTATTGGTAAATTTGTATGTTATTGTCAAGTTAATTAATAAGTTTCTCTTGGAGTAGCTACTAATGTTTACCTTATACACAGCACAAGTATAATATCTAAATTCTTGTCTTGCTTGTCCCATCACTGCCTGACAAACACAGCAACAGTGTGGACTGCGAGAGAAGCAGACCTGACATCCCATTAGGAGTCACACAGGCACAAAATGACATCCCAAACTCTATTAAATAGTGAAGCCCCCCTCTGAGTAGGGTGGAAGCTATTAGCATGTGAATGGGTTCCACTGAGGAACTAATTCTTCTGGAAATGATATCGAAATCCTATTGATCAGACCTCTCCCGCTGACAAGTGTAGCAAAGGCTTTGAAGTGATTCCGTGATCCCGACAAAAAACTGAGTGGGCTTCTATACGGCCCAATCAATGGCAAACACTCCACATGATGCAAGTGTATACACCTTCTCCTGTGTAAGACGATAACCCGGCATATCATTCAAGGAATTTGAGTACTTCTATCCCCCCATTTCATCGTGTTGGTTGATTGGGAGAAGCTAATCCAATGCAAACCAATTAGGCTATGCGTTGACATTCCAAGATAAATGAGTTCCCTCTCAGCTACAGAGAAATGAGAGAAGAGAGGAGTCTCTCTAAGTCAGCTGGTTTGGTCGGATACATGTGAGCAGTCCGGCCGGTGTCAGTCTACCTGTTCCTATCCTGTTAAGATTTATCAACAAGCTTTCAAAGGCAGCACCGAGTAAGCTTCCAGTGGATCCACTCACGAACAAACAGACACGGTCTCCCAGCACTAGCCCGGTAACCAGGTATGTTTACATCTGTTCAGGGCGCAGGTTGGTCCCTAATCGACACTAATCCCTCGCTACCAACAGGACCTGGCCAAGTCTTCCTGTGATGTCAGAGTTGCACATACCCTACATTAAACATCACCAGTCCTTACACATCAACACTGCTGTAGACAGGCTTTGAGTTTCAGTTTACAGCAAGGATCTTTCACTTTGACATGAGTTGAGAAGGATATTTTACTGAGCAGACATGAGATGAAGGCAAGATCTGTGGCTAGACTCTTCGAGTGAACTATTATTTGTTGTGTGATTTTCTTATCGACATACGAGACTGGCTTGATGCAACAGTTTGAAGAAGATTAATTCCCGAAACAGACAGCACATCTGGTTGATGGTGCCGTTATATGTCGACCTCTTGGCCCGACTCTCTATATATGTACACCTACCTGCCAGCTCAATCCAAGCAGGCAACTGACCAGATACTTAGAAACATTTGCCATGTCACCTTCCTCTTAAAATTCATTAACATTTACAGATAACCAAGTCAAATACATGTAACTTGTAGTGTGTGAATATTTGGGACATTACACAGAAAAAGGAAATTGTTTATGTGGTGACATTTTCTTTTCCCCCGAAATGCCATACCTTGGCAACTTGCTAGAATGTTTGCAAACATCTGCCATCTGTACACTATGACATGTTAAGTTGCAGTTAACGAGGTCTGACATGTCTTCTTTCAATGCAGATGTTGAAGACAAACGCTTGTCATCTAGTCCAAAGTAGCCATTACATGAGGTGAGACTGCAATTAGCTGATGTTGGACCAAGGTGCTGCCATCATTAGGACAAGCAGAGTAATGAGATTGAGATGTGCCCAGAGGTGATCCATTCGACTTGACACATCTGGGGTCCTCACCTCTTGGACATGACAGGGAAGTACCAGACGTTCTACACTTGCATTACTACTAGACAAGCTTCGATCTCAAGGGTGGTGGGAAGAACTTCTATCTGCACATGACGGCATGAATGACGAACATGGTTGACCGATGTCTGTGCTGTATTTTTTCTTGGATACCACACGTTCTAGTCTTTTGACAGACAAGTTTCCATGTTCAGAGTTTGAGCGACCTTCACCTGCCACACGTGAGTTGCAAAGGTAGTGTATTATTTTTTCTTCTTTGATATTCCAAGTATTAAAACTTCATAGGATTGTTTCACAGTCTCTCTCACATAAGAAAATTTTAATCCAACATTATCATAGGTCCTCATGAATTAATATGAAAGTTTGGTTTCCATGGATTTAAGTTATAAATTGAGCGACTTCAAGAGACATGTGTTTGAAAGGATGCAGAAAGTATGCCCATGATGACAAGCACCTGTTACTTGTGTGTACAGTAGACAAGTGTTACACTGATGTTTATTTCTTTTTGCTCACTTGTGTTAAATACTCATTCCAACACTGCTCAACATAGCGATTGTACTAGTCAAACAAATGGTAATAAAGCCAGTCATTCACACAATTTCCATTCATCTACATCAAACAAAGGAAATAACATACGAGTAAGATAAATTGCGAAGCATTTTTACCAGCCTTACACCATTTTAGGATTTAAACCACTCTTATGATGTCAATAGCAAACATGACCTCATAATGTTTGCCAGAAGTGCGCAACTCTATGACATCTATGTAAGCAATAAACCTACAACAGACTTGAGCAAGCAAACCATCAGTCTAAGGAATTAATACCATCCATAGACAGATAACAAGCCAGCCTCTTCAGCAATCAGAGCTGTATGAAGTAGTAGCAGTGTCCAGACCCAAGTCAACGTTTCAATGTCCAAGGTGTGTACAGAAGTGTCCAGACAGAAGAAGTGTGTAACTAACCCAAGAGATTCTCCTCCAATCCACTACACTGCTGCTTGGATCTATGGATAGCCAATCTACATTCAATTTCCTGAAAGATCCATTGTTCACGTATCTGGATCCAGAAATGACATTTCCCTGCTCAATATCAGTGAGTACAGATTTTCCTTTAAGATTTACGAATGAATGGGTGTAAATGTCTAGTGATCTGCTGCAGACCTATTCTCTTGTTGCTCTAATAATGTACTTCAAACACGTACAGCACATTGCTGTTGTGACTATTACAGACATAGGTAGACAACCAGGCACACGATTCTTAAAATCTAGGAGTTCTCGACTGTTCAGCTAACAACAGCCTATATTCCCTTTGTTACTTCCCTAAACTTGCAACTAATTTACTAACTACTTTAATAACAATTTACCATTTACAAAGATTTCTAAAATACACATTATAGATGTTTGTGTTGCAAGTTTAATAAAGTTGCCATTGTGTGGGGGCAAAAATCACTGATGAAAAGTATTAATTATATACATATATTCAAATATTTGGAAACTTTAACACTGTCAACTACAAGCACTAATCCAGAAATTGAATACAGTAGGAGATAAAAGGCTATTGTGAAAATTCAGTTTACATCTTGGGTGGAATTTGATACTGACAGTTGATATTTGCAACACTTTGAGAGTCAATAAATCAAGTATTGCTATAAAACTACTGAACATAATGATACAAGGTTTCACACAATCTTATTAAATCTCTTCGGGTATTTATTACCAGAGAAAACTACAACCATCAGCTTCTAGTAAGGCTGAAAATAATACAAGAAATCAAATCTGTTTAAACTTGGAAAATCAACATGAGGGGAGATATACGGTTGACGATATCCAACAATGTTTTCAAGATGATTATTTACCATAGGGAGAAAGCATGCACCCTTTTGAGGTATGCATTGCAATGAAACCCATCGTCGTCAAGAGATGAAAGATACCATTGCATCTGGGCACAAGTAAACGTGTCACTCAGTTTCTTACGTGATTTCAGGCATACAGGGTTCACCTAGATCACCACTGTGAATCCTGTATTTTGCTGATCAATTGCATTCTTCACAACAAACACTCAAGTATACAAATATCCTGTCAAGAGACAAGTGCTAACACTGCAACAGTGAGAAGTCCTTGTTTAGCTTGGGCAATATTTCAGCCATTGCGACATGAACATTGCAACAAAATTTATCTGCTCCCTGGCTTGAACATAGGAACTCATTTGATGCACATCCGTAGCCAGATTACATCGGAGTGCATACATTATACACCTTCTCCTAGTCAAGATCAAACATATGGACGCCGAGCATCAAGTACATATAATTACTCTTCCCGAACAGGAAAGCTAATTACTGTTTTCAAGGGAATTCATTAGAATCAAATTCTCTTCTGGCAGGAGTTATTAGGTATTTCACATTGTGCGATAACATCTGATATCACATCTTTTGAAGGCATAGTCTATGATGTACGTGGAGTTATTAATGTTGCGGCTCGGTTACAAAGCCATACATCACCGGTGATATCTCGCATTCTCCTGGTGAATCGGTGTCCAATCAGACTCCCATCCAGTCCCTGCAGACTACTCATTAGTTCTCAAACACACATCAAAAACATCACAAGCACAACTAATGCTTGTTAAATTTCTTTGGTGTACAAGACAGCTCACTCACTGCTGTGCTGTGTACTGCAGAGGAGAGGCAGAGACAGGTTTACTACACACATGGGCAGCATACAGCTGCTTTTGTAGGGGGAAAAGATCACAGACAAGAATTGTTAAGACAATAGTGACTGGATATGTAAAAGAACTTTGTAACTTCAAGTTTGTATGCGAGAGAGGGAGAGATTGTGTTACTACACACATGGGCAACATACAGCTGCTTTTGTTGAGCAAGTTTTTACAGGCAATTGTTAAAACAATAGTGACTGGATATGTAACAGAAGTTTGTTACTTGAAGTTCTTATGCCATGAGCCTACAGTTGGAAATAATGGGACTGACTATACAGCTGCTTTTGTAAAGTCAAGTCCTTACCAATGAGAATTATGACAAAAGTGACTGGTTTCAGAACTTGCTCTGCTGAAGTGGCAAGGAGGATATGGCTAGATAAATGGTATAGCTCAGTATTTGAGAGAATACAAAGCTGCTCAGAGCTCAGCAGTATTTCTATGCAGCCAAGATCAGTATTGTGTTTATGACAACACTGACTGGACACGCAATACTTCATTTCTACAAGGTGCTAAGCAGAGGAGAGGAGGGATGAAGACAAGCAACTTCAGGGACATTAATCTGCTCCTACAGTGTGCATATTCTGTGTAAAATGAGATTTCTTCAACCTAGTGAGAGTAGCTGGATAACCTTATGAATCTTGCGGACATCGATCATATAGAAAAGCTGGTTTTCTTTCACTGATATGAAGTGTCTGTATTACCCTAAAAAAATATTCAATTTTGGAAGACAAAGAATCTACAAGTTGAAGAACTATGAGGGATAGCATTGATAAAAGAAGTCGCCATTTCCACAGCTCCAGGCTTGTCAAGCATTTTCAAGGTAAGTATATTCATTATCTCCTGCATTACATGGTACATATGTGGAAATGGTGGCAAAGGTTCCACAGTGCAGACATACTCTACAGCAATGTATCTGCACTACCTGCCTGTATCGTTACAAAATCATGTTCTAGATAATAATGCTGCCACCACCTGTCATCCCAACACCGGCACTAATGGAGGCAAACTTCTTATGCATGCTAAGGTATCAGGGCAGCCTTGCCAGCCAGTAATCATCTGTCATCCCCAGGTCCTGTAATTCCATTTGGACTGTAGTGTGATCAGTGACACTACAAAGGAAGAGTTTAGCATGTGGATCACAGGGGGGAAACAGACCAACAGACGGACTGGTTCTTGGAGCAGGAGAAGCTGTGCAGGAAGAGGTAGATCACAAGACATGGAGGGGCCGGACTCTGCGACTCTGATATAAACCAACATAAGGAACTGGACTTCAGATGAGAGACAGAAACACTGCACATCCGACTGAAAGCTCTGAGGACTCCCAGGAGAGGAAGATCACTCGAGTCCACTGTTTACCATTGCAGGTTAAGAGAAAAACAGCCCGTGATGAACTAAAGAGGTCTCTTCAAAAGTGGACCAGAAATTAACAGAACTTTATCGTTTATATGGGTGAACTTTTTCTTCTGTATTCAGAGTAGCTATGTTCAGGTACAGTTCCTCAAACTAACAGTCATATATGCAATCCTAGATTGCCTCTCAACAGTCACGCAAAATAAACACTTGAGTGATAAATTTCCTACCTGACAAATACAACTAGCTTTTCAAAGATAGCTAAATTTGTTTTGAGAGAAGTTCAAATATGCTTTTTTGTTATGAGGATCAGATTATATAAATGTCATGTTACATTGTCATAAGAAAATAATGTTACTTAGGCATGTGGACAGATTTTTTCTATCAATTCACAAGATCAAACAAATGCTTAATAAATACTATGTCTCAAATTCCCTTTAACAAAATAGAGAGGCAAGTTTAATTATCTCCCTTGGACAAGATAGACATGTTGAATTATCTCCCACTGACCAGATAGACCACAAGAGACAAGTTGAATGTAGAGCCTGACGGTAGTGACACATGACAGACAGTGCTGATATAGAGAGGAAGTTATTCCCCAGCCTGTACTGTGATAGATGACAGGGGCAAGGGATTATCTGTACTATCAAACTGATAGCTGGGACATATCAGTGTTATTACCACTGTCAGAAATATCACTAGATGAGGGCATTAGCACGTCAACGACATTAATAACAGTCAATAATTGAAAGAATTTGTGGCTGTTATTACAATCAATAGCTTTTCACAGCGGGACTAACTTGGAGCAAAGTCTGCTAAAATTGACTCAGTTGAAAAATTATGCAAAGGATCGGTCCTTTATCATGGAGGACATTACAGGAGATTACATGGCTACATAACTTAATTCAATTCCATTCACACATTTGAGCATGTCATTACAGCGAACACAAGAGACAAGCCAACAGATGCTCACAAGGTATTTCTTATCTTACAAAAGAACTTGGGACAATGCTGCTCGTGCATGCCTGATGAAAAAAGCTGAGAAAATAGGAGGGAAAACTGGTTTCAGGATTGTTTAACTATCCCCCCATACTGCACACAGGACTTTCATCTTTTCAGAGGAATTTACCACCTTACAACCCATGCGGGTCAGATTTGATTGAATTCAACAAAGCAAGAAATATTCAATTTAAAAACAGACTCTACAGAGTTATGCATTTAATTCATGCTGATATCTGACCAGGAAATTCAAGCTCTCTTGCAAAGGAATGATATATGTATCCATGAGCCCATCCATTATCCACAGAGATACTGTTTGTCAAAAAATATATTTCCAGTTACGAGTTCATACAAATACCCGACAAGCGCAAGGGTTCAATGATGACAGCAAGAGAAGGAATTTACCAGAAATAGTATTGATATTTCCCTTTATATTTCATGACAAATTCGGATACAGACATTGGAATCGAAATACAAAACTTGTGAATAGAAAGCAACTTCACTTTGGCAGTTGCAAATGGAGGAATTCATGAATCCATCCAACCATCCCTCCCCTCCATATATCTGAGATACGGTGTGTCAACCAATATAGGCCCGCAGCTATTACAGACACACTATCCCACTCTCTGTAATGAAAGACTTCTCGCATATAAAAGCCCACTGCATTTCTACTTGCAAGTATCTCAGAAAGACGATCTCCCACTACATCAAAGTCTTCATTTGGTGATCAATGAATCTGCTGCAATTGATGCAGGTAGTTATATTTTACTGCAGTTTGACAAGCTCGCCCTCGAGCTGAGAGAAACATGCTCCCAACAAACTCGCTTAATTGCAGTTGTCGGGTGAATAGCTGCAGAGCCTGGCAACAAATCATCGTTGATAAATTAGAGATAAAAGTTCACACATGATTAGGCAAGGACTTGATGTTTAATATCAAGACAGCGGAACACAAGCGAGGACGTGTAATCTGCCTCGAGTAGTAAACTTGCCAACAGGATAAACATGTGCACTACACGGCCTAATGCTTGTATCAGTGGTTAAGAAGTACATTATGCTATCGGGGGAGAAACGCAGAATTTGTGTACAATGCAAGGAATTCTGGAGCTATGTAGTACGGACAGATTTGTGAACATGACATGTGCCAGTGTTTGTATGGGAAGATTCATGGGCAAGACTGCTTTCAGTGGTCTATGGTCGGTGCACAGTACAGGAGATGAACTGTGAGAGTGTTGGATACCCAGAAGAGTCAGAACATGCATGAAAGGACACAGGGAGAGCTCCTGCTACATGTCCTCCAGACCAGTGGAAACAAAAGGTAAGTACATCCAGTGAATTAACATGAATCCTGCTTGTTTATTCAGTGATATGTGGGTATACTGATTGACAGGCCAAGGCGTAGTTAAGACAGGCTACCTAGTGTACTGTACGAGCCTTGGGTCATAGGACAAGGCAACCATGAGACTCGCGTCAACCCTAGTGTCAATCTTCTACTTTACACTGAGGCATACAGATCTCACTCAGATTCTGTTCTGTGTTGTAGATATCACTGCAAAAATTACCATATGCAGTATTGGAGCTTCCGATCAAAAGCCCTAAGGTTACTTTAGCGTGATTTGGCTGTTAAAGTTACCCTTAGAGGCCAAATGAGTCTTACAAGTAATACAATGTACAATGCTTGAATTTGTGAACTGCAATGGCAAGTGTCATAACCCAAACTTGAGATAACATTTTCTTAACAGAAGCTATTTGTGTAGGATGTGGACTGTACCAAACAATGCCATGATTATGTACCCAAATGTCCCTGTACACATGGAATGCATGTGTAGTGTGCCTCAAGATTTCTCTGCCAGGTTCAGCAAGTACAAATCAACAAGAGCAATGGTATGGCGGTTCATCGAGTACAAAACGACTGTTTGAAGGGTTTATCTAGATTTACACCTGTTAACGACCTGCATCTACCTGACTACACTGCAGACAAGCACCATTAACAATACCTGCATAGAGTTGCCAGGGCCTACATAGGCCTGTTGGACGAAAGGGAATGCAAGTTGACTGAAGTTAGGACTAAAGATTGCCTTAGCAAGAAAAGGGAAGTATGATGCAAATGGAATAGGTTTCTTCCATAGGATCCATACTTGTGCTGACAGTATTGGGCAAACATCTGGGTACCATCACTACATGTAAATCGGTTCTGAGTAGTCTGTCTGCCAATTAAAGTCCAACAACTCTTCATGATAATTAGAATACGGAAAATGACACGTGCACACTGTCAGATCATGCCGACCACCACCTATATACTATTGCTGGATGCATAGACTACATGTCTTACAGTGGGATCAACAGTGGAGACCCCTTGACCTCCACTACATTAGAGTGGATTATCTACTGTCCATTATCCTTAAGGTGAGTTTCAGACGTGTGGAGAAACTGCATGTCAACTTGCTTATGTATCCTCAACAAGAAAGTAAAGGACCACCCAATATTCAATCATCATAGCGATCATATTGTAAACAGTAAAAAATCTCAATATTGAAAAATGTGTGAATCACTGTTTAATTCCAACTGCACCAGCTGATCAATGTCCGAACCATAATTAACACAGTTCTATCGATTATTAGTATACAAAGTATGTATGGAATCACATATATATACACATGATTGCAGCTCTATTATGTTAACTTTGAAGTTTGTAAACTATGACATAACATATATGTCATGGATATATCATTAATTTGCCATAAAAGGAATCAAAGAAAAACATTTTCAAAGCTTTATGAAATATTTCAAGAACAAAAACTGCCTCAACAATGACAAAATCTTTTGTGATTTGATCTACAAAGAAAGCTAACATGTTAATTTTATACATTTCTAGAATTCAAAGGAGCATTTTCGGACTTCAAAAGCCAGGCAAACTATAAACAACACAATATTTTCAATTTATGAGAATTTTTTTAACCCGCGTCAATGTTGTGGATATGAGAAATCTCTAAAGGAAATTGAACACATTAGAATGAGATTCTGTTTTAATAAAGAAATGAATCATGTCCGATTGATTGATGTAGGGCCAACACAACGACGGCGTTGCGCTGCGGCTAAAACAGATGTGTTATTGCAGCATGCGCGTCCCTGCAATAAGTCATGCATCTATGTGCATGTAATATGTAGAAACCACAAATGCATGTCTAAATGCATTTTCTAGCCTTGCTAAAACCCATTCACTCCATCAGGCCTGAAATCAGGGGCATAAATGTATTTGTATTTTTACGGTTGAAAGAGTTCATGGTGAAGAGAATCAGAATAACAATAGGGTCGGAACACGGCCAAACCATTCTGAGATGCCAGTTTATAGCAATATTAATTTTGATAAAATCATTGACCACTGGTTAACAATTGAATCCCTAAAATACTCCAGGGACAGGCCAGTGCGAGTGGTTTTTGCTTGGTTTGACCGGTTGCACTCAATACTATTTCGATACTGTAGGCTAAAGGTTAAAAGAAATCACCTAAGCTGAACCCACAACTCTGTAACACACTTCAGGTTAATCAACTTTTAACAGAAACCCGTCAAGCGACTGTATGTGATATCCAGTCTTTCATATATACATGTGCCTCAACCAGTTATAGAAATCTTTTCTAAATGATAGAATTCTTATTAGATCTTTTCAAACAAGCAGCCAAGGGACCGCTTGTCTCAATGAACAGCGAGAGAGAAGTGTTTAAACCGGCTGTACAATGCGTATATAGCCAGTGTGTTTAAATATCCTACACGCTGTGTGAATGGCAGCCTATCAAGCATAATTATAGCGAGCCTTACAGCAGGCAATACAAATCAGCAGTGTATTCATTGCCAGCTTTAATTTCCCAATAAGGACGTGCTCTGCGGCCATCAATCAACTGGAATCTAATAAGTGTTTGTTCTATGCGAATGTTTTCCTGCTGATAATAGAGTGAATCAGCCGTTCTTCAATTCGGGCTCCACTTGCTGGCAGGGAGGCATTTTCCCCCTATCAAACAGAAGCTAACACCTAAGGATAATACTTCTGAGAGAAATTACTTGTGCAGAGTTATATTTCAAAGAACTTCTTCAAAGTGGGCCTGTTCTAAACTGTGATGAAAAGCCTGCTGGTCTAGTCGAAGGCAGGCCCACAGCCCCGACGCATGCCCATCGCTTAGCGAGCAATCCATACAAGATTTATAACATTACCAGATAAAAGGGTAAGACATCTCTATACATTGGCAAACCGCTCCATTACCTCGTGCATTAGCAGATAAATTTGAAAGGGTTTGTCAAAAGAGCCTATGTAAGTGTGAGATCCCTCCAACGAGAAGACACGGACCAAGTAAACGAGTCGGTTACAGATGAAGATCACAAGAAAGAGATTGGACAAGAGGTTTGGACCTGGATACAACCAATACCTCTATTTCTCGGTCGCAGGTAAGCATCAGAAATTGAGTGTAGGAGACTAGGAAAGCTATAAGATTTCATACAAGGATAGTAGTAAACATGTCTGAAATTTTCTCCTGGATGAAACAAGATTTTCTAGATACCGTCTGTCATCTACAAGGATTCTTGCTCCAGGTAAGACTCGGTTCTTGATTTGATTATATAAACACCTGGGGCTTGAAGCTGAGCTCTCTGCACCACCAGGGTTAGCGTCACTGTGAGGAGATTATCACTCAGCAGTTCACAACACTGATTGGAAAACCTGTTTTCAATCAAGGGTGTTGATACCGAGTTACACAGATGCTCTGAAATAGCCTGCTGACAAACAGAAGCTGTTTCAATCTTTGCAGCATTCTTTGATGTGATTTCGACAAAGAAATCCACTAACTTTTGATATTCAATTATTGATGACATAAATAATGCTTTCTTGGAGTTCAAAAGGAACAAAAACACTTAAAATAAATCACAACAAAGTTATTTCAATTGAAGGAGAATGCTTAATTCTTTATCTTCAATTTATGCCTACGATGGCCTGATGTTTAGCTCTGGGACCAGGTCACTTGAGGTGGCGGCCTCTAATGAGAATCGCTTGCTCAACTACAAGCATCGCTCCCATGAATCTTAGCTTAACAGGGCTTGAGATGCTCACCAGCACGGCTAAACAACTCAACCAAAAATTCCATTAACTGAACATGGAGATCACTACTTTTAATTTGAAACCTTCACTTTTATGAACAGTCATTTAAAGATCTTTAGAAGCAGCATGAAAGCTTTGCACGCAAGAACAACTCCGGCCTTAAATCTGGCAAAAATGGCAGAAAACTTAGCAGTGTGTTTGCCATCTCTTCTGCCATTCGGTTCAACAAAAATATTTATCTTGTGAGTGTAGTACATTAATAGGCTATCAGGAGAGCCGACTGTTGCAAGCACTTGCCTACCATTGTTATTAAGCGGCCCAGCGGAGTCCAGGACCTGTATGGTTAACTACCAGGCTTGTTCCACACAGAAGTATAGGAGGATTTAGGCACCAGTTGCAAGCTCAGAGCTCATAATGGAGAATTTTCATCAACTATTTCAATTCATATTGAAACTTTTGAAGAGAGTTTGTAAGCTAAATGGACCTACTTTTAAGAATTAAGCCAAGAGAGTGTGAATATGGATTACAAACAGATCAGACTTCAAGGATGTTTTCAAAAGCATGTGCTAGATGTTTACATGCAATTCTCTTGGATTTGAACGTGTGAGAAGTGTGCGAGAAGTGATTTCATTGGTGGCAACATCTACTCTTAAGCAATGTCTTCTCTTCAGGAATCCTAGTGCAGTAGACTTCAGGTGTTGATCATTAACCCAATCTCAACAAATATTTAGAAAATCATAATCGGAACTCCAAACAATATTACTGTATACTATTCTTTCATCATGTGGATGTATCAGCATTACAGCAAATGGTCAGCTATTGTTCACCAGTGTACTTTATCACACAGATTGACTGGCCACATGGCTAAGTGAGTAACTCTCACTTCCAGTCACAGTACAGCATGGCAGGCTGGCAGCGTATACAGGTGGCGGGAGACTCAGGTCACTGATGGAGACTTGACACTTAAATGTGTATCTGCTGTTTAAAGTTCAAAGTGATAGGTGTTCTTATTCTACGGAAACACATCTGTTTTAAACATGTGAGTTTTGTCTACAGAACACCATGAGCTCAAGTTTGACAGTTTGGCAGTTGATGTCACACGGGGCATAATTGTTTCAGATCCAGATCATCTTTTACAGACTCGCTGTGTAGCTGATGCAGGTCTATACCCTAAAATGGAGTTGGTTTATCATTATGTCTTCTGGCAAGGTAGGCCCTTGTCCAAAAGTCTGTGTAAGTGGATCTTGGTCTTCTTGGACTGCACCTGTAAAAGTTCAGCATTGGCAGGCGGTGCCTAGAGGCATAGATCCCTGTCTGAGATCAACCCACCGACAGGGCTATGTTCAGGTGGAGTGGCAAGTGTTGCTGGGAGTCCTCTAATCCACCACTAAACACAGGCAGACTCTGTGAGTGGAGTCGGGTCATCCCAGGTAGTGACATAGAGATCCACAGCAGGCTGACATTTGATGTACTTTAATTGTGCACTGATGTATTAAGAACTGATTTCAAGAAACAGACCAGAAAATTATAGACAGCCCTACTGATTTTACAGCAAGGTTTTATTCAGATTTTTAGATTATCAGCTGAATCAACTTGTGCTGAGCCATTCTGAATGGCCAAATTTTGATGTCACAACTCATAAATAGGGCAATTACTCAGATTGGATATCAGCTCAACAAGGATCATGAAACCTGCTAGTAAAGGGTAAAGTCTTCAAATGAAAGACCCCAACTAAGGAAGTGTGAAATGACCGTTTGTACAGACACTAATGACAGACAGTATGACACTGATTAGTGTCGAGTTGGCACAGCTGATACTGTAGTCAGAGATCAAACTAGTTTTCAGAGATTGAGTCTTTCCTTAGACATCCAGTCCGTCTCCAGCACACCGTCTACTGTCTCACATCAACATTTGCCTGTCATTTCATCCGATCACTTACAGATGTGAATGTCACACTGGACTGCAAACACTTAGAGTTGTCTCCCCTCCCTCTATCAATGACAAAGTCAAACAACTCGGTCTTGTGTAATTTGTTTCCCTGAAATCAGACTGGACTTTTCCACTGGGTGAAGCTAATCACACAAAACCAAAGCTGGGAGAACCCCTGCCTGGCAAGCTGTAAATAATAGCGATTACACCTCATCCTGGGGATAAACTCAGCCATCGAGCTGCATGTGGACTGGCGTATAAATCAGCTGAGTGGGAACAGAGAGGGGGAGATCGCCCCATGTTAGATGAGATAGGGGACAGTGTAGCTAAACGTGACCAGGGAAGCCAACACTGGCATTTCGAAATTATCCAGGCATTACAAATAACTATAGGGAATGTAATACACCGGCATTGTGTGTCCCAGCACCACAGGAAAACCTAGCTTGCTTTATCTCTTTCAGAATAGACCGGTCTCTAACCAGGGGGAAATGCACACTTGTATATCCACTGGGAAGGCAATACACACTTGTAACATCCAAGGAGGCGCTCAGCAGTGAAGGAAGGTCTCACAATGTGCTCATCTTGCTACTACAATGTTGCCATCACTTTGTCTACACGGCCTGGCGAGGTAATAACTACTTATATCTGCCAGGGATAGATGCAGCCATAGATCGCCAGTTAATTCAGTTATGGAGGCCTCTGGATGCCATGGTTCAATATTTGTGTAATATGTGGGTGTGTGCAGACGTCGATATTGGACTAATGAAAGTGTATAGACAACTACTTTACGACTGCATTGCCTGTCCGATGGATAAAACCAGTAAGCTGTGACTGGTAAGTGCGTCTTATTTTATACATCAATTGCTAAAAGAGATAACATTGCTAGACAAAATGCTTCTTTCACACACAAATACATTTTCCATTAGAACTTTTTTGCTGAGGCATGTGTGCCAATTCCGTGTTGAGTACATGCCATGCTGTTTGCGTACAGAAATCAAAACAACTTGAAATTGTGTTAAAATACTTGCGATAATGCATATTCCCCTATTATTTACAGAGTAAACGGCAAGCAATTTAGTGTATAGTAATGTAAAGCTAATTCAACAGAACTCAGACGATGCAAGCAAAACATTGCTCTACTAGTTTTTGTATTTAGGCTGTAAGATTAGGTCTGTATGCTATCCATTAAATTCAAATCTGGATGAATGGATTGATAGAGTAGGGAAAGACGGAGATAGATGAATGGATTGATAGAGTGGGGAAAGACGGAGATAGATGAATGAGGAGGTAGGGGGGTGTACAGAGTGTGTGAGGACCTGTGAGGACGTGTGTGGTAAGAGGTAGAGAGGAGGGGGAGGGAGACAGACAGACAGACGACTAGAGCTGGTAATTGCATCTGTAGCTGAATAAATACAGCTTATCAGTGGACATGATTTACAGTGACATTATACAGAGTATGATATCCAGCTGTCATCGACTGAGGGTGCTGAAACATGGGATCCATCACTAGGTAATCACTGACTGTGTATATAAAAGCTACTGGATGTGTGCCCCATCACCACATGTCAATTGCATACTCTAGACAAAAAAATCATACACCATTCACAATAGTCATTGCTCAGGCTACATTTCTCTAGAACACAAGTACTGTAGTACAGGAGCTATGGAGCAATCCTTATTCCAGATATCACTCAACTCCTCTGTTTATTAATCATCAAGATACTTAGCTCACTGTGAGCTGATACAGCTACAATAGAAGATTCCTCTCACTTTACCAATCATGATGAACAGTGGGCAGATATCAATGTACTGCTCTATTTGATGAAGGATCCTAATATTGTATCAGTTTGAAATGAGACACTTTGTGGTCTTCTTGCCTATAACCAAACAGGCATGAGAAATTGGATTCACTTTCCTTAGAGAAGGAATATATGTTGATGTTTTCTGGTCCAGTATGTATCTGCTTGATCAAGTACTTGATTAGATTGGGAGGGAAGTCATTGAGGATATGGTGTATTGATAGACAGATATGGTGGTGTATAACAACTGATAATACGCTTTTAGTGAACAAGAACCTGGTCCTGTATGCATGTGCTTGATCAATTCCCTGATAAGATAGGGAGGGAAGTGAGGGGAGGGAGATACAAGGATCCATATTGATAGGGCTAAGCTCTCAGCCTGTCACACACAGGTTCCATTGTAGATTGAAATAATTGCCAACAGGAAGCCTTTCTTATTTGGCACAGGCACGTAAATGAATTGTCCATCAACCAAGGATTGTGTTATGATCGGCATACAAATGTCTAGGTTGTTGCGTTCATTAGGCAGTGTAATTCCGTGATTGATTGCCCCAAGCTGCACGACACAATATCCGTGCGGTTCTAATCTGCTTGTGCAGCGGTCCAGGTGGACCCCAGATCAACAGATCACTAACTATGGACAGAGTTTGCTAATCTCTATAGATGTGGCTTACTACACTTGGCTAGGATCTGCCTTTATTTTTGTTTTGAACAAATTTCAGCTAGTGTTCAGGTTCAAATGAGATCCATGAGACGCTTTATATTCTCAATTGACCTATCTCTGTCGTCTGTCGTAACAGTTTGGGCACTACACTTGGCACCAGCTAAGTTAGACTAGTCATGTACTAGAGATAAGATTACTCAAATCTTTAAACAGGTCATGTGAAAAGTTTCATTTGAGGTCCTGTATCCATAAATCAGTAACCTCAGACTCACATATCCATAAAATTCAGAGATCACATCTCCACCGATCTCTCAATTCATGGGAGTCTACAGCCTAACAGGGTTAGCACAACCTGGTCTGACTTATCAAGTCAACTCCATTCTGTTTTCAAGAAGCTTATTTAGCACAGGCTATCTTGACTGTGAAGAGCTACCAGCAGTTGGAAGAAAGATTCAGTTGTTGATCATGAGAGGTGGAATCGTGTCTGACGTTAATATGGCCACCCTCCACGGTCCGGTCAGTGCTAGTGTATTAACTGACGATTGATGAGAAGAGAAAACGCTTCTAGAGCTCTCAACACCTCAAGCCCAGGAATGACAGGAATAGAGTCGACTTTCATCCTGATAGAAGTTATCACCCGATTCACACCTCTGTTGGTCCCATAGGGAGAGCTTGTCGGGTTGACATCTGGCTTTAGCTGACAATCAGTGTATACTGGGTGCAGATATGAACCTATCCAGAACAGTCCGTTGTAGAAATTGTTTAGGATGAAGCAGTGAATATTGTATAGTAAAAGTTATTTCCCTCATTGGATCATCATTATATACAGGGTAGAGCTTCAGATGTGGTTCTTCACACCTGTTGTGCGGGATGTGAAGAATGTGGTGTGAAGTTATCACATTCCCTTTCTGTGGGTTAACAGTGTATACTAAGTATAGATAAACCTTTCTTTGAGATGTCTGTGAAAGAAGTGCATTTGGGATGAAGCAGCAAATAGTTAAGAGTGAACCCGTTCAGTGGACCTTCTGCTTGGTGCAGACATCTCTTCCCAATGAGGGCCGTGCCAACTTTGAGGAAGATGTGAAAAGAATTGTGTGCCGAGTTCTCCAGGGACACTCTGTATACAGAGCTCAAGTTCAGTTTAGATTGTCTTTATGATGCTAGTAACATCCTTGATACATTGTCTGTTCACATCTTGTACAGTGTACAGACAAGGAGACACTAGGCCTGATGTTTGCAGGGCTGGCATTCAATTGACTGTGTACATCTCTACATTATGTAAAGTGCTACTGTATACAGTACAGGCTTGTTATGTGGAGTGTTGATAATGCAAAACATGGCTTTTAATAAAATGAGTGGATTACATTCAGTGTCCCGCAGGCAAGGCTCTAAATACATATTCAATAAAGCCAGCAGCCATTCAAAGAACATCCTTGAACACCAATATATGGAGCCCCAAGAGTCTATCAACTGCTTAATTGATTAGATCAAAATCATTCTGAAATCCTAAGTTACAGCTATGTCGAATTTGTTCAAGGAAAAAAAACCTATGTTTTGTCACATTCAGTTCTTCGGGAACTTTCTTGGAGCTGCCAGTGAAGGGTGAACTGCTGGATTCCTTAGTGATCTGAAGGGTCTCTACACAATGCCTCGGTCACTATGTACTGTCACTTTCTCTGTCCTCTCGCTGGAATGTCTTACATGGAATGTCTAGTTACCCATACCTTCAATGGACCGATAATCTACTTGTGTTCATATCAAAGAGGAATTACTGTTAAGGTAGGAACAAACTTTTGTTAGCATTCATCTGTATCACTGGATGTCTGTCACTCCCCTGTACAGCCAAACACACAGCCATTCCATCTTGACTGCCATTAACAAACCTGGCTCAGGTTCATATTAAAAGGTTTCAATGACAGCCACTATAATTACATTTGTTGGCGTGTCTTATTTGAATGGATGTTTTCCCATTTCTAATGATACTGTTAACACTCAACCATATTATCCGTAACATTTCAAACTCATTCCGACATGCTATTCTTATTTGGGGTCTGCCATTTTCCCATAAATGTCAATTTAAGAGAAAAAAATTGAAACCATAATCCCAATCTGTTTCTGTGTCTGACCAGTCAGTCCCAGAACAACTCAAACTGTCCAAAACCTCTCCCTTCCTCTATTTACCAGTCTCTCCCTCTGTCTCCATCAATCTCCCCGTTCCTCTATGTACCAATCTCCCTCTTTCTATCTGTTCCAATCTCCCCCTCTCTCTGTGTAGTAATCCCCCCCAAAGGTATCTCCTCCTCCCAGTATCTATCTCCACCACTCTCATCCCATGGCTATCACCACACCGACTGTAACACTGACACTTCTAAATCACCCTACCCCAGCCATAATTCTAATATCCTAACTACCCTTGCTCTACATGAAAAATATCCCTAAGCCCCTTGAACTCACCACACCAGCCAAGAGATAGCTATAACCGTGTCATTTCTTTATTACCCTCCTCGCCTTTCCATTTCAAGTGATCACTTTTATTTAGCTGGCACTTGATACCGTGCACCAAGAAACACATTACAATACACCGTCTCCGCACGTGGTCCATAGCTGAATTGTAATTGGCTTTCGAATTGAAATAGTATTACATGCATCCTCTCTATAAATGATTGACATCACTTTGAATATGTTCCCGTCCAACTTATAATTCTTCCCACAGTGAAACCAACATTTCTATCTCTTTCAATTACGAATAGGGAAAAAGATATCATTACTTGCACATAATTTCCCCCCATGAACGTATTCATGTTTTCTAAACACATGCATTAGCTTTGAGCAACTGAATAAACATTTTCATGCAAAATCTATTGTCCTTCATGTCTATGCAGGGTTTTAGATCTTTCATTTATATCCCAGCTGAAGGGAAGTACTATATCTAAACACAAAACTAAATTATTTCATCAAAATTCAATATCACAAGAATAAAGAGACGGATATCAAATTTACAAAGCAGCTCTGACGTTTATCTCGGCAAATGAAACACAAGAGGACGGGAGCATAAAAATATTTCCAGAGAAAACTCAACATCTGTGTTACATTCTTAAAAGGCCAAAAGCAATCAAGGTGATGTTTTTTGCTTGAACATTTTATCATTGAAGGCGGGTGCGTTGACGAGAAGTAATTTCCGGCTAAATCGATTGAAGCTTGGGGCTGGGACTCATGTTTATTATCCTGTTGGATTATTCTTTCATCAAATAAATGCTGTGATCAAATATACCCAGGTCGTGTTATATCGTCCGTCTTAGACAAAAGAAGTCTGGCATCACAGCAACTGCCCTTGAAGAAAGTTGGAGCCTCTGACTGAAGATCAACTGGATCGGGGCGTCTACGCTGCAAAGTCGGGCAGTAGGCGCGCAGATCAACTAGATCAGAGTCTATGATGGATTGGGATATAGACCAACTTGATCTGTGTTTCTACACCTCAAATTCGGGCAGTAAGGTCACAGATCAACTAGATCAGAGTCTACAATGTAATGGGACATAGACCAACTTGATCTGGGTTTCTACACCTCATAGTTAGTGCTACAGGCGTAGTTAACTGGACCACAGTCTACGATGTTAAGGACACAGATCAACTGGATTGGAGCCTAAGATTTTTCCAGCACGGTACCAATCAATGCATAAAGGGGAGTGATATCGTACAAACATGCTTGTCATGTACTTGTGTGTTTATAAATCTTGAACAATGTATCAGCTCGACAGGGTGTAGATCAACTGGATGCGAGCATCTACACTATGAAGCTATTAATACAAGATGCATAGAGTGATAATATGCCTTCATGCTGGTCATGTAGTTGTGGGTTTGTAGTCATGACTGTAAATCTTTAACAATGTACATTTCTGACATCTTTGCATTAAGGGCGATTTGAGACCAGACAGTTTAAGTATATCATGTAACACATTGTACAAACAACGAATTCATATTAATGTTATTTCTTCATCAGAATATCTCATTTTTCATCCAACTCTCAGCAGGGAGATAACCAGGAGGTTCTATTTTACAATGTTTAATACCATACAAGGCTTTGGACTCTTGGAGAACTTTGGATATGTGCAAAAGGTTGCCTTTTCAGCAACATTCAAGCTGCACTCCGCTGAAGGTGAACATGGCGACACAAGTCCTGCGTATCTCTCATCAAGAGACCAAAACAATATGGTTGCCACATGAAGGCCCTGGGCGATCAGAAACTTTCCAACCACATAACAGGACAGACTTCCTTCATCAAGCCCTGACTGCACATTATTAACTGTTGGGCCAAGATTTTCAATTTCTCCAATCTAACTTATGACAGTCTCAAGGCCAAAATAGTCTAGGCGGTCATGTATATTGCCTCATCCAACCTCAGTTTTGAAGAAACTAGATGTTCAAAGCTGTATCATAACTTTAATTATATCCAAAGGATTTTATTATTTCATTTTCATATACTTAACATTGATTGAAAGAATGAAATGCATAGACTAGTCTCACTAGGAAGACTTCCAGCTGTCATTACGGTCAAGGGACTACTATGACGCAGTCTCGCATCAGTGGCAGACTGTGACGAAGACAAGAGAAGGAGAGACTGAGAGACTGCAAGACCGACCTCCAGACGGATGGATGGAGGAATGGGGGGCATCACTGTCAGGAACTAATTGCATCAAGACACTATCTCCCCCTCACAGCTTTCTTTGTGTCAATTCACTTCCTGATATAATCAAGGCAAACACTTCAGTCTCACTTGTCAGAGGGGAGCGTTAACTCACAAGACGGCTGTCAAGACTAAACACTGAATGAGAACTGTATCAACATCCCGTCACCAGTAATCAATGCCCACTCCATCTACAAATGGAAGTGATTTCTTCAAAACATCTAGTAATGGATTTCGGAAGACGTTTCTAAATCTCAAACTGTGGCCCGTGTTTGTCAAATCATCAGACTGTGAAGGAATGATGGGAGCAGAGAAGATTACCTTGGAATTATCTGGAGACCTTATGCGAGGGAGTGAGGAGAATATTAACCCAATCGGTAATATGGGAAGTATTTGTGAGCTATGGAAAGGTTGAAGATCTATAGCTATAAACCAAGACTTTGAGCCAAGTTTCCATACAAGCAGCAAGGAACTACTGGTGACGAGATGTCGAGGCTAATGAAGAGAATGTAGACACATGAAAATCAAAGTTGACTTACCTGGCCTGGGCTCCATACTGTTGGGCATAGGCATCTGTCCTCCTGCGCTGCCGGGAGGCTGCAATAGAGATAATCGTGTTAAGGTGATTGTTGGTGGGATATTGCTACATTTTGGAAGAGCTTATCTGAAGTAGTACAAATTCTTGCCCCTTTGTGGGCAGAGTATCTTCCAGGATTTGAAGAAACACCTTTAGGGTCGGGCAACACTACCAGCACTAAACAGCTTGTGTATCAGTTTGTGACAAAATGGCATGTATTTCTAATTGTTTCAGGAAGACAGGAGAGTAGGGTGAAAGCTAGAGGAATAGACTGTACCTTGCAACCTTAACATCAGAATAGCGCATTGAGACACTGAGAATACCATGCATTGTGTATTCTTTGTGTTTGATTGTAACCCATGTAATCAATTTTCAATTTGACATTTATTTCATTTGTGATCAAATTATGTGAATTTATTCCTTTGAAGCTCAGCCTCACATATTGTACATGTCCATATGAATTTATCATTTCTTTAATATCACTATTTGGAACCCACAGTGCTATATTTATGACTAATTTATATATTCATCTATGAAATGAATTCCTAATCTTTGTCAATACCTAGCTATTCTCATCTTCAATGTCCTTCCACATCTATCAAATACCTATTTTCTCCATGATCAGCTGTCAAATTAATTCTCTATATCAGGGAATGGAGAAGACTCCAAATCAAATAACAGTATCCACTGTTATTACCTTTTTTCATTAGTTTTTTCAACATGAAACAAGACTGTAAATGCGAGGACATCACTAACTTATCACGGTTAGCAATCACATCCATTGTCCATCATAAAGCGACACCACTCCTGTGACTGGTGAATGTCCTGTAATGATATCCCGCGTGTTATTACACATATCCCTCTGCCTTGTATCATAGACCTATGTAGCTGTCAACATTTATGAACATTCTAAATTAACTTCCCAGATCTACTGGCATTAAAATAAAATTAATAACATATGTGAGAGAAATGAACACATTAATAATTATAAAAGCAAAATAACGGAAATTATTCCGCCAGCAACCCCAGCCCGGCTGTGCATAATGCACTGTGTTCAGGATGCAATATTTACAATGGCTTGCGCCGTAGCAGATGACTCTAATAACAGTCTATTACCCCGACATATCACAAGCACTGCAAATAATAAGAAATCTAATTTGTCCCGAACAAAATCCATTCCATGTGAACTGTGCTCCCTTAGGAAGGCTCGCCTCAAGATGAATTCAGTTGACTTGATAAATTTTATTGATGAGATGGCTCTACTTTCATTTTAGATGAGGAATATTTGTCTTTGAAGTGCAGAATTCTCATCACTTGTTATTAGGACTGGAAGCAGATGTTAGATACCATCTGATTGGCTAATCAATTTTGCACGCCAGTAACAAGCAATGTGATTGGACAAGTGTAAAGACAGCATATTGGTTCCTTTGAAAAGCAAGTAATTAGAAATGTTTTATTTTAGACTACAACTACTTAGATTTTTAATGACATAACGAGGCTGTTTTGAAGCAGCAGCCGAGCTGATTGATCAGGGGTTTCTGGGCTCCTTAATAGATCCAAGCTTCATATTTACTCATATATACACAAGATGATTAATGCTTTGCTTCTTAACAGCATGCGTAGCGGCAAGTTTTCATCTGATTTGAACCCATGTTAAAACAGACCTATTTCGCCTGTGGAAAGTCTTTGATGGGCAAAGTGTGAAAGACAGGCTTGCTAACAACGGTGTACCAGCAAACTCTAACTTAATCACCACATCGTCTTTGGCTTCTCAAACAGGCTCTTTTTCTATGGTTATTTCTTTCTCATTATTTCAGTAATTATCCTGACTGGAAACGAAGCGATTACCCTCAGTGAGAGGCCAGCCTGTGCAAGTGTTTACATGGAATCAACAACACAAGACGACTCGTGAAGTGCTGCTTTAATTACGGGCTCTCTGTGCCTGTCTCTCCTACTGGATACCTCAGGGGGAGGATCCAGCACAGACCAGTGGATACCTCAGAGTCGGATACTGCTGCATGGAGCAGGGAACAGAGGATCAGTGAGCTTGCTGGATACCTTGCAGTACATGAATACACTGGTCCTTAGTGAAATGTGAACAGCATACAACTTAGTGCAACGGATAGTGGTGTGGGTTTGGGCATTAGGTTTGCAAGTTACATGGATTTTTGGCGTACTGGAACAATAAGAATTGGATATCTTATTGGATACTATTTGGATACCACAGTTATCGACAACCGATACAACGATGCCAAGGATAACATTCTCGGCATCACTAGAAGGTAAGTCCAAGAAATTTACAATTTCCTAATTTTTAATTTTGTAATCTACATTGACACAAAATTTTAGCTACCTTAAAACCCTGGGGAATCAAAGGGACTTCATAAATAGGACAACTGTCGAGTGGTCATTACAGTGTTGGGAATATGTTCTTGCAGCACCAAATAACAACATTACAGTACTTGGGAACATGATCTTGTAGGATCTAAGAACAACAATACAGTACTTAGGAACATGTTCTTGTAGAATAACAATTCAGCACTTAGGAACATGATTTTGCCTGATCTGGGCAAGATCAAGGATCTCTCAGCCTCTGCTGCCCGTCCTAGAACTGAGAAGGAATGACAGATCTACAGAACGATTGGGCTCTCAGTGCGCAGGGAGACCTGCAAACATCACAGAGTTCTCGATAAAGCCTGCTTCTCTTTCATCTCTGTGGAAGATCAAGGGGCAGAGTCGAAGCATGGTCTCTCCTCCCTGGGGACCCGGGCTTGATCTTAGAACTATGTACATGTACTGCTTCATTGCTTTACCGAGTTGTGGTGTTACAGAGTGGGACACCGGAAATGTTTCAAGATTGTCTGCCAGACCTCAGAATTGTGAACATGTACAGCTTCAATGGCACTGGCCTGACTAAGATGTGTACTGCATGAAAAGTGTGTGTTATTGATCTTGATCCTTTTGAAGGGACATTTAAGAAGATGTTAAACGGAAGAAAAACCGAGATCGGTGTACAGTTGGCGGTTATTGCAATCAACATTCGAAGCGAGTTATTTCCCGCCACTTGAGCAATATATCAACCATTAGTGTCTAATGAATATGTGGAGAAATGTCGATGAATCAGGTGTTCAATTCTTCTTTCTGTAGAACTTTCCATGTTCGGTTGATGCACTGAAAGGATTCAAACCCTGTACCTCTAGACAAGACCAAGTGAACTAACCAATGACCTACCCAACTCATTGAAATCTAATCTATTCTATATCATTTGGCCCTTTTCCCCCCAAAGTCTGACGTGAACATCATCACACCAGGTATCCGCCTACCCCTGCAAGCGTACGGCTCTAATTAGTCGTGGTTATTACTTTGTATTAGTGCAGCTCATATACTGTTTCTATTGAGTCGAGGCGGTGCTGCTTGATTTATTATAAATGGAGCTGATGGGATGTTGTAAGCCATACAATTACTCCAGACAAGGACGATAATTAGTTTCCGCATTATGGCCGGTTATCATTTATAACCTGTCGGAAGGAGAAGAAACCTTGACGATTGATTCCCCATGATTCCCATCTCGTCAGGAAATATCCGTCAGCTTGTGTCTCGGCTGTGCACCTGAGTAATAGCGGATAGGTATTTCTCATATTCAATAAATGTATTTTAGGTTATTCCTTTGGAAAGATCTTCTACAGTCAATATTTAAATAAGGCCTTTGATTTTCTAGTGTTCTGCCTTGAGACACATTTTAATCTTATCACTTCAACATTTTATGTTTGTGCATTTTAATTGCTAGAGAAGTGTACTAAATAAAATAATTCATTTTGGGGAAAACCTTGATTGCCATGGTAACATTAACACTTAATCAATTCGTGTCAACCATTCTGGGTGGCAAATATACAGTGAGTGAGTTGGGATTTAACGTGGGTAAATATACAGGAAATTATTTTCTTGAAGGGACGTATCAAACACTGGACAATGGCTAAAGACTTACTAGAGAGTAGAAATCAAGACTTGCAGGTAAAAGGTTAACTTCCATCCTTGGAATGAATGAAGCTATCACACTGCTTGTTTCAGGGATACTTTTGTTTTAATTATTCCAATGGTTAAAATACAAAATGTTTAGTAAATGAAAAATGAACATCAAATAACCTCACAAGCAAAGACTTTGATCTCATGTGTGATTCTGATTAGACTGACAACTGCAAAAAGCATCTAATGTTTCAGACCTAATTTCATTACTGTCACTTTCTAGAGTTTCACAAAATTAATATATCATTCAAGCTCAAAATACTTTTGATTAATTTTAAGAGATCCAATTTCAGTGGTAATTCATATAAATGAATTGAAATTGATTCCACTGAAAATGTTTTCATCAAGCCTAACGACAGTTTGTATGATGAAGCAAAGTACACTGTCACTGACAATCATTAGGCGAGGTAATGTGAGGTATGGGGCGGTAAAGATAGTCAAGTTGGTTACGGTACCGTGGTGCTTTCGAGCATACATCACATCTATCAGAGTTGTATTTCTCCAAGAGAAAGCCTGCAACTCATCATGACCATGCATTGAAATGAAACCTGCAAGCAGCAGCTACATAGTCGGTATCGAACTTTACAGGTCTTGCTTTAGAAAGGGCTCTAAGGCCAAAGGTGGCAATAATGTTTTCTCTAAAGTCTAACGCCCTAGTTTCCTTTACTGCCCCCATAAACATTTGAGCTGAAGTGTCAATAAACTTTAAATTCATTAGGAAACAGCAGACAGTCTCTTTAATGTTAATTTTCTACGTCTGTCCTTCATAGGGTATGCTTCACGTTTTTGTGTAAAATCCAGTTAAGTGTCCCCATGCCAGACTTCAGCAAACAAGCTGAAGGCCAGCCAGTCACTAATGAAACCTAGTAGCTTCTCAACATGCTGCGCCTGTCAGATCAGGGATAATTACTAAAGCGCTGTTCATTACCCACATCTACTGAGACTGTTAATAATCCATTATGGAAGTGGACGGAGATGTGGAGCAATGCCGGCCTCAATCACCCAACATCAACAGATACAGCTCGCGGATAATAGCCCTGATGCAGTGGGGAGGACATTACACTACATTAGAGCTACACAGTCCGTCAGTGTCTGCAGTTCTGTCTCTCCGACAGTGGTGGTGGGTCTAGCTGGGGATAGGTGTTGTCATACATGGAAGGTAGGCTTTTTGTTTCTAAGATATTTGGCTTTTGTTTTCCAAGACTACAGACAGGAGGGATATTAAGTGCATGCTGTTTCTCTTTCCTTGGACCAAAGTGGGGGGACATGGCACTATATAAGAGATGAACAGTTCCTCAGTGTTCACAAGGTAGGCTGTTGTTTATCAAGATGCTGGTTTTAGTTGTTTTAGACTATAGATGGGGATGAATTGGTGAATGTATAAACAGTTCTGTTTAAGCAGTGTTGGCAAGTCATACTGTTTTAAGATAGGCCAAGTTTTTTCTGTTTTTTTTTTAACATAACCATAATGGGAGGACATTACACTGTATGAGAGCTGAACAGTCTATTAGTGTTGACAGTTCTCTCCCTAAACAGTGTTGGTGGGTCTAGCTGGAGATAGAGTTGTGTTGTAGGCCATTGTTTTAATATATGCTGGGTCTTTTTACAAGATTACAATGGGGAGGGTCATCCCCCGACAGTGCTAACCTGTCTGTTGAAGTCTGTTGGAGAGTTGACAGTCATGACTATGTTGTTGCTGAGTGGGTTAATGATTATGTTATATATCTATGATACCAATATAAAGATAGGCAATTTTTATTTCAAGATATGCTGTTGCTCTTTGATCTATGAACCAAGTGTACTAGCTATTGAAGACTACATGATTTTTGGGGATATAGTGATTCTCTGCAGTAGTCTAACCAGCATGTACAATGCTGGCTCAGGATAGAAAGGTTGTTGATAGCAGGAATGTTGTCTGATTTATTGTTTGATGCACCTGTCCTCTTTTTGCATACATCAGGTTTAATACTATCTATAACAGCATTTACACATCACTCTGCATTCGTGTTTAAAAATCTGTCAGTATGTAGAAGCAGAGTTGCAAGATACCTGTCGGTTTCTACTTAATGCAACAGTGCGTGGTAACGTTTCTTCAAGATCTAAACAGTGTTGGTATCAACAGTAAGCTCTGCCAGAGGTGGTGTTGAAGATGAAAGGTTGCTCAGATGAAAAACTTTTCATCTTGATTTATTTTGTATTGTGCATTACCATTCTCTCCTCCCATAACACCTGTCTACCAACTAGCTTCTATTTCGACCAACGTTTTATTTTTCAAATTCTATCTAACATTGTCTTCCGCGGAGGCAAAAACCAGTGTCTGCACAGTTGCATATCTTGGGACTATACAGTGTAGTCTCCTCGGAGACTTATGTACAATGTTTTACGGTAGATGCACTTTGGTTCACATCAATAAAATGGATGACTATATTCCATGTAACTTTTTCGGTACGAAGTTCTATACTCTCGGCTTAGGTATTAGAAGATGTGTCATCACTTGTCATCTTGTGACCACTTGCATTATTCTTGAAAAGTATGTACAAATGATTTATTTCTCAAACCCATTTAGAACCATGTTTATTACTATATAACGCACGTCCATATGGAAATGTGTATGTACTTAATAGTTTACTCCAGCCATGCAGCCCTCAGTACATGAATACAGGAAAACTGTTTTATCACCTGATCTTAAAGTCTGTTGAGGTAGTCCTTCCTGGGCGGATTTATTTTTCACAACTAGTCTGATGTTTGCCAAGTCATTTATCAAAGCTGCTAATGATAGTCTATCCATTAATATCGCCTTGTTCAGGGGTTCTGCCTTTTTACAAGTTACTAGGAGTGGTTTAGCAAATATCAATACAGAGGTTTAACGCTTTGCATATAACCGATGTCAATGTTTCTTGAAAATATTCTGAATTATTTTACCTTCTAAAAGTATTTAAGTATTTCATTTTTGGTAACATCTTTCTTTTCTACTTCTAATTCTAAAAAATACTTACTGTGTTAAAATCTACTTGGTTGGGCATCCGTACCCCGGGTCCTCGAGGCCCGCCTGGATACCTCGGGGACATAAATGGCTGTGAACAGAGAAAAACATGGTTACAATTTTGTATATCTTAGATTGTGGAGAAACAACCTCAACATAAATAAATGTGTAAAAGCAAACTCATATGGAACATGGGTAAGTTCTTAATACAAGGAAGTGTGTTTTTTTCCAAATATGCTTATTAAATTTATCAAATGAAAGTAATGATATTATAGAGCTTCTAAAACATGACAAAAATCTATGCTTTGTAACTTGTCATTATTCTGTGATTGTCAAAATACTTGAAATCCCGAGTTTACAATAATACATTTTATCACAACATGCGAAACAAAATCAATGGACATATCATTGGAAAAAAACCTTATTAAATGAAGCAGTTTTGTAACCTCTGAACATTAAGAGAAACATGAATCATTCACAATCAACCATAACAAACTACACACATGGAAATATAAATTTGTTAATGGCCATGTTTGTAATAAGCATATTGAAAATGAGTCATGGGTTTCATTATCTCTTAATGTAGTATGTTTATTTTGTATGAATATCAAATGATATGCAAACAACTAACAGGAAATGGTGTATATGGGAACACAAATAAAGTCATGAAATCAGAAAATCTAACACAGGTAATATTTTAAACAGCCAGCCATGTATTAAAATGTAAGACATCTCGAAATGATACAGTAAATTAAATTTTAATCTTATGTCAACTTGGGTAATTTTTTTAAGTGAGTGAGCGAGTTGTTTAGCAGCGTGTGGTTAATTTTTTAAGCTTGGGGCAGTACACTATACATCATTAAAAATTTGGCCCTGGACATGCTTAATCTTTTGTGGGGATATTTTTTTTCTTGTTTTGTTTCGATATTAGGTCAGCAATTTAAAATCTAGACTAATTACAAGAATCCTTCCTTGAGAAAAGAACAAAGGTTCAAAACCCTTGCTTCCTCTTCACTTGTGCTTGAGTCAACACAAGTGATCTAACTGCTCAAAAAGGCACAGCATCTGAACTATTTTCAGCCACCACTCGGCCTGAAGAAACCTATTTCACGATCACCAATTCCTTTGGTGTCTATTAGAGAATGGCATCCATTGTAGCCATTACCATTTTCCCTGTTGGAGCCAGTTTCTTAAAAACCCAAACAGACTGAAGGAAACAATTTCAGTGGTACAAGCAATTACCAGAAAAAGAAAAATGTTCAGGAAAACATTTTCTTCACAGAGTTCCAGCCAACAAACAATTAATTAAGGTCTACCTTACTGTAAGTCGTTTCTTTATAAGCCCTAACAGACTGAAAATAACAATTTCAACAGTACAAGCAATCTAACGAGTGTTAGTTCCAAAGCTAAAATTACTTGAGTGTGGCGGTGTTAACACAAGGGGAAAGCTCCAGCAATTTATCTTAGATTCTTTAGATTTTCCGAACTTACCTAAACCCCTGGCATTATTTATGGGTGTTTAGATTGTAACTGAAGCAAGTGTAAGTGACATGAGTGCTCTGATAGGATATCCTCTGCTGAAGTATGCCCAGTAGATGTGCGAGAGATTACAATTTCACGTTTTACCCAGAAAACATCTCAAACTGTTTAACAATTGAGTTCAGAGGCTCGCATTATCTTCGTTTCAAGACATGACGGAAGCAGCCATTACTCTTCAAAGCTCGTAAACTCTCAACAAAACCTTTTTATCGCTTTTCAAATGCCATTCCAAGATTACAATTTATTGCCCAGGCCAGCATATGTGATATTTCAGACTCCCTTTGTAGTTCACTTCTGATGAATTGCTCCCATGCTCCCAAGATTGCCGGCAGCTTCGAAATGTTATCAGCTTTAAATGTTATCGACAGTCGTGAAACGCTACCAAACCTAAATGTCCGGTTGCATCAGTGCAAATGAACTTTGTACATCTATAGTCTGATAAGGTACGTAAGTTTGATAATATGTCACTTTGTCTACAGTCTCCAATTTAGATATCATTTTCAAAAAACTGGATCATAACCTCCGAAGCATTCTGCCTTTTTGTCCGTTTAATCGATCCTCTGTCTACTCACATATTGCCATTGTCAAATAACCATATCAAAACCATTCTTTCCTGTTAGTAGTTTTGCCTGCCTACACTGACATTTTACCTCCGATATCTCCTTATCAAATACCTGATAATTATGTTTCCCACATCTCATGCTTGTCCACATCTACCAGCAATTGCTTCCATTCAATGAGATAACGGAGCCATTAAGTTGAATTGTGATGACAAAGAGGAAGTTGACAATATATCTTCCATCTAATCAATTCCACACTGAAACTTGTGTATGTGTATGAGCAGTGACTGTTACTCAGAGTTTAATGAAAATCTATTTTTAGGTGTGTTCAGGGAAAATTAGAGGGGACAAAATAAAAATATCTAAGCAGGTAAAGTGAGACATTCGATTTGGATCCCACGGAAATTGACCGATGGAGACAGTACTGTTAAACTGTGTCGTTTGGAGAAAGCTTGAATAACTATTGTGGCTGTGCATTCTAGTGAAGCATAAGGGAGATAAAAGATTATGGGTATTTTCAAGGTTATGTTGGTACAGAGTATAATGCTTTAGCAATATGTTATAGCTAAACCCATAACCAAGGATAGCCCACTTAAACAGCCCACTCCCATTGTTTGTCAGATCCGATTCCTGTAAAAGGAGGGTGAACTTTGTTTTATGTTGAGCTTTTTTAAACAATACCACCCTTGTTATCAGGCTGTGATTATTGCTCCATCAAAATAATGTTGCAAAAACCATTAAGCAGGTAAATATACAATCGATATTCTAACATAATCAGTCAAGGTACAATTTTCACTTCCAGCTAATTTTATTGGGGAAAACAAACAATTTCACTATCTATATGCAAAATGTTCAATTACTCTGTTGCTGTAGAGCATAAATTCATCATATTCTCCATTATCAGTTCCTCTTGTTGTCGTGATGGACCAGGATGGTAATTATGTTATGAATAATGATGATTGGATTTATGAAGGTAATTACAAGCCACCAATTCAAGGCAATAAACGGAACGAGTCTACAGCTTCATTTTATGATTTCAGAGAAACGGAGATGCGGTATAGAAACTGATTGGATTTGAGTGAAAACATTGGCAATTTGACATTTCCGAATAAAGTGGAAATTGAATAGTTTCTAAACGTCTCTGCAAGAGAACAACCGTATGTTACGTACGTTACGAGAGATGTACACGTAATAGGAAAAGAAATGCCAATGCTACATTAATAATATCTACAAAAATAAAGCAAAGGCTAGTAAATGATGTTTCTTTCACAAAATTTTACCTCACCAAGAAGTCACAAGTTTTTTGGTTACCAGTGAAAATACAGATGTCATTTCACCTGAACATGTTCCTCTTCTTACTTGGTTTTACCAGCAATACACGAGAGATACTAGTTATATTTTCAAAGAATGGGGATAAATGAAAAAAAGTTGATTTCAGGAAATACTTCTTTTAAGAATGCACAAGAGCTGTAAGTTGTATTTGATTATTTCAGGAGAACAGGGGGAAATGTAAAAATTGGGCTTTTGTTCAGACGGTAGTATTTTTGGAATCAAAATGCATGACTTGGAAGATATAGCCAAAAATGGTATGAAATTTATTATGTTGGCAAGTGTAATAGATAATAAAGTGATCACTGAAATTTTGTGACATCTCAAAGTAAAAATTAAAAAATTTGAAATTAATAATTTTTTCAATTCATGTATACAACAGCTGTTTTTGTAAAGCAATAAAAGCTTTTTGCTTCTCTGTGAGATCAAAATCTGTTAAAAGATGATGAACACTACCTAATCCAGAAACTGGATGACACTTAGGAAATGTAAATATAGATTTCACTATCACAATATCAATTCTCAATAGAGGTTTAAGGTATATAAAGGGCGCTATAATTACAATTTATGCCAGGTAGCAAATGCTACCAAAGCTCCCAAGTGTAGAGTTACGATCGTTTAAAGTTTCTTTCAGTAACTAATCCGAGATTAAGGAATAACTCCCAACAATGGCTGTAATTAATCCTGCAGAAACCTTGTCAGACACTCGGTAATCAATGTTCAGTGGAGAGACCAGATAAGATTTGACAGATAAATCTAATCTTCAGAATGAATCCGCCCGGTGTCATGTGTTAGTATTACACTGTACCAGAGTAGACAGACGGACAAATAAATGTAGAGACAGACAGACAAATGGAGGGAGGGACAGACAGACAGACTGACAGATGGTGGAACAGACCCGAGATCTCTATGTATAGCTTTGCCCAGGTGTACAAATTCTGTTAGAAGTTACTGCGACTTTGATGTTAGAGGGTTGTGAAATAACACAAGAACAAGACAAGGTTGGGACATTAGAAGGGTTGGGATGAGAGAGAGGGGGGAGACAATATCCTAGTGACATGACAGTGTTAGATTTCCCTCAACATATTTGATGAGAGCTAGCCCGGCATGGCTGAGTTCCACTCTATTCATCTCGAGAATATTGAATGCATTCAAGTGTATGAATAGAGAGATTTATTGTACTCAAGACTTCCCTAAGGAAACACAAGTCCACCAATTTGACATATAAATAGCGAACAATAAATCGCTGAGGATTCTCGCCGAACAGCAGAGCAGGGACAGATTACGACCATTTTGAGTTGCACTCAGTGAGATCAGAGAGCACCATTGTACGAAAGTGGGGAGCGGGTTCAGGCTGCACACGACTGATCATAGAACTGAGACAAGTAGGTACAGCCTTTATTTCCCTGCCTCAATTTCACTTTTATTGACTTTCAGTCCATCGTGAAAGGCTGATGTGAGACGGCAGACTCCAGATGAGCCGAGCGAACTGAGGAGAGTCCCAGGCGGACCTGAAACAGCAGCCAGCCAACAGAAAGAAATTCCTCCAAAGGCTTTCTTCTTTTTCATCCCCACGTCTCCCTTGAGCAAAACTGGTTTCGATCTCGCCTGGAGCGGCAATCCATTCAAATTTCTCTTCTTGACAGTTTTTGAAATTACAAGCAAACAAACAGCCATAATGAGAAGCTTTTTTCTGCTCACTTCCTTCGTATCTCATAGGTTTACAGCAGTCGTTCATCTCCCAGATAACTACTTCAGGTCTCCGAGACCAACTCAGCAACAGATTGCTTCACGTTTATTGCAGCAAATGAAGCAGGAAATGGGACCAGAATGCTCAAAGCACTCAGGAAGTTGGACTTTCAAAGGAACCTAGCTTCGAGACGGATTCTGTTGTCGACACTGTCTGGAGTTCAGGTGTAACACTGTGTAAGGAGTTCACTTATCAGATGCTTTTGGAGTCTGCTTCAGTTTAAAGTTTACAGACCAACATGGATATACAGTTTGCTTGTCAGTTAACTAGATTTGCAAGTATACAATTCAAAATTGATTACGTTGTGCTGCCTATTTCAAGATGCAGGACCAAATGGGATACATGGTGTACTAAAGCAGGCTTCATTTCAACGTTATAGATCAAATTGGATTTTCAGTGCTAGTGGAATTCACACAAGGGAAAACACTTGAATTCAGGTAAACACAGAACGAGTTTGAAGTGCTCGCCACTACAAGGAAATGTCCTCAACAATTGTGAAAAGAGTTCTCTTGTGTGTTGTGTTTGAAGTGTGTTTTATTGGAAATTTAAGGATGTTTCACAGTCCAAGGTTTCTAGGGAGTAAAGAAAGGACCTACTTCTGTGGAATTCAGGCCAGTTTGAACAAGTTGAAGTAAATGAAGGAAACTCAATTGACAGTTACAGTGGATAATGTGCAAGATGATCAAACATGGATTAAAAGTGGGAATTTCAAAGAAAATGTCTTTAGAACACTTGCTAGCATTTTTGACAAGGATTATAACAGCCTGTTACCCTCTACCTGGGTTCAACAGTGTTTCATTTCAAGGGATTTACTGTGCTCACCAACGTGTTGGAATTCACTTCTACACAAACGGTAAGTAATTGTACGTTGATATTTATTTTCTATCATTTTAGATGGTTTTTATCTCAATATTGTGCTAATCATATAAAGAAGTTTAAATCATATTGATTATCAATCTTGAAAAATATTTAACCTAAAGCCCTTTGACGTATTTTAACGTCAGATGACTTTTACATTATGCTTTGGAAATTCATTCATATTCAGTTAATGACAATCAATGAGCAATGGTCAAAGGGAGGTAATTTCAATAACTAGGCAGTAATAATCCTGAAAGAGTTGCCTCCCTTTACTAAATAATATCATGCAGCTTACAAGAGATTGTCTTCATTTTCAAATTCCATTATTTACTCATTTCCGACACTTATTCAATATGCCATTAACTTATTTTCCTTTCAAATAATAAATTTTATTAAAATATGTCTTCATAACAAGATAACTAATTATTACTTTTAATTTGCAAATTCCATTTTCAGAATTTTGTTTTTCATTTGTAAAATAAATTTTCAGGACTTTTTAAAAGATATCAAAAGAAAACAAACTCCTTTGAATCAAAAGATTTTATTGCTTTTTGGACACTATCTTATAAGGATATAAACAATATTAAGCATTTTAAAATTAGTAAAGTAAAATTAAAGAAAGGTCTTAAAAGTATTCTTGCATTAATGAGAGGTAATGATTAAAATATTATACTAGAGTTGATGGCAAAACTTGGCACTGCTGAAAGATTCTTGTATTGTGTATTTAATATTCATAACTGTTCTTGTGCTAATAAAGTAGTATGCTGAATGAACTGACTGAAGCTCTCATAAAATCTCTACAAATGCACTGTATTACAATACTATTAACTACTTTGAGAACAGTAAGCTTACGTTTCATTAGATGAACTGTACATTAGTAATGTTCAAGAAATACCTTACTGATGAAATAAGCTCAAGGGAAAATGTTCTTAAATTATCAAGAAATTCAGAAAGAAAAACGGTCAATCTATAAAACAGAAATACAAAATAATGACTTAATTGATGCAAATGAAATTACTGTTGACAAAATGATAATTATACGAAACGACATCTAAATATTTAACTAACAATGGAACAAAGAAATAAGCAACACTGATACATTGTTAATTTCAGCAACTATCTATTTCACAACATCAATGAAATACAGCATTAAAGTGGATATGTTAGAAAACACTAATCTATGTAGTAAAGGGGGGATGTAATAAAAACCTAACTTGGTAAAAAGGGCTGCCTAATAGATATCAAATAATTTTTAAAAACTCTTTTACGAAATATGTTAATGAAACAATGTGGATGATTGGATGTGATGAAAACGGCAATGAAATTAAGGATGAAGTATAAATGTTAAATTTCAAACATATTTTACAAAGATCATAATATCTTTTTGTGTATTTGAGTCAGATTTTTACTTCTATCTTTTACCCTCAATTATCAGTTCAATTATGATTTTATCCTCCAGCTATTAAATTGAACTTGTTCCGCAAATATATCTATCTATATCCATACATTTCCATCCATCCCATCATTTCAGATCGCTGCCCCTCTGTTCCCAGGATGCCCCTCTCCCCATACACATTCAGAACAACAATTTAGAGTTACCCCCCTTCCATCGGGAACCATGGGTTCATTCTGAGATTTTACATTTGCTTCAAAAGCCTCTTAAAAATGCCATATTCAATAGTAACTACTTTGAAATTCCCGAGGATTTCTTTGTTTATTTTGATTTCTTTTTAATAAATAGACAATTGCAAAACAATCATTGCCTAAATGAAATACAATAGGCGACATGGGATGCCTCAAAAGCAAGCACTATGTCAGCCGTATGGCCATTGTCTAACTGTTTGGTTCCTGATTAACTGTTTGGTGCCTGACTACCTGATTGAAGTGCAGACCCAAAAACCATTGTGTGGTGGAATGAATATGACTCAAAGATGCTATTCTAAGATTATTTTAACCCCTTTTTTAATCCTGGAATCGTATCTAGGACCCAAACACACTGAATTATGGTCACCTTAATCTAGATGAGTTAAATCATACCAATCCATGACTGAATTCATCGGTATCCCAATGGAGTTTCCACCAACTTGGCCAAATGTGTCCCCTGAAGAGGCTAAGGGAGATCCCTGTAAAGGGGCACTAGGTATCTTTAGAGTATCCTTAGCCCCAAGGTCCCTTTGAGGAAACAGGTTTATTTGATGGGACCTACCTTAGCCTAAGGTTTCTTTAAGGGTATCCTTAGCATTCCAATGGCCAAAGATGCTCTAAGGTATCCTTAGCATTCCCATGGCCCAAGGTGCTCTAAGGTATCCTTAGCATTTCCATGGCCCAAGGTGCTCTAAGGTACCCTTAGCATTCCAATGGCCCAAGGTGCTCTAAGGTACCCTTAGCATTTCCATGGCCCAAGGTGCTCTAAGGTACCCTTAGCATTCCAATGGCCCAAGGTGCTCTAAGGTATCCTTAGCATTTCCATGGCCCAAGGTGCTCTAAGGTATCCTTAGCATTCCCATGGCCCAAGGTGCTCTAAGGTATCCTTAGCATTCCAATGGCCCAAGGGGCTCTAAGGTATCCTTAGCATTCCCATGGCCCAAGGTGCTCTAAGGTATCCTTAGCACTAATGAAGCTTTGTGCAATCATACTACACAATGATCTAGGGTCTGTCTTCTAACCAGAGCAGTCAGGTGAGCAGAGCAAGTGAGTGAGAGTGAAAGCGCAGTGAGTTTGACAAGAACGAGGCATGAGCGAGATCAGGAGGGTAGGCATGTAGGCATGTAGGCAGGTAGGTACTCACTTGGTTCTGGCCCATCAAGGGATTGTGGGGGGGAGGTGGCTGGGAATGGGGGGACTGCTGAGACGAGGGTGGCTGTCAACGGCAACAAGGCCAAGGGGAGACAATCAGCATTTTATGTGCATCAAAACATTGGTGTATACATTACATTGCTACATGCACATGTCATATCCTCATAGTATTGCTATATTCTCTCAATGGTGATCGGTGTAGAGAAGCATGCCTCTAATACCAAACTCAAATTTATGATATTTCTAATATCCAATTCCTACAGAAGAGATTACGACTTTAAATTACTATTTTGAGTCTTTACCAATTCATTCTTTGCTAATCATGCTCAATTTACCAAAAAGATAAAACATATGCTCTTAATTTGTGTGTATGACATTCAAAATCGCTATTTTTCTGCAAAGGGCTAACCATGCTTGATAAACAAAGATTTCGCAACATAGATACATGCGGTAGATGTACAGCGAAGATGGGAGCGAACAAACGTCCATTGAACTGACGACATGTAACATGGGGTACAACACAACAACCCCCTTCAGCTTATCTACAAGAATTACGTCCCCTTAAGACTCCCTCTAAAAGTCCCCTCCCATCACTTTCTGTGAGACAGCCAAAATGGTTTCTTACGAATGAAACACTAGGTTAATTGTATATCCTCCATTAATACTTTAAGCTGAACAGGTGTTTGTCTTCTGACCAATGAGTGAATTGTGAATTGGTTGATGCAACAATGGCGGATGAGCATGATTTTGATATTGCCAACAATGTTAAATATGAAAGCGAGCATTATGTAGTAGAGGTTTGCAAGATCGCAATTTGGTTATTTGATTATCAAAACAAGCAGCAGTTCAAACATTCTGCAGCAAAAGCATTATTCTAGCACTGATAAATGAGGAAAGATCTAGAATCGGACACATAATCAGGACCCACTTGCATTGAGCCACTTTACAATCCTGACAGTAACCTGCAGAAGACTACGATAGACTAGGAAACCTTAGTTTACAGAAGCTTTTGGTAAGTGGGTCCTGATTGTCAAGATTTCTTTCTTTAAAAGAATATCAGATCTACAAGAGATCACACACGGAGCAACAGTAATGTCTTATGTCACTGTGCAGTTCTTATTTTTTGTTTTAATACTTACAGGAAAAAAACTAGGTGGCATGGGACCGCCCGGCATGCCGTCTTGTGGTGGCATCTGACCGCCGAGGGGGCTTGGCGCCGCATTCTGGGAACAAAATGGTAAAGATGAGAATTTTGCAAAAATCCTAAATATTCAAATGACAATATTTTTTCTCAACGTGTATACCCATTTCTCTTGACCGAAAAGGTAAGTGATTTTTTAAAAATAAAATGACAAAAACTGCAATCAGGATTTATGTCTTTTTTTCAAGCGATGCAAGTCCGCAAATAAATTTCTTCCATAATGTAAAAATTCAGTGGAACCAGGTTAATCTGGTCACATGATTGTCCACAATGATGCATGTTGCCATGGAAACAGATTTCTGTTGGTCATAAGCTTAGTGGACATCCATCAGAAGAACAACTGGACTCCCACGGAACACATCTACAGATCAGGCTACTTGCATATCCAGCCACAATTACCATCCAAACTAGAGTGAAGAAGTCTTAACTGGGAATGAAAACTCCAATTTGAAAACATTGCCCTAAGATTTGTTCTTTGTGTAATAAAGTCCATGACACTAAATTTAACCCGCTTTGCAATTGCCATCTGCAAAAGTGTTGGGGGGAACCTATGTTGACTTACCTCTAAAATAAGTACTAACATTTTATTATTATTTTTAAAAACAATTTGTTTGGAAAGCCTGAAAATACCATTGGAATTGTATTTGGCCGTAAAACATGTGAACCATGGGTGGTCCTGCTCTTAATTACATTATAGAACCATACTGAACAACAACATCATTTCATACAGAAAGTCCCCTTTGCAAAGACAGCAGAGCCAAATGGCAGGATGTTATATTTTTGCAGCAGGTTCTGAAAGATTCCGGGAAAGGTCATCTTTAACCAATAGCTGAAGACTTCCCTTTCTTCACAAAGTTACAATTGCTGTAAGTTGGCCAATCAGAACGGTTTGGCACTCATGCACTCCTAAGAAAAAGATACAAGAGAAAGTGGGATACTTCAATCACGCGTCCTTTCCGCCCACTATGACACGACTCCCTACTGCTCCATCCACTTTTAGACTTATAGTTTTTTCCTATCCTTAACATCAGTGACGGCATAACTACCATGGAAACCCAACATCCTAATTTAAAAAACACATTATTCCATCCTAGAAAATAAAATCATCTGTTGAAATAAACTCTTTCTTGAAAAAATGAACATCAGGATGAAACCTGTACAAAAGTATTTTCAACAATTTTGAAATTCTGTCAATCAATATTATCAAAAATGTTTTATAAAATCATATCTTAACAGAATTGGCGGACATTTCTCTTTGAAAAAAACAAATTACCAATATTTTTTCTGTCTCGAATATAGAATAAACTCGAGTCAAAAACAAACCAGATTCTTTTTTCCTATTAGAAATCCCCAGATTTGATGACAGCATTTCGCATTTTTATTACATGAAAATTCGTAAACAGCGACTGGGCGATCTCAATTACAAGGCAAGTTGAGCCCTGGAAGGACAAACAGTATGTCAGCAACATCTACTGTGCACCGATCGATGTCAATGAATTATCAATAAATTTCAAGAAAATCAATAACTTTCCCGGGATGTGATTTCATTGTTAACTAGCGGCCAACATATGACACTGAATAGTGCGAATCTTTTCTATGCCGACTGACGCTCAACTTCAAATGGTAAATCAATTTTCCTGGCTTGAATCCGACTCAAAATGACCCCCTTTACCGGAGCTCTGCTCTCCCATTGGCTAATGCCAACAACTCTATCTGATACAATGACCTAATTGTTGCCATGGAAACTGGCCATGCTTTGGTTCCAAGTCAACAAGTATCAGGATTATGTGGATAGTCCAATATGTTTTGCTAAAAGTCAACCATCATTGAATATCATCTGAATCGATGCCACTTATTTTCCTTACCTTTTCTATTGTATTTTTGAAAAATCATTTTAGGAATTTCAACTTTAACTTCAACTTATAACTTTTGAATTTGAATACGATACAAGGGGATAAATCATCTTTTCAAATATAATTGAAAACTATAAAAGCGATATCTAACTATTACCTTAAAACTGCAAAATCAAATTCATATCATTATAAAAATTTGAATATACGGAGGTTTGAACAAATGGAAATGAGAGGTGAACATAATGTACAAATAGAAGAACCAAAAGTTTTGGGGGGGAAATTATTTTTAATTAATAAATTTAGAAAAGAACTATGAAATTTATACAGAATGATTTATTAAATGAATGAATGAATGAATGAATGAATGAATGAATGAAGTAGCAAAAGTCTCAATCACATGTCAAAACATTATCCAACCAAATCTAAAAGTTTTAACTTTCAGACGAAACAAATAAAGGACTGAAATTGTTAAATTGATAAAAGCAGAAAAAAACTTCCAATGAAAAGTTTATTCTTTCTCATATTTAACAGAAAGAATAACTCATATTTAACAGAGGTTCCAACCATAGAAGAAATGATTGAATACAAAGGGCATTATCAAATCGCTGACCATAATCATAATTAATGAATCTTAGCAAACAGAAGGAATGAATGAAAGAATGAGTGAATGAATTAAGGAAATAATCAAATTATTTAGCAATACACTATGATTGAGTGAATGAAAGAATGACTGCTTGAATGAATGAATGAAACAACTTCACATTCACCTATTGATACACTACAGATTTGAATTGCGAAAATGAAAGGATGAATAAATGAAAAGATAAATGAATGATTAAATGAACAAAGGAATGATTCAAGTTCGCATTAATATATTGACACACTAGATTTGAATGATTGTGCAAATGAAAGAATGATTGAACGAATAAAGGAAAGAATCAAGTTCACATTCACACATTGATATGAATGAATGAATGAATGAATCAATCAAAGAATCACTTTCAACCTTCTATTTCCATCACTTCTAAAATGATTTCAAACAGAGCAATGAACGAAAAACAATTCTGTAATTCAAATGGATGAATAAAATGAATGAATGAAGGAAGGAAGGTACAAACATTCCAACCACAGTATCAAATCTCCCGCCTCTATCAACCTGCTGTTCTAACCAATGTAACATAACGCAATGTAATGTAATGTACGGCAGTGCGTGTGTAAGAATCTACTTTGAAGTTGTGTCGGGACGGATGGCGACTACAAAGCCAGTGCTGTGAATGGCATGCAAGAGATCCCTGGAGCCATCAACATGTCGTGAATGAAAACACAGAGCTGAGAATAAAAGGAAGTGGTTAGCCCATTCAGACAGCCTCGCTACACTGAGGGAAATCTTTACATCAAGCCATATTATACATGTCTTCATCGACATTATATCGTTTTGTCCGCTTTAATAAATATTGACTAACTGTTATAGCCATGACATGAAGCCAGGGGCTTTACACATGCAGGCCACTTAAACTGCCGTTGCCACTGTACCAGGGAAAGTCCCTAGTCTATAAATAGAACATAACTTAAAAGAAGCCTTGCATGGTCATGTCGTTGCTATGGTTACCAAAACTACCCTCACAAATGAAGGTCTTTTTGTTTTGTATGAAACCTATCACCTCTAATCAAGTAACATATTTTTTATTCTTTGGTACATTGTGGGTTTATTAGTACTTTGGTTTTACCTGAACAAATGCAAAACTCTCACAAACCAGCTTAGTCTTCCTTCATACAGATATCTTAAGATAAAAAAACTTAGTCTGAGATTATCAAAATCTATCTCGCATAGTTGAACTTCTGTTTAGTCTAGACATGGATGAAATATCAAATATCAAGACAATTGGTCAAAATAGTGTTTAAGCTTTAAAAAAAACGAAAAGCTCACACAAAGACCACTAAAAATACTATATTTTCCTCAATTTTTTAATACATATTTTTAACTTTCTCTTTAGTCAGTCTTTAATGCGCACAATGAAATTTTTTTCCCCATTATATATAGGACAAGTCTTTTTAAAAATTCTGAACCCTGCACATGTCCAAGCTTGAAGCTTTCGGAATCAGCACGACACAGCAAAACACAACCTCGCGACTACCTTACTTGTCCAACATGTAGAGCTAAAGACTGAAACATCAACTCCAATTAGAGCTAAAGACTGAAACATCAACTCCAATGGATCATAAATCTTGCAGTTCAATCTGGTAGAGCATCATGTCAAATCAAAGTTCATCCCAGGGGAGGATTTATTTCAATGTTTGACAACTTGCACAACTCTACATTCCATTCAAATAAACAAGATTCGATGAAATAAACCAAGCTTATACAGGTATCTATCTTAATTGATATAAACCAAGCTTATACAGGTATCTATCTTAATTGAAATAAACCAAGCTTATACAGGTATCTATCTTAATTGATATAAACCAAGCTTGTACAGGTATCTATCTCAATTGAAATAAACCAAGCTTATACAGGTATCTATCTTAATTGCAGGGAGATCGCCTGCATCAATTTCAGCTTACATTTTTGTTAAGCCTCCAAGTGTTTAAGGTAAGGCAAAGTGATTTGCTGTTTAACGCAGCTTTCAAGAGTATTTCACTTATATCACGGCTGCTAGTATTATTGCAGGGAGAGAGTCAGCAACAACATTGCGGTGAAAACTGTGAGCATCGGCTGGAACTAGCAAACACGGTGGTACTGCACTGAAATTCATAGTAGTAGTGCACCCAAACCTTACAGGACGTTGAACAGTTCTCTATTGCAGACAAAGTTGCCGAGCCCCGGGCGGGATTCAAACCACGGACCTCTTGATCCGAAGCTGAATGTGCTAACCACTGCGCTATCCCGCCCCTAACTGTTTTTCCTTTATCAAAATCTTATTCATGCAAATAGTCGTCAAGAATGCCTTTTCTTGAAATCATTTAACAGTAATCAACTATCCCATGCAGAAATACTTTGCTTGGTCATGGAACTCTTCATGGCCCAGTTAAAAAAACAATCTTTTTGATGATTAGAGACAAATTCTTTCTATAAATACCTTATATTCTGAATCATTTTCAAAACAAGCCCAAAGTTAAACCAAGTTCCCAAAAGGAAGTCAGAAAGGAAAGACAATGAAAAGGGACCCTAGGCAAACCTAAAGTATCTGAAAAATAAACCGAAAGGAAACATAAGGGATATTTAATCTAAATGTCTAAACTTGTTAAAATGCAATACACATGAATTGGCTTTTATGTAAGATAGAGGCCTAGACGTCAAAGCAACAGGCTTTGTGGAGTGAAGAAGTATTTGGCCAATGTCGCAGCTATTTTACTGCCTTGGAAAATATTTACAAAATCGAATCTAAACAAGAAGAGAGTAAACAAGCGCTGTAACAGTTCATTAAACATAACCTAGAGAGGGATGGATCGGTCTTCAACGCTCGTCATAAAGACGAGCCACTCTTTGACAAGTACAAAGTGAATAGAATAGCAGCATTAATATAAGAATTTGCTTGTTTAGGAAATAAATATGTTCAAAACATAAAGCATTGAACTCAACAAGATACTACTTATGTCTCTTCCAAAACAATGATTATCTTCCTGAGACAAAGAGTTCAACAGAACTAGAAAGAGGCTCTGCGACACTAATGGCAGAAGTGTATCACATAGAATGGGTTGAAAAACAAATGCATTCGATTTAAATTCTACTTTCTGTGTCAGGTTCACTCAAATAGTGAGTCATCAGTAGAAGGTAAAATTAAAAAATCGGAGAAGAAAGAAAAACAAACTATATTTTCGATGTGCGAATAAAAATAATCAAGTTGTTTCCTTTCAAATTCATTCAAACTCCCAGTGTTTTAGTTTGTCCTTGTCTGAAACCGGTTTCTACAATAGTTATTCAATCAAAATCTCAAGTGAAAGCTAATTTTACATTCATACAAAACTTCAAATAAATGGTTCAGTTTTCAGACAGCAAAGAAAATTCGGCTAAATCGTCTCGAGCAGAATTGTAGAAGACAATAGCTTGAAAAGTTGTCTATATTTAACCTCTGTCAATAAACAACTCAAGGTTTATTCTCTTGTTAAAATCATTGTCGCTTAAAATTAGGAAAACAATTTGCAGCGAATCGATTTCTATACTGGTATTCTTTGATAAATACAAAGTTTCAAATTAAGAAATAATTCCAATTGTCTGGGTAATAATAAATTCAGTTTCTTGCAAACTAAAATAATTGTTGATCAATCATCTAAACATGGCCACGTCTTACTAAAAACTAAAGTAGAATTTTTTTTTCTCACAAAGTGCAAAATGGCCTCAATTTGGGAATCTCTTCCCAAAAAATTGAGAAACATTACAAAGAGAAATTATTCATAAGCATGGAGTAGATTTCTATTTTTGTTAATGCATGAATAATAAATGAAATCTGCCTCAAAATGGAGAATCTGTAACATTATGCCAAGAACTCAACAAAACACTAACCGGCCGCCAATATTGATTCTGGGACACAAATTCAAGTCAGAAATTGAAATATATATATCGTGGTCATCAATTACCACTTCCTTGTTAATTTAAACCAAATTAACAACACTCACCAGCCTGATATCAACAACTTCTTGTCAATTCTTTGTTTAAATTTTACCTTTTATTTCTTTAAATCAAACAATGGGGAAAAAAACATAAATGACAATATTGATAGGACAGGTAAACTAGGAGCACTCATTCAAACATTTCATTTGGAAATCCAAACTTTGTTCTAATTGTTTACACACTAAGTCAGAGAATACGAGAAGTATCATCAACTAAGGTATTCTTCATTGATACATTAACTGATGAGCATCAGAAATTTCGATTTTGAGTAAATAAATATATACTGGTCACTGTTGAATTTATTACTAGAAAACCATTCAAATGAGCAAATTAACAGGAATGCGAATAAAGACAATGATCAGGTCTGAGCCAGTCAGGGTTATTTATAGTGCCACTTGTGCATTATTTCAGCCATTTGCTGAAAATAAGATCGCTATTACAAATGCCTATTTGAAAATGTCCACAAACTTTTCAAACACGACAGTAGCAATTAAGACAGTGCCAATACAAAAAGAGTAATATATCTTATCATAAAATACCTTGCATATATCAGTACTATACAAATTTTAAATAGGACAAAGACACCTTTGCATAGTTCATATTGGAAGCCTTCTAGATGTTTCAAACTGCCTCCTAGAGTAGCCGGATGTTTTAAGGAAAGCCTGCAACACCACTGTGAATATCCAGAAAGTGAAACCTGTGTTTAATGGTTGATGTTAAGAACATTGGTTGATAGCCAATGTAGCAATGAATAAAAACAGTTCGAGTTCAGTTCTTTCTAGTAAATAATTTTTCTCACAAGATTCAAACCCCAGACCTCCATTCTTGTTGATGACATCATTCCTACACATAAGAAATGAGAGAATTCAGCCTTGAAATAGACACCAAAGTTGAAAGCAAACTTCTTACATACTGATAATATTTCAACTTAAGCCAAGTAACAACAATGTCTTAAATCTTGTTTTGACCTACCCCGCATATTTAAGAAGAGAGTAAGATTCGGCCATAACAAAGCCACCTATGTCATGAGGGGAACACGACAGAGCATCATCTGGATGGCTGCACATGACAAATGACTCACCTGGGACACAGGTATATAAGTATACAGGTGTGCTCAGGTAATAATTGCAGGTAAACCCTCCAACTGTAGACTTTAAGTAAGCAGTTTCAACGTTTTTTTCTTAAATTTTCTTGTGTATACCATCAAGCTGACAATGAAAACTGATTCACGATACATGGGGTTTTTTATATTCCAGGGTGCAATTTTGGACACCAAGACCATGTTTTGAGAGAAATCTAGACTGTATTAATGACTCTTATTTGATCACTTTCTTATGTTTACTATTTCTAAATTCTTACTAGAAACTGGTCCTCAAAATAAGATATGAAAGTTGAAAAATTCGTTTTGATCTGTTAAACATTTAACTTTACTTTGCACTTCCTGACGGAAGCAATGAGAGCAACTCATTCCACAAAAATTCTTCATTATGGGTGGCAAGAAGTTCGGGGCAAGATGGTTTTGTCAGATAGTGTAAAATTTTAAATTCCGAAGTACCACAATTTAATAACGGAATGTAAATGAAAAACAGGTCAAGATGAACATTGTTTTTACACTGTACATGCAAGTACATAGAAATGGTGTTAAACTGCTTAATATAAAATATTGTTTATAATCCAGCGTTGGTATGTATGTGTTTAGCCACTGATAACCAGCCACACTGAGCTAGATGTTCAAGACCTGGGGCCTATTTGGGTCCCTCCCAACCTATCTCAACCTCATTATACCACCATCACAACCACCCCCCCTCACTATAGCGCTCCAACCCAACCTGGCAGCAAATCCCAGTGCTGTAAAACTCCTCAAATTGACTGGAAGAGCTTCAACACAGCAGATTTGTGCTGGCATTCACCCTCTGAGGTCACAAATACAGAGGTCACAATCGACCAATCAGAATGCCTGCCTTATAAAGAGGGCCTTTGTGATGACTGGTTCCACATGGCTGGCCACCAGAGAAAAAGGGGCTTTCCAAAGTTGTGAAACAATATTATGGGGAGAAATGAGTCCAAAAGTATGAGTTTGGGGTTGAATATGGTTAATAGTAAGAGTTAGAGGTTGTGGTATCTGAGGGCTGGAATCTGAAGCATCCAAGTCGTGATTTGCTTGTTCCAAGGCAAGCTATAGCAGGAAGGGCAGCCAGAGAGCACAATACGTGAGGCTCTCCACCCTCAACCTCTCGTGTTGGGCTGACAATACACTAGATCAATAATAACCTGGTGGAGTCGCTGAATCTCTTCGTCAACACCAGAGGAGTCTCTACACTTCAGACTCCTTCAACCGAAACACAATTATAATATTTACCCTCATATCAAGTAATCACACTTATAACTGTATTCAGGATTGAGGAATGGTCATCATTATTTGTAAATTATAAAAATTTACTCGAATGGATTTTGAGATTCAAAAACTCATTTCATTTTTTAATCATGAAACACTGAATCCATAATTCTATAATTCCCTGATTGTGCTAGAGATAACTGACTTTAAATAGAACAGCATCTTAAATGGTTCTAGGGAATAAAACCGATCTTTCATATGGACCTGATTTTTAAGCTTAAGTGATAGTTTTACTATTGGTGTTCCAATCATTACATTTTGAAATTAAGATTAACTGACCAAATATCAAAATACAGAAAATGGGCATGTCACATTGACTTCACTAAATTCAAAGTTAAAAGAAATGTTAATGAATAATGTACAAATAATCAACACTTTCATTACTCCAAAGTTAATATTAGTTACCAGGTGTCCATTTCATCCTTACCTTTTACTTTCAAAAGAAAGTGGATGAATCAAAATGGACGATCATAATTGGATGTTTATCCTCTTTCCCCTTAAAACATGATCGGCTTTACTTTAACTTTAAATTTAAAAATATTAAATCCCTAAAATCAAAATGTATCAAGTTAAATATTCATCTTTACAAAGATTGGTATCACAGGAAAGATGCCATTACAAAAATCATCTCCCCTTTCAGTGTGTTCTAGAGTTTGAGCTACTAAAATTAATCCGCATGACATTCAGGGCCTAGGGAGCCTCAAAAGCTTCAAGCAAGCTCAGAGCAAAGTGGCTCTCCACCACTACACAACAGGCAAAAACAGGAATCCTTATCACAATCAAACAGTTGAAATACTTATTACTTTATCAAATAAACACCACTGAACATTCACAAAACAACTCCTACAATTAAAAAACAACAGTACGTCATCATAAGAATATTTCCTAAAGATCCTAACCATCATCATTTGATGCACGACAGATTTTATTTGATAAATATTTTCTTGGATTAGGAATGTTCTAGACCCTCGATCAGAGGACCTAAAATAGGACAGACTGACTAAGGCTCATTATAAACTACCAACATAGTTTTTAAGGTAGAATAAATCCAAGAATATTTGACTTAAATTTTATACATGTCAGTCGATATGAAAAATTACATTTCAAAAGTCGATGCATGACTTTTTATGTTTGGGGACAAGATAAAAAGCATGCAAGGACTACAGAATTCACATACGCAGATGATTCTTCTAAGCAAGAGATCAGTGAGGAAATTAGAAATCAATGTGAAAGCGAGAATTCACCCTCGGTCCTTGTCGTATGCTGGTCCTGTCAGGTTGACAGGGGATGATATTTCATGTATACAACCCTCATTAGCATAATTCTTACATACATGATACGGCCAGTACTTAACACCTGTGTATTACTCCATGAATGAATGTGTATTTAACAAATGAATTTTATTCTTTGCTTGCAATGTTACAAACATGTGGTTGCAGGTGGCTTAGGGTCAGAATTAATTTTCTAACGATCTCAACATTTTCTGGGAATTCATGACCAAAATGCAGATCTTTAACGTTCTTTGAAGATTATCTTTGAAAATGGGCTTGAGAAATATATTCTAAGGCCTTAAATTTCCTCAGATCTGAAATGCAAGTTACGGATGAAGTTTTACAGAGATGTACAGTTAGAAGCTAACCGAATTCTTTGTCTAATAAATTAGGTCATAATTCTCCAAGTGAAGCAGAGCGAGAGACTCCCCGAGACAAAATGCGAACATGACTGCGCTGTTTACATCTCCACATCTACTTGCACACAAAAGATGCAGCAAACCACACAAGAACTCGACTAGAACTGATTCACACTTGGCAAACCAACTCAACCAACCCCAGTGACACCCTCAACTCGAAATTTCACAAAGTGCTGAATCAGAAACTAAGCGTTAATTCATCGACTTCAACCTTGTGTCTAAAAGTGGGTTATCCTTGTGCAGTATGTTACTTGAATTGGAGAAATGTTATCACAAAATTAGAGGAATTCTTAAACACACCTTAGATTAATTCTTTGATACATACTTTTCCCGTATGAATTTCATCAAGAGAAATGATGAAATATTAGATTTTGAAATCTAATACCATAACATCTTTTAAATCACACCCACCAATATTAACTACATGACTATAAAGTGACTATTCAGATATCTCAATCCTTCATGATGGTTTCCATCATATGAGAAAGCTAGCAACACAATTGTGGACAGGCTTTGCAGTTGAACCTTTGAGTGACTGATCTCTGCACTATCATTTGGTACAAAGCTAGCTGCATGTAGAACAATTCTGGTACTTAATTATCTGGGTAAGGCAAAGTGGTATTCCAACAGTACTTTCATATTCACTTCTATGCCAGCTATCATTATAGCAGGGAGTGCCTGCAACACTATTTAGTGTAATCATTGCAATGAAGCCTAAAGTTTCGACAGAGGTAAGTTGAGGTGAAGTTGGTTGAGGTAAGGTGAGATGATTGGAGGTTAATCGTCGCTCAAGCTCAGTATTTCACTTATATCATGGCTGCTAGTATTATTGCAGGAAGAAAGCCATCAACACCAATGTGGCTATGCATCGCAGTGAAACCAGTGAGCATTGGCTTGAACTAGAAAACCAAGGGTGATAGTGCAATGAAGCTTCGACAGATCCAGTACACTTTAGTTACCAAAGTGATTGATGGAAGGGTAAAATGTAGACAGAGCTTTATAATCACCAGCTCATAATACAGAGCTGCATAATGCACAGTATGAATATATCGCCTGTTGGCTCATTCAGTAATGTGAACTAAGTGTGATATATCAGTCCATCTATATCCCCACCCATGAGGGTTGTTTGGGTGAGTAGCCGGGGTATAACAGTACATAAGAGTACCAGTGAAGCATGGAGGAGTGACTGGCAAATCAGACTCGGTCTGTGAAGCGTGTCTCCTTTCTCTCCACAAACCTAGACAAATCATGTTTTGTCTTGCTCCACCTTGGAAATGTACCCGTAAACAAACTGGCAACTTAAATGACAAACATGAAATTACAATTTCGTCCATTGGATACAAATTTCAAACAGGAACATGGGTACCAATATACAAAATATATCAATTAAAACATAACATGATATCTGAACTTTTTAAGAAAACAATCGTTATTAAAGAAAACAGAAAAATTGTGTTGACTTAAATATGCTATGCATTTGAAAAACTTTTTTTTAAAAACACTTACCAACTTATGATTAACTTTTAACTTAATTTTTGCCATAAAATTACAAAAATGATTTCCCAGAAAAGTCAAACCATTTTTTTTCAAATGTTTAGTCCTCATTGAATATGCTTCATCAAGAAAATTTTCTTAACTCAAGCTATCCCGAGTTTTAAGTGAACAATGAGCGAGAGTGGAAATTAATAATGTGAGGGTTTTATAAGATGAAATTAAATCCCAGTGCTGTTTTCCAGCGTTATCTGTGTACAAGACATTAATTATTCATTCCTCTGTTCTGGATGCTCAACCGGCAGAACATGTGCTTCTCACACGCTCACAGATGTCACCACATGCATGTCGCCGTGCCAACGAAGAATCAACCACATGGTACATACACCATTCTTGGGTTGATCAAGCGACAGTACCGCAATCTGTCCATCAGGACGCCCGTCAGTCGTAGCAATGTGACATGCTGTACAATTCATTTTTTCACTATTCATTGATAGAAAATGTTGTCCATTTTTCAGGTAGTTCGTTTGATAGTGACTGTTGCCTTCCATGCCATGATTTTCAATTGTCGATATAAAATTGTAAAACAGAATATTTGAGAAGACTCTCCCATTTTACTAATTTTGAAACATTATTTTTGTAATCAGTCAGTAAGAAACAACTATACAAACTACTAGTGATCCATTATCACTTTTGTATTTATGTCACAGTGGCAACATTTTGGAAGACTATCTATCACAAATAATGTTCAATAAATGTTTCTTCTTGAAGTACAAACCAACAAGGATTAAGTTTCCAAAATGAAAATATATGAAGCAATGTGAAGCTGTTGACAGCCTACAAAACAAATGAATCAAGTAGTAATTAACACATTTTTATAAACTCATAAGTCTTAGAACAAAGAAGGTTTCCTTCCAAATACGAACAAAGTCAACATTTTACAAAATATTACCATAACAAGAATTGGAAAGCAACAAAACTCTTGCAGTTAGGTTGAGTAGCCTGCTTGAACCAATCAAGGGAGAGAACTCCTGCCTCCTTCACCAAACTACTCCAATATGCACATGGCAGCTGATACTTCATACATCCAAAACAAATTTCATATAAAAGCAATTCATTCACACACTACCAAATCCATTTTTTGAAAAAAATCTTGGTTGAAGAAAATGCAAACCTTGTAGCCAAACCGCAAGATTTTTTTCTTTTCCAATAAACTTTCTCTTGAAGCCGTCGAGAAAGACAGATTCTGTGCTGGCCGACACCTATAATCATATCCCTTGCTCTAAGTCTACCTGCCGTTTTCTTCTAATTAGAAAGAATAGGAGAGATGGCGATGCACAAGAGGAAATCTTTAACAATCTAATTTGCTTCTTGTTTCTGGAGCCCCTCACACCCCTTGTATTTGATCAATACAAGACACTACCTCACTGCGGCTCTACCTTATAAAAAAAACGCCATTTCTCCTTATATTTCAAATGTCAAGGGCTAGGGAAACTTAAGAAGCAGTGTAGCGACTTCGCTATTACACTTACAGCTAAATATTTGATAGATGTGGCCAGGGACAAGGGAGATAACTGATACATCATCGATGCATCAGAGTGTTATTTGGTATATCAAAACCAAGGTGTTACAGTTGATCACTTTGTAGAATAAATGCATCAATTAATGGGGAGAAATTGTGAGAAGTAGCTGATATACTTTCATCATCTGGTGAGTAAATAGAACTAAGTATACGTTTTCCTATCAATGAAATAATACATTGTATTGAATTATTTTTTCTACTTTCTTGCTTACTTATATTTTTCAAATTTTAACATTAACTCTGGTTGATCATGTCAGTTTTACTTTTAGTACCTGACCTCCAATTTTTGGCAAGTTGTCAGTCAACACATAAACCAAACCCATGAAACTTCCCCAAAAGTTGACGTTCCTTTTTTCAATAGGTGACCCATTCACCTTTCTATTCCAGTATCCACTACTGAAAAAGGACTATTTTGAAACTACCATCAATTGTAGGTTTTAAAAAAAATGTCAGGTCAAGTGACCTCACATATAAAGTCAAGGTCATCAAAATCCACTGGTGTCTACCCAATCTCCTTTTGGATAATGCAAATATTTGGCCATGCATGTATTCGGCCAGCTGTCAGGCCAAGAGGTAAGAGAAGAGGTTAGAGTGTTGTTGTGACCTTGAAAACTAGGTCAAGGTCAACACAATCACCTAGTATCAACATTTTGTCTTAAGGTTGGAAGACATTGAGTTCAGATACCTAGTTATAAAATGTAAATAAAAGTATCAAGACAGTACATATGGTTCAATGATTGCAAATCCACAAGTTGATTCATATATATATCCATGTTGACATTTAAGGATCAAATAGAGTATTTTTCTTGCTAAACGTTGCAGTTGTGAACTTAAACATTCCTAATTTTAACAAAATAACAATTTTCAACATTTCACCAAAGTATTCACACATAATCTAAAATGCGAGTGCCACAAACTCTTATTGTAATTCACACCAAGACAGACATCAAGGACAACACGGTATCCTATCACGCATGTAGGTTACCCAATTACTTCTCTTGCATATCTCCTTCCTGGATGCTTTAACTTTTTGTTAAAACATGCATGTTTTTCACATTTCTTCTCAAATTTGGTCTTGATGTGCTGTTGACATGGGCGTTAAAAAAAACGTTATCAACGTGAAGCCCAAATGTGTCAACGACACGGCAGGTAGGTGGAGAACACCTGAACTCGTCACAGCAAGAAGATATTCAATGACACGACATGGACGGACATGCTCTGCTGGGACTACCAGCAGCTATGGAGTAGAGGGGTAATCAGAGGAGTATAATGTGAATGCTCGTAAATGCACCCAGTTGGTGTTCTCTACCCATCCCTCCTCTCCATCCCTGGCAGTCTATTGCATACATCCACTTCCTTTTAAAAATATTTGATCACAATAGCTTATAGACTTGAACTCATCAAAATGGAATCCACTGTTTTTCATACATAAGGAAGGAAAAGTATTAGACTTTCTTTCCTAAATGAATTTCCCCCTGAAAACTGAAGCAACGGTAGATATTTCTAAATACTCTAGTTGACCTTCAAGCACATACTTTTCACACAGTTGGGACTTAGAGGAACTGTACACACATTTTCTTTAGGAAATAAGGTAACTCAGGAAAGGAAAACAAATGTTACAGATTGACTTTCTTAACCAATACAAGGATTGATACAATATGAACAGATCAAGTTCGGTTAGACTTCATAAATCCATTTCTGTAACTCAAATGATTAAAAAGTGTTCACACTAAAATGGCTACATATAGTTTTTGCTTGATACAGCATCTTTTCTTTGATAATCGGGTTGAGTAATGAGATTTGTCACCCTCCGAAAAAAATTAGTATTAGATAGGAAAAAGTTCAAGAAATATATTGTCCAAAAAAAATGGCAACAGCTAGTGCATTTCATTAAGCAAAATAATGTTGTGGCCAATTTACAGGAAGTACAACACATAAGAATAATTCTGGATTAACCATTGATTAAAGAAAAGCTGTCATTGTATATTCCCATGTCCTCTGATCAAGGATTTTAACCTGCAAAAGCACAACTCAATCTCCAAAGCTTTAACAACTTCATACTGTGAAATGAAGTCTTGGCTTTGCATCATCTCTTCAAGCCAATGCTGTAGTCCTGATAATCAAGAACTTAAAACAAGGTCTTTCCTCCATCATCCCCCCACTCCCTCCCTTAATTTCTTCCCTGCAAACCTCTCTACTCCTTTTCTGCCTTAGCTTCATGGTCTGAATCAAAATGTTGTAAAATGGAAAATTTGAGATGGTAAAGTCAAGTCTGTGACCTAATCCTGGATAACCCTACCCTTCAGTTTACTGCAGCCCCTCTCTCACAAGCAGCTAACATCTTCCAGTTACAAGTTATATTCTTTGAACAAATTGTTGCAAAATGGAATCTTTTGGATTCAGAAAATTTTAAAACTTAAATATGTCCCAACTGTCTCGATCATTCCATTGCATTCAGTTTATCAGCTGTTCTTTTTCATGTGCATGGGATGTGCATTGATAGGTTGAGATTTAACATTTTAAAATAAGACTCCTAAATCTCAATTCACTATCACAAGACTTAAACTTTCTCTATTAACCAAGAATTTGTGTAACCTTAAACATAATTCATATTTACAAAATGACATATATCCATGAAAAAAAACTTTTTACCAAGAATTTGTGTAACCTTAAACATAATTCATATTTACAAAATGACATATATCCATGAAAAAAAACTTTTTCCCAATAATCTTTACCATCTAACCCTCCCTTCTCCATATGCCCCCTTCCCCCTCCCACTTCCTTTCCCCTATAAAATTACCATCTCCCCTCACCCTCCCTGCCTCCCCTCCATGCAGTTACATACACCAAGGTTCTCAGCTTTAACACACTCAAAATGTTGCTGGTTTTGAATGACCCTGAGTAGGGTCATGACCTCTGCCTTAGTCTCACACCAAACAATCAACTGTGTTCTGATTGGCTGAAATTCCTCAGGGTTAATTTACCAGATCATGTGACCTTCCATTAGAGACAGCTAGGTAAACAAGAACCAATTATTATACTTCTCTCATGAAGTTTATACATCAAGAGAATGCCGGTCTTTACAGAGAATCAAATCTATCATTATGCCCAATAACAGTTTAATACCTTTTTAAAATTTCTAAATTTTATCTTGAACATTTTTTAAAATAATATTGCAAAACCTTCTCCTCAACCTCCACAGTTAACTCCTTTCAAATCAGTATTTCTGAATCGTTAGACTACTTTCAATTAACACAATACTAAATCTGTACTTTTATTTCTCAGTGAAAACTATGCTTAAAAAAATGTATTACTATTTTCAAAGTTTTTGTTTATTTTCTGGCTGAAGGTGATTTTAAGTCATATAACAAATACCAATCCTTTATGAAATCTGCTGGATTAACTCAGATTTCCACAGATATGGCAAGTGGTTTGAGCAAGTTCTCAATTGCTGTCCTCTTGCCCTGATCTTGCCTCCAGTTGCTGTGTAATTAACCTGTGTGTTTACAGATCCACTTAACCCATCTAGTGTTCCCAGCCATGTCACAATGACTTGAGAACTTGACTTAACCTGAGATCCATGAAGTCAATCGGATACACAACACCACAAGGGTTACAAAGAAACAAGAGATACTATGAAGAGAGGAAAGAGAAAAAGAGTGAGAGAGAGGAGGAGAGTGAGTTATTGTTTACTGCTGATCAGGAAATATTTCAGCCATTAGCAGCGCAATATATGAGAGTGAGTGAGAGAGAGAGAGAGAGAGAGAGAGAGAGAGAGAGAGAGAGAGAGAGAGAGAGAGAGAGAGAGAGAGAGAGAGAGAGAGAGAGAGAGAATACGAGAGACAGACATAGAACTCAAGCCATCTTCAATACTTCAGCTTTTACACCAATGAAAAACAATTTCTGTTTCAGACAGAGAGAAAAAAGGAGACTGAGAGAAAGAATCATTAGCTTCCCATGTGTCCGTGACATGGCATGGGTCACTTGATCACCACACACATGCCCTGACATGGAGTCGGATAAGCCAAGTACTTCAACAGGTACCTATAAGTAGATAAGTCAGTGTTAGTTAACCAGTGGGATAATGTGAATGGCCCCTTGATCAAGTGGGACTTACAGCAGTGAGTGGACTGAATGAACGAGTGATGATAGTAGTTTACAAATGACTGAGTGAGTGAGTGAGTGAGTGAGCTAGTGAGTGAATGCAGAGTTGGTGTCCTGTGAAGCTCCAGCTAGCGAGACTCAGTCTAGGTAGTAGGCAGCTTACAATCAATACTGGCAATATTTTATACATGGGGCTCCACACGGGGAGACACATCTGCGCAGAATTGATTTCTTCACTTCGAGCTGAAAACTACCAATTCTCTGGCATGGATCAATTTGTAAATACAAACAACCTTACTTGAAGGGAATTGTTTATCATTTGTAATTTTGATTTCTAAATTTCTCCTTTTACTATTCCCCAAATTTTTTAATAAATAAATGGTAGTATCATGCTGTATATGTTATTGCTAAATCAGAATGAAGGAGGAGCAGAAATCTCAGGTTGGTTAGCCAGACTGAAGAAACATTCTATTAGGTAACCTGGACCTTCAACCTAAGACCTTAACGGTCCAGGTTTGTGATTGACAACAAACACTGACAAGCTAACAGCACAAAGGTGTACTGAAGCCCAACCCAAAACCCAACCCTTTAACCAAAAAGGATAAAAGAAAATAAATTATGGGTTAAAAGCCTTTCCAATGCCAAAATGATGCAAATTGAAATCCTCAGGTTAACTGCTAGCTGAGGAATTAATACAGTGCTTTAGCATCACAAAAAAAGGGAGACAACTCACTGGATTACTTAATCCAACACCAAAAGGAATGATAAATGATTGGAAGCACAAAAGTGACTTAACAGATGGTCAAGATGAAAACCTGAAGGTTGCAAGGGGAGACAACTGCGAGTGCATACCTCAAAAGATGTTGCAAATGGTATATTCCCAGCATTGCCACATTTAATCTATATTTAGAAAAACACCCACCATTAGGGGTTGACTTGGGTAGGTTTGGATGCCAAACCATAATGCAAGGGGAGATAACCCAAGACTTATCAACCAATATGTCAGGGGTGGGGAGGGGAGGTGTGGAGCCCCAGTGTTGGCCGGCCAGTCAGTCAGGCAGTCAGCCGGCACCTGTACACAGAAGGCACAGCCTTGCTGCTTCCCTCTTTCTCTCTGCCTGCCTTCCTCACTATTGATTTCTCCTTGCCATGTGATCATGGGCCATTCCTCGACCTGCACAGGGCATGGTCCCATCCTAAACACTTCATCAAACATATGAGACAATTTCCACTTAAAATATACTTAAATATTTGGTAAAATTTGAAGGAATGTTACCAACGTACACTAATTTGGTCAACGTTAATGTGAAGTTTTACGGTATGGATTGTGATCTTTGTGCGTGTGAGTGTGTGTGTGTTTATGAGTTAGATCAATGGAATGTTCCGAGTGCGATACAGAGATCGTTCTCATTTCCCTCAGCACCAAACTCTCTCAGTTTTCTCTGTTATGCATACAAATGTCCTTTAGTTACTTTATTGCTATGGCAACAAGGATGGTCAAAGTTGGCCCCACAACAACCCCGCATCCCCACCCCCCAAGTCAGCGAGGCATGGAGCATGTGTTGACACAGGGCTACCCTGAACGGTGGCACCGTTTTACTGACACATGACAATCTACAGCAAACACAGGCCGGCCAACAAACCAACCAGGAATCGATCCAACACAGATAGCAAGAGTTAACACAAAAATCAGACTAGATGAATGTAATTGCTCTGCAAAGCTTATCTATTCTCAACAAGACGTCACAGATTCTCTATCAGCCCAGTACATTTCCTCCGCTTCTAAATAATTCACAGTTCGTTGTCTTTAAAAGAAGCACAACTATCCCATCAAATCTATTTGAATACTTGATGAAAATATTTACCTTCAGAACAATTGAACACATTAAATGCCATCAAATTACTTTAATCAATCTAAGGTAAGGCTAGACCCCTTGATAAACTATCATGTATGAAATAAAGGCAAAAGCATTCCTAAACACAAAAAAACTAATACAACCTCTCTGGCCAAACCATGACCAAAAACACCCTTTGCTTATTCATTCTCCTTCTTGCAGGCAGGGCCAGTTCATAACAACTTGTGTACTTCTTTGTTGGAGTCAATAGTACACTGGTGGATGCTGTAGTGAATGGGACAGTAGGGGAATTATCCCCCCCCTCTCCCCCTAGGTCATGACTCCCATTCCAGCCCTATAACGAGGGCTGCTTGTGGTGGCTGTAGAGTACAAAAATTATTCCTCAGTTTGTGTCTCCCATCTGTGGCCTATAGAGAGGGTTGGTTAGTTTGGCCTGGAGGTGTGCAAACATCCCTAGTCTTACTGAACCCCCTTGCTCCCCTGTCTGTTCCCTAGAATCTTTCTATCCTCCCTCATATCCCTCCTACCCTTCCTACATCATATTCTATTGAATATACTACACCATCCCTTCCTTTATTACCCCCTCAAAACCCAAAAACAATTATAAAAAATAAATAAACAATATTTCCTCTTCCCTCAAATATCTATAACTGCAACATCACCTCAAATTTCTGCCCTACTGATTCCCTTCCTCCCTTTTCTGTTGACTGCATGTACTAAGTTTCTCTTCCCACTTCCCCTTTAACATTTCATCTCTACCCTCAAATATCCCTCTACCTTTCCATTCAAACATTTGTACTCAAAATTCTTCAAGCAGAAGTACCCCCCTCAAATATTACTACCCCTTCCTCCAATATCTCTCGAATTACTCCCTGTAGCATTTTCCCACTCCCCCCCTCCCCCCATGTCTTCTCCTAAGGAGGTAACCAATGTAAGCAAATCTTACATGTGGAAACAAGCAACACATGACATCATGGAGTTAGGACAGCACTGATAAAGTGGTCTCACTTACAATTTTCTGTGAAAGTTGAGATTTGAAAGGTACAGGTGCCCCTTTACCCCCTCAGCCTGTGCTCTAGGGTGATAACACAGGGGCCAAGTATGCGGGTCAGTGCTGGTTTTCATGGTCACTGAATGTATCATCTCCCTCTCAGTGCTTCTCAGACTTAAGGCCTTACCTTCATTATTGTACACTTAACTCAATCCAAAGCAAAAAAATATGATATATATACCTGTAAGCAAAGTCAAAATCTTGCCTGAAAACAATATTAAAATTTTTCTTAGGCAATTTCATCATATTTGATAAGATTGATTTTTTTCATATAAATAACTAGTTACAAACATAGAATTTAGTCTCTAAATCACATCTCATCTCATGTTAAAAAAGTATGAACCAAGTTACACTTCCCCACCGCACCAAAATGACCAAAAACAAAACCCAACCCACCCTTTCTTCACAAAGTCCATTTATCTAGTATTCCAAACAGGGATCAAAACACAGCAACTCTTAACCTGAGGACGAATTAATCAAATTCTTTCACGGAACAAGATACACACTACACAGTACAATGAAAACTTAACAAATGACATCAGTTCCCACAATATAACAACTCAGATTGGAACAAAAAAGTCTTGTAAAAAAAGATTCTTCCAAAACAGTGTTATGAGCCAGGAGCTGAAGAAAAGTTAGTTTGAAACTCGGGACCAACTTCAGCCTAAAAGCGACTCAAAGATCAGTTATATGATAATAACTTGATTTAGTCTCTCAAATGTCTGTCAAGTTGGGTCCTGTAGTGATCAGTTTAGAAAAAGAAACTGAGGCCAAATCTAGTCATGAAATCTTTCATATTATACAATCTTGTCAGGTAAACCTGAAGTCTTCAATACGTTAGATTAAAGCCACAGCTTGTGTGATATGATTATTGTTACAGCTTGATTCAAGTATAAATGCTGTGTTTCATTAACATCCAGGCAGATGCAATCATTGGATGGAGAAAGCCAACATCATCATGACTTTGCTTTACACTGAAACAAATACAGTAGTAAAACCAACCCTAAATGTACACAGAATAACTATCTGATGAAGAAAATATCCGAAATATACACAATATAACTATCTAATGAAGAAATACCCTGAATGTAAACAAAATGAATGTACACAGAATACCTCTCTTATGTAGAAAATGCTAATTACCCCCTCTCCAGATTTGAACTCCCTGTGCTTTTCCAAATCTAAACCTCACAATCCAAGGATGTTCAAGTAAACTGAAAGCCTGCTTGTAGTTTGTTATACCTAATTGTCATAATTCCAAATATTTTAAATAAATTTTGCATAAATTAACCCATTGAATATTCAATGACACCAAGAGAAATCACTAAATCTTTATTTATACTCCACCATTTTTTAGCTGTATTTGTATATTTGCAGGTACATGAAATAAACAGGACAGCAGCCGTTTAGAAAGAAAGATGTTGTCAATTTCAAATGGCAAACTACAAAAAATCTGGTGCCAGCTGTCATCAAGAGTCACTGGCCGCTAGGAGTTGACAAACTAGTGTATTATAGACAAAGAATATATCAATACTTTTCTGTACCGCGATATATCTCATTGACCTAAGCGCTGAAATTCTGGGATAGACCTTTACAAATATCAAATCCTTGACATTATCAATTTATAACTTTCCTGTAAACTGGCAATTTGGAATAGTTAACTACTAAATATTGAAGATTTGAAACAGATTTTTTGCACTAAAATCAAAATTTTACACATTACTTGTTTAAAACCAATTTACAGTTGTAGGTCCAATAAGTAACTTCATAGACAGTTTCAAAATCAAAATCTTTAACAATTGTTGTTGTTAAATGTTATCTGACACACAGGGAAAACATCTACCAGTTGTCCAACATGCTCACAGATAGAGAGTGGTTTTACACCAAAGCAGGAAGTTCAAAACGATGCTCGCTACATCCTCTTACAAGGAAAGTTGTTATCTTGGCTTTCAGCTTGTCGATTTTTAACATTACGACCAAATATCAGGTTACATTTCTTATAATCACCATCCTTATTCTAACTAGAAACATAAACATAATAAGACTGGAATACTTCATTAACAGTTCTTACGGATTTAATATTCCCATTTCGATGAATACATAACTAATGACAGACATGTTCGATACGATTTCTTTAATAAATCACGAATATTATCAATGGTGACACCTTTATCCAGTACCTGGAGTGTGCATTGGCTGTACAATACAACCCTGAAGCAACTTTTTTTTGTGATAGCTACTATGGGCTCAATGACCGTATAGGTCCGTACTTCCTGTGTTCAGGTACCCATTTGTACAGCTAGGTGGACTGAGAGCAATTAAGATTTGATATGCCGATTTAATGCCTTGCCCAGGGACACAACAATCTAAAGCCAAAGTCAAACAATTTTTGGCATCTCCATTGAGAGTCATACCAAGATCTTGAGGGGTCTTACGGAAGCTGTCGTAGTTTTCATTTGATCTGGTTCAAGTCATGTTCAATTGCAACTCTCTTCATTTGCTGCACTTCTTATCTTTTATCAATCATTTCAATTTATGCAATAAATAAATTTTTGCCTTAAAATTGCCTACGGGATGGAAAAGGAACATACATGACTCTTGATATCAAGATATTTTAAAAAGACTATAGTTTTAACATGATATTTCTTAACATTTGTACCACATTTCATAAAGCCACAGTATTAATTAAATCTTAAATCAAATTATCATAAGCTCAAAGTTGCATTCCACCCTTTATATTGTCCTAGAAAATGCCTTAATAGATCCATACCATTGAGAACGTTTGACAGTTGCATCACTTTAAGAGTCCCAATTTATGACCAATAACAAGCAGTAAAATCAATGCCAGCAATAAGACAATATGAACTGTTCAATACACTAAGCATGTCAGCTGATAGGGTAAACTGGTAGATAACAGCCGATCGATAACGTTCTATAGGCTTTACATCTGATACAAGGATGATGATGACGGATAACTGCCGGAACTGCCTCAAAGTTGATCAGCATGATTTATAGATGTAGAGTGTATGAAAGATGTATACTACAAAGGTCCCAGCGCATAAGTCCCGAAGTTGATGACAGATTTAACGTGCTCTCAATATTGCCAATGCACAGGAACATCATTGTAGATAAGTTTTAGAGCTGAGGAGTTCATTTAAACCAGAGTCAATTATCACTGTAGAGAGAAAGCCTTCAACATAACTGATTACAGTGAAACCTGTGAGCGTTGGCTGGTACTGAAGTGAATTTCAATTGAACAATTGAACCATCACAGAAATGTTCATACCCTGCATATTCCATGTTTTGTTCCGATTTTGTTTCACAGGATATGTTGATCAACCCAACCCAATCCAATCCTAAAACACCATTCCCCTACCCAAATTGTCACCCAAAAGACCCCTACCTCACCCCAACCAACCTTCTAAAAACCCTCTTCCGCCACCGATAGTTATCATTGTTGGGCAACTAAAATATCTATGCATCCAAACAGTTCTTTTTGGCAGAAAATGTTTTTAACACCTATTTACAGATGTTAACCTGATGCAAATTCAACTAATAAGGATTGGAATAAACCTTTTTGAACAAGGCAACCTTTTTTTGACATATACTAGCAGCAAAACAACCACCCTCAATTCTTTTAAATCTGTTAAAGATTGTTAAACACAACACAGAAGGAAAGATAAATTTGTACTCACCGGTGCAATACCATTAACACTGTACCCTGAATTTACAAAACCCTGTAAAAGAAAAAAACAAGGGTCAAATACAGTTGTCAAAAACATAACATTTCAACATGATGATACAGATTTGTAAACATTTACAAATAACATTACGTACATCATATGCATCCTCCTTTAAAAAAACGAGCAGAGAAGACATAATCAGTTGTCGTACACACACTTCTATATACCATTATGAATGTTGAAAGCACCCTAGGAGCTGAACTGATGGGAATCAAAAGGTGGACTAAATGATATAATGATAATAATTGTAATACATTGGTAAAGTGCCAAATAACCACCTAACAGACGCTCAGCGGTGCTATATGGGAGAACCCTCTGGTAGAGGCGCCACTGGAGAACATTGAGATTACGGCATGACAGGTACATGAAGGTAAATTATAATTTACAAACATTTGTTTATTTGTACAAAATTGAAAATTAAACATTGATGATATTCTCTAATAAATGAAATATTAAATAGAGGAGTCTTCTTATTAGAGATGATAACAATTGTACTTGCTATTAAGAACTTAAAATAAATACTTTAACATCATGAAGATTTCCTAATTGATCATCTAAGAAAATTTCAAATCTTAATGCAAATAATAGTTTTTCTCCAATTTTTTTTCCAAATTCATCAGATTTCTGCCCAAAAATAAAACTAAAGAAAATCCTTGAATAGTTGAGTACCAAATCAACAGCTTTATAAATCGGCTTTCAAGTAGTGCAATACCGAAAAAAATTATTTATTTCGTCTAAATAAAATTGACAAATATTGATGTTTAATTGGCCATCATTGACTATTGGAAAGTCTGCTCACGACGTCAGCAAAGCAGCAAAAGTTGGGAACCAAGTTGCGGATACTATTGACAATTCTCCACTGGGTCTCAAGTATAGTTTCGGTGATTTCAGGCCATTTTTTAAATTTTCACTAGATCAGTCCTCGGAATACCTCAACATTGTTGGGTTGCCATGGCAACTACTGATCTGTATCTGGGCCTACACACACTGGTCTCCTGAAGAAAACAAGTCATCAGCCCCGACCAGTCCATTCCCCAGTGTAGGGGTGACAGGTTGCCTTTAGCCCTCTCCCTCCCCTCTGCTTATTGAGAATTAACAAATCCACATCTCTGTATCCGTTAGTTGCGCATGTTGCTACGTGAAACAAGTCGTTAACTACCGGACTACACAAATAGTCACATAATAAATAAAGTCAACACAGATCCGGGAGATTCCATGATACAGCAACTCTTAATTTGAAGCAAGGCTTTACTTGTGGGATTCCTACTAACTATATGGCATATCTGTTAGTTGTCAAAATAAAATTTTTAATTTCAAAATTATAGGTTTTACAAATAGATATCAATATGAATTAAACACTAAGCTCAATATCATTGTAAAATATTAACATCAATTAAAAACATCTGGATAATATATTTATTCAAATACTTATTTCGGTTAAAGAAATTTCTATGGATAACACTAGTTTTCGAAGTTAATATCATAATATCATAATTGCATTATCTAAATTCATATAAATATCAGTACTCTTGTTACAGAATAATAAGTAAATGTTTTACAATATGATAAAATGTTTCAAAAGGTTAGATCATTTCACATGAAAACTAGGCTCTTCAAATAGTTCTTCAGCAACATCCAAGATTGAGCAGTTCACTAAAATATTAATACAGTTGTAGTTGACATTACAGAGTTATTGGAAAAGAAGCAGGTTGCAATAAATAGTTTCAATAAATAATGTGATTTTTGTGTCAAAACTTAATTTGCTTTCTGATGGAACTTGAAAATTTTATTCTACCTCTATTTCTCTCTTTCACACGAGAATTTAAATTTGTTGTTGGAATAACATGGAATTTCCCTTTTATGTGAGTGGTTTGTTTTCAAGATGCAACAACAGGGTACAGACCACAAAGGACAGTTTGAGGGACTGACCGGAGACAAACAGAAAAGAAGATGAAAGAATGACTTTGGACAAGAGGAGAAAAACAAGGCCAGTAACAAAGAATTAACTATTGACCACAACATACGATTATGAGAGTCACAAATGTTGAATTGAGTACCATCCTGGTAGGAAAGAAAAACCAGAACACTTTGGGCAATAGGGGAACAAATTTATTCATAGAAGGATGGAAGGAAGAAAGGAAAGAATACAGGAACACTTAGGATGAATTTATTTACAGATGTAACAGAAGGAAGAAAGTAAAGGGAAAGTCACAAAAAGACAGATGGAGGAACATGATAATGAGTGATTGATGGGACAGAGGAAAAGAGGAGATAGAGAGAGAGACAAGAAGAGGGACAGAGGGAAGAGTAGAGAGACGGCCTCGTCACAGCAGCTGATGATTCAGATACAATCAATCGAGTCCGTCAGTAGCCAGCTCAGCTCTACCCATTGATGACCGATTTGCCGGCCAATCCAAGGCCACGGCGGCAGATAAATAACAAGTGAGTTGTCACCGTGAAGGGCTTGTTAACTCCTGCTCATAAACCCTATCTCCCTCCATCTTCCCTCTCGCCCTCAATCTTCCCTTGCTTCTTTTCTTCTCATCCACTGCCCCCCTCTCTGAAATCTTTCTTCTGGCTTCCTCTGAACCCCTTCATGAAACCCACCTCCTTTCCTGTAGGCTTTCCCCCTTTTGTTTCCCTCCCACCCTCTATCATATCATGTGACACTGCACAAATAATGCACTCACAAATAATAACCTTATTTCATTGTTAACCTTCTTGCTAATGTAGCATTTAACTCAACAACAACACATTATAGTATCGCTCTATTGTATCTTAAATTTCAAAATATTTAAGATTTATATTTCATCACAATAACACCCTCTTTCTATCTGCAAGCTTACTCCATCCCTTATTCCCCTAGCAATATTTGCTTTCATTTTTTTTTTCTAAATTAATTTGTTTTCTGGTTCCTTACATCTAGAAAAAGATTAAAATCCCTTCATACTTAATTTGGTCGTCTTAAACTGAATATACACATTAATCAACTTAATATACGAGTATTGCATTAATTTGGAAATAAACTCCGAGACCCATCTTAGCCAAAGACCAAATTGGAGAACAGACTAGTGAGACTTGCTTCTTACGCTAAACACTATATCAGGACAGGGAATGGTAAATTAAATATTTGATTCTGTGATAAATTTGTCAAACTATTCTATGCGATTGTTGCACTAGTGAATCTGGTTAAGTATACCTTTTAAACACGTAGTCCTCTGATCATAATAAGGCAACCTTGGTTTGACTTTAGGTGAGGAAAAGATAACCAAAGATTCGAGTAAACAATAATTTCCTTAACTTCCTCTATATGAATGAAGATCATTGTTTGAGGTAGGAACTTGTCAAGGTGTTACCAATGAGAACATGCCGCAGGTTAACTATGTAAAGCACCTGCGGGTCACTTAGTAGTCTTATCATCCACATAGGTCTGTATCACCCTTGATACAGTGATAAGTTAACCAACCTGTAAAGTTTTGAACAGTTGGATATAGCCAAATTTTCATGTTTTCTTAGGATGTGATTGTGTTCATGCGAAGTGATCAATGATATTATTTAGGGTTAAGTATTCTAGAAATGATCTTGTCTACATTTTGTCATGATGTATGGCTACATATAATGATAGATATTTTGCCGAAAAATATCCTTGTTGCTTAATATTTTGTGAGAAGTATATCATTACAGATCCACTGAAACTGGCCAGGAGAAAGTCGACCACACCATTTGTGACTATAAAAATCATTCAAGATTATAGATATTGTGAAGCAAGCTTCAGTAACTTCTAGGGATGTTCAGTGCAACAAAACCGTAATGCAATGAGTCCCTAAAACAGTGTGCCAGAGAGACAATGTCTCTACCACAGAGCTGCAGAACCGAGGTAGGATTCAAACACTGGACCACTAGTCAAATCCACAACCTCTATCCTACAACTACAACTAACTGCCTGTGAGCAAACCCTGACAAACATTAGTTCATATCTCATATTCAGTAACTGAAGTTTGTCATATTACCCAGGGTCATAAGCAATAACCAGTCTAGAAATAAACAGTACAGAAGTTACTGTTCATAACAGCCAGTCAAGTAACAATATGTTCCTACACCAATGAAGATGAGAGACAATTTATAGTCTTCATAAGGCCTAATGCAGAGAAAATACTGGAATGAAAGAATACATTAGTCGCCATTCAGGTCTTTCCTTACAACAAGTACTATAAACAGGTTTTTAAATAACATCTTGAAATAACAAAAGTAGTGTTTTCAAGAAACACTTACAGGACTGTGTCCACAGTTAAAACACATCTTCAAATAAATGGTAATTTTTTTTACTGACATGGGTTTCCAAAAATAAGGATTTGATTTAATTGTGTACAGAAGGAACAGAAAAACAACTCTTAACCTCAAATTCTATACATTTATATCCTGTACAAATTTTGCAAGTCTACACAATGGTTAACCAAATACAGGAAGTTTGTCATTTCTGAGAAGCAAGATACTGAGCCTAGTATGAGATATTAAGAAGCCTCTCATCTTGGCGAGAGCAATGGTTACATTTGGTGTAATCTTTAAGACAATTTTGAACATTCTTGACTTAAGCTCAAGTTTTCAAACTAGCGACTGGTCCAATCTTCCTGCTAGTATTGTGAGGATGACTTTTAGATAGGCTAACTTTCAGTTACAGACACACTTGCTACATGCAGCCAGGATAAAGCTCATCCGCCTCAATATCCTTGTGACAAGAGCAGGAAGCAATACTGATAGCTATACACTGTAGACAAGGGTCGACTCTGGCAAGTATAGTACCAAGTGAGATTCCAGAAATATTTACTGGTTGTACTAAACGATGCTTGCACCACTGGTCATCCATGGTCTAAACACTTCAGAAGAGCTTACTGATGTGTTGGATGTTGTTCATCTTGAGTTCTTGATCATTCAGTGGATTGTTTAGGATTCATTTCTCAAACAGGGACAATAATTTAATCTTAGAGAATTTATTTACAGCCATTTTCAACCCTACACCTGCAAATACTGTTATATTCAAAGATAGAATGTTTGTAGTCATTGCCAAATCCTTGTTTCTTGCTGTTGTAGGCGTTATCTCAGCCAGTGTTGGATTATTTGAAAACTAATCTACATCATGTAAATACAAAATCTTTCTGAACTATTATTACTGATTGTTCAAGACTTTTTTCCATTTTGGCAAGGATAATTGCAGTAGAAAACCTGCAATAGCATGGCGAGTATTAATGACTTCGTGAGACTTGAAAGGACAGTCAACCGATGTGTGATGCCAAGTTAGTAGTTCACTAAACGTAACTCACAGAATATAGAACAATTCTCTGCAGAATGAGCTGCCAAAAACTCAGCTTTTATTTTGCTTTTTGATCATCCACAAAATATCTTTGTGCTAATACGTCCCACTTCTACAATGCCACTCTTACAGTATTTCTGAAGCTGTAATGAAAATTCAAATCATTGTAATAATTGTTTCATTATTTGCCACTTCTCAGACAGACATAACAATATATCTATGTAGGTAAAGAAGCAGTGACCAGACGCAAAGCCAAGATGCAGAGACTCATGTAATCCTATAAGTACACAGAAGCAGGCTTAGCTCATAGTCCGATGAACAAACTAAACCTGTGACCTCAGTCACGAAAACTGCACTCGATGCAAACCTTATGGGTCATATTTGGCAATTAACACTTAACCTACTGATGTTGTAATATATCCTGAAAGCATTGTTTAACTAGGGGCAAATCCTGGATAATTCCTTTTGGTAACAAGGTGTGATTACTGTAATTTTACTAAATTTGCAAAGCTTATAATAAAATACTCTTCCTTCAATTGTTTTCATGATCCACTCAAATAATCTAAAGAGTTGCTCTGAAAGTAAAAAAAAATCCCGCTATTTTCAAGACATTCTTTGACACTTGTCATACAATGATCATAAAAACAGTGAAGTTTTGCAGAACACTTTTCGGAAATATTCTCTTATTGGCACAATTTTTCTTGAAGGCAATATAAAGCAATTGCACATTCACCTAGAAAACAAGTTTTTCTCAACAAATTGATCATTTTTTAAATATTTTTTTCCTTCACTGACAGAAAAAGACTCACTCATCTCACTTTCAGATTTCCAGACAAGTTTTTTGAGGATCCTTTCACTGTTCACTTAACCCTACACCTGCTGGTGTTGGAATATTCAGCTCATATAGACCCTATCTTGATTTGCAGGTTATTTTCTTACACAACAAGTATGGATTCCTGTAAGCAGGCCTCAAAATTATCACTGATTCACCAGTTTATGTGTTATCATATGATAGTTGTTGATGTTCGATGTTGAAAATCAATGCTCAGGGTTTTGATAGACATTGGATGGAGATACTGCTATTGGCACCATTTTCCTTCAACACCTTGGCGATGCAAGGCAAGTCACCAAGGAGAGGAGTCAAGTTTTTATAGTGTCGCAAGCTAGCTGATCGATACCGCACTGCACTCCCGCAAGTTCCAACATATGACACAATCAGCTGATCGTGATGTCACCCAATGCAGTCACTCGCGGGAAATAAATGTCAGCTCTCAGGGTTTTTTCCCCACTAAGAACAGTTTCTGCACCTACAGTTGAATATTCCAATTGGCATCAGAGCAGACAATGCTGGGTTTAGAGTTAAACACCGCCTCCATGAAAGTTTCTGGACCTCCAGTTGGACATACCAATCAGGATCAGAGGAAACAATGCTTGGGGATAGTTTGAGTTTAATGCTGCCTACAAGAGAATTCTGCTTATCTCACTTAGGTTTGCCTGGACATTGACAGCCTTTACCACAGTGGTGACATTTTACTGTAGTGGAACCTATTAGCCTTGACTAATTGTGAGACTTTCTTCACTAAAATCCTATCTTAATTTCACAAAAACCTTGCAATGACAGTAACAGTTACCTACTGCAGATACTATTTCCAAAATATTTAAGTTAGGACATTGCTGTATTATGTTCCTGTATTATGATAGGATTTTGGTTGAAGAAAGTTCAGAGTGACATGACATTTACCAATTTTGTATAATAGAACTTTTATAGAAAGTTTTTCTGTGCACGAGGGCAATGCCACTGCACAACTGCCAACGCCAGAACCTACCCCTTTGATGGACTCTGTTTGGACATCATGCTCTTTTTTTTTCAATATAAAAGTAATATAAAAGTTACATAAAGCAAAACCAAAATAATTTATCAAACTCTAAGCTCAAATTAATTCAAATTAGACTATTATTTAAGAGCCAGTATTATTCTCAGACAGTTGCAGGTACAACACTTGCAGCCTAGGATTCTTGTGTATTTGAAGTATCGTGTTACCTCTTTTATGCATTATTTCATATTCTGCCATAAATACTTTATATGCCATTCTTCTTGTTGTCTTCAGCTGCCTCCTTTGACACTTTTCTACTTCTCAACAAAACTTGCACATACAAAATATTTCATGACATTTGCATGTAACAGTTTGTCTTTTTCAAAATGTTTAAACCAAAGCTATCGTACAGAGTTCTCAAAAAGATCTTGAAATCTTTGTTCTAGTTTTCATTGTGTCATTTTTGTCATTAACTTACATTTTTTGACGCTGTAGACATTTAGCAACGAGACTCTATTTGACAGATTTTGAAACGTAGGAATGGTTAGTTGGGTGATTAGGTTTTAAGGAGTCACTTTTGGATGTTTTGACAAGATCCTATTGTTCACATGCAGCAATACAATTAAATACAAGAATCAATGTCAATACATCGCCAATGGAGAATAAAGATATGTCAACCTATGAAAACTGTGTTCATCTTACTGAATATATACATATAATAAGCCTTACATGGGCAGCAGCATGTTTCTTAAGATAAATAAAGTGATCTCATGATAAACAAAAATAAATTATTCCATTTGTAAGATGTTTAAAACGTCAAGTTCAGTTAAGCTATCCAAATCTGTTTCCCTACTTCCAACGACAAAAATGCTTGATACTTTAATACTTCCCTTAGATACTTTAATACTTCCCCTACAACTATATATGATTAGGTTGATTAATGATTTGACCCTCTGAAGATATTGTTTGTCATTTACTAATGTTTATTGGGGGGAAAATTCTCTTTTTTTAAATCGTGCTAGTGCCCCTTTAAGACAAATTATTTCCTTTTATTGATTAATATGATTCTTTGAAGAAAAACACTTCAATTTAGTATGTAAAGGAAGAAGTTGCTAGTTTCTTAGTCAGATTTAGATCTCGCTTGAGTCGACTTATTAACACAATCAAGATTGCATAACTGAAATCGAAATTCTGTCTTTTAAATTTTAAATGTCAAATCTGATTATATGTCATTCAAATGAGTCCTTTTTAAAAAATTTAACTATGACAGCAAAGTCAACTTATTGTATTTGATGTACGTTTGAGTGTCGAGAAGGGGATTAAAGAAATATAACAAATCCCATCAAAACTTCCATTCAATATGACGTTTGAATGGCTTCAGAACAAAATTGTAGATAACACTGAATATTTTGCATCAATAAATCTTACGAAGAGATCATTATGAAACCATTGACAGTCAGTGTAAAAAGTTTAGGAGAAATCTCCAAATAAGTTTTCAAATATTGCTCACTGTAGAGATCAATTTCACATTTCAAAGCCATTCATAGATTATTTTATCTTATGTTGACAAAACCTATTCCGAAGTTAATTTACGTCGAAAACTTTTGTCTAGCACAAATCTAATATACTTGGAGTTGAAAAGGTATCGCCTGCTCACTAAGGATGTGGGGGAGTTTGTGTGAATTATTTATGCAAATTTTCCATGTCAAGTGATCAGATTGAGGATATGCAGCTTGTACAGGATAAAATTCCTGTTCTTTAGCATAGATGGCTTTGACTTTGGTTTCAAAATCATTTCAATGAGAATTTTCTTTCATCATAGTAGCTGGTGTTCATTAAGGAAGAAGGCTAGAGAAACAACTCAGAGAAATTGTAATGAAACCTGCCACTGACAAAACGCTTGCACACTGCAATCATCTATTGATAGACCAGGGAACTAATGGTCCATGACTCTTGAATGCGCTATGAGCATGTCATAGTGGAGTTAAGCGCTATATAAATGGACATATTATTATTATTATTATTATTATTATTATTATTATTATTATTATTATTATTATTGCCAATACCTAAATGCAACCACAGGTGGTTCCAACTTGGCTTTAACTGTATCTTAAGATTTATTTCAATTTGTACAGGTGACTGACATATTTTCAGAGAGAAATCAAGTGAACCATTGCTGCTATGTAATAACATTAAACAAGTGAGGCAAGCAAGAAACAAGCAAAGAAAGACATGACACTACTCAATAGCAGATAAGTTGATAATAATAACTCTATATGTTCCTAATGACAAAAATTTGCTTTGTGCTCTCAGCACTTGGCAGTCACAATGAAGCACAAGATAAAACTTTTTATCCCAGCTGAGTGCCGAGCAAGGAAGCAACAACCACCTATTAACATCTTGTGGTGTGATGCAACTGTAATCGAACCCAAGCCTTCTAGGTGATGAGTGGTCACTTTACCAACTGAGCTACCCGGCCAGAGCTTGGATGTTGAAAAGTTCTTTAATACATGTGAATATTTGAACAAAATCAGCAAGGGGACAAACTCGACATCTGGAAATTTGAGTTCCCTCTCTTGCAGAGGTCCAAATGGGTCTTCATTGCAGGGATCTATATTCAAAGACTATCCACCCTGTTCTTAAGGACGCAAGACTGGAGTGTAAAGGGGAATGAGGTGAGCATACTTACATAATCATGAAATGCTTTAGCTTCACTAGAGTGATCACATGTTTCTCTCCTCTCAGGAGCTGCACAATATAAATCCCAGAACACACTGAAACACAAACAGATATTGGTCAGATCAAACATGGTATTCATAGGTTGACAAAATATGGTTCTACAGAACATGAATTCGAAATGATAAAAGCAAAAAAATTAAGGCTGGCTTATGTGAAATAATTATTTATACTCGGTAATCACAATGATGTCAACATATGTCTTCATTTAGTGGCAACATTCATCGTACAGTCTCACATCCTCTACTAGGCAAAATAGCACCAGTCTCGCCAGCTAATTCCAGCCTTGCTGCATTTTGAAAATGTCTGTGCATGCTCTTCAGCAGACTGCATCTGAACTTGATGGTCAGATTTCTTGGGGAGGTTATTTTCAATCTTAGATAAAGCTTCTGCCCTCAAATTTTGACAATACAGCAAGGCTTGAATTAGCAAGTGATGGAGACTGGCGCCTTTTTCTAATTATATAAAAAAGAAATAACTTGAATAAATATTAGAGAAAATAATGATGTTTCCAAAAAGACAAAGTGTTGTTGACAGGTGTTTGTTGTCATGTTGTCATGATATCGCTGTTACATGTCATTTGGGGATGATTTGGGGTGTCATGCTGTCAAGTATTCCAGGAGGAGAAAGCAGCACAAAACCTGCAAGGCCAGTAGTAAGTAGCTATATTACGGTCATGTGGAGGATCCTGCATCTTGGAACCAAAACCAGTAACAAATTGTACTGCACAGAAGTGTTGGGTTACACAAACATCTAACATTCTCTGAACAGCAAATTACCATGATGATCCAAACCCCATCATGCAAGCTCCCTGCTCGTCATATCATTCAATACAAGAACCCAAGTAACATTTTTTGTTCTTTATCAGCAACAAACCATCACTTTTTTGCCATATAATAAGAAAACAAACATAACTTTTTGTTTAATGATACGAGGCAATTACATTACTTTGAGAGTATATTTCTCATGTCATGGTTAGTCTAGGTGGTTAGAATCATACTGGATAAAAGGCCTACAACAAAATTTCAGGCATTGTTGAGAAACCAGAACAATTGGAACAAGCAAATCTTGGGGGTGGTACTGTCATGAGAGACTGTTACACTTTTATTTCTGCAAGTAGAACGTTTATCAAGTTCACTGAACCTCCACAGGATTTCAATCAAAGACTCTTGATCTGAAGCCAAACCTCAGAACTGTGCTATCTCTTATCTTAAACAGAAGTAATAATATGTTGATTTTCATATGGCATTAATTCCAAGTAATAAATCTGTTCAAAATTCTACCTACATCCTTACCCTGAAGATTCTAAGCAGCTAACCAAGTACGAGTGTAGGTCTTGATTTCCAGGTACCCATTCGAACCACTAGATGGATTGAGTGAAATGTGGATGAAGTGCATAGTCACACGTAACAGTATGGACCTCGGTCACAAGCTTTTGATGTCTCCACCAGGATTCGAACACATGCCTGAGAGGCCACCATACTAACCACTTAATCACTTAATACTACCAGTACTATTATCAGTAGCCAGAAATTATGGACTGTAAACGCAAGACAAACTTTTAAATGTTGAAACTATGATGAATATAAAACCAAATAAACACTGTTCTATCCAAGACTAGAAGGGACCACATAACTATTGATTTTAACAGAATTAACTTTACCAAGACATTTGACATTTTTTTGCTGTGTTGACGCGAGATCTGAACCACCTCGACATTACAACAGGACACCAGGTTGTGAATACAAGCTTTAACTTAAAAATAAGAAGCGTTTTTATAAATTTCAGTTGTAAACAGCCTTACAAAAATGATTTGATCAGTCACAAATTATGTACATCAATTCTAATAATTCTTCTTGATACTCAGATTTCTTTCGGATTAGATATTAGTAAAACCTTTTTTTTTGTTTTTGTTTCTAAGCACTTGGAATAGACTGCCTATGACATTTCACTGAAATCAAAATTCTTTGAAAAAACAGTAAAAATTCTTTAAACATTTAATCCAAGCATATGTTGGAGAATTCTTTCGACATTATTTTTCTTACTGATGCAGCAAGCAAATACCCTTTTGAGTTGAGGTCATTACTTTATTACTACAAATGGACATTTTTATGTTGATGAACTTGGTGGGCAATCTTATTTTGACAATGCTGAGAAAACCTCAGAGTTGAAAAGTTTGTTTTCTAACAGAACCAGTGAAAACAATTTCAGGGTCTTTCAATCATTAATATAGCAAACCCTCATCAACTAATATAATAAACGCAAAATTGGGGCTACAGAATGACAGTTTTTAAATAATCACAATTTTTTAAAAAGGGAATGACAAAATCTTTGGAGATCTACAAGACAAGGGTCAATCTTGAGTTTCACAAACATTTGCCTCCCAAATTGACTTCATCTACACAACTTATAAAACCTTGTACAGGACATCCTACCAAGAACTATCGCTATTCCGCTGTGCCTGGACCAAACCTGCTCTCTATTGAACTTGGAGAATTATGCAAATTCATTATTGTCTTGTTATTGATCCTGAACTTTCGGCAGACCAAGCTCTGCGACTCGCATGTCTCTGTATGGAGCTTCTTCAACCTCCGAGCAGTGCCACAACGCGACCGCCACGAGGATATATATGCAAATTAACCTGATTCATCACTCTATAAAACTTTGAGTAAATGTCAACTGAAACTGGTGGCAAGATGTTTGCTGTGCTTTTGGAGGTATAATACACATTAACCCCTGATCTGCTCTTGTAAAAAGGGATCAGACACTTCATGACCATTTCCCTGGCACTGAAATCCACCTGTCCAAGACCTTCAAGATGACTACAGAAAACAAAGCAGCAGCCCCTGGCAGGATATGAATGTTAGACCTCTTATGTTAGACACAGTTCATAGACAAACCCTGGTTAATACTATGCATCGAGCGATAACTTAAAAGGACAGTCCTATCAGGGTATTTTTAGTGGAAACTAAATTCAAGGGAACATTCCTGGGAGTGTGTATTCATATATATCATTGGTACATGAGTAACACAGTTGAAACATGTTACTGGGGCAACATTTTGGTGTGATTAGATTTCACAACTAGGGAAATGAGAGCGCACACAAATAAAACGAGCATGAGAATTGAAGACATTCATGGGAGCTACAAGCTTGAAAAGCCTTGCACAGCCCTACCAGGCATTGTTGTCTAGTCTTATCATAAACCATTTGTAAATGTGTGGATATTCTATCCATACATATAGTTTATTTTCATAATGGTGTAAAATTAATGAAAGTACAGCGCCTATTATCATTTTTTTTCCCTGAAACAAAAAAGGGGACCAAAGCCAACTTAACAGCCATTTCAATGCATCACCAACAAAGTGAAATATGCATACTGATTTCTTTATTTCATATGTCATCCATATAACATAAATTATTCACAAATGTCATATTTAAGATTTTGAAGCTTTAAATCCAAAATTATCCAGAATTTATCTCCTTTCTGATTTCTTTTTTCCAATGTCTTTCACATGACGTTAATTATTCCCAAATTTCATAGTTCATATTTTATAGCTAAAAAAACAGCCATCTCAAAATAAGTTCTCATAAAGGTAAACTCTAGATAAAGAATGAACAGAAATTTCATAAATTTATTGAATGTGCCAACTTTTTTTATTTAAGACCTGTGTCAAAAAGTGTTCTACATCTTTACTGATGAAAAAAAAATCTTAAGAAATTTTCTGTGTTTAAATTTTCTTGTATCAACATGTCTGATAACCTATGCGGTTTTGATGAAGTAAACAATGAACAAGATAAGAGACCTTGTTCTTCAATCTGATTATTGATCTATCATGTCAAAACGGTGAGCAATTATTTAGAAAAGTCACATACATACTTACACTTGTAGGTCAAGTAACATTGTGAAAACAGCTAGCAAGAACTAGGTGCGCAAATTTCGCAATCTGAGATTTCATTCAATAACATCTATATCTAAAGTTATTTGCTTATTCCTGAAGAAGGGTAGGTTTTCACATCCCAATAAAAAAGCCATAGGTTGAAAGTTTTTGAAGAAAAATCTATGCAAGGTTATTAGGTCCCTACTGGGTCAGACTAACATATTATAATCCATGGTGGTCAGGAAGTCAGTTGACAACCTTTCAGCATTTAAAGGCTTTGTTCTTGAGAAAAATTTGTCTTACAAACATTTATCTGTTGCGGCCTCTATATCGATACACCTAAAGGTCTGTACACTCAACTATCTAAGTCTTAAGGTTCTTGAGATAAAGACTGAATTGTGACCATATTCAATGTTTTCACGTTGAATAGCTTCAAAACTAAAATTTATTTTCATTGCCTGAAAATCAGGACACTTTATAGTCTAACAACCACCACAGATCTTGCCACACAAGGTCAACTCAACATTGTCACAAAGTCATAGCTAGCACACAATGGTCAGCAGACAGTGGTCACAACCTGCAAACAGATGGTCATCAGAACGGTCAAAGAAAGAAATGGTCAAGTAGCTTTCAAGGTCTCCCAAAACCGTATGCAACATATATATTTCTTTACTACTAATTAAATATATTTATATGCATTGGAAAAAAAACATTACTCATTATGTAGTTTGAGAAAGGCTTTTAGGATAGGTTAGAAATTCTTCCAAGTCCTTGACAAAATTTTGAAATTTTATAACCTAATGTTACTTTTTTAAAACTTTTTGGTGCTGGATCATATTGATAAACAAAAAAGGTGATTCATGATGACAAGGCAAGCCTTTCAATATGTATCATTATTCTTGATTCTACCATACATTACAAGTACAACTCTGCTGTATATTCTATGCCGTCCTCATTAAGAAGATTTTCAACGGATCATGACACTGCCTCTCAAATCACACAGTAGTAATAATTTTACACAAGCATAAGTACATGTGTCAACAATATTTAGTTCTTGAACACTGTTATCCTTGGACTTTTAGTTTGAACACTGCAATGAACTTTTAAGTACAAGAATTTATATATCATTTCAAAGTTATTGATCTTCATGGCATTGATCTAACCACACCATCATAACAAATTTCTAACTAAACAGGAGTCCTAACATTCACTCATAACCATTTCTAACTGAACACGAGCAAGAGGCCATCTGCCATGAGAGCCCAAGCTGGCCAGACAAAGAGTTGCCGGGTCAGTGAGCACAGGGGGGGAGCGAGTTCTTGGGGGGCTCACCAGGTGAACTGGGAGCAGGTGGACAGAGGAGGGTGGACCTGGGGTGGACGACAGATGGACAAAAGTGATCACTTCCTATGTGGCTGGTCAAGCTCATAAAGCGGGATACTGCTTTGTTTGTTCAGAGGTTGATGGCGAGACCTGCCGACACTGCTAACACAATACGTTGTACAACATAGTCGAGATTTGTTACACACCACTTCTGGTGTGGTGTGACCTGGGTGTCTTGTGTTGACACAGAACTACATTGTCACACACTGCATCAAAAACACATCCCGTATCAACAAATATCTCCCCTTTGAGATCAATTCAGCTGAACATTTTGAAAGACCACTCCAGGTTCATTAAAAGTATATCACATTCCAAGATTAAAGCAATAATTCAACTAGTTTGATATGAAAATTTTCCCAAACACGCATGTCAGCTTAACAGTAAATTATCCTCAATACGAAAGGTTGAACACAAATCACATACAAGTACAATTTTTAAAATGGATATTTACACAACCATAAACACTACTATTCTATGAGTGATTTAGACAAATACCAAAGTTGTCTCATCAGAAAATCCATACAACTGATACATCATCTCCTAAATTTTGAATATCTCACAGAATCAATAGACTACAATGCAACCATATTAATTCTCAGACAGATTACTCGAAAGTAGTACAAATTAAATCAAAACTATTTAACAATTCAGAAGTAAACAATTTCTCTGAAGACATAAGCTTAAGTTTACCATATGACAAAAAAATCATAAATATAAACTGCTGAAAAATGGCAGTGAAGTTGGTTTTTTTCAGTTAATGAAATTTGTCGCTTGTTAAAGATGGTTTATTTAAAAAGATTTACTCTAATGTAGCCAAAACTTCCAAGGAAACAATACAAATTCAAAGAAAGAAACTTCACCTAGTAATTGAAGAATTTAGACTTTGTATGATGACAATGTCGATTCATTCCAAATCAAAACCCTATATATACAAAGGCAGAACCAATCGCAATTACAACAAACCAAGATGAAAAAATTCAGTTTTCTGTCCATTTTACCTAAATGATTCACTCAAAAGTCCCTTTTTTGACGTTCAAGAAAATTTTATTCTCATAGATCTCAAATAAAGTTTTTCAACAGGTAAAGGGGGCAACTAAATCAAGGAGCACTTGGCCAAATGGCAATGCCTTGCCACCTCGTGCGAAATTAGGAGTCAGTTAGAATTAACAATGTTAATTTTCTTGCCTATAGCATATCATTCCTAAAACACAGCATCAAAGAGTTAATATGTTCATTAGATAAAAACCAACCATCACCAAGTCAAACATTTTATTTTTTACTTTGTGAAATGGTCAAAGTTCGCCTAGTCAGTCTGCTAGTGCAGATCACGGTTTTCAAAGTATGGCCAAATACATTTCAGGTAGCCAAATATATATTATATTTTTTAAATTTAACTCGTTCTTTGGACTACAGTAATAAAATGGATTTCTTCTACCATCTAATGGATTAGTATCGACACTAGTTTGAAATAATTGTGATCGTCAGTTATATTGACAATTTTGGGGTTAAATCTTAGACCAAAACATATAAGTTATACTGTTATTTTCTGGCATTTCAGGAATGTTGGTAATTTTTGGTGGGTAAAGAGTTAATCTAATACCAAGTTGCACCGAGTCATGTTACAGACAAAGTAAGCTGTATATAAGCAGAATCCAACAGTACATGTTGTCACCCTAAATACCAAACACTGTCAATATATATCACATTGGAGAGGAACAATTTTGTTCAGATTTGTAAACAGCTTTGCTTTGACCCACAGAAATATGTTATTACATATATCTCTATTAGTCACTTCCGAGAACATTCACTCCTAAGCTGCAAAACATGAATTTGTTTTCGTTGTATTTATTCAGTGCTGACCTCATTTAATGCTAGAGTTCAAAGTTCAAGTTGGTAGCAAATACAGGCCTGATATAGCTACTTGTTTAGTTGCATATGACATTAGTGGAGTTAAATGCAACATTAATCTATATCTGCTTGTAAAATTCAAATTAGAAAAAAGATTAAGAAGAGACATCCATATGAATTAACCATTATGACTCCTAAAGGTAAGCCATGAAAGAGCAAAATGGAATTAAAAACAGCTTTCTAAAACATTTCATTTGTCTTAGTCTTAGAAGTGAAAATGTCATTGCAGACAGAAAGCCAACAACGTCAATGTGGCAATGTGTTACTGCAAAACCTTCACATTTTGGCAAAGTGATTTGAGGTGTGACAATCGGATTATAATAATATAATGATACGATTCGATAGGCTACATGTCACATTACACTATTTTCAAGAATTTTTGATAAAAGGAAGATTAACTTTCAACAAACACCTTGACTTTTAGGCAAAATAAACATTTTAGAGTCAATGATACGTATCATGATACAGACTGTATCAAACTACGTATATTGTCTGATTAAGTATCACGATTCTCGATATCTTTACAGCTCTACAAACGAGTAACAGAGCCACAGATCAGTGCCACTTGGGAATATTTCGGCCACCAATGTGGATCATGGACTCTTGAATTGTGAAAACAATTAAGTGAGGAACATCAAGAAAGGCTGCAACACTGACATTATTTATTGTGGTGAAACCTGTTACTACAGTTTCAACTATTGAACCATGATTCAACTCTTCAATCATTGATACATCTAACTTGCAGAAGTGTTCTTTGCAGCAGATAAAATTGCATAGTCAGCTTCTGAAGCAAAGCTGTTTTATCTTTATACTTGAAATAAAACATGTGGAGGGTGGGGCATTCTAAAAATAATTTAACATTTCTTAAAAGTTTTGAAATTTGAAACCTTCTGAGTAAACAATTAACCCTTTATCTTATCAATGACTCATTTAGCCAAGATTGTTTAGAAGTATTGATGAAAAAATCCTACAACAACTATGAAGTTTTACAATAATGTAAAAACTAAAATCATTAACCCAACTAGAAGAACTTACTTGCATTGATAACAAGTCATCGTTTCATTTACTATATTTTGGATATGCTCTCCCAAGGAAGACAGACAATTTCCACCCCCGACTCCGAGAAATGGATAGTATTTATGAACAAAATGCTTGTAGGGCAGTGTATTACCAATAAATGTTATCGTCATGGATGGTGAGCATGAGTGGGAGTATACATAAATATCATTGTTGTCATGTGTCGCCATGTGATGCAAGATGTTTCAACATTAATTCAACATAGTGCAACAGTGTTGACAGTTCTGATAAGGTAATACTGATACCATATGCTAAGGTGTTTTGCAATTTTTATAAAATCACTCCAGTAATGACCATTGGTATTTCAATGATTTCATAGATGGTGTGGGGAGTCGTTTTGGTTTTGAAAAATAATTTTGGATTGGGACGATCTCCTGGATCTGCTGTAACTGTTTTAAGAGCAGTATTCATGACAGGAGAGTCTGAATGATTAAAACAAGCCGACTTAGCAATTTTTAAAAGTTTTTGAGAACAACTTTTAATAGATGATTGCATATACTTTGATTTGATCTCATTCTAATCTCAATTCATGAAAATATGATATTGCTTGACACTAGAAGTGTGATGGATTTGATACTTTTACTTCCAGGAACAGTTGCTTCTGGTGCAAAGCATTCTTGGAGAAAGTAACCCTGCTACATCACAGTCTTGTTTTACTATAAACCTGCAAATGGGGGTGCTTATTCTCTTAGCTTAATTAGATTTTACCTTGGTCCATAGAACACTATCAATGTGACACTGCTAAATGAGGCTCAAGTCCGATTCAAACTCAGAACCTTAGTTTGAAGTAAAGTCCATAAAAGGGACAAGGTATGTTTCATAAGTTGTATGTGGCCTAATATCTCCTGAATTTAGTTCAGATGGCCTGAAGAAGTATCTTTATCTCTGAAATGCCATAATTTTGAAATTTCCTGTTTTGAATTGTAATAAAAAACGGCCATATTAATGTCGATAGTCGAAATTGTGTGTCCAATTTACATGTAACAATAAATGACCTAACAAACAATACCAACCTATATTTGTCATGTCTGATGTAAGCAATTTTCCAAAATTACGTTTGAGTTATTGGCATGCGCATTTGTCCAGTTTTCGATCACAAAGCTCAACCAAAACATGTTTATTGCCGCTATACTAAACTGGTAAGCATTTAGATGCTAATTATTAGAAACAATAACTACTTCTCAAAAATACCATCTATGAAGTTGACCCAAGTTGGCCTTTTACCACTTGGCAAAGAGTAAAAAAGCAATCACTAACTACAATCTCAGAACACTGTACAAAGTGACACTAATATAGAAATGTTTGGTAACAAATTATAAATCACCAAGTTAAATCTCAGAATGATGAATTGCATAGGCTACACATAAACGTGAAAGCTTTAAACAGCTTGCAGGAACTAGGAAAAGAATTAGAAAAGGAAGACAATCTGACGTCGACCCGCATCACAAGGATATCAAACAACTATGTAACCTCTCAAACCAACACGGATGACAATCGCACGGCAAGGAATTTGTTAGAAATTACATTTTCCTTGAATTGAAAAACTTAAGTATTTCAGCTGATAATCAAAAAAGAGAAAGCCTGCAACACCATTGTGGTTAGGAGTTACTGTGAACCCTTCGAGAAACTAGCGAAAGATGGTATTGTACCAATCAAACAAGTTAATAGAAGTTATCAACAGACAAACTCATGGCAGGATTTGAACCCAAGAACGCCTGATGAGAAGTCAACTGCTTAGCTATCCCAACCAGAAGGGTCAAATCAACTTAATATTCCACTTGGTTTGTTGAAAGATTTCAGTGAAATAATTTCACAATGTGAGTCAATGGATTCTAAATAGACAGTGCTGTCATCTTAATACATGGTGTTTCATGTTTAAGTTTAAGGTAGCAATTAAATAATTTTCATAAACCACTATTTCTGCCCAGATGAAAGTTATAGTTAAAAAATTCATTTGAATCATCATCAAGCCAATGGTCTTGCCAAAGTGATTCAAAGGAAGTTTTAGTGTAAAGCGGCGTTTAAATAGTCCTAATAAACCACTGGTTTTGCCCATGTGATATGATTAAAGTTTTAATTTAAAGAAGCGTGAAAATAATCCTAATAAACCAACAGTTTTGCCGAAGTGATCTGATGAAAGTTTTAGTTAAAGAAGCGGTTATATCATCCTACTGCTACACTGGTTTTGCCCTTGTATTTCAAATAAAAGTTATAGTAAAAAGAAGCGGCTGACAAAAAGTGATGCGATGAAAGTTTTAGCTAAAGAAGCAGTTAAACCACCCCAATAAATTATAACTGAACCATCACTGGATCACAGTCACAAAGCATCAGCCTGAATATCATCCTCTGGTATTCCATCAATGTTTTTGTCCACTTGTGATTAGATGCCCAAGAATCTTTCTCTTCCAAGACCTGCTGTATGTTGTGTGGTTTGAATGTGAATGGTATGTAAACAACAACACTTTGTTTACACTGTACAAAACTCAACAAATTTGTCTCAGGTGAACACGACACACTTGGAGAACTTTTCAATAGTTATACTTAAGTCACTTCAAATGTCAACAAAAAACATTACTTCATCTATTCCCATGGCATGCTGCGATTAATTGGCTTATTGTGAATGAGTTAGATCAGATGCTTTGTAAATTGTAGGCCTATTCATGATCATAATTCATCTAAAATGTATTGGAATTGTTTAGAAAACTATAAATGACAAATGAATGTCCTATGTTTTTTATATTGTTTCTTATAATGTTGAACCTACATATGTTCATATAAACCTTTTTGAACCTATGTGGAATGTTTAATCTAGATTTAAGAATAAATAAGATCATATTGAAGTGAAACAGAGAATGTTTCAAAAATTATGTACGTGGCTTAAATAAAGCCAAAATGCCATCTATGATCGATTCAAATCGCCTGTCTACAGGTTCATTTTTATATCTTAAATGACAAAATTATGACATTTTCTTGTTTGTTATTGTAAATTAAGAAAGGCAATATAAATCTCAAGTCAAAATTCAGCATCTCATTGACATCCTGTATCCTAGTTAAATGACCTACTAAGCAATATCAACCTACTTTTCTCTTTACAAATTAGTTTCAGAAATTATTTTTAAGTCATTGTAGCAGACCATTGTCCGGTTTTCGATCATAAATCTCAATTATTTTCCTGTTTATTGTCAACATACTGAGATATTAATTTTCAGAACCACCACTACTTGTCGATGAAATAAGACCATTTATGAAGTTTGCCATATTTAACCCCAGCAACATACTCTCTGCCCCTGCAAGTTTTTCAAAATTGGTATAAATTTCTGAAATCAAGAGCATAAACTGTCCACATGTTTCCAGGTATCCAAGTAAGTTGATGAGGTTTAAAAGAGACACCTGTAATCCCCTTGAACATACATTGAACAGTGATTACATCACCGATCTGTTTACAGCCCCAATTACAGGTCAATCAATCCATCCCACTATATCTACGAGTCTATCAATTGTCCATCGGTCGGAGACCTCCAAGAGTGCGTGTTCACTGATCCGTATCCCACGTGTACAAAGGAATATAGATGCACGTGTGTGTAGATCGCCACTTACCACCACCACGAATGTAGAAATCCCGGCGGTTCCCCGAGCGTTATGTTTTTCTCCCATCGTATCTGTATCAAAAGAGGGAAAGAGAAGAGCTGATATACAAATCGAGTTCTCGGTTGACACACGCTAAGAGCGAGACAAGCTGAAGAGGCAAAATGAGCCGTATTTACATGCTTTATAACGAGGAGGGCAGCATCACGATGGAAGCTTACTGGAAAATCTCGATTCCCCTAAAATACTTACTTCTGATAAAAATGTCTGCGCGGACTTCTGGGCTCCAACGTGTAATAAATATTCATAGACGTATAGCGCTAACCTGGAAGAAAGGAGAGAGAAGATTACAGGTTATATACATCTCTTGCCGGATAGCCGGCGGCAGCCATTGCAGGTGACACTGTCCACGGCATGTGTACCTCATGAAACATGTTTACAGTTCGTTTCAACACATCTTACACTCATAACTCTTACATATATATTTATTACAACAAACAATAACATTACTTTTCATTCATATCCAAGATCGGGGTGTAAAGAAAGTTCAAATACGGCAGATCAGAGGGAAAGAGGGCCCAATCGGGTATGTTTACTAAAGGGAACAGCCATCACACAACCAACACTGCTTGAATGGGCATCCCTCGCTGCTTGTAGCAGGTGAAGGCACAACGCGCTATAAGACAAAGGGAGCCCCAAGCTTGTGTATGCAACACGGGTCTATCGTATCCAAGAGTATGCAACTGTCATTGCCTGTGTGTATGTTTGAGAATACTTACTTTTCCCTCGCCTGAGCATCCGAGGGAACGGTGGACCCCTTCCCTTTCGCGTACATGCTGAGAGCTGAACTGTCACGCACCTGTCAAGCCATCAAGGACGACACTGACCCCGTTGCCTTGCCAACATCAAGTAGACCTGTCAAATGGCAAGTCTCTATTGGATAGTTAATTATAGCATGCTTTGGAGTGCCTGAAAACCGTCTGGCCCTACCATCATGTGGTACGGCGACAAAGCCTCGCTGGCGCACTGCCAATTATCTAGTTTGATCAGATCACTAAGAATTTTTGGCGTTGTCGGCTTTGTTTATGAGGAATAGAATGAGTTAGCAGAATGAAATCTCATTTTACAAATAAAAAATATATTTACTTGAATTTTCACAAATTAGTTCAAGAAAGTGATACGATAAAATCACATTTTTAAAAGAAAAACGCACTCTCTATAAAGGTTTTAAGTCTTAAAGCGAAAATAAGCCACATTTACATAAAAATATGAAATATTATACGTGAGCTGACGGATGTACCATTTTTAATTTAACATCTTAAAGTTCATTCAACTCATAAAAATATGTTAGCCACTGTTGGAGAATGATTATTATTTATCAAAATGAGAAAAAAAATTCACTAAATTCATTTAAAACGCCTAAGCGGAAGGGAAAATTATAGTTATTCTAAAACTTTGTTTTTATTCAAATTTAACAAGTATACGCCTCTTGTTTGTTGTTTAAGGAAATGTACCCGGTATACGGTTGTTTGTCGAACAACGGGTGTTATGCTTTGTTTCTGGCTGGGCCGCTTGTGTTCCCCATGCTATCCGGCCGCTACAGTCAATGGAACGATTTAAATAATAATGCGACGTAGCGTTGACCTATATTCCCGAGATTTTGCTCAATAGTTTCTGGGGGCCCTCGAAACCGTCCAGATTCGGTCGAGTTTACTCGCCGAGGGGTGGCAGGATACTTCCTTTGTAAATAGAACTCACTTTGAGCACTTAATACATAAATGAAAAATAATCAAAATTGAGAGCTACATATTTAGAAATTATTAGTGAATTTTAAACATTAAGTTATCACTTTATGAATTTATTAGCTAAATAAATAAAAGTGAAACTCCCCTCCCGAGCTAAATAGGTCAAACTTTGGCCATTGTGTATCAGCAGTACCGTACACCTCCTACGTGGGCGGCTCGAGCTGAACAGAAATGGCGGCAGGTTCGATTTCTGCGAGCGAATTCACTAATCAAGCAAATATATTTTTTAAAATGTCGGTCAGAAATAACGATACTTGGGAACTGAAGTCGTCCCAAGTAAGTTTAACTCAAAATTATTTGGTTTTTCATCTCAATTCTTACCTTGTTTACCCAGAAAGTACCATGCGTTCGTCGGCACCCTTTGCGTTCGCTGAAGTCGGCGTGTGCCTAAAATTAGAATTTTGGCTCCTTGCCCGAACTCCACGCGCTATAGCGGAATAAGTCATACGGAGTTAGTTCCCTTGCCGAAGAAACCCGACTCTAATTGTTGTGACTTTCTCTAAGCGTATACTTATATTTAGACGAAATATTTTACAACGTTCGTCACTCACGCGTCAGTTTTATCTGAGTAAATATATATAGACAAGTCTTGACAAATCCACAATATCACTTGCATTGAAATGCTTCAACAATAGTACACTACTTAATATGTAATGAAATGTACAACAAGTTTGTACATTGTGGTTTTAAGGGTGTATTATCGATGAATATTTCATTATGATATTTACCTTGGTGCGTTTATCATGTGGGAGTAAATATTTTACTATGAATAAAGTATATAAACACATGTTTAATGTTTCTAATAAGTAACTTTGACTCGGACTTAAAGCGATAATTGATATTTTTATCAGACAATCGTTTTTTTAGGATAAAAAGAATTTTCCAACACAATAAGATGTAGGACTATAGAGGGTTGTGATAAAAATTATTTTATCATATGAGAAAGGTCATGGCTACCTAAAGAAAATATATGATACTATTAAGTGTAAAGCACTCTATATTCCTTTGGTTTTTTAAAAGCATAAAAATATAACAATGTTTTCTAAAAAAAATTATTTTCAAAAGTCAAAATTATTATTTCACTTTTCCCCCTAGTTTTGGGTTGCAATTATTGACCATTTCTGAGAAATTTTGGACAGAACATCAATGGCTTAAAATGGTGGAAGTAAATGAATATTTTGAAAGCCAAAGGCTTGCTTAATACAAATTTTATTCCTAATATATGACATTGATACAGAAACACACTTGGTTAATAATCTCTATTTATGCATGCTTTCTTCCTGCAATAGCCCGGTTTAAAACCGAAACTCCTTGGCCAGATCAAACCTTTAGATAACTTCATCTTGTTGCACCTCTTTCACATAGCCTTAGCAGCTCTCTGCGAAATCCATTTTAGCTCATCTGGGCCTAAAGTTTTTAAGCCCACTAAGATAGTCATAAGCCAATAATAATGTATGGTACTTACGACTATCTTAGTGCTAAGATAGGTTCGAAAAATCTCGGCCCAGATGTAGAAGGTGAGGTGGTGACATGACACAGCGTCCTTTCTTCCATCCTTCCATCCATTTGTTAGTCCATCCATACTCAACTGTTTGCTTTTTGGACTTCTAAAGCATTGTTGACACTTGAGAGTTAAAATCTTGTGTACTTGATAATTTTAGGCCCATGGTTATCATGAATTGTAGATTTTTTTTGTTCTGTGGTTTTTAATAGGCTGCACCCTAAAAACTTATTTTTATCCTTCTCCTAAAAGAAAGGCCTAGAAAGCTGAAATGTATCCAGACTCCTTAGCCAATGGAAATTAAGAATTGTAGATTTGACGACTCCTGCCCCTAGTAATGGCAACAAGGGCAACATCCTTAGACACAAACCAGTTGGAAAAGCCCTAAAAAGCTGTTCTGTGCACTCTTAGGACAAATATGATCCTGAATTGTAGATTTTGTGACCCTCTGGCTCCTAATAAGGGCCATTATGGCTTCAACCTAAACCGCCTATTTTCACCTTCTCTGCATGGCAGGAAAAGGCCAAGAAAGCTGAAATCCTGTGTACAGACCCTTCAGCCAATGGGATTACAAATGGTTTAGATCTAATGACTCTGACATAAAAACAGCTACATGGGCCACAACCAGTATAACCTATTTTCATCCTCTTGTTTTGAACCATTCTCTCCCAACAGAGGGAGCTCCATCCTAAATTCCTATACGCCCTCTGTCTTAATACGAAGGTTTCTTGATCTACAAATGTAGACACTGATTGGATGCAATCAAAGTTAGTTGTGCAATCAGCAACGCTGTTTCAAAGGTTATCATTCACATCGCCTAAGTTATTTCTGTAAGCTTTCCAAAAGCTAAATTTTATTTGAATATGCATCTTGCACTTTGAGTCTTCTTTACAGAACGCATACGCGACTGTATCATTACATGGTTCTGTGTGACAACAAATATGCTAATCATGCATTCCGTGTTTTCATTGGCTGACATATTGCTAGATAGTTTAAGTTGCAATATTGTGCCGGTAGGGGAAACTGCGGGAAGTCCGAGAAACCTTTGTATTAGGACAGCTCGAGGTTGTATAGGAATTTATGACGGAGCTACCTCTGTTGAGAGAGAATGGTTACGAACAGAATCCCTAGCAAATCGTGATTATAAATTTTAGTTATGTGACACTATGGCCCCAAATTGGAGCCTTAAAGCCAGGTTGAATAAACTTATTTTCATCTTTTTTTTCAGGAATAAAATGGCCTTGAAATGCTGAAAAGTTGTGCACAGACCCCTTAGCCAATGGGATTAATTGATTATAGCTTTGGTGATTATGTTGCCAAAGCTACAGAGCCAATGGCTCTAATATATTTAAATATGAAATCAAACAAATGAAAATTTGCATAGAATAAAAATACTTGAGAAAGTTTTTTGTGCAAATTGCGACAAATAAAATTTTTGCATTGTTTTGAAAACAGTCAAAGTTGTCATGAGTCGAATGAAAGAAATCTTCAATGGATTAAATACACATATAAAATAAGTAAGGCCCTTCTTAAAGCCCTTACCTAAAAATATTTTGTCATGACAAGTAACAATTTAAGTTGTATCTCAGTTGGCAATTTTAATTGATAAATAACACATAATCTCTCTAATGATAATAATACTTTATCAGTTGTAGTGTTAAAAATTTCAGACACTCATTCAATCAAAACAAACACGAATTCACTAGGCCTACCTGGTTTTATCTGTGTTGATATAAAAGTCCTAGTTTATGACTCATCATCTGCCTATATTGAGGTATATCGCTGTAAGTTAAGATCCCGGGGCCGGAAGCTTTTGTCTTACACATTTACGTGGTTAGCTTAGTTACAACTATACATCAATAGGTGACCAGAAATTAGCCTTATGATTTTCTTTTGCAAAGATAGTCATAAGTCAATGTTAAACTGAAAGAAGATGTTTCATAACATTTTATTTAACCTTGATGCAGGCAAGACTACCCTTTGTTCTGATTAAAGTTTTTAAAATTGACATTTATTTTGGGGTCCTTTTCGACAATAATCCAGCAATTGTAGATGCGGTTAAATGCCCTCTTTACATGTATTAGTTATAGAGCCTATTGAATGTTTTCGACCGAAATCTAAAGCCTTTCTATGACTAAATGCTTTTTTATATAAGTTTGACTGATTTGCTTGCATTATCAATGTCTTATTTTACTAAAGCTTTGAAAATCTTGTTCCCACTTTTAATTTTCTCCTAACTTGACTCGGCCTATATACCTATTTACCTACATACCAATGTTCTATTGAGGCCTTGCGTTTATGAGAGCTCCAAGCTATTGTTTCTTTTTAGAGATACATGTCATTTAGATAGTGAACAAATGTAACAGTGTTATATTTGGGATCACACTGTATCCAATAGTACTAGTTTCTTCATTTTTCGTGTGGTTAAAGTATTAGAATTTTTAAATTTGCAGTAAGGATGGGTATCGGTTTTCACTTTCATATCGCAATATATTGCGATACAGAAAAGCGTATTGCAATACGTATTGCAATATATTGGTACTTTTCATATTTAAGATTTTCCATGTTCTTTTTGACTCAATAATAGCAATTAGAAAAGTGATCGATGCTCCACTGGTTGTCGTTTTCGAGAGATAATGAAGTGACTGGTTTCGTATTTTTAACATATCTGTGCTAGTTCCACTTTGCACGTTCACACTTTGTTTACAACTTTCAGTAAAATCATAGGGTGTTTTTGTTACGTTTTACTGCAATTCTACACGGAAAGTGTTATTTCAACATCATATGTTGGATAGTTTCAGAAGACTGTACCGGCACGTATCGTGGTGTTTCTGTATTGTAATATACCGATAATACTGCGCATCCTTAATTTGCAGACTGTGTGATTCCAAATATAAAAACATAATCCTGTTTCATAAACTCTGATTAAAACTAATCAATGAATATGAAGGTAGTATTTTATGGATATTTCATATATAATTAGTGCATTATATTTGACTCTTTACCTCTTTAGTCCAAAATATACAGAACATGAAGAAGTCCACAAGGAACAAAACGTAAATGATTAGGGGATCATGTTGAATCTAACAAACTCCCATCATGATTAAAGCGACACTCCGTGATTTTAAATGTATTTTATTTGGCTTTCATATCATAGCAGGAGTGATATTACCAATAAGAACATCTCACATATGCATCCAAAAATTATTACTAAGTCAGGGTTGCTATCAGTTTTTGTCCGGTTTCCACTGAGGTTTTCAGAACTCATACACATGACTTCTTACTTTTACCCAGGGGGGCATGTTTTGACATGCACATTTTGAAAGTCAAAAGTCAAGGTCGCAATTTATAGAATATATAACAAAATCCTTGTTAAAAGGCTAATTTGAAAAGTTTGGTGCAATGAGGCTCTTGCTTGGTGTATATGATGATGATTTTGCAAAAAAAATAATTATTTTAACTGTGAACACTTTTAATCTTTACATGATTGTATTAGTCAATGAAAAGTGATTGTTGATTGACCTCAAATTTTTCTTGGTTCTCTTGTTCTCTTGTTATATGATGTATATACTGTTTTCCTTGTCATGTTATAGCATTTTTACATTGCATATAAGGTGTTATCCTGTTTGTTTTTCAAAGGTCAAGGTCTTGAGATATAGGTTATGACCATATTTACACTTTAATAAATGTTTTAAACATTACAAAGGTGTTGAGAACTCATATTAACTATTTATTAATGATACTCCCTAGAAATTCCTTACATGTTTCTATTCAAGGTCAAGGTTGTGAGTAATGAAACAAATCCTTTTAAACTTGTAAATTTTTTTTTTTGATGAGGCTCTTGTGGTATATATCAACTATGGAGAAGACATGAAAAGGTTTTCGGTACAAATGGTCAAAGGTCAAGATGGCAAAGAGATCTTTTTTTGACACAAATCATGAAATATGGAAAGTTACGCTGGAAGAAGTGTTTTATAATTCATAGAGGGAGGGAATGCCTTCATTATTGAGATTTGAGGTGTTCTCCTGTTTGTTTTTATGTCACATCTCTTTTGCTGCTTCAGCATGATGACATTGAGGTGTTCCTTTGTAAGAAATGTCATGTTGATGTTGCCATGGACACCACAGAAGATTTGACCAATCAAAATCAAGAGTTGTTGGATGATAATGATGATTCAATGGTGAGTTCGGAAATTTTTGTTCTCTTGTTGTATTATGTCTATACTATTTTTTTTATCATATCATAGTATTTTGGCATTGCATATAAGGTGATACAATCTAATGATATAATCTAATCTTCATTTAAGAAATTCAAACAAAAACATTCATCATTTCATTAAAAGAGTTTTGCCTTGATTCTGAAATAATAAGTCAGGAGACCTCATGAAAGAAAAAATTACACAAACAAATAAAACTCTTAAAAAAACAATTCTCAATTTTGTCTGTGAAATGTCATAATTGGTGAAAATTCTCTACAAAGGACACTGATACAGCATGTCTTTCCATGCGTCCATCCATCCGATCTGAGTGTCTGTTCGAGTACCATATCGTCTACAGTCCCAGCTACGCTGTGCCGGTCCTCTACTTCAATGCATATACGCCAGGTAGAACTGTTTTCTCTTCCCTGATTGTGATAAGATTTGTATTTTTCCTACCCTCTACCTTCTAATGCATCTATCACATTAGATCATATTAAAGTTATCAATCTCATTAAAATCAGGTCAAACCAAAGATTTATCTGCCATGCTGTGTTTCTAACCTGAGTGCTGTGGGTCATGTCAGGTGACCTTGTCTGTGACCTTTCTCCTCCCATAATTCGACCAATCACAGGTTCACTAAGGTATTGAACACCTAATGTCTTTGCATCAGTTATGTATTTTTGAGGATGTACATGTTGATCAAGACTTAAATAACATTTACCAACCTCAGACACTTTTCCATAAATGGACCCTTGATGATATTAGAACTACGGTTTCGCAGTGCAATCCTTGGCCAATTGCTTGATTGCTCTAACACTGGCTTACAAATACATTTTGAGAAAAGAGAAGGGGTATCTGGGTCAATGTCTAAGAAATAAATTCATCAAAAATTGTGTTGCCATGACATGTCTATTGTCAAATCCATCCTATTACTTTCAAGTCATAAAGTTACTTTAATTTCTAATTACGTAATGGCAAAAACTGTGTAACTAAAGATTTGTATATTAAAGTTTGCAAATTTTAGGATTAATAATTGAGCACTAGGGATTTGAAAAAACTAGATAAATCATTTTGAAAACGCCATATTTTCTTGTTAATTTATGCATAAAACAGTGAATTTTCATGTATTCAAAATTTACAGCAGGATTACTATTGTCTGGGTTTTTGTAATATGAAATAATAATTACTCTGGAAATAGAATTTTGTATTCTCATCCAAAATTTTTTAAGTTGACGTCTTTACACACTTTTATGTTATGTTATCCTCCAACAAATTTGCAAGAGCAGGTCAGCTGACACATGCCCAACAGAGTTACCTCCCTTACTCAACTTTTAGGTCCACCTTGTTGATAGAAGCAGATTTTCTTTTGAGCACTGTGGTTGTCTCCCTTGTTGACATAAAATTCAATACTATCCAAATCTATAATTCAATTTTCAAAATAATTATTCATTAACAGAAATACAGGGATTTATTGGTTGGCATGGGTTCTATGTGTGTTCACTATGTTTTGTTTACTTATCAACATCATCATTTACTATTCAATGCATGATTTACAAAAAATTTTGTTTTGATTTAAGGGGGGAGTCTTTTGCCCCTGGAGACAGTGTGGAAGAACGTCCCAAAAGGGTACCAGGAACGATTAAAGAATGAGAAGTGGACCGTTCTTACACAACAGGTAGGAACATGGAAGTGAGATTCTTTGTATGCTTAAATTATGTGCAAGGCCTAAAATGTATCACAAAAGCTTTTCACGTTAATCTGTTTGTTACTGAGTTGTCATTCTTGTAAATTGGCCAGTCTAAATGATTCTGTTCTAATTTATCATTCAAAAATCTGTTCAACAGGATATAACATTTGTGGGAGATCAAGTGATATCTAGGAGATATCATTTGACAGTAGATTTTGAACGATTCCCAGCCAAGCTATGTCCATGACAACACAATTTTACTTTCATTAAGTAATGACATCATAAACACAAAGACATCACATTGCTATGACATCACAGCTCTAGGAGTCAAACAGTAGGGCAGTGTTTAGAGATGTCCATTATCAAGGAAACGTAAGGCAAATTGACTTTGGATGATAAATAGAATCTCATTGTCGTGTCTTCTGATACCAAACATCAACGATCTTTGATAAAAGTAAAATTATTCTCAGCAAGCCTCTGATATTTGTAACTTTTATCAACTCATGTTGATCTATTTGATATCAGAAGACACTTGGATGAGATGCTCTATTTATGAAACAGCTGAAACAAATAAAACGACCAAATAACAATAATTTATTATTTCAGTGAACATATGTTGACGTGAACTTGATTTGAACAATATTTACATGACCCAATTTGTATAGCATATAGAAAGAGATCCCTTAGCTATGGTTTCGTGTAAGTAAGTCTTATATCTATGGTCTGAAGTACTCTGGTATTCCAATCACATAGCAATCTTTGCTTAGGAGCATGCTTATTGGTATAATAGGATAAATATTGAAATTGCTACTTCCTATCTCGGTGTCATCAGCTTTTTTTAAATGTCGCTGCTGTCTAACAAAGGAGATGTAGATCCATTTGGACATTTGTACTACCAACTTCTAGAAAGGTTCTCAAATCGTCTACACTACTTACAGGATGTTATAAGTCAACTTCTTTTTAAAACATTCACAATCCCTGTTTCAGGAGCACCCTATCCTTGCCCGCCCGTTCTTCCAGCTCCACCCCTGTCATACGGCGGACCTCATGAAGAATATTCCCTCCACACAGAAGAGCAGGTTAGTACATCCTTTTGCTCAAAAGAAACACTTCTTACTTATGCCTATCAGCAAATTGGCTAGTTATAAAGCTTTCTTTTGGGAAGATGACATTGAATTCCTGTGATTCAGATTGTTCAAACTCATGGACCATATCTGATATAACCATGATTTTTCCAGTTACCTGGTGAGCTGGCTGAGTGCTGTGGGGCCGGTCGTGGGACTTCACCTCCCTCTGTCTTATGCTGATGGATGACATCAGAGTGGAGAGATGTACATCGATCATCACTCTAGCTCCCCTATGTGAATTCGCCTGCTACAGCAAGCAATACATGGACTACTATACTGAAAGTTGATTCTAACACTGGAATCCAAGTGAGGTGGTGATGAAAGAATGAACATATCGCTGTCGCATATACCAACAATCACTTGGTATGCTTTCCAAGGGAGAATAACACCTGAGCCTTTTTATCAAAATGCTAAGAATCCCAGATGCAACAATCACTCGGTCGCTTACATAGAATCACAGATGCACCAATCACTCTGTAGCTTACATAGAATCACAGATGCACCAATCACTCGGTCGCTTACATAGAATCACAGATGCACCAATATCTGGGTAGCCTACAAAGAATAACAGATGCACCAATATCTGGGTAGCCTACAAAGAATCACAGATGCACCAATATCTGGGTAGCCTACAAAGAATAACAGATGCACCAATCACTCTGTAGCCTACAAAGAATCACAGATGCACCAATCACTATAGCCTACAAAGAATTACAGATGCACCAATCACTCTGTAGCCTACAAAGAATCACAGATGCACCAATCACTCTGTAGCCTACAAAGAATTACAGATGCACCAATCACTCTGTAGCCTACAAAGAATTACAGATGCACCAATCACTCTGTAGCCTACAAAGAATTACAGATGCACCAATCACTCTGTAGCCTACAAAGAATCACAGATGCACCAATCACTGTATCCTACAAAGAGTCAAAGATGCACCAATCACTGCATGGCAAAGGCAAGCTTACAAATATTCGCAAATACATCATCACTTACTGCAAAGGTTGCAGATGTACCATTGTTCTAACTTGAGGTGCAAAATCTATTCTAACATAAAAGCAATGCCTGCAACACTTTATGATGTTAAAAAAAAAGTTATGTCACAATAAAATGACTGTCTAAATAAACATGTATATGTTGTATAACAATTTGTTATTGTTTTTTTAAATGTTTTTTTTTACATTTCCATTTGTATTCCAGACTTTTTTGTGAAAAACATCAACCAACAAGGACTTGCAAAATTGATCAACTTCAATAATGAACATCTTTATATATTATTAGAGTTTGCAGCATCAACATAGAAGTCTCTCATATGTGCACCAACTGAAGATTTTCTTTTTAAGAAATACTCACTGGAAGTTGAAATTTAGTGAGGATTACAAAGGTAAAAGGGAATTTTAGATATAAATGCAATAACTCATGAAGGAAGCCAAAGTCAATGTGAATGTCAAAGGTCAATGGCACAAGATATGGTCTATACTAATGGTCATAATAATTTTTTTGAATTAGTATTGAGAACTCATATTAATCATTTATTAATTATGCCGACTGGAAATGAGTGTCCACTTTGAAGGTCAAAGGTCAAGGTCACTCGTTTCTAAAATAAAAAAATGTGTGATGTAACCACAGTGATAGTTATGACGTCTAAATGATACTAGTTGTAATTCCGATTTCTTGTTTTTAATGTTAAGTTGTCTTGTTTGGTGTTTAGGATAAGTGCCCATTTAAGTGAGGCTGTGAAGAAGGTGCAACCCTCACTTTCGGAGCTGCTCTGCTTTAGGGGTGTCCAACAAATGCCAATCTAGTGAGTGCTACTGTTTGCAAATGCTTGCAAGCCCTTAATCATGTAAAGTATTTACCTGAATTGCCTATTAGCACCCGCAAATTTGGTGTAATGGTGTTTTGGGGAAGATGGAATAAGGAGCTGCAGTCACATATTACTATATCCTTTTTACATGTTAAGCAGTACAAATTTCAGCTTTCAATTTCTCAGAAGAAGATGGAACTAGGTTTTAGTGTGTAGTCTTGGCCTAACCAAAGTTCATGTATAAACGATTTAAGGTCCAATGGTTCCTTTTTGAAAATGTGAATCGTTAGAAGAATGTCCGATACAAAACTCAAACACCCAAACGGTCATTCATGTTTTGTAAGGTAGATCATGAATCTCTTGACCGAGGATAGGGAGAGAACCAGTCTCTCCAAGCTCATTTGATCGGATGATTTGCAGCTTTAGGTTGGAGCTGTGATGGAACGATTAATTGTCAAGTTGACATTATTCTCCGCCGCAAATTACCATTTGAATATTAAGGATAAAATACAGAACATGCCATGTAAACAGAAACATTGATAAAATTTTATTCTTTACAATATATTCTTCAAAAGTTTCAAAATTCACTGTCGACAATTACCACCACAATCGACAATATCCGTCTTCCTGGGTAGATGTGTCTCAAGCACATGTTTCTTAATATATTCCAAGCTTTCACAAAGGTTCTTTGTGATAGAACGCGGCTTTAAACGAACTAGCTATTTAACTGGAAAGACGTATTTCAACACCAGTATTTTTAATGACTGTCGTGATAAACACTCGTAATGTTCGATGATGAAGATCAATTTCCTATTTACTTGTTTGTCTCAGGTTAACATCAAGTCTACAGATATGAAAACCAACAAACTCGCCAGTAATTACCTTATTTACCATTCCTTGCAACCCTATAGTTAAAACAAACAAATTTCATAGTCGAGAATATTTTGGGGTAACAGCAATGTTCGATAAGTTGAGACAGATGTCAACAAAAGACAAGAAACAAAAGTCAGTATTTGGTGTAACATGAATAATAGCTGTAAGTTTTCTTCACAGGGATTTGTATTGCTGTAAGAAATACGTCCAAGGTAAAACTTTCGTTCACTGATAACCATTATGCATTTATGATCCCAGCAAACAAATGTCTATACCTAGATCGTATTGTGGCAGGGTGAAATAAAAACATTCCTACTGGCTTTGGCCAGAGGAATATCTCTGGCTGAATCGAAGTGTAGGACTCTCACCCGGTTGTCTCTGAAAAAGACTCTAAAGCTATCTGAGAAGGCTTTGGTTGCATTCCGATTAGGTAAATGCATTTGTCAAGGGAGCTTTATACCTTGACATATTGGGATAACCATAACAAGAGATGTTCATACATTTTAAGCTCCATGACCCTTTCAGGTGATATGTTTGATATGTTTTACGTGGATTAGATAAAAGCCATATATATATAAAGATATATGCCATCTGTTCGAGTTGAGTTCGAGTATCCTACTTTAACTTGCATGTTTACCTCTAAAAAGAAAAAAATATATATATTTTCTCGTTTTCAATGATAATACAAACACGATCATAAAGATCTTAATGAGTTGGAATGCTGCAACCATTCCGCATGAATATTCGTTAAAATAAGTATATTTTGTCTTTGGATCGACTGTAACTGAACTGATAACTATTAAGATGGTGATTTTCAGATATTACCACTATTTCTTCATGAAATAAAATCATTAATAAAGTTCGAAATAACATAATAATCCAATAACATACACTGTGCCCGTTTAAAGACATTAAAGCAAGTATTTTCGCGCCGAAATTGGCTATTTTAGGGCACATGCGTTCACTTTAGCTTTCTCTGAGTGCAACAACTGCATATTCAAATACAATCGCGATATAACAGATTACTGGAATTCGAATAGCAATCAAACTGTTAGTCTTGTGTAAAAGCAATAGTCTTGGGTTACGGCAAGTATAAGGAGAAGAAACCACTTCAGTAAATATACCCAGTTAAAATCGACATCGAAGTGACTCTTGTAAAACAGTCAAATTTCATATAAAAATCTTTGAGTGTAATAACAGATTTAACTTAGTGGAGGGGATGTTTAACTTAGTCCGATTCATGTTGATAACAAAAACTTCGAAAGAAAGTTGGTATTGGCTGTACCCAATATTAACATCAATGGCTGCTTCAAAATGTCTGATCTTGGACGGAACGTGAAACAACCAGGATGATGCCAGAGCTGTCAATTGATAAATCGGGTCAGGTCTGGTTGTAGTTCGAAGAGCTCTAATCATAATTTCAAAATAATTTTTATCTGAAATTGGTTGCTTAACATAGAAAAAACATTTGGTTATCATATCAATGCATTCCACCATTACTTCGGTTGATCTAAGCGCCATACCATACGTCATGTCTCTACGCCTCCTGAAAACATCGTCTTTCTTGTGGGCGTGGTTCCACTTCTATTTGAGCTGTTGCAAACCTCCCCTTTTGCAAGTCTTTGAAGGAGTTATCTGATTTGTATCAGTCAGGTTGTCTTGTCAAATGGAGCTGCATGGGTTAGGTCCCTTCCCTAACACCTTACAATGCCATAAATTGAGTCGAGTATATAGGTTGAGGTTAGAGGGTTTAACTAGTTAAAGAAACTTCCATCAAGTAATTTCGTAGTGTTGCAGGATGAAAACGTGTAATACAATAACAATAATCCAGCCGACGATCGCAGACTTCACTGCAATGAAAAACCAATAATCTGGTTTTTCTCTACAGTGAAGCCTGGGGGAGGGTGACATGTTTTACAAGCTGAAAATTATTCCCTCAACTTTTGAAGTGTGCGTACGCCTATGATTAATCAATAACAAATACATGCGTATGTACATCTTATAAGTTTATTCAAAAAGTAAAACAAAAATCATATAATATCACAGTGTTCCATGACTTAAAATCACTCAACTTGATATCCTCAATTACTTCATCTCAAAGATCGTTATGCCCAAGGTAACGCTCCGATCAGGTAATCCCTGTCCTCTCATGCCCGCCCGGATGTCTGCTGCACCTCTTTTCAGTCTCTAGAATCGCCTCCAGTTATACAGGAACTTCAACAAAGACGGAAGTCGTCTGATGGCGCTCTCCCAGACTGGTTCTGCTGCTCGCTGCGCTGCCGCCAGTTTGGCGAGGTCGGCGTCCGATACTGGAAAAGAACATCATTTTATCAAATCCTCAACAGTTGAATATTTCCGGGGACATGATGGTTCAATCAAAATTAAAATTGGACAGAACTGCTTTAAACCGGAAATAGGGATCAACATACCATCAAAAGGCAGCATAATGCAGTTGGCATTGTTAAGCCAGTTGATTTGTGTGTTTGAACTCCCTTGGACATCGAGGTATTTTTTCACTTCCTCCAGAGTTCCCCGATGTTCACGTCGGAAGTGGCTGTTCCATCTGGTCTCCGTCAGTGTCACCAGACCATCAGCCTGTGGTTCCAGATAGCGGTTCTCTCTGGTCTCCCATCGTGCAACATTCCCCGTCTCCTTCTCCAGGACTACCCATTTCCACTCGTACTCTTTGGCGGTGTTGTCAAGAAGAGCCTCTGCTGTCCAGATTGAAGAGTAGGGGCGTGACTCCCTCGCCAAGAGGGCGTTCTTTGGATTCCAGCATCCGAGATGAAATCCAGATCCAACTATTGCCAACATTTGATCATATTTACAGAGGTACTTGACGCGCATCATGAAGCCCGAAGTTTGAGCCACAAAACGAGCCTCGTCAGATCCCCAAATCGTCTCCAGAATTCCGGAGAAACAGTTAAGAGTAGTCCTGGAACAAGCGCTTAATTAATTAACAGGGGGATTATTTTGTGTAAGGATATTTTACACGAAAAGGTACTTGTGTCGGAACACCTTCAGCGGCTTAAGTTTTATTTAAATGTATGTTTAAAATAATATCCGAAAGACGATTTCTTTGAAACGCATTGTAGTAATGTATGTAATTAGGAAATCAAATTCTAGTGATTCACTGTTATCAAGCTGGTAAAGTGATGTCGCTTTCTTGACAACAAAAACCCAAATAAAAACAGTGCCGCAAGTTTTCCGACAGAATTTCTGATCAAACAAACCTCGGTTTACTTACTGTCTCTGTGAGATGATATCTGAGAAGAGGATGTACCCATCCCTTTCAGTGACGATCCAATGCCACCCAAAGTTGGCCCCTGCAGGTAGACGGACCTCCGCCGTCCAAACGTCATCTTCAGACTTGTCTGCTACCAGCATACGGCAGGGGTTCAATGAACCGAGTTCCGGAATGGTACCAAACACTCCCACCAATAGACTGCTGTCCTCCCTCAATGCATCCCGTATAGCCGGGGGGAGATAGTGCAGCTTGAATGTAACTTGGATTATATGACTCTCCATAGTGAACGTACTGATAAGCTTCTGGGCCTCCATTCACAAAGCCCTAAGGTGATCGTAAGTCCCTAAGGTAACCTTAGTGCAATGTTAAAGTATGGGAGTTAAGGTTAACCTTAGTTAAGGTAGCTTTGTGAAAGGAGGCCCTGAGATATAGTATAGTGTTGCTAGCTAGAGTGACGTCAATCACTGATGTCTATGACGTAATTTCGTTTGTGACGTCGTTATATAGAAGCGTGATTGCTCACCGCTAAACTGATGTCTCTCATGTGATAAGAAATAGTTGTCGATACATGTTTATTTTTAGTACAGTCTGATCTTTTCTCTTTGTGCATGTAAGCGAACTTTTTTTTCAGGCAACCAATAACTCCAATTTTAAAACATAGCCACCTCTTTTATAGCCATAAAGAATATTTTGCGAAAAGGTGTATTCGAGTAGTGTATCGTCATCATTCTAAAATCATATGTTTCATTGATATTTTTGTTTATTTGCATTTCCAAGTTCCAATAATTTTTAAAAAGATGTACATGTTATCGATTTTAGTGTTATGTTTCTGCTACTGTATGTAATTTTCTTTTCTTCACTTGGGCCCAGTGTTTGAACTTCTTAATCATAATAAAGTCTCCTTTACAGGTCAAATGCAACAAATTTACTTATTTTCACATTAAGAACATGTTGAAGCTTTCATAACAATCGCCAATGAGGGGGATGGGAACTCTCTGCACCGCTTAAAGTAACAAAGAGTGTGTATAATATTTCTATATGACTTAAATCATACACAAGATAAAAAAAATTCTGAGTAAAGTTCAAATCATATCGCTAAACTATGGTCATCAGTAACATATGAAAATCATGATATTAAACTATTACACTGATAATCGAAAGACGTCTACATAGATGTTATGAAGTCGAAATTCTACGTCCCATTTATATCCAAATTTGATGAACACCACCAACGCATATTTGTCTAAGTGACTGCTGTACGTAAATATTAAAATTAGGTTTGAGTCATTGGCGCGAGCCATTGTCCGTTTTTATAGCAAATCGCGAGTTTAGGCGGTTTATTGTCACGATACTGAACTGATAAGTATTAGATTGGTAATTTCAGAAACAACCACTAATTTTCGATGAAATTATACCATTTCAAAAGTTTGGCATATGTGACTCCAATAATATACGGTGTGTCCCTTTAATTGGGAAGGTGCTATTTATCGTTCATTTCAATGGCAAAAGTGCATTCGAGTACAAACGTTAATTAAGGAATAGTTACCAAAACGATTAAGACTAGAAATAAACGAACAGACTCCGTGCATCAAGTTTAGAATATCAATAATGATAGAAAAATAAAAACAATAGTTCTATAACGATTGTCCAAAATTCTGAAAATCCACGGAAATTCAGTTTCCGTCGTCGAGTTATTTAAAGTAAAATGACCGCACGAAATTTCGCTAAACGTGACGCCTTCTAAGACTACAGATAACCCTGTTGAGTATGAAGATATGTATCCGTCTTAAGAAATATATTTTGCATCAATTTTAATTAAAAGATGAATATTAAAAAGTATAACATTCAAAACGTGCTTCAGGGAATTTAAATGAAAATATTATATTGTTTTTTCAAAGTTGTGTACTGAAATGGAAGTCGTTGGTTGAGGAGACAGCAGAACTTCATTTTAAAGATGAATAAATTGATCTCAAAATGGAACTAAAATAAATGTTTCCAATTGCAAGATAATGTTCTTTGATCGAAACATCAGTTTTAAAATGACCGACCCATGATCGGTTAAGCTATGCGAATCCATTTTCTCCCTCGAATGATTTAAAGGTGTTCACACAAAAATGGCCGCGAGTGATTTTTGCTGTATACTTGATACTTTCATCTAGACTACTGATAAACTGGTTGAGTAATGAGGTGTTTGACCCTCTGACAAAAATGCTTTTGACATAAATGTATAATTATTGGAGAACATTTGAAAAAATAAAATTTCCACAAACGTGTATACGCATATGTAAAAGTAACGAGTGTGGTAATCATTGTTGGTAAATAAAAGAATGAAGATTCCATATACAGGAAAGTTTTACTCTTAAACGTTTCTTACATCTGTGATCTGCAAATTGTATATTGTTTATTTCTCTACTTTTTTTCCAAGACGAGAATTCAAAAGAAGATATATTGCATCCATGAACATCTGTTAAGTTGTAGTTACAAGTCTGACTTTAAAATTCTGACCTATCGGCAGACGGTCCGCCATCTTGTTTTTGGGGAAATGACAAGAAAAAAATGATGTACATTTACTAATTTCTAAACATTATAAAAATAATTTCTTTGCATTGATGGAGTGTCCACATATTTACAAATGATTTATGATAAGACTTTTGAACAACGTTTTGTTATGTGGCTTTAGTAAGAGCCAAAATACCAAATGACCCGAGTTATGTTAAAAGTGCAACCCTAAATTCGCATCTTTATCTCTAAAATGCCAAAATTATGATATTTTCTTGGTTTTCACTGACAATCGGAAAACGGCCCTCTTGATATAAAGACTTTGAAAGTGTGTGTCCAATTAACGTGTATGTTAGTTAAATGACCTAATCAACACTATCAACCTATGTTTGTCTTTGTGTCTGCTGTAAATTAGTTTCCGAAATTACGTTTGAATCATTGGCGCGCGCTACTGTCCGGTTTTTCATCACGGCACTAACCCGTCCATTGTCACTATACTGAACTGATAAGCATTAGGATACTGGTTTTCTGAAACAACCACTACTTCTCGATAAAATAACACCATTCATGAAGTTTGACGTTTTTGGCATTTTTTCCCCTTTTATGGCTTAACTTCTCATTCTCGTTTGATTTCACCGCTCTCATTTATCTAGTGATCAAATTTAAATCAGCCAAAATGTAACCCTAAGTAAAATGTTACAAATGGGTTCTGTTATAATCATGTCCTAATAGCATACCTGTATAAACTGGAATCTTCCCTTGAATTTCGTTTCCACAAAAAATACCCCGATAGGACTGCCCTTTGAAGAGCAGATGCGAAACCGAACGAGAAGTTGACAGGACCAGAAGGCGCTGAGTCAGTGCTCAGCTACGGGCCACAGCTCAGGTATGTCAATCTATGGAAGATATCAACGATTTTCTGGGTAATACCTTTTTCATAAAAAAAAACCGAGTAAATGATCTAATAATAACCGACAGAAAGCGTTTTAATCAAATTATCAAAAGTCTGTAAATAAAGTGTAATACGGAAGGAAGCTTAGAATATAGTTTTTATTGCCCTCATAAATCAAGATAAATAGCCGACAGAGTCCTGAAACTAAGACAACCATGGTAATAACATTTTGACGATGCGCTATAAAATTGTAAATGTCTGCACATTGCAATAGACGTCTGATCCGTGATTCAAAAGGGTTTTTTTGCTTTGATACTTACCGAAATACGATATGTGATACACATTTTAACATGCCGCTAATGGTTTGGGTTTTTGCCAAAGCGGAGCTCAATAACTCAATCACGCAGTCACTTACTCAAATCAAAATATATCTCCATTTTCATCTCATAATTTACAATTAAAAAGCATAAAACATGCTCACGAGCAGCAGTTGGACTTCCCAATTACATGTATACTACACACCATTGCAATCAAAGCGATTGTCCGTTACAACACACCGCTGAAATTAAGCTGCTTGCGATTTCCCTAAATCGCTTGTCAGTGACACTTACGCCTTTTGCTGACGTCATGCAAAATTTCGATGTTGCGTTTGAGGAACGTTAGCAAAAGTATCCAACTTGGACCAACATAAATGAACATTTTAAAATAAATATCGTTTGTTGATTCTTTAAAAATGATCCATAAAGGGGAAAATTAAGAAAAGACAGTTATGTTAATCTCTGTATATCTGAACTGTTGTTTGTAATAACAGAAGCGATTTATTGCTAAACTTGACCAATTTGTTGTTTGCAACGAACTCGTAATTTAATCTGTCCTTCAGATAAGTTTCCAAAATTAAGTTTGAGTGATTTGGCTCTCCTAATCGATCAAACCACGACTTCAAAACTATTGTTGTGTCTCTCACCTGTGGTCGCATTGTTTCCCCTTACCAACACGTTATCTGCGTCCCGTGGTCACCTTCGTAACTATTAAAAAACACCTTTGAGTGTTATACAATGTTTCGTATTTAAAGCCTATATATATTCATTTATTTCATAAAACTACTAATAATCCGTTATCATGTGGCATGTGTACATATTCACATATACATAAAATCAACAAACATTTAAAACAAATGAAAGTTTGCATGGTTTGGAACTTTGGATTATCAGACTATAAACCACATTGCTAGCGACCGATTGTTTACGAGATCTCAACACCGACGTGACGTCGACGTTATGTTAGTGTGGAGGAAGGATGCCGACCGGAAGTCAGCACAAGATAGTGGAGAACTTCAGCATTAAGCCACTTGGTACTGAGAAGGACAGTCGACGGGTCAATCTGTCTGTGGGTGATGAATGTATTTTCTGAAGCGTAACAAGAACATTTTGAAGATTGAAAAATGACAAAAAGCTGTCATTTTCACTGTAGGTGATATTTTCAGTATTGTGTGAGATTGGACTTCTAGAATGGCGCTGTTGTGAGGTTTTTCCTTTATGCAAGTTTCCAGTGAAAGGTTTCGCTTTAAAGGTGTTTCACGCGACCTGGAGTTTTCAGAGCAAGAGATACAAGTTTCAGATTTAAGACTATTGCGTGTAATGTGGTGTGATTGCCTTTCCATCAATTTCCGGTTTCAATATTGAAGGTTATTTCATCACTCAGTCCACAAATAAACGACTGAAGTAGGACGCCCAATTAGCAGTATTCGCTGGTCGCATACAGGAAAGACCCTACAAGTTTCAAGTGCTGGCCTCGTTGCCTGTTTTTTCCTCACAAAGCCAGTGACCCACACTTGGACCAACTCTCCAAAAATGGGGTCTGCATCTTCACGAAAGAAGAGCAAAACCAAAACTGTGACTCTTTCAGAGACAAAAGGTCCCGTTAAAGGACATTATACCTCCGTCCCTAACAACGACACAGAAACAGTTGCACAGACGGCTCATAAAGAAATTCAGAAAGGAAAACGGGGCAAGAACCGATCCCGGAGCAACACCCAGGCGGAAGTAAAGGTTTTGATCAACGCGGCTGCGTATGAGAAGAAACAGCGTTACTTGAGGAGTCGCTCCGAGCCTGGCGATGTCCTCAGCTTGCTTAACTCGTCCTTGTCGACATCGCTACGTCTGAGCGACTTCAGCAAGATACACAGAAAAGAGAGGGTAGACGCTGATGAGACACGGCCTATATACATACCCTACAAAACTTCTGAGAAGGTAGTCTTTATAGTTTATTATCAATCTTGTTCGAAAGCGTGTAATTTGAAACGACATGCTTGTTCATATCGCCAATTGATTTTGGTTTTAAAAAGACCTCAAACCATTCGACATGAAATTTACATTTACATGTTAGGCCTACTGTACATTATATACCATGTTTCAGTTCAAATGTACATGTCATGCATCAGATCTGGCCTTCCGTACATGGTATACATTTCGTACATGGTATACATTTCATACCATACAGATCTGGCCTTCCGTACATGGTATACATTTCGTACATTGTATACATTTCATACCATACAGATCTGGCCTTCCGTACATGGTATACATTTCATCAGGCTCGATGTACATGACATGCATTTTATCAGGCATACTGTACAAGACGTATATTATATCAGGTGTACTGTGCATGACATGCATTCTATCAGACACACTGTACAAGACAGGCGTATTGTGCATGACATGCATTCTACCAGGCATACTGTATAAGACATATATTCCACCAGGCTTACTGTATATGATATATACTCTCAAAGGCATACTGTACATGCATTCTATCAGGCATACTGTATAAGACATACATTCTATCATGCTTACTGTACATGACGTACATTCTATCATGCTTACTGTACATGGCATACATTATATCAGGCGCACTGTACAAGACGTAATTCTTTCACAGGGGCGTAGGAGCGAATTTGAAAGTGGGGGGGCTTGAATTGAAATTTTGTAACCAAAAAAAAAAAAAAAAGGAAACTTGCTGGCTGCTTATCCCATCTTATCATCAATTAGGACATAATACTGAAGTCAGTTTAATTCCTTGTTTGATTGGATGTTTTAGTTCTACCCTCAGAGTAGTTTTAGAACTACCCTCAAAGTAGTGCATAGTAACTGTTTTGTAACAATACTAGACCAGTTATTGGGAAATATGTAGTAGAAAAAAGTTCGAAAAAAAATTAGCCCCCCCCCCCCCCCCCCCCCCCCAAACCCCCAAAGTACCTGACATGCATTCTATCAGACGTACTGTACACGACATACATTTTATCAGGCGTATTGTACATGACGTACATTCTATCAGACGTACTGTACAAGACATACGTTCTATCAGACATACTGGACAAGACGTACATTCTGTCTGGCTTACTGTACAAGACATAGATTCTATCTGTCGTACTGTATATGACGTACATTCTATCAGGCGTAATGTACAAGACATACATTCTATCAGACATACAGTATAAGACATACGTTCTATCAGACATACTGTACATGGCGCACATTCTATCAGGCGCACTCTACAAGACATAAATTGAAGACATATTAGTCCTGCTTTTTATGTTCAGATGTCTTTTTGATTACTATGTTCTTGAGGGTTGATACAGGACGTGGGCCAAATTACAAACCTATGTAATAGCGCAATGTGTCCGCGTGCAGTATATCTCTTAACTATTTCAATTTGAATATACCATCTGATATCACTCACGGAAGAAAGTTGTCGTGCCATTACCCGGAAAGTAAAGAAATTATTTCAGTTGCAAATGTCTCAAATGACTCGTTACAAGTGATTATTTTTTGTTGTTGCCCAAGTTCACAATGTTGATACGAAATATACACTTTGTGATATTTTCTGGTAGAAAAATCAAATCTAAGTGATTCATAAAGTTTGATATTTTCTACCAAAACCCGAGGAGCTATGTTTCCTCAACATAAACAATAAGAGATTGATAATATTGTGTTTATGCATCGAAGGTCGTCAGACATCTCATTGAAATCATTTCGAACCTATAACTTAACCGAGCTTCATTTCTGATCTGAGTACTGCTTCTTTCGGGTTGTGTCAGGGAACCATTTCACTTCAGCCAATCAGCGATGTGGCTAGAAAACCATCGGCACGATTAGATATATAAGTGGGACTCTGTGAAAGGTTAAAGGTTGCAGACAAGGCCAAATGACCGTGCCCAATTGAGCAAAACTCAAACCAATAACGCAGTGAGGTACGAGTGGTAGGTTCCCCAGATTTTAATGAGATTGCGGTTAACAGAGCAACAAATCACTGATTAAAGCGCTCATAAAATATCTCTTAGTTGGTAGAAGACGAATCTCTGTCTAACAGATAAGATACTAAGGAAAACATTTAACTTTTAAAATAAATTGATATCTACATCTGATTTGATAAAATTTGAAATTGAAATGTAAAGGTCACTTTACGGTTTGAAACTAGTGTCAGTTGAACAAAGTGATAGGTCCTGAAAACACCAAATAAGCCTACGACCCATTTTTCTTCTTGATTTGATAAAATTTAAGTTTGAAATTTTAATGTCACTTAATATGTGTCACATGTTTCAATTGAGTATAATATTGGGTCTTAAAAACAAGAAATGGGCCTGAAAGCCCGTTCACGATCAATCAACAATTAGATACTCTAAACAGAGATACCTCAAGTTATTTTATATCTCCCTCCTCCTAAAGTAGGAAGACATTACCACTGTTTGCTATTTAGGGAAAGAATTTAAAGCCCATAGAGACCTTAAACTAGCAAATATGGCAAACTTACAAAACACTTTTACTAGTAGTTAATAGTGAATATTCATGGTATTGTCCTTTATCACACAAAGGCTAAATAATATAAACAAACAAACGAATTCAGCCTCAAATTTATTTTTCACGTGGAGTTCTTTCTCTAAGCATCAACTGAAATACGTGTAATTTCTAAAAGGATATATCATAGCAATATTCAACATGTAGAATGACCAGTGCCCATGAACAACGAACGTCTGATTTGACGCCAATGAAACGTAACATTTCACTCGTTATTTCTTAAGAAAAAATTGTCCTATACTACAACCCTTTGATTTGCGATCCTCCAGCACCTCAATCCTTCTTTAACCCCTGGGTTTAACTCGAAATTTGATTCGGTCCTAGAAATGGTCGCATTCTAGGAATAACGGTTTAAAGAGCCACTCCGTGATTTTCATAACATATTATTTACCTTTGATACGAACCTAAATGTCATGTGTGCTGATATAAAATCAAAACATCTCAACTTTTCATGTCCAAAAGACATATATATGACAAATACTGGTTTTCCATGAAAATCTAAAAACATCCTTATAAATGCACAGAGGTGTAGATATCACATCTAATATATATGGATACTAGTTATATAACCTAAAAAAACACTATCAACTCCTAACTGCCCCCCTGGCTGTATTAGGTAAGTCTCTAAAATTACGTTTGACTATTTAACGCGCGCCACTGTCCGGTTTTCGATCATAATTGCGACGTTCTACCTTTATAATGTCACTGTAAAAAAACAATAAGTTTTAAAATGTGTTTTGATGGTAACACTCGATACTCTGCGATCAAATGACACCATTGATAAAGTTTTCCATATATGACTCCAACAACCCACGGAGTGGCTCTTTAACTAACTTTAGATCGAGTTTTGTAGATATTTTGCCTTTGCATCAGTAGTTTACAAACGAGGACAAAGAATGTGCAAAGTTTTAATCTAAACGTTCTACTTTTATTCTCAGCTTTTGCCGGAAAGTCTGTGTCACGTGTGCAGTGTGTATACCGGAAGTGAGACATACACATGCGCAGTGTGTTACCGCGTCTTCCACGAGAGTTGCCTGAGTAAGATTGGTCAATGTGAAAGCGAGGCTGCAAGATATCTACATGCAAGTCTCACACACAACGGGTGGAGTTGTCATATTTGTGTAAGTAAGATAACCGTAACATCAGACATAAGCGTTAGGCTACCTTGTATTTTTTGGATGGATTATAAATTTCATTCTGAAAGATCAGTTTAATGGAAGTTTTGCTTATCACCCACTTTAGGTAATGACCATGTTTGTTCACCTGATTAAATTTTTAATTTCCTTTCCCTCTTAAAACGCTTATTTAAAATCTTGTCACGGGTAAGTAGATTTCTTGTCTTCTTCCTTTAACCTTCCATAAATTTGCCCTAACAATTGTCTGAATCGGACCAATTACTGCTTACGTCGTTGTTAATTGGCTGAAGTGAAAGGGCACGATATATGACCCTTGCTTGGCAGTGTTCAGATCTTCACGTAACGAGACAAGACAAGAGTGTTAGATAAGATTAAATCTGATTTATATCTGATTATGATTTTAATGTAGTTGTGACATTCAGTGATTTTGGAATATGAAGATTTTAATATGAATCCTTATCTTGGACTCAAATTCTCTGTTCAAAGGACAACGTGAGTAACCTGCTGACCATGGAAGAGTTGACCACGCTGCTGGACATGCTACGTGTTTGTAGCATCACACCTGGTAAGTGACTTCTATGCCTTGAACAACTACCGACGTTCCTGTCTCACTGTTGGGCGACATTTAAAATTTTCCTAAATCCCCTATCAATGAAAATTTGTTTAAGGGGTTTTCATTCAATCGAATAATTGGTCAATAGGAATTTCTTCTCTTAGCACATCAGGGAAATTATCCTTACAACAGATCATTTTCGGCGCGTCACAGAAAATATGCATTCTCAGTGTTTCTTAAAATTCTTGACAGAACGGTTTTAAAAAATACAGTTAATTTTATTTCTTTCTCTTATGTTGAGACATCCAAACATTTTCAAGTTGTTCATTTTTCAAACTAAGGAAAAATTAATTTGCATGACCTCTTACACATATATTCTTTGAAAGAGCCTTAAATAGATGATAATTCAGATCGCTATTGAATATATGTGTGTATTTTTTCACATACATTATGAATGAGTATGCATATAAACGCAAAACGTGTATTTCATATTAAATCAATTGTGATCTAGATCTAGTTTCTTCTCCGTTCTGCAGAGCAAGATGTTTCCCACGAACAGTATCTCACCTACCGGAAGTGGCACTATAGAAACCAGTTAGGAGCGGAAATGACAGCAGCGGAGTTACAAGAGGAATTAACTGTGATTGGCCAACTCAAGAACGACTTGTACGGCAGAATATCCTGGAAGAATTTCTTTAACCACGAATCTTTGAAACTTCTTGAGAAAAGAAACGAGGTACGTTATGTGGATAGTTAATAATGTTATAAAATTGACAACTGCGTTTCTTTGATTTGATTTGATCTCGGTCGCAATTTTGAAAGGCTCTTGTGTATTTTGTGTCTTTTTACTCGTATAGGCGGCGGAGTCTACTAATGCCTACAGTGACAAATGCCTACAGTGTTAAATAAACAACTTTATGCACCAGTGGTTTTAAAACTAACAGCCTTCACCCTTTCATTACAATGGACTCTCCCACTTGGACCCTCCTTACTTGGTGACTAATGCCTACAGCGATGATAAGGATAACAAAACACATTCATTTGATTTTCATATCTTCATAAAGTTTAGCTCACATTCACATTTTATTTTGACGTATAAAATCAAATGACCTCAAATCATCATTTGATAAATAATTTACATTATTACGTACATTATACATATATACTATATATATGACTCTTTATAACATTAGAAGTCATCTACATAATGGTTTGACATTGCATAACGCATTAAGCTAACTTAATCAAGTGTCCAGCAGCTGCCAGGTACTCAATGGGGTTCTTCACGTTTTAATGATTGGGGCTCTAAGCGTTGCATAAGTTTTATAAAGGATATACTTAAAAGACATGAAATGTAATCTTTATGATGATTTGCGTTCTAATCTGTTTGAAGCTGCTTTTAAAATTAACGGAGTTTTTTATGACTTAAATGATAATGAAAAGTTTATTTTTATTATGAATGAAACACATCTGCAAAATATTTTAGCTTTTTCGATTTTAAATATGTTTAAAAGAAGAGAGTTGTTACTAATCTGATTATGTTCAATATCTTATATTTAAGTAAATGCATTTATCAACGGTAACATGTGTTTTTAGTGTCTCATAAGCCAGTTGTGGCTCGACGCATTGTTCTATATTGTGTAACATGTCCTGTATATAAAATGTAATGATGCGTGTGACACTTGAATAAAAATTATACTACTACTACTACTACTACTACTGTACCCTTCTAGTAGTATCTGCTGTCCTCCTTTCTGCGATGTGTAGTATTCGACTTTCTTTGGATGTTTCTTTGCCATGTTTAGCGAAGAGGACTTCGGTTACATGCATTATATATGTATATATATATATATATATATATATATATATATGTTCTTCCCCCTACTTCCCTAATCCCTCAGCTCGTTAACACTAATTGGGTGAGTTCAATTATGTGCAGGTAAGCGCATCACTATCACAACATACAGTGTAGCTGTTTTTCTCTGTAGGCATTCGTCACTGTAGGCATTAGTAGACCGTATAGGCAGGGGCGTAGGAACAGGGGGGACTTGGGGGGCTTAGCCCCCCCACTTTTTTTCGAAATGTTTTTTTTTCAAAATGACTATTTTCCCCTTTCTACTACATATTTCCCAATAACTGGTCTAGTATTGTTACAAAACAGTTACTATGCACTACTTTGAGGGTAGTTCTAAAACTACTCTGAGGGTAGAAATAAAACATCCAATCAAACAACACACATTAACATTAACAGTAACTAGTGAATTTCATCATATGTCAAGGCATGTTGTCTCTTCATCACTTGTCACAACCTCTAACTGTGGCACTTTCAGCCTTAAACTGCAGTATTACCTTAAACTTCAGTATTATGTCCTAATTGATGATAAGATGGGATAAGCAGCCAGCAAATTTCCTTTTTTTTTTTTTTTCTGTTTGGTTACAAAATTTCAATTCAAGCCCCCCCCCCCTCCCCCCCCCCCCCCCACTTTCAAATTCGCTCCTACGCCCCTGATAGGTAAACATGTTATATTTGATATGGCCACATATTGACCACCTCTGCTTTGCACCCATTATGCTCTTGTATATGTTGTTTTTGTCGTCACTATAACGGACCTTTGCATTATACATATACATTTGTACATTTTCGTACATATTGCATTTTTGCAATTTTATTCAGATAAATTTAAATTATATGGGTAATAAATGATTTACTCCATGCAGGGTTGTGCCAAATGACTTTGATGAAAATTTTGCAAATTTGCATACATGTATAATTCTTGCTACCGCTCGGGGGATACAAAACTTCCCACTCGTTTAGTAAACACATATATATGACACACTTGCTCAGGTCCTTATATCTCGGTGTTCAGTTTTTATTAAAAACACTCAATTATCGTGTGAAACGTGTATTCCAACAGAACTCGTTGGTCCGACTGCTGACGGACGCTGAGATAGAGCTTGCAAGACAGATGGTGAAGCTAAGAGACATTTCTGGTAAAGGGGAGATAACTCGACAAGCTTTGATGCGACTCACAGCTCTCTTGTAAGTGATTTTTCTATGTAATAAAAGAAAAATAACCGGCAGTGTGTTAATTTCCAGCTAGGGTCGGTAAGGAATATATTAGACGTTAATCCGTGGTTATGTGATCTTTGGCATCTTATCTTGGCAAGGAAAATCTTAAAACTTGAAAGCTGTTCAAAAACGTCACATGTCTTTATTAATCAAAACCAAAAGGAAACCGATGATAATTGACACTTTGTTATCGAAGTTCATTTTAAAGAATGTATCTTCATTCTTCCACAGCGACAGCATCTTCCACATAACATACAGGCAGGACAAGATACAGTTTGCTGACGATGATCTAGGAGGGTAAGCCTTACATTGCCTTCAGTGGCTGACCATCAAAGGGGGATTGGGATCAAATGGGCGAATAAAAAGGGTGACCTTTCACCCCCATTCCTTTCCAATAGGTTATACTCACGGGCCCTCGGATCATTAAAAAAAAATTGAAAAAAAACCCAACTTTTTTTTTAGAACACCCCCTGAATCGAATTGTACCTCTGTTAATAGTATCCATATACTATGAACAGCGGTACAATTCGATTCAGGGGGTGTTCTAAACAAATTTTTATTTTAATTTTTTTAAATAATTTTTTTTAATGACCCGAGGGCCTGTGGTTATACTCCCCTTCCTTTCACAATTCCCGGATCCGCAACGGTCCTTTATGCATATACACTTTTCTTTGAAAGACTTATAAATCTTTCCTTTAAAATTTGAACAATTTAACAAAGAACAGCTGAAATAACTTTGAAAAGTCACCCCCTTGTTTTAAGTAAATATCCTGTGCAATTGTACCTGGCCTCCCTCTCCGGTATTAGACTACCTTAGCAACGTCGATTGTGTTCAAACACTAATACCCGAAACTTTAAATCTAGAACTTACACTTATCTACAATGCTATCCAAAACATCCTTAATTTTTTTAAAGGAAAAGATTAAGTGTGTTGTTGGAAACCTCATTCTCTCCCCACAGAGGTAGCTCCGTCAAAAAATCCTATACAACCTCTGTCTTAATACGAAGGTGTCTTGGGCACGAAATGTAGAACGCTGATTGGATGCAATCAAAGTTAATTGTGCAATCAGCGACGCCGTTTCAAAAGTTATCATTCAAATCGCCTTAGTTATTTCCGGAAGGTTTACAAAAGCTAAACTTTGTGAGTCGTCCTTACAGAACACACACGCCTCATATTGCGACTTCATCATTGCAAATAGTCTATGTGACAACAAATATGTTATTCATGCATTCGGTGTTTTCATTGGATGAACTATTGCCAGGGAGTTTAAGTTGCAAAATTGTCCCGCTAGGGGAAACTGCCTGAAGCCCGAGAAACCTTCGTATTCAGACAGAGGTTGTATAGGTGGAATTTATGACGGAGCTACCTCTGATGGGAGAGAATGTGGAGACCTATGAATATCGAGATGACGAAGAAAACTGCACAGACAAAAACTTACATTATTGACATGAACGAACCATTTACCTTTTTGAATTTTTTCAGGAACGTCGACTGGGAGAGGTTTCTCAGAGAAATGGCGATCTTCATAATCGCTGGACGACTCAATCTCTTCAGGGCGGCTGTGGCTGAAGCACGAAAGGGCGCAGATGCGGAAGTAGAACTTGCAGCAAAGACGCCCCCGAAGTGTATCGCCCGGATGACGATCATGACGCGGCCAAACAACCGGAAAGAGACTTCGAGGTCGCTTCATCTGCGAAATTCAGCTTGTGGGAGACTCGTGGGAAACGCCAATGGAATGCAGAGACCCATGTCTCTAGCGTAGTCTATGGGATCTTAGATTGTGTAGAATATTTCATAGCATCGATGATGTGGCTAAAAGTACGTGCTACTTGTTTTTGGAAGCTGGCGTTGCGTGTCACTGACTCATTTTATTATGTGCCTGCACTTGTGTGGTCATACAAATGTCATGTACCTTGCGTACCTAGTAAGATGAAAGGGGATGGATAAACAACCAGTGCTTTATTTTTTGGGCCGCAATTTATTCATTAATTATTCATTCAATAATAATCTTGCTCACATGCTTAATGAATTAACCGCATCTCTGGTATCTAGAAGAATTTAAAAGGTTATTGTTAAGCATTTGTTGCCATGGGTGATGTGTTCTTTGCCATGTTTCTAGAGACATAATGACTACCTACACCGGCAGAAAAAAAGGCCACTGAAATGACGGTGTAACAACATGTAAAAGGTCTCATGAAGTATTCCGAGATTGTCCTGTTGTAATTACTATGATTCAATATCATTCTCAAGTTATCGGGACTGCACAATCGAAACTTTGTTTCCTCTCGCTATGAATTCACTCATCAACTGAATATCCATTGGTTTTGCTGAAAGAAAGGAGACATAAAGGAACACAACCTTTTAAAACTCGATATCCAATTGTGTTGATGAAAGGACGGAGAATGCATTTTGAATGAAGTCTTTGTTTCTCAAGTTATGTCTCAGGACCGGAAGAGGAACTCTCCAGCTCTCAAATAAGCCAACATGTGAAGGTCATCCATCCACTTCACTAAGCACTTCACTTCAACTAAGTAACTACGTGCAGGCTCACACCCAAGATCATATGCAACGTTTAATGGACAACTTCCTGTGGGAACCACGAACCTTTAGTATAGCAAAGGCGTTTATCTACTTTAAGCGGACACAAAATGCGTACTATAAGTTAATATATGACACAACATCGATTGTGTATGGACATGTTACAGAAAAAGAACGTTATGGACCGTTCTTATTCTGATCCTATTCACGGAATGGGTTCATCTAACCCTTTTCAGAAACCAAATTGTTCCGTCTTGTACATATACAGTACTTACATTATTTTTGAGTTGACTCAAGAGAGGAATGTTACTGAAAACAAATCTATGGATGACAACTTCTTTATTAAGGTATACGCGGTGTTTCGACACAATTTCTCTGTCTTTACCGAGCAGATGTTACAAGACTATGTTACAAGAATCTGTGTCGAAACTTCGCAAGAATAAAGGGGTTGTCACCCTTGTATTTTCTTTCCATTATAATCATTCCAACTTCTTAAGTGTCTCTCAAAGACACACAATATAAGAATGTAATGCTCAAAATGATAAACGAAGGATTTCATCACGATTTACCAAAACAGAATCTCATGACCACATCTCATGACCACATCTCATGACCACATCTCATGCTAATTATTGTTCTAGAAGGAGTTTACCTTCAAATTCCAGAGACCATCTGGTTTTACCAATTTGTTTTGCTGTATATACTTTGTTTTTCTTTATACAAACTGTTTACAGAACAGAACCTTATGGACACATATCCTGCTCAATATTATGTTAAAAGGCGTTAGCACGGGATTCATAGCTTTATATATATAAATTGTTTGTTTTTTAGGAAATGTTTTCTAAAAGTAATCATGAGAAAAACATTTTCTTTGTTTATGCTCCGTACGAAAGTGATTTATCTTACTGATTCAGAGACCAAATAATTTCATAATAAATTTACCGGGAACTTTATTCTATTTTATTGATTAATCACAAAGTAAGGAATTAATAATATAAGGTTGGGTGTATGGTTCTAATCGCAAAATGCGTAAATATTTGAGAATCATGGAAGAATGTGTTCACAATTTCATGATTCCCCTTTTTCCGGAGTTAATGATCATTGTCTCAGCAAATATCCTTATTTTTGACACATCATATATTTTTAAAATTCATGTTAAATTCGATAAACAAATATTTCTCTAAGATATGAATCAATCACAATTGTAATAAATATTGAATGAATAGTATATTTGTTGTGTGCTTGTATGGCCTCCTTTCCTTAAAATGTTATTTTTAAATATTTTTTTAATGTAATTGAAGGACATTCATAATATATTCATTGAAAAGTACTACTATAAGTCAAATATTTTAGATTATTTTTCAGTTTTTGTAGTTTAGTAGTGCGTGTGTTAAGCTAAAGTTAAAGGTCATTTGATGATATTATGATGAGCCTTGGTAGCAACAACTTACCCCTCAAGGCATAAATTGCACTTGTCTCCACCAATAGTTAATTTAAGCCTTCGGGCTATTTCCCAAATTTCGTGGTTTTGAGCACAGAAAGCACATTCGGGAAAATCTGATAGGACTACCAAGTTCAGCTACAGCAGGCTAAAGAGCTGGCACGTCGCAGTTGAGGAAATACAGTAAGGTTTTAATTGCCAGGGAAGAGAATGGTTAGATGTTAAACTTGATATTACTTTACCACATTTTACTGGAGAGCTGAACTTTCGACTTCGAGTGTTCAAATCTCACCACTTCGGCAAGATTAGTTTGCTCACGCCAACCCTCGCTTGCAGGTTTCATAGCATTGCATATAATCACAATAGTATTCGGGTTTTCTCCCTATTGTTTACTTGCCTCCGTGATAGATCGAGAATACCAACGAATACTTTTAAAACCAACAAAATCAAACTGTTATTGTTTTACGACATGTGTCACAACGTATTTTTCTTGACGTTTGTTGAAATGAAATACTTTAAAGTATTTAAAAGACTTTTTATTGGATACGCTACCCCTTTGGTAGTGACGTACCAGCTCACAAATGTACAATACCAAATGAAACCAATCAGCCCTGTAATTAGCTTGCAACTTGAGATTATCGGAGGCCAATCTGAGATTTATCTGGATTAGCGAGTATTATCCTGTACTTTTTACTCTATCCAAAAATGTCTTACTGTCGTTCCAAAACTACTAATACCGTACGTCCAGAAATTAGCACCTGTCTGACTAGCTAATTCAGTAAACAGCTTCATAATATTGACCTGGGTCTCGTTCCACAAAACACTAACGTAGCCATAATTCGCTAAGTTAGCCTTAGTACAATGTTGAAGAATGGCTAACCCTTGTGTTAAGTTGCTTTGTGCAACTACCCCCTAGTGATTATCAGAGGTTATAAGAGACTGGGGCCTGGATTTTTGAAACTGTCTTAGCGCTAAAAGAGGTTTAAACATCTATGCCCACTGATCCAATGAAAAAACGTCATTGGTAATGTTTTTGACACCGGGTGTTTTAAACCATTACTCCTTAAAGAGATGTATAATTTTTACCCTTCTGCTTATTTTAGGTCGCTTTGAAAGCATTTTAGCACGTTCTCTTAAATGATACAGGGACCTCGAGAAAGGGAAAACAAAATTTACCAAAGTATTGTTTCTAAACGAAGGTCAGTAAATAGATGTTTTGTTATCTATTTTTTGTTATTTAATATAGAATAGAGATAATATAAACAAATAAACTATCGAAAAAACGTTTTACAGTGCATTTAAAGGCTTGGAAGAAGGTCAGTTTAGGTATATTCTTCATTTGAGACCTCATTGAAAATGTGTATCACATCCGGTGTTTTCTAACCCCTAAAGCTTATTTTCAACAGTTACTTGACCCTTGGCTTAGCGACCTAGTGCTTATCAGATGAAATACGGTCGTCGCGAAGATTCCGATATCGTCAAGTTTTATCATGCATACATCCCGCCTCGATGAATTCGGTTAAACAATTAGGATTGCAATTCTATACGAAAATACATCATAATTATGAATAATGTCTATGTCTGAAGACGTTCTATCGTCCAGCAATATATAGTAACGAATATTATTTTGCTGTTTGCTTGTTCCTAAAATTGCTGTGTGAAAAGGACGGCATGTGTACACCAAAACGTACAACTGGTAACTGAAGAGTAGTTGTACTGAGAAACAGTCAAAAGTCACAAGTATAAAAATATTGAAAAGGGATCTAGGCGTTTTTTCAGTAAAGGGGGGATAAACTTTCTGTAACATCATGTTAGGAGGACGAAATATGGAATATAGAATCTCAGTAAAATTTCTTCATAAACACTGTTTCAAGACCGTTTTCATAAACAATCGCAATAAGTATGTTTTATTAGCAGTTGTCAGAGCAGTCTTCATAACAGTCTAATAGGTAGGTTTCATAAATGGAATAAAAAAATGTTGTCCATACGCAATCATTCATTCAACGATTGTTATTGATTTTACTTGAAACTCGTGTTTGTCCCTTTACATATTCAGTTTTGAAAACTATGCACTTCACACAAATGCTTAAACGTATGAAGTTATGATTTTGCTTCAAAACAGATGTTGGAGCTATATGTAGCTGGATGGCGACACAATCTCATGTCTTTGATTGTCGTCGCCTACTTCCTGGAACCAGCAGCGTGATGGACACTGAATAGTCACTTTTAAAATATCTTTAATGTCGACTTAATGAACAATAAAATCTGCATTTGTTTCATCAAGGATTGTTTACACAAAGCAGCAGTTCCAAAATTTAATCTCCTTTCGACACCAATTTGGGCGCAATATCTTTGTTTGATAACAATATCGTACGTGACAATTGTCATTTAATTGTGGATCCTATGAACCTCAGACTAAGTCTTACAACAACATCACTTTTAAAACCACAAGCGCCAATCTAAAAATGCAGATAAGTATGTATTACACGCCTGTCATAACATATACAGAATGTGTGACAGGGACGGGTCTGCTCTGAAACCGGAAATGATGTGACTGGTTTCCTGGTTCAATTACGCTTTAGAAACTTCTTAGACAGACCCCAGTTTCTATTACCGGTCACTTACATGGTATTTAGAGTCTATTGCCTTTGTTTAAAACATACATCACCTCGATTTGCTCTACGTGATGCTATACCTTTACTTCATCGCAGAATGCTTACACATTGCATGTCTTTTTACACACAAGTATTTTGACATTAGATCCTATTTTTCCCATAGCATAACGCACACTGAAACTTTTAGCACTTCTAGAATATATTTCATCTGGATACGACACCAGTCCATGACGCTGTGTAATAGTTTCCTCACAGACAGCTTATACAAAGCAAATAGTTCATCCCTTTTGTTTGAAATTTTTCTTGACTCAGCACATTGTTATATCGATGTCGACGTTTGGAGGTAAAATATTTACAGCAAGTTTATAACATAATGTTCTATGCAAACTTAAGTTCTGTAAAAACATTCATTGACTGCTGGATTGACAGTTATTCTTAAAACTAATGCAAAGTTGAATAGTTGAAAAGCCAAACAGTGCATTCACAACTCCTTACAAAGTCTGAAAGACATTCGCAAGTCACTCCTTTTCTCAAAATTGTAAAAAAAAAAGATCTTAACAAATTGTTCCACAATTGTCCGTTTACATAGTACTCATCATTTGGTAGGTATAACCAACTGTTCCCTTCTAGAGACTGATTTTAGAACACATTGTATTAAGTCAGAACCTTCCATTCACTCGATCTGTTACGTCGGTATCCCATGTTCCGAGATCCACTCGTTCAACATTGCCATGTACTTGTATCTTAGGTGTCCCTGAGTTCTTCTCGCTAAAAGGTGAAGTGTTGCAAAGTCTTTCGGCATTTCAATTTTGTCCATTTCACATTCAGTTTCGTTTGTCTTGGTTTCCTTTTCAGTCTTCTTTACCACTGACTGGAATCTCCGCTCTCGCGTGTGTGCCTTCAGAAATGGCGGAAGTACCCGCGGGCGAGCCTGATAGTTGCCATAAAGTCTTGAACTATGGAAACTAGAACTGTCTCTTACAAACCCTGACCCAAAAGCAACTGCACTGCCAGAAACTTGAGGGTGAGGAGGCGATCTTTTGAAAGAAGAGCTACTTCCGACGGAAGTCATACATTCGGCATTTATCAGTCTTTCCCTTACCCGCAATCTTGCTAGTCCCTGATCCACTCGGTCCGCGCCGGAAGTGAGTCCCGTTTCCTCCTGACCTCGGTTTGACCTCCGGGACCGACCCTCCGAGTCCGTATCGGACCCTCCCCAAGCTTCACTCGCCATGAAGGGTCGCTGATGGACCGTCGGAAGTGCGGATACTCGGTCCCGACTGAGACTTGGTCCACTGCTTGCTGTGCTTGATCCTGACAAGCCGCTGAGATCGAGTCTGGTTGATTCGGAACCTTTGGACTGACTGTTGTCCGTTATCAAAACTTCTTCCAAACCATCCTCCTCGCTGGAGGAGCTGCCCAAATCCCTAAGGACGTCAAGACTCCTGCTAACTTCATCCTGATCGTGAAGAAGACTAAGGTCCAGCGACAATTCGCTCACTGTCGTCTTTTCCCCTGTCGCCATTTTTGCTCCCCATGTCGATGTAGTAGTGCATTCTCCAATGTCACTAATCCGGTTACGTTAACATGCAGTTGTTAGGATTAGCTTGAGTCAAGCGCCTTGATCCACTCCTGGACCATTAACTGCTTATCTAACACGGTGGTGCAGTGATTACTGCGAGCTGCTGGCTATAAACAGTGGAACACATCACCTGGACACGTCCTTCTAACAGAAACAACACAATTCAGATCCTAGAGTAACACAGGACACGACCTCATGACAGAGCCAAAACTCTGATTTGGCTACAAAACGTGATCAGGTTGCGCACGGCGTACCGTAGTTGCTCTAATAAACACCGCTTTGTTGTGAAGCCGTGACACAGAGTATGATATATGAATTTCCATATCTAGAATATGAGCAGAATTATAATTGTCCAGAGTTAAGTTCAAATCAAAGTTCTAAAGTTGCATCATTATCTCTAAATTGCCCAGAATATGATATTTTCATTGATATTTGAAAACTTCCATAGTAAATTGTCGAAATTATGCATCCCATTTACATGTTTATTAATTAAATGACCTACTAAACACTCAAATCAAAGTTATAAAGTTGCATCTTTATCTCTAAATTGCCAAAAAATGGGATATTTTCATTAATATAAACACTGCCAACCCATATTTGTCTTTGTGTCTGCTTTAAATAAGTTTTAAAAATTTCGTTTAGGTGATTGGCACGCGCCATGGTCCGATTTTCGATCATTTTTTTCACTACGACTTTATTGTCCCTATACAGATCTTGTCACTTGGAGTTACCTACCCTTTGCTTCTTAATGGCCTACAAAAATGGCGTTCAAACATTGCGTTACAAGACCCTATTTTCGATTATGAAGTATTTGTTAATCAAACTGGCGTAAAAATAAAAAGACCCGAGGCTTTGATGTCGGGAAGGATTGAATTGTTATGAATAAAATATACAGGTTTGCGAAGTTTAACAGAAAAGATTTCCAAAGAAACAACCCGAATAAGGGAGTCGGCAAATGAAGAGTCTGAAGAAGAAGTTGCAGTTCATCCAATCATGAGAGAAGGTTCTTTGAAAAAAATCAAATTCAAATACCTGAGCATGCGCTGTAAATGAGAGCTTTAGGGTTTTAAAACACATGTACCATTCCGTTTCATCGATTCTTAACAAAGTAAAATGCTGGTAATGTGAGTATAAATCTTATTGACTGAAAGTCCCATCTATAAATAGTGAGGAGTATCGGTATATTGAGCCCTGGGTGACCGAGGATGAATACTAACGAGTAACGAGTAGTGCGATTTTTCATTCACATTTACAAATGCACGATGATGGCATTAACTTATACACCGAACGTCGCCTCTTGCAATAAAGAAGTTGAAAAACAATGAACTCGTTTTTTTAGATATATAGTCAGTGTGTGAAACATGTGTTTGTTATATAAAGCTCTAGGAACGCCGTATTTTCAACACCCACGTATGACCAGCAAGACATGTTAGCATCATAAAGTCTCTTTCATAAGATTAACAGATTTAAAGATTACGTCAATGAGAGACATGCATTTTTAAGAGCAGATACGGTATACACAGCAGGATGGTCGCTAAAAAAATATGCATATGTATTGACGGTGGGCCTACCCCGGGTGGAGAGGCTCTAGCTCTTAACTCATGATCAGATTACAGGTTGCGAATGTCATACAAACACGCTGATCAGGCCTCGTCTTATCAGATTAATGTTACTATACATTGTGCGGGGATATGGATATTTTCCTGGCTAGTTATCAGCTAGATCTTGTCAGTGTCTTTGAGGAATTACGAGGGTCTACCGTTACCCCTGACATGTCATATTGTAAATAATATTTCACCAACACGGGCAAATATATATATGAAAAGTTGAATTGGTTCAAACGCAAGGTCACATATAGATTAAATATAACATACTTCACATAGTCGTTTATAAACATAAACATTTTAATCCGATACTAGTATTTCGTCAATAATATTGACTCATCAGGGATAAAACGATATGATCGTTAACATCGTATTACACGATGTTAACGATCATATCATATATATATATATATGTCAGTGTAAATAATTTTCAAACGATATATTTCGGGCTTGTTATCAGTAAGATATTGTCAATGTGGATGAGTGTTTAGAGTGGATTTCGAGTTGTTACCACAACCCCTGATGTGTCATGTCGTAAATATTATTTTATCAACAATAAACAAATTTTCAGTATACATAATTTTCAAACGCTGCCGTACGTCGCTTTGTGATTGAAACGTGAAAAATAAGCAACATTATCCGTAGTCGTAAAGAGGAAATAATGAAGTAAAAACCACTGGCGGCCATCTTTGTGGTGAACACCTTTTAAGTAGGGTAATAGATGCGCATAGCTTAACCGGACATGATACATTCGTTTTAAACAGCTTCTTCTTGGATTAAAAAACATTGTTTTGCAATTTGAACCATTAATTTTCGTGCTCGTGAGATCACTTAATTCATCTAAAAAAACGTGCTTCTACCCCTTTAAATCTCAATTGAATCCGATGTTTACATTTAATTAAACATCAAACGATTAATTCATATTTTATTGAATGAATTTGTAAGTTAGAAAAAAATAAACTTGAAGTCTCTCTCTCCAGTTAACCTATTACCCGATTGAATAATTTAAAGTGACACAGAGTATGTTTCATGAATTTCGTATGTTGCTTAAATAGAGGCATAATATCAGTTATCGCCTGTCTAAAATTGCATTGTTATCTCGTAAATGACAAAATGATGACATTTCCTTGTTTTTGATTGTAAATAAAAAACGGCTATATCAATGTTAAGGAGTCGAAATTCCTCGTCCCCTTTACCTGTATAATAGTTAAATGACCTACTTAGCAATACCCACCTAAATGTCATGTTGTGTCTGTTGTAAATAAGTTCAAAATTACGTTTGAGTCATTGACGCGCGCCATTTCGATCATAAATCTCGACTATTGTCCTGTATATTGTCACTATACTAACTTATAAACACTGAGATGTTAATTTTCCGGAACAACCACTACTTGTCGATGAAATAACACTATCTCTGTCATATTTGACTCCAACAACATACTCTGTGCCCCTTAAAAGTCTTCTATTCTTCAATAGACAATAGTACGTCTTCTTAGGTAAAGAAGGGATCTCACGAAAGTGAAAGGAAATGTTAACAAATTGCTAGAATATTTGTTTTAGTCAGTTGTGAAACGAACGTAACATGTTCAGTCAAGCCATTTCCTTTCACTAAATGATTACAACGTGTATCATGAAAACTCATTCCCCTAGCAATTAGCAATTGTTGCTTCCTTTAAAGCGGATATTCATGTGAAAGACAAAACAAGCATACCTTTCGTATGGAATAAGGAAATTAATTGTTTTACACACACGATTAAGAGATATGTCAAGTGCACTTAATAATGATTTATTAGGAAAAAATGATTTATTAGGAAAAAATGTCAGAAATAATGAATGTGACCATAACAGTGAACTTTTTTTCACTATTTCTTGAATGTCCATAAAAATCTTGTTGGAAAATGAACTCTTTTAATTTTAATATTATGTCTTCTCTTAATAAATGTTCATCTCAATGCAATTTTTGGAAATCAAAATATTTTTTAAATTTGTATGCATTGTACTTGTATTTTAAATCATCGTCAATCTTAAGGATTTGGACTATGGTCTCTTCACCTGTGCGATGTCAGCATAAGAAATATCTTATTATAATTTTAGATTTGATAAAATACAATGACATTTGAGATTAGTGACATAAGAAACCTTGGTGGGTGTGTGAGACAAGATTTCTCTTGAAATACTAATACATTTGATCAACAAAATGCAAAATCGTTGGATATAATTTATTTGTTAACCCTTACTCTCCATTTAAGAAATGCATTATGACTCCATTATCTCTCAAGCTCTTACACTTTCAGTTTTGTTCACCAGTGTAATGTTACCGTATGAATATCACAATTGAAAAGTTAAAATCATCTTGTTAATGGCCATGATCTTCATCCTACGTTGTGTCATGCTTGATATCATAAGTTTTAATCTTGCTTGCTGTCATTATTTTTCTTCTTGTTGCGTGACTTCATTTTCATTCTGCCTACATTCCGAAAAATGTTTTCATTCTTTATGAAACATCCCCATCCTTCGTTCAAAATATCAATTTTATCAATTTGTTATCATTTTCTTCTTACTTGTCATAAGTTTTATCTTGCTTGCTGACATTATTTTCTTTTCGCTCCGTGACTTCATTTTCTTCAGCCTGGTACAATTTTCTTCAACCTGTTTTGTTCTCTCAAGATATCAATCGAGTTTATGTCCATTACTTTCTTGTTGGTTTCACAATCTTCATCCTTCACAGTGTCTTTATCATAATCTTTCGTTCAAAATCTTCAATCTATGTGATGTTACTTTTCTCCTGTCATCATCTTGATCCCGCCGTGTCTTATGATCTTTATCTTGCTAAGCCACCTTTTTCATTTTCATCCGGGTAAGCTTCATTTTCTTTACCCTGCTCTGTTTAATCATCACTGGCTTCTTTTGTTCCAGTATTATCATTCAGTTTGTTCCAAGCTTGTTATTTCTTTCATCTATATTTAACCTGCTTTTATATTCGACGTTTGTAAGCGTGGTTTCAAAATCTTCATCAAGCTCATCATATTTTTTCTTGTCGGTGTCATCATGTTTCTTTTGGTGGCAAGGTTTATTTCCTGCTTTTTGTCATCAGCTTCTTTCTGTGTTGTAGTGTCGTTTTCGTCCTGCTTAGTGTCATCAACTTCATCCTGTTTTGTGTCAATAACGTTATCCTCCTTGATCTTATAAACTTCATCCTTCTGAGTGTTATCAGCTTCATCCTTCTTGGTTTCATCTGCTTCAACCGTTTTAGGGTCATCAACGCTATCCTGTTTGGTGTCATCAGCTTCTTTCTGCTTAGGGTCATCGACTTCATCCTCCTTGGTGTCATCGACTTCATCCTCCTTGGTGTCATAAACTTCATCCTTCTGTGTGTCATCAGCTTCACCCTGTTAGGTGTTATTAGCTTCATCTTGTTTTGTGTCATATACTTCTTTCTGTTTTGCGACATCATCTTCATTCTGTTTTGCGTCATCAACCTCTTTCTGTTTTGTGGCATCAGCTTCATCCTGCTTGGTGTGTTCAACTTCATCTGATTCTTTCTGCATTGTGTAATCTGCTTCCTCCTTCTCGGTGTTATCGACTTCATCCTATTTTGTGTCATCAGTTTCATCTTGTTTTGTGTCATTAACTTCTTTTTCTTAGGTGTCATCATCAGCTTCATCCTGTTTTGCTTCATCAGCTTCATCCTGTTTTGTGTCATCAAAGCTATCCTGTTTGGTGTCATCAGCTTAATCCTGTTTTGTGTCATCAGCGTCTTCTTGCTTGGTGTCATCGACTTCATCCTCCTTGGTGTCATCGACTTCATCCTCCTTGGTGTTATAAACTTCATCCTTCTGTGTGTCATCACCTTCACCCTATTAGGTGTTATCAGCTTCATCCTGTTTTGTGTCATAAACTTCTTTCTGTAAGTTGTCATCATCTTCGTTCTGTTTTGGGTCATCATCTTCTTTCTGTTTCGTAGCATCAGTTTCATCCTGCTTGGTGTCATCAGCTTCATCCTGCTTGGTGTCAGCAGCTTCAACCTGTTAAGTGTCATCAACACTACCCTTCTTCGTGTCATCGACTTCATTCTATTTGGTGTTACAAACTTCATCCTTCTGTGTGTCATCAGCTGCACCCTGTTAGGTGTTATCAGCTTCATCCTGTTTTGTGTCATCATCTTCTCTCTGTTTCGTAGCATCAGTTTAATCCTGCTTTTTGTCATCAACTTCGTCCTCTTTTGTAGCAACCATTTCATCCTGCTTTGTGTGTTCCACTTTATCTTCTTTTGTGTCAACAGCTTCATCCTGTTTTGTTTCATCAACTTCACCCTGCTTGGCGTCATCGACGTCATCGTCATTGGTGTTATAAATCTCATCCTTCTGTTTGTCATCACCTTCACCCTGTTAGGTGTTATCAGCTTCATCCTGTTTTGTGTCATAAACTTCTTTCTGAAAGCTGGCATCATCTTTATTCTGTTTTGCGTCATCATCTTCATTCTGTTTTGCGTCATCATCTTCGTTCTGTTTTGCATCATCATCTTCTTTCTATTTCGTAGCATCAGTTTCATCCTGCTTGGTGTTATCATCTTCTTTCTGTTTCGTAGCATCAGTTTAATCCTGCTTTTTGTCATCAACTTCGTCCTCTTTTGTAGCATCCATTTCATCCTGCTTTGTGTGTTCCACTTTATCTTCTTTTGTGTCAACAGCTTCATCCTGTTTTGTTTCATCAACTTCACCCTGCTTGGCGTCATCGACGTCATCGTCATTGGTGTTATAAATCTCATCCTTCTGTTTGTCATCACCTTCACCCTGTTAGGTGTTATCAGCTTCATCCTGTTTTGTGTCATAAACTTCTTTCTGAAAGCTGGCATCATCTTCATTCTGTTTTGCGTCATCATCTTCATTCTGTTTTGCGTCATCATCTTCGTTCTGTTTTGCATCATCATCTTCTTTCTATTTCGTAGCATCAGTTTCATCCTGCTTGGTGTTATCATCTTCTTTCCTTTTCGTAGCATCAGTTTAATCCTGCTTTTTGTCATCAACTTCGTCCTCTTTTGTAGCATCCATTTCATCCTGCTTGGTGTGTTCCACTTTATCTTCTTTTGTGTCAACAGCTTCATCCTGTTTTGTTTCATCAACTTCACACTGCTTTGCGTCATCGACGTCATCGTCCTTGGTGTCATTAACTTTACCCTGCATGGTGTCTTCAGTTTCTTCCTGCTTGTTGTCACCAACTTCATCCTTTTTTGTGAAATCACCGTCATCCTGCTTGGTGTCATTGACTTCATCCCGCTTGGTGTCATTAACCCCTTTCTATTGGGTGTCATTAGCTGTGTCCTATTTTGTGTCATCAGCTTTCTGTTTTGTAGTATCAGTTTCATCCTGCTTGGTGTCATCAGCTTCATCCTGTTTTGTGTAATCGACTTCATCCTGCTTGGTGTCATCGACTTCATCCTCCATGGTGTCATCAACTTAATCCTGCTTGTTGTTATTAACCCCCTTCTATTAGGTGTTATCAGCTTCATCCTGTTTTGTGTCATCAGCTGCTTTCTGTTTTGTAGCACCATTTTAATCCTACTTGGTGTCATCAACTTCATCCTGTTTGGTATTATCAGCTTCATCTCTTGTGGATTCATCAGCTTCATCCTGTTTTGTGTTAATAACCTTATCCCGATTGGTGTCATGAATTGAATCCTCCTTGGTGTCATCAACTTAATCGTATTTCGTGTCATAAATTTCATCAAATTTTTTATCGTCTCCATCCTCCTTGGTGTTATCAGCTTCATCCTGTTAGTTGTCATCACCTTCATTCTATTTTGTGTCATCAGCGTTATCCTGCTTGATGTCATCATATTCTTCCTGTAAGGTGTCATCGACGTCAACCTGTTTTGGGTCATTAACGTCATTCTCCTTGGTGTTAAAAGCTTCTTCCTGTTTGGCATCATCAGCTTCATCGTACTTGACTTCATCAACTTCTTTCTTTTAGGTCTCGTCAACTTCTTCCTGTTTTTTGAGGACAACTTTAACCTGCTTGGTGTCATCAGTATTTTTGGTGTCATCGACTTCATTTTTCTTGGTCGCATCGACTTCATCTTCCTTGGTCTCATCGACTTCATCCTACTGTGTGTCATCATTTTCATCATGTTTGGAATTATCAGCTTCATCCCGGTTGGTGTCATCAACTCATTCCTGTTAGGTGTCATCAGTATCATCTTGTTTTGCGTCATCAGCTTCTTTCTGTTAGGTAAAATCATCTTCAACAACGTCGTTCTGTTTGGTGTCATCAACGTCATCCTCATTTGTGTCATCGACTTCATCCTACTTTGTACTATTATCTTCATAGTACTTGGTGTCATCTTAGCATCCCGCTTTGTTTTATAACCTTCTTCATCATCTTACTTCGAATCAACATAGAATTAGTTATATCCATGCACTATTTACGGGTACCCATGATTGCATCCGTCATCTAAAGAACAACAAAATTGAAAATCGTCTAAGGCTAGGTAAAGGCTACAGGGTCGAATGCGTTGCCATATCGACACCTTCCGTTGTAATACGCTTGACTGGTGTGAAAGCCTGGACACTCTGCCAGCTAACCGTAGTCAAACAGTTTTAACATTTATTGTTACATTAAGCTATACAAATAAATGGATTAAGTTGTGATGTCATAAGTCATTAGAAACTGAAATCCGAGCGAATTATAACATCTGACTTGTTGTAATCCTATCGTACCGAGGAACTAATTAATCTTGATGCTAATGCAAACAGATTAACAAAGTCACCTCAAACAAGCAACAAGGCCTTGACGAATAAGTGGATTTTCCTTTATTGAACGTCATAACCTTTTCGTAAGCCCCTAGATACACAACTAACTTAGGAGGAATTTACAAAAAGATATAAATATGCATTTTAGCATATGGTTGATTATATTTGAAAATTATGATTATGATAAATACGCAAATCATAAAATATACTATTAGTATGATGAGATTTTGCGCAATACACGTCTTATGTACACAAAAGACAATCCACACTATATATTTGAAAGTTAATAAATGACTTAAACATCATTGAATACTAATTCTATTCTTGATTTTTTCAATAAGAATATATATAACACCAACAAAGTTTTTTCCTTAATTTTCAAAACACTTCTTAAAGGTGTAAATATTTTTTTCTTAGGCAGATTCAACATATTTTCATTTTTCAAGTTATTTTTTCTGTAAGATGATAAAAATAATCGGCGTAACGTTGTCGTCTCTACCTTTACCCCTTTTGCTCGTTTCTATGATATAAGCGTACAGACTGATTAATAACAACAGATATCGTAGCAGAATACTGTTGTGAAATGGGCCGTTATTCATTGTCGCAATCTACATTTGTTGTTGCATTCCCCTGTATTTTAGGAAAACCAAATTTACTAAAAAAATCAATTTATTTTCCTCCTACGTTTTTTCTCTTAATCCATTTCAATTTTGATAGCGTTCTGTTTTGCGTATATCGACAAACAATGAAATATAAATACACAGTTGAATGTTGATATTAATAAAATGTTTAGACCACGTATAGACGCTTCTTGTGATATGTCCATATTTCGGTATAACTGTATTTCGTCATACTCGTATTCGTTAACGGAACATTTAGCCATCTAATTGACCATATCGTTTCCAAGGAAACGATTATCGATAGTCCACAATTATCAATAATTTGACTTAGTTGCTGAATTGTGTTCAAGCGAAAATTATACTAACAAACCAGGAATCCTTAAACACTCGTTATCTTAAACGCACTAGTGCACATCAATAATTCTTTAACACAACGAATGCACATATACTGCATATCTCTCTATATTATTCAAGAACCTCACTCAAATAATCTACCTCGTAAGTTATTTAACGAATATTTACGTATTCTGGTAGTAAAGTTGATTTTTAAAGACCTGAAGTATTAAATGTTACGTTACAATAAATCGGCATGAACTACGATATCGGAAATATTAAGATTTTGCTTATAACCAAAAAAGCGGAAACGGCAGCCGCTTTGGTCAATCTAATAGCAATGCTAATGCTGTGTTATTAAGTCGGTATATTTACAACATTGCTTTCATAAAACATAATTCATTATTTGTTCTCAGTTCAGAGTTTAGGTAAATTCAACAGCTGCACATAAGAAGTGTTCAGCCGCTTTCAACTGTCTATAATTTATCCGTTTTGTGCACAGCTAACCTTAGATTTGTTACATGTCCAAGCCGACAGCGGCTGTCTAAATTTTTTCATTGTTGATTGCAGGTCAATTGTAAAGAATTGTAAATATTTCATTGCATCGATAGAAAGCTTAAGTGATTGCATAAGTCCTCTTAAACCTTAAAATAGCCAATTTAAACCGTAAAAGCGTGCACTAGTGCCTTTAAGCTTATATACGTATATAAAATCGGTATTTATTTCTTTGCGATTAAAAAGATTCCCGATTTATTTCCATGGAATATTATTGATACATCAATAAACACAAAAGAATGTCTTTCATAAACGGTATTTAATAATGACAGAAAAATAATGAGAAAGTGGCACATGTTGAATAACAAAACCTATCAAATTCACGTACACTAAAAAATAGATAAACAACAACAACAACAACAAACACAACGACAAACAGCAACATCATTTAGAAAGACATTGGTGTTCCTTCAGCACGTTTCACTTTAGTCTAAAATAGATTAGAACCATCGCCAACGTAGCTACATAAATTGGTACTGATATTTGCTATCAATATTTGGTTATAAAACTTGTAAACACTTATTTCCGATACCCGGTTTCAATACTTCGATAAGACACTTGGTACCTGTTCTTGGTATCAATACTTATCAACGACACCTAGAACCAACACATGGATGCGGTACCTGGTACCAGTACGTTGTATCAATACTTAGCAACTACACTTAGTACTGATACATGAATACGACAATTGGTACCAGTACATTTTATCAATACTTTGCAACGACACTTAGTACTGATACACGAATACGACACTTGGTCCGGTACTTGGCAACGACACCGTCTACCGTCATTTGGTTGAAAGCATTTACCGAGACCTGGCATTGATTACTGATGCCGTATTTGCTTTTGGTTGCAAAGTCTAAACGTTTTAAATTACATTCCAGTTCTTGATCTGAATCTGAAAATTACATTGATCATTAATATAAACATTACGTAAAGGTCAAAACTAGATTTGATAGAGTTTCTGGATGAGTACGACCAATACGAGTTCAAATGGAGGACTGATATCACACACAAGGGCATAGTATCCTGACCTACCTCTCACAACGCAACCTGGTCATTTTGATCCAATGTAGTGACCAAAGTTTAAGGATAAGAGTTAAGGTTAACCTTAGCAAAGGCTGATTTGTGACAGGCGACCATAATGTATAATAAATCTTGATCCTCCATTCTGATGCTGAATTTGAGTTGCAATGGGTAAAAAATAAACACTTTTCAGTTTAGTTTAGATCCTCTAGTTCCACCCGGACTCTTTAGTCAGACTCTGAATCTGAGGTATCCGGTCTCATGTATGGCGAGTCCTCGGGAATTCGGAGATATCTACACCTCTTTAGATCGTCTCTCCACCGTTTACCCTTCAGAGTCTTGTCCCTGTCTTTACTCACCGCAAGCTTCATACAGGAGATTAATTTTTGTCTCCCTCGACGCTGAGCCGTTTGCAAACTTAGGAGTCCTGTTCTCCACAAGTTGCGGGAGATTGCGTGGTCCACGGACAGACTTCGCTCTCTCATACTGAACGTCATAAAGGGTGGTTTGTTAAAAGGGACATTCATGGAGGATCTTCGTCTTTCTGTGTCTCGACCGTTAGACTTGCTTTGCATCTTGTTAAGAATATCTGCTTCATCACCCTTTATGTCCTTTGCATCATCAGAATTGGCTTCGTTTTCTGAATCTGCACTTGTGGGAGCTTTTCCAGTATCATTTGCAGTGTCTTTTGTTATTTCTTGTTCATCGTCTTTTGCTGTTTCTTGTTCAGTTTCTTTTGTTTTGTTTTCTTCTTTGTTATCGTCTCCCTCCGACGACTTTTCATCAACATCAAGCCTAATAGTTTCAATTTCTTCTTGATCAATGTTTTTCGATTCCGTAGAAATATTTCCACCGTCAGAACGATTCCGTCCTTGGCGACCTCCTTTATTCAGGATGTCAGGAAAACGAGTTGTGGTAGAGGTTGAAGACGAGCCTGTGGAATCCTTAAACTGACCCAACACAATTTTTTTGAAAGATTCTTTTAATGGCGTTTTAGGTCGTCTGCCTTTCTGTGAACTGCCACATGGAGGAACCTCTTTATCTGTTCCGAATACGTTACTCCACAGTTTCTCCAGGTAAACCACTCTGTCTTCAGAGTCAATCTCATGTATGGAGGTTCTAGGTCTCACGAGAAGTTCTTCAGAAGATTTCCTTCGCCGAAGAAGAACATCAGGACTAAAGCGCGACTCCAATGACTCGATGGATGCAGGGGAAGAAGAAAATTGTGGAGACGACAAGGTGTTTCTTGTAGATGCGGTGCTGCTTCTAGGGATATTGATGCTTGCAGACTTGTTCCGGCATGAAGACACGGGTGGCGACTGATACGAATCGACCGACATGCTGGTACTAATTGACTCGTCGCTACATGTAGAAATAATAATGCTTGGAGTCCTCAGACTATGTGTCGTAGAACAAGGGTTCGTTGATATGCTGTTGGTTAAAGAATGTCTTTTAGTAAGAACACGAACTTCCTTTGACGACTTCCCAGCAGAATTGATGGCATCGGTTTTGGTATTCATGTTATTGGGAGGTTTTATTGTTCCGTTCTTTTGCTTGTTCCTACTCAAGCACCACGAATATTTCCGTTTGAAGATTCTTTCCTGTTGTGAAAGTTCATCAAATTTGGATTTTTTGGCGTTATCCAAGCAAATATGATGGAATTCGAGGTTGATGTCGTCCGCGGTTTTTTTATTCTTCATTCTTTCATTTAAGTTCCGTCCACCTCTTTATAATCTTCAGTCAAGGCATTGACGGTGAAACACCACCGCAGACCACGATTTCCACTTGCATGGAAAGACGAACTTGAAGTTGTTGAACGCTCTGGTCAGTGTCACTATGACCATGTGATTTTTCTGCGCATCCGATCTGCGCTGCTTGAAGGTCATTGTCGGGTCTTCAACAAGCTTATGTCGATCCCCGTAACAAGATAATTAACTAACAAAGCTGATTATGAGCGAGTGGTTAGATAGTTGATAACATAATGCCATGTTTTGTGGAAATCAAGAGACATAGAACTCTGACAACCGTTAATCCTCTTAGGTCTCGTTTTAAGGGTTTTTCTTTGTGAGCGGACTATAGTACTAAAGAGTTCCCATGCACTTAAGAGAGATTACCGAGATAGTGTTTTATCCCTAAAGTTACACAGAGTATGTTTCATGGCATTTGTATAGAGAATAAGAGTCAGAATATCAATTGTCCTGGGGTCAGTTCAATCGCGATTTATGAAGTTTCATTTTCAACTCGAAACGTCAAAATTACGATATTTTCTTGTCTTTAATGAAAATCGAAAGACGGCCATGCATGTAAATGTGAATAAGTCGAAATTCTGCATCCCATATACATTTTTATATCTTATATGACTAACTAAGCCCTAAGAACCCCTATTTGTGTTTTTTATATCTGCTGTAAATAAGATTTAAAAATTACGTTTCAGTCATTGGCGCGCACCAGTGTCCGGTTTTCGACCTAAATTACAACTTTAACCTGTTTATTGTCACTTATTGTGATAAGCACTAAGATTCATATTTTCAGAAACAACCAAAACATCTCTATCAAGTAACACCATTCTTGAAGCATGATATATTTGACTGCCCATTAACACTGATCCTTCAGCGCAGTACCACCCATGGTTCGCTAGTTCCAGCCGATGCTCGCAGGTTTCACCACAATACATAGCCACAATGGTGTTGCGGGCTTCCTCCCTGCCATAATACTGGCAGCCGCGATATAGGTGAAATACTATTGAAAGTGGCGTTAAACCCCATTCCACCTCACCTCACCTACACACTGATCCTTGCCCCTTTCCCTCCCCCCACACCCACCCCTTTTCGAGAACCTTTTCTGTTAAAGTTGTTGCTGCAACGTAACATTTAATTTCTATATACAGTGACACTACTGACTCTCAGTTATATATATGTGTTGATTTATAACCTCCTGGGGCAATCATGTCAAGAGAAAAATACGAACATACAAGACTTTTCAACAAAATTTTGAATGCTAGAAATATGTCAGTGTTAATATGCCAAGGAAGCATCGAAGTGCACTAGCTAAGTTTAGATGCGGCGTAGCACCCCTGAAGATAGAGACTGGCAGATATGAGAATATCCCGTTGGACAATAGACTCTGTTTTAATTGCCCCCAACTGCGTTGAAGATGAAGCACACGTTTTACTGAATTGCCCTTTATATACACATTTTACAAGTGATCTTTTAAAGCTCTGCTGTGATAAATATACCGGTTTTATGCATTTTACAATCTCTCAACAACTTGCCCTTATTTTTACATGTGAAGAGTTCACTTATATTTTAGCCAAAACCTGTTGTAACATCTTAGAAAATAGGCGTCTTTTGCTGTATAAATAATTTTATGATGATTATATGTATGTTTTATTCTTTATGTGTATTTATTTATATGTACTTATATGTGTTTATATTTGTACAGATTTGGTGTGTATTATAACATCTCTCATAAATCGCTTGGCGATTGGTCGCTTTTATATATTTTATCATTTTTATGTATCTATTTTATTGCGAGTAAGATGAAAATAAACAAATCTGTCTGTCTATCTGTCTGTCTGTCTGTCTGTCAAGGATAATATGTTTAAACGATGCCATGTCACGGTTCGCCCAATAAATGGCGTTTCAAAAGTGGCGGCTTCTCTGCCTTTGTTTGGAAGAAGCTTTTAATTTGCTCTTTAATTCGGGAAATATACTCTATGTCATGCGTTTGCAATTGCGTTCTCCCTACATTAATCACTATATACAATATTGTTGCAAGTGGCGTTAACCATGACATAATCTCAGCCCATAACTCCCCCATCGTGGAGATTATCTACTTTGGAATTTCTCTGCACAAACACGAATAACCGAAATTGTAACGTTGAGTACCTTATAAATGCGGATAAGTTGATTATTGATATACTTTGTATTAGTTACTCAATCTAAAATTTAAATGATATTTACTCGGTAGAATCAAGTTTTCATATTGCTTTGCATTACTCATTGCGAGCCGTGTCATATTTTCATATTTGCATATGTGAAATATCATTTTTGCCAAGTATACACTATTTCGTGATTATCGTTGACGTCATAAAATACTTGATAAGGCCGTTTCATTTGTGGAATTTGATTGTATATGGGCCAAAAAAAGAAAAGAAAATTTAGTCTAACATTTTTGTTCTTGTAATATAACTTTAAACGAAACTAATGCACATATATTCATTTTCTTCTAAAACATACGCCAATTTCCTAAAATTCGTAAAAAAGGTATCATGTAATTACTCGGTTTTAATTCACTATGAATTATGTATTGTTGATGGATGCAAACAAATTGATGGAGAAAAAAGAATTCAAAAGAAGTCTCTTACACAAGGTATGGCAGATCGCTATATACTTGAACGAAAATAGGACAGCATAGATTTTTTATCGTTGTGTTCGAAGGAATTTGTATCGTTCACTAACCTTATCTGTTTTTACCCTTTCTTTGTCTTAATTCATTTTAAAGAGGCACTCTGTGATTTAAATAACATATTATTTACCTTTGATACGAACCTAAATGTCATATGTGGTGATATAAAATCAAAACATCTTGACTTTTCATGTCCAAAAGACATGTATATGACAAATACTGGTTTTCCATGAAAATCTAAAAACAGCAGTATAAATGCACAGAGGAGTAGATATCACGTCCAATATACATGGATACTAGTTATATAACCTAACAAACACTATCAACTCCTAACTGCCCTCCTGGTTGTTTTAGATAAGTCTACAAAATTACGTTTGACTATTTGACGCGCGCCACTGTCCGGTTTTCGATCATAATTGCGACGTTCTACCTTCATATTGTCACTGTAAAAATTCAATAAGCTTTAAAATGTGTCCTTTTGGTAACAGTCGATACTCGCCATCAAATTACACCATAGATAAAGTTTTGCATATATAACTCCAACAACTCACGGAGTGGCTCTTTAAAATGCTCTTAGGTAATATTAAATGTGTAGTGACGGTGTTTCGGCCGCCTTTAGATTTAAATGATTACCCATTGTGTCTAGTTAACCAGTCATACTTATAGAACTGACTTCAATCAGGATTATAGGACGTTATGTATGAATAATCTGATTTGTTATACATGTATTTAGATCCTGGCAAAATAGTTTCGCTTCATATATCCACAATAAATTGTTTTTGTAGCACTTTTTTTTACAATGAGCCTAAAGGCAAAATAAACTATACCAACAATTTTTTGAGGTTATTAACGTTATCAAATACATATGACTGATTAAGTGACGTCACTTTGGAAGACGATTTGTATGACAAAGTTTTCATAAATATCTTGAAGTATTATCTATAGCAATCTCATTAAATAAGTTCTAGCCATTCGCTCACATTTCGTTTTTCCACAAAACAAACTTTTGTGCTATTCTTTTTTAGATCTATGGTGGATAGCGAACTAGTTAAGAGCATTCTAGCAGGGATGTGTTAACAATTGAGTGGGCTAATTTAGATCATATTAGAGTGATGAAATTAGATCTAAACTATATGCGGAATCAAACGTTACAAATGGAATCAGGGTAAATCTCGATTTACAGAGCATAAAGAACTTGTATGACCAAAGAAAAATATTTTCACACTTGCATTTCTGAAAAATATACAATATTTTTACACTTTCATTTAACCTCGGTAAGTTCTCATGTCAAAAACTCAGATGTGGGGAGGAGGGGAGGTGGTGTCGGGCCATCATTCCGCCATATGCAGCACATTCAGTAATGGCAGGAATGGTGCAAGAAAGAGCAGAATGGGACTAATAATAGCTGAATATAACCCTACATTGTAGCCTTTGCAAGATTGATGATACAAATATTTTCAATATTTGAAAAGATCGTCACTTTGTCAATGATTTAAGGAAAACGCTTAAAGAGCCGCTCCGTGAGTTGTTGGAATCATACATGCCAAACTTAATCAATGGTGTCATTTGATCACGAAGTATCGACTGTTGCCAAAAAGAAATATTTTAAAACTAATTTTTTTTTTTTACAGTGTCAATATGAAGGTAAAACGTCGCAATTATGATCGAAAACTGGACAGTGGCGCGCGTCAAACAGTCAAACGTAATTTTGGAGACTTATCTAAAACAGCCAGGATGACAGTTGGGAGTTGATAGTGTTTGATAGGTTATATTATTAGCAGCCATGTATATTTGAAGTGATATCTACACCTCTGTGCATTTATAAGGCTGTTTTTAGATTTTCGTGGAAAAAACAGTATTTGTCTTATGTATGTTTTTTGGACATGAAAAGTCAAGATGTTTTGATTTTATATCACCACATATGATACTTAGGTTCGTATCAAAGGTAAATAATATGTTATGAAAATCACGGAGTGGCTCTTTAAAGTAATTGTTAACAAGTATGTGTTCAAAGGCATTCCATTAATAACAAAAATATAACATCATTTGGCCTACCAAGTTAATAAGTCAGTAAGTTTTAAAATTATCAGAGTAATTTGATACTGGCTGACGTTGTTAATTTATGCCTTCATATAGAATGCCCCCAAAATAATATTATAAATGATGCTGTTGTACGACAGACATGGACAAAGCAAATGGGCCTCCATAGATTTCTTATACTCTATAGGTTTTGGAAACGTTTGGAACTAACAAAATTTAGAGTTACACACACGATTCATACAGTCAATAACTACAAGGCTCAAAGATATATGTCTTCAAACATGGTGCAAAAAAATGGCTGTGTCCAGTGAATGTTTTTATCATTCAAAGTTCAAAACTGATTTACGTAAAGAAGTATACTTAACATGTGTTAACATAAAGAAATTTAAGCGATCATTAGCACGATTCCGATGTTCATCTCACGATCTATTGATTGAAAGCGGCCGATATATAGATATTAAAAAAGAAGATAGAATATGTATGCTCTGTGATTTAAAGGAAATCGAAGATAAATATCACTTCCTTCTCTTCTGTCCGTCTTATCATTCACTACGATACAAATATATTAAAATATATTACTATAAACATCCACGTATTATTATGTAAATTACTATGTAAATTCTCGACTCTTGTTAGAAAAGTCAAGACAAGAGAGTTTATAAGGTTAAAAACCAAAACAATTAAAACCCATTACTTTTTTTTGCTCATGGCGGGGTACATATCTTAACAATTATTACAAATAGTTAGAAGTACATAGTAAATGCCCAATAGTGTGGGTAAAGGTATTCACTTCACACAAAGTCGACTTTGTTTCTTTCGTTTAAGATATAATAAATACATTTTGCGGTATTGTTTTCACACTTTAACAATTCAATAAATTTAAACATGCTTACATTTTCTAATTGTAAGTGAGATAGTGTTTACGTAAATGTTGATACTTTGGACAGATCAAGAGCACGTGGTACTCATCTTCAATTTCTTTAACACAGAATGGACATAGTCTATCAACAAAAGGGATTTTAGGTACACTCCATCTTCCTTTTTCAATCAAAGGCATCTGTGAGCGAAAACGGAAACGTGTTAGTGCAATTCTGTATTTTTTTCCATCAATATTTGACGAATATTTTTCTACACACAGCGTTTCTTTAATATGAAGATTCAGTCTATAGTTTCGCTCAGTGTTGATAATTGATCAAAGTATCACCCATGGATGGTTGAAGCGACCGAGGTGGCAATTAGCAACAACGTATTTCATGTACGAAGGAAACTAAGCCGCTTGGGGTCATTTACCAGCTTTTCTTTGTCCGGCATTGTTCTTTAACAATTAAAGCTCTAATTAGCCACTTCACCCATTAACAACGATCAGGTCCCCTAATTCCTTTACATGCAAATCTTTTTAAAACGTTTGTGTTAGAAATTTATATTAGCAACAAGACTGCACTGCCCTAGTGACCATTACTTAACATTTCCATTGTGAATTAAATACGTGATTGATTCAATCGTTAACTTTGGAAACAGAAGTTTGAGTTGCAAGCAGGGTTTATGACATAGTTTACAAAGTCGGGAAGACTGTTAAATGTTCGCTGTGCCGTGGAATCTGAACTGAATGCTTTCTTGGATATTGAAGACAAAGGAGAAGGTAACAACGTCGTGTTTTAACAGTTACTGATAATCATCTTATATACCGGAAGCAGCAAGTTTGATTATCATTATAATTCTTGAAGTAGTTTATTGCAATATTGTATCATCATGAGTAAATCTTTAGAACAACTTCAGTCCGAAAACCACCGACATTTTGAGACACGGACAGCGAACATCATGCTGGCACTGAAAAGGGAGATAACTCATCTTCAAAAAGAGCAGAAGAACAGAATGTTGGAGTTGAAGTTTGAGCGAGAACAGTTCAAGAAGAAGCATCGTTGCCATGCCGACAGAGGACAGAGCGTGAGGCGGAAGAAGAGCCACAAACGTGCGCCATCTTTCCAGGCACAGATTGACCGATGGATGACGAGTGTTCGGAAGTTTTGTGTGGACACCGGTCCAAAAATATATTTTCCGGAAGAGACGGAGGATAAGCAGGAATCAGAGGAGATAATTCAGAGCAATGAGGAATATTGTGACAAAGCAGATCAGTCGAAAAAAGATGGAGAATCTCCCAGTAGCGGACTTCCCTCTATTGAAGAGAGCCCGTGTAGCGTTAGCAGCCGCGTCCATCGCGGACCTTTCATCACCAAGATTAAGGAGAACGACAATTTCAAGCTAGATATCCCAGAGGACATTGGGGAGGGCATCGATCTTCCGAGGATTCCCTCTTTACGTAAGATCTCATGTATCTCTCTCCCCAACCGCAGACTCAGCATGCCGTTTGTCAACCGGCTCAGAAGCACGTCGATGCCGGGTATGTCAATGACGTCACGGATGCAGATTGAAGCATCTCTTGCAAGGAACAGCAACGTCAGTAGCAACGACTACGACACTTCGCGAGACACGGCGAGAAGACCTTCTGACATTCCGACCCCGATCAGTGGGAAGCGGAACTCGGTAGGTGTGTCCACTTCTCGAGTGATCTCGGACCTAAACCGCGGCATCATGTACCGGGACCTAGACGAGGAAGAAGAGGAAGGGGAAATATCGGACGAGGTATGGAAGGATCTATCACACTGCCGCTACCTCAGAAACCACCGTTACAGTCTTTAGTAAGGGAAAAACTTGAAACCGGCTGTGCAATTACGGAACAATCATCGTCCGAATGTTCTGAAAGAACCGTCAAATCAAAACGCTAGTGATTGGTTAAAATTTCTATGGAATCGTGGTACAGTTTTTGAATATTTTGGCCTTTAGGACGGGCGCTTTTTATTTCAATAGTTTAATAGTATTTTCACTATTTTGATAGTATCATAATAGCGCCCAAAACGCCCCTGATAAGAAATTCAATGATTTGGAGCCTTCAAAATGCAAAAGAATGTACTGTCCATGGATTCAAATTTCACTTTTCTTAATCACATATTATCCTAGTGAATCATATCAAGACATTATGTTCATGTACCATTATATTTTATAACAAATATCCCGTTAGAGCAGTCTTGATGGAATCCCTTAATGTCAGAATTTATCATTTAGCATACCCTTTTATTTTTGTCATGTTTCCCAACAGACCGTTTGACAGGGTATCTACGGTAGTATTTTATATATCGTTCTTGTCATTACACAACATGCGTGCCAAATTGTAAGACATATCGTTCATCTATCTTTTGTGATAATGTATAGTTTATTTCATACATATGCTGGTAAATACTATCATCGACGCTATATAGAATATATAAGTACCAGTATCCCAATATTGAAGTCTTTTCTTGATACGTTTCTAGCGATATGATTAAGCACATACAAAACAGTACTCCTGCTTCATCCATCTGCTAACGTATCGTAACGCAATTTTTATAATATCCTGTTTGTGATGTCTTTGAATTTCCGTAGCATGATGAAAACGAAATCGACAATGTCGTATTTCGACCTCAGATATTGAAATAAAAAAAATAAATTTTTAAGTGAGTTTTTGTTAGAATTTTGTCAATGTTACTAATGCAATGCTCATGTAAATAATTTTTCGATGTATTTTTTCGAAAATGATAATTTATTTTTGTTTCACTACAACTATTGAAGGTTTAATATACTGATGTTTTCCGTCCTACTGTTAAAGATGTTTATGTCGAAGACATCATTCTCTCCGTCATAAATTCATATACAACCTCTGTCTTAAAACGAAGCTTTCTTGGTCTAGAAATGTGGATGCGATCAAAGTTAGTTGTGCAATCAGCGACGCCATTTCAAAGGTTATCGTTCAAATCGTTATTTACGTAAGCTTTCTAAAAGCTAAACTTTATTCGAATATGCACCTGGCACTTTGAGTCTTCTTTACATAACAGAAACGTCTCCATTTGCAACTGCATCATTGCACAGGCCTTAGTGACAACAGATATGTTATTCGTGCATTCGTTCTTTTCATTGGCTGAAATATTGCCAGGTAGTTTAAGTTGCAATATTGTTCCTCTAAGGGAAACTGCCGGAAGCCCGATTAACCTTCGTGTTAAGACAGAGGTTGTATAGGAATTTATGACGGAGCTTCCTCTGTTGGGAGGGAATGCGAAGACATATGTTCGATTATGTTGTCAATAAATTATATTGAAGATGTTTATATATTGTTTGTTCAATAACACTTATTGTATATTTTGTTCATATTCTGTACTTAAGCGTATGTGTTTTTATGTTTAAGTTATCATTGTGTTAATATATTGACATTATTATTACGTTCAATGTTTTTACTATATACTTTGAAGAACTTTTTATTTTGTCAATGTAAATATGCAACCAGTTGGTTTGTCTTATACTGTTGCCAAAATTGTGATGCTGAAAATGTTGTCAGTGTAAATATGTTGTCAATGTCGTCATAACTTGTACACCAAATATAGTATTTGTTCGGTGAAATTGACAATAGAAGTTTGATGCAAACGTTGATTTGTTGAAAAGATTGAAAAGATAGTCATTGGTTTACCTTATCTTCATTGCGTTTCATTGTTTTTTTCTGCGGAAAGTTGAGGTGCAATCAGACGTTTATATGATTTTTAATAAAGTCATGTGGTCAAAATTAAAGAATCTTGAATGATCCAAAACAAAGGATCCACGAAGTGTATTCGTCAACAAAATGTAACAATCAATGTTAATGGTTCAAGTTAATAAACACAGTCCTCTTATATGTTGTTGACTATTTTTCAGCTCATCTGACCTGGCCTGAAATGCCCGGTGGGCCTACGGCATTGCATATCGTCCAGTCTGTAATCTTTTCAAACTATTTCACCTTCTTCTCAAGAACCATTGACTCAGGAAATCTGAAATCTTGTGTACAAACTCCTTGACTAATGAGTTTATAATCAATAGATTTGGTGTCCTTGTGACCTCTAATAGGGGATTCTAATATTACCTCATGAATATTTATGAGGTATCAGAAATCAAGTGTACGTACTCGAAAACGAGGCTAAGGCCGCTTCGAAACCCGGAAGTTACGTTCCTACAGCATTGTCAAGTCAGTATCCTTTCGAAATTATGCTTTGTTTGTAAAACATTTCGCTAAATTCAACTGCAGAAAGACCACACTCGGATAAGCTTCTACATTTCTTGGTGTAGCAGAGATTAGAATATCATTTTACTTGCAGATAGAATTCTTTCGACCGATATTCGGGGGTATCCCCATGCTAGGTTTACCGTCATTTTGCACTGTCCGTTGAAATATTTCAATGTTTAGCAAAATATGGATATGAAATACTCACAATAATTTTCACATTTCCGAAAAAAATCAAGAAGTATTTTCATTACACACACTCGTTTACAGCTGGAAAATGATACAGATTTAGCGATCTCTACGTAAAACCTTCAGCCGTTTCAACGTGCCCACTTACGTTACTATTGGGTCATTCAGTACAGGCCTCAATGTAAACAAACCAGAATTTCAATTCAGGGGGCTAAAATAGAGATACAAACAAGACCAAATGTGAAATGTCACTATTCCCTTGGATATAATTAAAATGCATAAGTTTGTTAGTTTCTGATGAGTCGCAAATAACTTTTAATTTAGCTGAAAAATAAATAAAATTTTCTAGCTTTAATAACTCCCAAATTTCTCTACTTTTTGGGCCTAATATGATTATTTATAAAACAAGCTACATAAAAGCAGTAGCCAAATATTTCTAATAAAAAAGATTAGCTTTCCTCTTCATGATAAACACATAATTAAGATATATACAGCAAAATAAAATACATAATTAGTTAAACATTACTGTTAATCATTCAATAAAATATTCACTGTGATATTATTCTGAATTTAAGAGATTCAAATACTTATTACAGGGTCAAATGAGGGTATTCATTGAATGTATGTACAAACAATTAATTGTTCAAAATGATTAAGAAACTCCTATTACTTGTAGGCCTATTTTTGTTTTTATAAAATGCTGATTAGCTAAATGTATCAAAATTAGTAGGAAAATGAGGGACTTCTTTAAAAGGTATAGGAAATGAATAGATTAAAGAAATTAAGCCATTGATTTTAGGAATAATATTTACATTATAATTATCTAAACTATTTTAAAATGACAGAAATTTATCATTATGACTAAAAAGACAGGACAATCTGGAAGTCTTGATACATATGTGAAAAAGCTGAAAGTAAGTTTTGAAAACTGACAGTCAATCATAATGAATTAGGATTTATTGAATTCATGACTTCAGTACTTTTGATATAAGACACTTTATATACATGTGTTTATCTTCAAGGCACAATTATACAATATCTCAGCTAATTTCAAGTTATTTCAAGTTATTTGTAGCATCCACCTTATGTCTACATGAATTGCCAGTAATAAATGTGGGATTTCTACCTAAAAGTACTAAAATTACCCAGTCACCACCTTAAATACACCAATAAATATAACAGAATTTTAATTTCTTTTTAAATATATACTCATGATTATATTTTTCTATTCAATATAATTATAATTGAATTACTTCTAGCCTATATTAAATTCGTTTTGTGAATTATAAATTAATAATTTCTGAAAAATTTTGCTAGGAAAATATTCTTAAAAATACACCTATGTATATAAATATATCACTTTTCTTCCGATCAGTTGGTGTCTTTGAGAAGTTCGGTATATATACGTTTTCGTTTCTTCATTATATTGATACTGCAGTACTGTACCATTTTTGTAAACATGCCGGTCCCGATACTTGATTCTTCATTGTTTTGGTTTAACAGTTTTGTGATCCTTGAGTTAAAAGTCCTGAAATTTCGGGTAAAAATAAATTCATGAAGATTTATTTATGCATAACAATTAAGAGAAATAGGCACTGTGATTATTATAAATGCACTCGTGCCTATACGGACCAAATGCGAATGCAAAACTCACGTAATATATCTTCGAATTTACCACGAATACAACTATCAAAACCAAAGTTTTGAGTCTATCCCTGGATGAATTCCCCTTTCTTTTGCCGTTTTATTATCACTCGACATGTTTTCATGTCTGAAATTGACTGATTTTCTTTTAATTCATGCTTATACACTCGTGTATAGCCGAAGGAAATTCAAATTATACAGCGAATCGTACTATCAAATAGCAGCCATTACGCTATCCAGGAAGTAGGAAGCGGCCTTAGCCTCGGTTTGGATTTGAGGAGGTCATAGGTCGTATGCATGCATAAATATTGAGAATGCCACAGGGGCCACACTCAAAAAACCTATTTTCGTCTTCTTTTCGAGAAGCAAAATGTCTACAAGCTGAAACTATGTGCATAAACATCTTAACTGATAGGGATTATGATTTATGGATTTGATGACACTGTGACACCTACTAAGGCCCCAGGCACCACGCCCTAAACCTATTTTCATCTTCTTCTCAAGAAACAAGAGACCTAGAATGCTAAAACGTTGTATATAGACTACTTAGCTGATGGGGAGTCTAATTTATAGATTTGGCGACCAAATAACCCCAACTAGAGGCCAGAGCGTCCACGCCCTTAAAACCTAGTTCATATTCTGCTCCAAAAACACAGGCCTAAAAAGCTACAATCTTTAGGACAGTCCTGAGTTGACGGGGATTATAATTAATGGATTTTGTGATCTCGTGGCAGCTCATCTTGTGACACTGTGACCATTTATAAAATATATCATAAAATGCTTGATGAGCTACAGAGCCAATGGGTTTAATTTTTTAGAAGACAGTTGATTAGTATTAAGGCACAGTTTTAGTTCCTTCGAATTAAATATCCACAAGAACATTCTGCCGTATGGACATTGTCCAACGGATTAGTTTTTCTTTAAAAGTACCTATTGCAGTGCAAGATTTTGTTACAACATTGATAGTCTTCAGACTGACCCCAAAGGATGTTGTCGCATGCTGGATCCTGGGACCTTCAAAAGGTCCTTCATGTAATGTTAGAGTCACAACATAAAACGTTATCAAATGTGTCATATTATTGAAAAGTATCCGAAAAATATTAAAGTCTAATACAGTCTCGATTTAATCAAAACGGAAAATGTATCTATTTTATCTATATCAGCTTCTCAACGAATTGGATCAGGAAGGATTTTGCAGTTTAAGTCAATTAAAAACGAAACCTCTATCTTCAATCGAAACACAGATGGAAAGATATAGTCTTTGGCTATCAAATTCAACTGATCTTAGAATTTTTCTTTATTCAGCAACATTGAAATCAACGATACACCCTCTCGTTTGACATCATTGACAGACGCCATCTTTGGTAGAGGATAGCGACAAATTCGATGCCACTGAAAAAAACCCTAAAACAACTTTAAGATGAAAAACTGGTTGGGATTAGTAGCCAAATGGTTAATCTTTCCATCCATGTGTCGATCGCAGTTAGATGTTTCGTTTTTATTGACTTAGAAGGCAAAAGAGTGTTTGAAAGGTGTTTAATAGTACTGATAATAATTTGGTATATTTTGATTAAATATTCAGTCGCCTAGATTGACGTTTATTGATTATTAATTGAAATGTTGGGATACTTATCAGCATATATAGTATTTTTAAATGTGCCAGAGCCATATAAAATTTCATGAAAATAAAAGTGTATCCTATAAACTCGTTGGATCGCTGGCCTAGATCTTATCTTGACAACTTCCCCCAGCAACTCGCGCCAGTCTCAATCACTGGCTAATTTCAACCTTGTTGCCCAGCGCCAGCTATGGAAAAACATTGCATTTCTCATTGGACTATTGAGATTCGTCGCAGGAACCTTGAGAGCAAGAACATAAATTTTGGTGAAATACAGCAAGGCTTACTTAGCCAGATATTCGGGTTGGCGTAATGCTGGGGACGTGAGGCCATAAGCAATTCTCCACCAGACACCAGCTTGTTAGTTTATTTTCACTGAGAAGTCATAACTAAAATAATCTGGTAAATTTATTTCAAACAGATTTACAATCTTATATATTCTGATGTTTAGTCGACCTGATTGACAAATGACATGACATTTCTACATGACAAGAAACGCCTACAACTCACTGCCAATAACTAATTGTTTGAACAAAAAATAATATTTCTCAAATGTTGATTCAAAAGTACAGCTCAACGTAAGAAACTTTTAGAGTTTAAAAAAATCGGAATAAGACGAAACCATGCCTCATTTAAATGATACTTAACTATAACATAAATCCATTTAGAGCACATTATCTGGATTTCTAAAACATGTTTGTGTGACATGACACGCTCTTATTATAATACAAACATAATATATCATTTTGTTTCTTCCCTTTAATTTTCTAAAGACATGTCATTTCTATCGAAATCAATATTTTGAAATTCAACAAACTAAGGCATACTTATAAACAATTTGAATTATCGACTTATTTTCACAACCAAAATGCATATAATAATACCTTTTCATAAGAACATTCAATGATGAATATGGTTTTCATGATAAACTCTAAAATCACAGCATTCTATTGTTAGTAAAACCTGAGGCCATAGATATAGGTACAATATATTGATTTCATTGTCACCTATATGCCTATATTCTTTTGTCAAATCTTAAACAAATAAAAATTTACCAAATGTTATATGTAATATTTCTTCCACGCCATAATACACAAAAGCTATACAACGTTGTTATTCATTGTCAGTCATAAATCGTTTTATTTGATTAATTTTCATATCTTAAAAATGCGATTTACATCAAATTCATAGATGAATCATGCTGCCGATATTTAGCCTATACAGTTGCGTAAGAAAAAATATGATGACATGAAATAATAGACAAAAACAATATTGATACTCTGAAGTACGTTACTTGTTTACCATTTACCAGTTTAAGGTAAAGCGTTTTTCGCAAGTTTTACAATAAAAAAGTTTTTTTCTTCTAAAGAGGTATCTTTCGAACAGCATTTTTTATAATATCAAGCTCCAATATTACTAAATGTATATCCACATTTCCCTAAAAAGCTTGTAATGTACTTGGGAGTCATTCCACACCACCAACAAAACACACGTTTCAATGTACATAGATTTATATCACACAATTCACGAATATAAAATAATACTTTGATAGATAACAAAATACTGTCTATAAAACGGGACGGAATCACAATATCGATATATAACATCTCCATAATTTGTTTCAGGAAAAAAATTCATATTGCAATGGAACCACACGTTGTAACGAATGCATTTCTGATGAATGCATTAGTGATAAATGCATTAATGATGAATGCATTAGTGATGATATTTCACTGACGAAATCATCCCTGACGAATGCCTTACTTATGAATGCACGACAGATAATGCATAATTTATGCATGCGTTATTGGGGAATGGTACTTTCTACCATACTATATACACAATCTTCTAATTAAATCTGATAAAACAAAAATTAGCTTAACAAAAATCGTATTCTAATTATACAATAAATACAATATTTATTTTGATGATCTAAACAAATCTTATGAAAAAATCAAACACATTTGAACGAATCATGAAACAATACACACAAACAATACTTTTACTTTCATATACATAACTTTTCTTTCATTAAAAACTGACCCCAGAGAAAACTTTATTCATTCTTGGGTTTTATATCCGATCTGAAAGTTTTGGTCTCAGATTATAGAAAGATTTTTGAGCAGCATGCTGTTCTAAATAATAAATTTACTTTCGATGTACTAGATATACATATTATCAAATAAAAAACACAAAATATACTGATTTATTTTAGATAACGCATTTTACGTATAACAAAATCTAGGGCATGACAAGACCCGTACCAAAAAGCATAAACAAGGATTTTCGATACATTTTTACATTAACTCCTGACTGTCTTCTGCAAAGAGATCTTCAAAATTCTACTTTTAGATATGAAATATTTTGGGTAAACATGGTCAAGGTGTTAACTTTTGAGATAACAATTTATCCCTATAACTGAATCTTGGTTTAGTTCGGCTTACCATATAGCTGTAAACGGATGTAGGAATAACTGATACAAAAATCAGGTTGTCACACCATACAAGTTACCGTCAAAGGTAATATGTTCCAGTTATAGTTATCCACTATATAGTGTTTTAACATCATACGATGTTTTTTTTACTATTTGGTATTCTGTGAAACCAATGCAACTTAGTGATTGTTGAAATGCAACTTAGTGATTGTTGATAATGAGTCTATAAATACGATTTGTTTATTTATCAATGATAAGGCTGAGGGTAACAAAAATTATTCAAGTAATCATTATGAAATGGAAATTATTCTTAAAACGTATTCCATCAATAAATCATTTAACTTAAGAATTTTGGTAACTCATCCTTTAATATTTACCATCAGGTAAAAATAATATTTCACATAACCACTCTCATAATCTACGATGATATGCACAAAATGTGCTAACTTACCTTTAAAAGGTATTTATTATTTAAAAAATATACTCTGCACATTTTCTTTGACTAGAAATTTGTTTAATAATTCCACAAGTCTGATTTTGAGTGACATCCTTTTATTTATGTCTTTAAAGTTCTAAAGTTATATATATATATATATATATATATATACACGTATGTAAGAATGAAAATATGTGAATATATTAGGATTTTATATATGACATTTTATATATGAGATTATATAATAATCTGACGATTATTTAATAAATCCACATATTGTTTCACGTATACAATTTGCGTATCTTGTACTAAAAACCAAAAGAAGGCTTCCAGGTACTACACCTCGATACCATACCAGGATACCTTGATAACAAACCAGTTATAACACCTTGAAACATACCAAGTATCATACCATGATAACTACCAGGTATTACGCCTTGATAACATACCACATATGATAACATAAAAGGTATAATACGTTGTTGGTCTAATTTGGAAAACCAAAAATAATGACTGATGATTTATATGAATCTAACCATTTAATTTATTAAGTGAAATAATACCAATTCATCTCGATGAAAGTGTCTTTTTTTTTAACCTAATCCTCATTATTAGAGATAAGTACTACTTTGTGTACTCAATGAGTACTGGTTTGTGTATTCGGTGTACATTTATTCGATGATGAGTCTAATTGCATTGGTAATAATAATTAAAGGCCAATTGCTCAAATCTGTTGATCAGTCGTTAACCATTCAGCAATTACTCGTTGATAACTCCCTGTCTTGAAGCTTTTTTAATAATTCAGTAATTACTTGTTGATTACTCCATGTACAGATATTTCTTCATTACTTCAGCACTTTCTCCTTGTATAGAAGCTTGGTCAATCATTCAGCGATAATTCTTTGATTACTCCTTGTATTGAAGCTTGTTCTGCCCTGTGTTGGCCTCCGATCCACCGTACGATTCAACTTCTTCAATCATGCCCTTAGACTGCAACCAAAACCATACTTCAATCATTCTGAACCCATAATGTAGAAAAGTATATAGCTTTGATGAAGCGTTGGAAGTCGTTTCAACAAGTACGTTTAATGTGTAACATACTGATTGTCTCCAAAGCACCCGCATCTAAACCCTGGAAAGTAAATCGATGACTGGGCCAACTAGATGTGTGAAAACCAGATTCTTGTTCGGTACCCTCAGTAGGTTATTCTCTTCCCACAGAGGCAACTTCGTCATAAACTTCTATACTGACAGTTTAAGAATTTATGACGAAGCTACATCTGTGGGGAGAGAACGTCAGTAGGTAGGTAACATACATATAGAAGGGTATTACTTTACATGTTTTGATAATAGTCACGTCGAATGATGATATCAATCGGTCATTCCCACAAACCCTAAAAGATGGTAAACGATCATGATAATGAAACGTTTGAGGTTGGTATCTCTGTTACGATCTAGGAAGCAATCTTACGATAGAATCAGTGATTGTTCATCCTAGTCAACGTTATAACTAAATGCTCATACGTGAAATATGTTGTAGTAAAGATTATTATCAATGAAGGATTTTTTGCGGTCTCTATTCAAGTCAAGAAGTTAATCTCTACCATTTACTTAACAACATTGCTGACGTCGCTGTACAGTCATGTTTAAATTATTGTCAAATAAACATAAACTATTGTTAAATCTCAATCTTAGTAGCCTTGTCGTGATTTCGGTAATGAAAAAAAAATCTTATAGAATGTATTGTACTTCAAAGGTTTGACATTTTCCATTAAACTGAATAAATTAGACCTACCCAGACATAGAAGGTTGCTGCGCCTGCGCTAACGTCCCGGATGTGTTCTTTGGAGATTGGCTCAAGGATACGTTTGGCTGACCTTGACACTGCCAGCGATACGTCTTTCGGCTTGAAGTTTGAAACTTTACGCATCATGGACTCCTTGCCGGTCTTACCCATCAGAGCTTGCAAGTTTCTCCATACCTTAAAAAGTGTCAAATTGAATTTATTAATGTGACAATTTATCATTCTGTTACCTATGAATTGCTAAAGCATTTAACTCTGCGATATGAATTTACCAATGATATCTATATTCAATTTATGCATTTCTATTCTCTATTACGTATGTATATTATAGTATGTGATATATAATTCTATATCAATTTTCTTTTAGAGGCATTCACGAAGACAAGGAAGAGAAGGATATTTGATAAAATAACCTTGTCTTCCACAAATAATATGACTTTTGTCTACACATATATGTGAACATTGTCACATGCACGTACGAATCCTCCACTAAGTCGAAATTGTAATGGTAATTGATTCTGATCTTCAAGTTTATTTATTGATGTATCATGAACAGTGCCCAATATTGTAGTACAAATGAGTTACGTTATCTCCTTTGCCAACACATTTGCTTGACTATTCGCCCTAAACTAATACAATTTTTTAATGAAAGTGTTTCCCAAAGTTAATTACCATTCTTATATTTTCTTTTTTTTTTAAAACCCAAAATTTAATAATTATTTCTAGGATGATAGCTACTAATTCGTAAAAAATAGTATTAAAAACATAAAAAACGATGGTCACATTGTCCATTCAAAGGGATATAGTATTCCTTGGAGAATGGCCTGAGCTCAAGTCCCCTGAACTATATATGTGAATTCACGACTACAGATGATACATAAGAAAAGCAGAATTTTAAACAGATATGACGTTTCTAATTTTTCGATTATTTCTTCATCTAGTGAACATCACACTCTAACTCAAGGTGCGTGTTCCTAATAAACCTCTTCTAAATATACATTTGAGTCCTGAGTTAGATGAATTCCGATTCTGAGGTGGACATACACGTCCTTTATTGTATAAATGAAACGGGGTCATGGATATTTCAAAAGACATCGTTGCTGTTTCGTTGAATTGCTCTGCTTTCTGGCTCATCACTTCAAAGTAGTTGCAAGCTTTGGTTTACTATTAAACACTCAATGTGATTCAATAATGAAAAAGCAAAACATGCTTTAATACATGGTTAATAATGTTCCCAGTGTCTTATAGTGTTTCTAGTACAAACAAACCAGTATGACGAGATTAAAAGTAGTACAAGCATATCAAGCAGCGATACCCTACCTTGATGTCCTTCATGCTATGACCAAGAAGCAGGAATGTTGCCATGAGACTTTGATGAACGCCATCTGGCGGGTTGGAGTAGTTCCTCAACTCGGACACTGTCGTCTGCTGCATGTTGAGGACGGCGTGACGAAGCTTCTCGATCTTGGCCAGATGTTCCTGAAGACGTGAGGCCATGGCTATTTGAAGATCGAGTTGACGGTCGCTGTTGTTCTCCTTGGCGTGTTTGATGGCCTTGTTGAGAGCAGCGAGGTCACGCTTTTGGGAGGCTTCCATCAGCTCTGGCGAAAAGGGTTTTGCAGATATTTTAACTTGAAAAAAATCTAAAGAAGTCTGTTATTTCACATCAGCAGTCAATAAGGTATAATAATTTGTGGACATTCAACTTTAAAACTGATTTACATACAGATTACTATCAACTCATTAGGCCATCGAAAAGGCCAACATTCCTCCTATTATCCCGAAGCTTTAAGAATATGTCCAGCTTTACTGAGAAACTGAATGAATACTTGCCCTTTACGATGTTGATCCTAAGAACGTCAAACATACGTCGGCATTTATTGAGGATTTCAATAGATTTATGACAAAGAAACGTACATGTTTACTAGTTTCAATGAACATAATTTATATCAACCTAAATACAAACATCGTGCTTTATTGACAATTTCAAAAGACTTATCACAAATAAGCTCAAATGATTGGTAGTTTAAAACGAATATACTTTCAATCTACTTAAATATCAGAACATGTGAACGTACCTCCCTTGGTCCAAAGAACCTCACACATGCACGTTTGCTTTATTGGGGAGTGCAAAAATCCTCGCCAAATAAGCTCAAATGTTAGGGTTTCAAAGCAAAATGTTATTCTAACTAAATATTTGGGACACGGCAACTTACCTCCCTTGATCCTGAGAACCTCCAGCATGCGTCGAGCTTTATTGAGGAGCTCATCGTTGTCTCCGGGGTTGTGCTGGAGGTAAGCTTCAATGGCGGCCTCGAGCTGCCTCTCGTCCTTGAGGTCCATGGCGCGTTGCAGCTGCTTCATGGCGTGGTGGCGCTTCTCGTCTGAAGGAGGTAGAGAAGGTTAGTCTTCAGATTGGAATAATCTTAGATTTCGTGATTCTGGACCTCCAATGCTTCATATTTTCAGTTATCAGTGTCAGTTATTCCTTTCCAAATAGAAGAATCTTCAATCAATCTTTACTTGTGTCACGTATCGTTTTTATAGTTAGTTTTTGCGAGATTCTTACACTTATACAATGTCTTCAAATACCGCCAATCTTTGTATATGTCATATGGATTAGGTTGCTCTTGTGACTTAGTCAAAATTAGTAAATTAGAAAGAGATTTATTCATTACGTAGTCAAAAGTTTAAAAAATAAAGGAGATATCATCATAACGTATCGAAAATTTTGAAATCTAAAATGAGATCGCTTCATTTACTATGTTTTTACTATAAATATATTTTTTAAAGATTTATATTTATATAAAGTTGATATTGAAATCTTAAAGGAATTTCGATGCCTTGAAAATCAGAACTTGCTTATCGTAAAGTTGGAGACAGGTGCTTTCATAAAGATTAGAAATATGGTGCTGTGCTTATAAGTATTAAACTGGGCATAATTTCCATGATATTAAAACTTTAGGTCTTTTTTTCAAGGATTTTTTCGATCAAAGTCTATCCAAATGTTCTCAAAATCACTATTTGAATACTCAACAAAGAAGGAAATAACCATATCATAGTTAAGATGTACTCATTATCCAATCACATCATTCGGAGGGTCCATATAACCCTATAAAAAGTTGATGACCCCTCTTTTTTTCAGTTGTATCAATTCCTTGGTCTAATTATGTTAATTGATGTAATTTAAATACAAATTAATTATTGTAAAGTTAATTGTGTAAAAAAAGTAAAATGCGTATTAATCAACTAAGACACTATGATGAAATACTAGATTAAAGCACTAAAATACAATGGACTATTTTCAAATTGCTTAGATAATAAATACTAGACTACTACAAATAGTCTATAAGCTAATAATTGAACGTTAAAATATTGTGCTAATCAGTCAATTTTTACTTAATAAAACGCAATATGGAACAAAGCTTACATCAAAATTCATTTTTAAAAGAGTAAAGAAATATGAAAGCCGTAATCGAAAGTTGTGAAAAGGACAACGTTTTAAAAATCATTAAAAGTGACTTTGAAAAGCAAGTGCATGCTTTGTTCTATACCTCATGCATTACATCACGTGACCCGACTTTCATACATATCGTGCACATAAGTCAACAGCTTCAAGCAATATAAATATTGTTAACGTTATGTAAGAATAAAACCTATAGTCCACCTAAATCCACAGTTTCTAGCTATATAATAATTGTCATGGTTATCATGGTTATCAACAACGTACGAATCATACGGATAGTCCACCTAGGTCCATAGCTACAAGCTATATATTAATTTTCAAGGCTTTCAACAATGTAAGAATCGTACATAAAGTCCACAGCTTCAAACTATATAATTAATGTCAAGGTTATCAACAATTTAAGAATCGTACATATAGTCCACCTAAGTCCACAACTTCAAGTATATAATCATTGTCTAGGTTATAAACTATTTCATAGCTGCATAAAACATGCATCACTACCACCGATAATCATGCATTTTGCATCATGCTTTGACATGCAGTATGGCATAATCCATCTTGACGATCTCTTGATGATTTCATCGACTTCGCTGACAAACCTCAATCACTAGCTAATTTAGGCTTTGCAGCATTGCACCAAACTTTCTGGTCTGAGTGCAACGCCCTCGGTCAGTTGAAACCCCCTTGACCTTTCTGATCAAATTATCAAGATCCGATGCATTACGCTAAAGAGCTGGCATCGATAAGGTGACGAAATGATGCAAGGCCTAATATAGCCAATGAGTGAGGCTGGTGCGGGTTTTGCAACAACGTTTGTTCTTTGCCTCAGGGTTAATTTCTTTTGTGTACATGGCGGTGATTGGCTGGAAAGAAATGTCTCCTGACTTGACCTCTATGAAGCAGTAATCACATCGGTAAGGCAGTGAGGGACGAGTGACTGGTTTTAGTCTGATTTCAACGAGATTGCGTTAGGTTTTAGCTAAACTGGCGTTTTTGATACCCCATGCATACGAGCCTATAGACTAAAGGCGTTTGAAGTCACAAGTGATGACACTGGATGACCATCAATTGAGTCTGAAGGGCTCTAAGACAGTGATCCAACGTTGTTAGGTTAATCTTAGAATCAAGGTGGTTTTGTGTAAAAATCCCATTCCTTGTTTAATGTATCTGGTCGGGCAGGTTTTAACGTGAGAGGGCTTTAAGATATTTTTTGTTGAAACGAAACTCGAAAAGATACTTCTTTCTGCTCGTTTATGCTTGTGTTTGATAAAAAAAAACACCCAAAAAAGTACGATTGAATCATTTCCCATGCTATGATGTGTTGATGAGTATTACGTGAAGAAATGTTTCTACTGGATTCAACCCTCAAATGTATTTTCCAATGGAAATAACTAGGACATATTACGACTTAAATAATTGAAAAAGTGCAGTTTTCTAGCAATTGCAGAGAAGCGAACACTATTGAAAAGTAAAGATCGGAAGTTCTGGCAATAAGCGTATCGTGAAGTTTCAAGAATTGATTTTACACTGTAGAGTGGTTAGGAGCTATCTACTTGACATAAAACAAATATCACGTTCTATGTGAACATAACCAAACAGCCTGGAATATGACAAGTATATTTCTAATAACAATCAACAAGAACAAATATCTATACTGCTAGAGGGGTTCATGCATGGCACCAACGACCGCCATTGCTACCTTTTGAATTTTTCTGAGTTGCCGCCCTTGCATTGCTGGGTCGTTTCGAACCTTAAGAAAATCAAAGCAACAAAATCGCTTAGTTCAGCCAATTGTGATAAAAGCGGGCCACATTCTTGATAAAAATAACTTAAAATGATAGCAAAAATTGCACAAATAAACATATTGTTCTGATATTTCGTCATTAAAAGCAAAGCAAACCTGAAAAGCAATCATTAAAAAATTAGCAAAGCTTATTTTATGACATGACCAACCAACCGAACGCCATTTATGAAACCTTATGATGTGAATATTATTTAAAGACCCAGGGTTCAATCTTAAAGTATAGACATGAAATACAAGAAAAATCCAACATTTCGTTTAAAACTTAACCATCTCAATAGGTTTTGCATAAGTAAATGACAATTTAAATAATGCACAAGGGATCCTTTGTATTTAAGCATTAAGGGGGAGAATATGATAGAAGCCACTTGGTTAAATTAGATTACTGTCGACATCTCTGAGAGGCAATGTGGGTACATCAATGTACTGCAGTAGGTATCAAAATCAGAATCTCGAGTTACTAAAATAGCTATAATGATTAATTAATTTCGTTTATTCAACCCTTATTCCTCTCCCAATATTCATTCTAACAAAGCGTCAATGATAGTTTTCGTACATTATTAAATAGTAAATTTCGAAAGGCATTGGTCCCAATCCTGTTTTATTATCATTCAAAAAAACAACAATAGGTAGTTGGATTTTAGACACACTTTCTAAGTAAACGAGTGAATGTGAACTCCTCTGACCCTTTTTTCAAATATAAACCCCCTCAAATCACTAAGATAAGTACTGTCACTAAGGAAAATACTGTCATGTACCCACCTCCAGATGACTTCAGTTTCTGGTCCTCGCTCTCCTCCGGACTGATAGAAGGTCCACGTCCATTGCTCATGTTACCTCCTTCCTCGTTCATCGTCTCCATGATCGTCTTCAGGTTCGTGTTATATAGGTCACCTGGCCGCTTCCGGTTGATCTGGTAGCGGGCCACATTTCTGACTCTTCCATTCTCATCGATGTCGTAAAGGTTGAGAACGTATTCACCGTATTCCTTGAGCTCCACCTTCACAAGATCCATGTCGTCTTGATCCACAAACTCAATTTGGTCCGTGCTTGGAGGATCATTGGCGTTTCGACGATGGACGGCAGCCACAGCCCTCTTGCAGCCTGGCGGAACTGGAATCATGACTATATCATCGGAGGTGTCGACTGTTTCCGTCGGTATGACTGTTTCGTTCTCGTCTGCGTCCTCATTGTCATCATCTGCATAACCCGGTCGACCTGTCGACTCCACCAGATAGTTGTGGACGTTGTATATCCGAGACGGGTTGCCTTTTTGCCGCGCGAATACGTTGAGAGAATACTCTCCAGATTTTGGCATGTCCACGTCGAATGTCCATTCTCCATTCTCGTTCTTGGTTGCAACTGCTGTCTTCTTGAGGGCTTTAGGGTCATTCGAATGCACCTCACAAATCATTTCGATGTCATTCCTGGCTTTGAACTTAACAGAGACCTTTCCGTCCTTGGCTTCCAGCATGCCTCCTGGATGACTAAGAGCTTCAACGCCGAGTTTATCTGCAATAGGACCTTTCCCAAGAAAACCGTCAGCAAAATTTGGGAATGGCTGGCCACCGTTAGCGACCCCGGTGCAGCGGATAAGATAGTTGCACACATTGGGTGCTTCCCCCTCTTTACCTTCACCTTGCGCGAACAGTTTGAGAGCGTATTCGCCCTTCTGTGGGAGTCGCAGGTTGACAATGGCCTCCCCTTCCTCTTTACGTGTTAGAGCGTACTTACTAAGCGTTGCGTCATCAATTGCGGCGTGTTTCAGATTCTGGGACAGTTGAACCTTGACCTTCCCGTCTGTCTTAAACCTTACCTCGACCTTGCCATCGTTTGTCACGATCAGGGCCCGATCATGAGTCGTGGGTGAAAGACCCGCTTTCTTTGTGATTCCTACAGGACCCCAACCAAGAGGTGGACAATCTGGCAGAGGTAAACAGTTCTTCTTGGCCTCTGGACATCGAATCAAATACGTGCACACTAAGTCAAATATATCACTTTCCCGCACATCTAGACCATAAACGTCCAACTTGAACATTCCCTTCACAGGGAAACGTAATGAAAAGTCAACCAAGTCTTTTCCATGCTCAAAGAACACAAATCTATCAAGGAAAGCGTCAATCTTACTCTCAGATTCAGTCATAGTTCTCGACTTGTACAACATGTACTTGAAGCGATAGTGTTCGCTCGTTGACTCTGGAAGTTTGAATGGAATGGCGATCTCTCCGTCCTTGGTCTTGACATCACATTTCAGCTGGCTGTTGGGCAGGGTCTTCATGCCCAGAATATGAAAGCGTTCGCGCACATAAAAGTGATCCTCGAACTCCTTCACCGACACTGGCTTGGCCAGCAACTGCCATTGCTTCTCGTCTGGGTAATGCGTCCAGATAAGCTGATCCGGATCGGGCAGGAAGTAGAACTCGTTTATCCGGTGTTCAGTGATACCCTCGGCGTGAGCGTCTTCTTCATCCTCCACCTTTCCGTCCGAGTCAACCAGCGTCCATTCTCCCGACTTCCGGCCCACTACGCATGCGGACGCCCAAAACGAGTCAACAAACCGCCATGAGTCTTCAATATACACGGCGTTCCACTGAGCACCCATTGACTTCCGGTCTACTTTTTTGCCGATCTCGTAGGCTGCACTCTTGTTCATACCACTGATGATCATACAAGGTATGTTGGCCATTCTGGAGATGAAATAAAACAACATTGCAGTTACATGTAGCTAACATTTTACTTGTTTATAAAGATTACTTAAAAGTTTTCAGTTATCAGTTTTCTTATCAGCGAAAAAAGGGTAAAACAAATCCTCCGAAGATATGAGTCTCCGTGTAACACATCTTTTATCCAGACCTCATTCAGATTGTTTATGAATTTGAAACGAGGGAGGCATCTGTCTACAAGAATAAAAAATACCTTTTATCAACTACTTCAGTGAGAAACCACCCGTGAAATAATTCCTAAACCTCCCTGAAAGAAACACGTCGTGGTCCAAAATCCCTTTATATATCCATTGATTATCTCAAAAACTTTTGCGAAGACGATTTATTTACTTGGACCAAAAGATTCACCTTGTTGCAACCCTCACAGTTACGTTTGTCTGAGGTGGGCTCGCTTTAACAATCTGATCAATACTCACTGACAGAGCCCTGAGAAGAGGTGAGCGTGGTTGCCCTGGTTCTTTTGTATCTTGGAGAAGTATTCCATGGGGCTTTGTTTAGGGGGGTCACCTTCCACCTTGAGGTTGTATACGTCAATGGATGTTAGCCACAGGAAGACGGCGCGAACTTTGCACATGTCCGACCAGTTTGGAGTACCCGTCAAATACTGCACGAGTTCCCGAAACGTACCCAAGAGTAGCTTCGCGGGGGCCTGTATGGGATGGACAGACACGTGTAATGAATACTCATCTTGAAAATTAAGCATCACCCTCATTTTCGAATATAGGGAAACTATTACCTTGTGTGTATCATAAAATTTGAACATTGGAGTGGTTCGTGATCTTATGTGAAGTGCTTATCGGTTTCGTCGATAACTTCACTGAGGTAAATACATTAAAAAATTTTAACCGCCTATAATCAACCCCTTTGCTTTTTTTAGAAGACTGTGAATTGGTTTGAAAGGTGTGTTGTTATTCATAGATTTAGAGTTATCGACCACACCAAAGTAACTTGAGAACAATTATCGGTTAACATTTCCTGTTGGTCGACCATGCATATCATGAATACCGAACAATAGTTATTGGCAAGGACCCGAGGTAACCAAATATAACACGTAACACTTATTGTTGTCACCCGTGTCATCTTAAATTTTCTTCGTGTTGGTACTTCCGTAAATCTCGTTAATGCTAATTAATTAATAAACATCAACATAACCCTTCGCAAACAGCATTGTCAACTTCGTGTTTCATCTTGGATTAAGAGCAGGATTTCTCTTTCAATCAACAAAATAATATGCAAATTTGCTTCGAAACAATGGGGTCACGATGATTTACGATGCAGTCCGGTAAACTTTTAAAATTTACAACACAGACAGTTGTATATTACGATGCCTTAGAATGAATAAAATAACTTTACAATGGAAGCCAACGCCCAAATACATACCTGTTTGACGTGATTGTGAACATGTTTGTAGTCATCTATGTTGAAGATGTCCGCCTTCAGTCCGTTCGGGGGTCGGGGAGGGGGCGGGGTCTGGGAACGCTGGGTGAAGTTGCTGTTGGTACGTCCGTTCATCCCCGGCTGCAACAGGAAATTGATTAAAGTGTGCCTGGGTGTAGCGAGACGTGGATATGAAGGACAAGTATTTGACGTACCGGCTATGGGAGACTCAGTAGCATATAGACATATTGGTATGTGCGTAGTAAATATCTGGGTGTGAGACTTTCACACAAATTGTTTACTATCTAAGAAAGTTGTCGAAGCTACGATACTTTGCGAGGGAGGTAAACAAAGCCCACAGAGACACAATCTCATTTAAACAAGCTCCTTTGCACTACGTCACATAGAGTTACGCCTATAAAGCTTTGATATTTATCTTAATATTTAGATTGACAGAAGTAGAGATAGAGTCTCGAAACCCAAACTTTGTTGGTTAGGTCAATGAAAAATAGATTACAAAGGTGGCATACTTTGTTTATAAGGCCTAAAAATGTTCAACATTGACAAATATGCATATATATCAGACCTTAAGTCGAAGATGAAATTCAGAGACTTGATATGCGTAGTCTAGAGACTCAGAGACTAAGATCCGTACTGAATGCATAACCAGTATTATTGTACGTTGTGAAGTAATAGCAGATAATCGAAGAGCATGTCACCTATAGTCGGAGACGTTTACCTTTGGTTGTCAGTGACTCAATCAGTCAAAGATAACTTGGGGACGTTGTATCCGGTGGACAAATATCTACACGTAGTTCACAGACACAAGAGACTCGGCGACATATTTGTGAGACACAATATACTTCACGACTCTAAACGTGGTACACACAGATGCAGAAATGAGTTACAAATAATCCGAGAACTTGTCTTTAGAGACTTTGAACCTCATAGACATAGACTCGGTCAGAAATGTCCGCGACGCTATGACCTCAGTTGTCAGAGACACATTTTCGAAGTTCATGGCCTTGAACGCAACTACCCAATGACTACAAACGTTGTATGGACTACTGGATATATGCCCAAAGATATAAACGTGCTTCTGACTCTCGGAAACAAACTGATTGGGTATTGCTTGCCTTTCCGTAATCTCTTAAATCATTTACACCCATTGCATTTTATGAAACTGTGTTCATGATTATCGAAATTGACGTTTCATTCCTTCCCATTAAAGTTCTAATTTATGTTGATTACAATAAAATGGTAAAAAAGAAACATCGAGAAGACCAATAGTGAGTCTTCGATATGGTTGCAAAGTGCGTAGTTAAGAAAAACATATAGGTTCCATTGGTACAAGGGAGGGAACTCCTGGTATCTTAAGGTTAAACTTAACAGGTTAAATAATTAGTGTGTATCGTAACCTACCGAGATAAAACAAATACCTGAAATGGCTTGTAAGATATCTTAAGATATTTAGTTGCAATAGGAAAGACAGGTCAGTGTTTTAATGTTATCGATTAAAGGTGCACATTGTACGTTACAATTCGTATGAGTTGTGTATCTAAGAGAGGGGGTAACAAGTTTGTGATTATTTATTTCATATAGTTGCTCATAAATTTCTATTTTTTTCGTGGCATGTCAAATATCGAATATTTGAAATCTGTCAGGTCAAGTCTATTTAACGCTCAGTTGAGTCAATATAATACGTTAAGCCGACACAAACTATTGGACTAAATGAATATGTACAAACAACTTCCTTTTTTTAATTTCCCACTTACTGACATTTTTATACGGGATTGTGAACTAAACGTGAGTGATCTTTAACAATAAATCAACAACAATTCAAGCGAGCAAATCATCCTCCAATATGTATCGCGGACTGTTTATATATCGACTTTATATATGTACATAGAACTTGGACCCTAAATCAGTAAACGACATTTTCAAAGACTTCTTTCTACATCATTATGCAATATAAAATGAAAAAAATTATCCAATGTATGACTGTATAGTGTCCATGCGTAATTTGTCAACATATCATGTGGATTTGCTCACGTTTAATTGCCACATTTACAAATATTTACAAACAGGTTCATTCCGAAATGAGCCACCTAAATTGTGTTAACAAATTAACTCAGTGATAAGAGAGTTTGAGTAAACCAATCTACGCCATAAATAAAACTAATCTTTTACGTTATTGTATGTCTCACAAGTTATTGCTTGCAGTGAACTGAATGGTTCACCTTTCATACAAACAGGTTCGGTATATTATTTGACACGGATGACTAACATTAATACGAAAACATTGAACAGATCAAAGGTCGGTTATTGTGATAGCTTTAAACGAACAGAAAGGTAATTCGAAGCGTAGTCTCTTCCTGGTTCTGAAATTATTATTCATTCCTTAATTCAAGCCACAAATTTGACACGTGGTTATCTCCCTTGACTGTAAGGTTCTTAATACATGCTTGCTGTATTTCGAAAAGTGGTTATGTAAATACGGCTATCAAATGACTTATCATTCAGGGCATATCTCCCATGGATTAAGAAACGAATGGCACGAGGTATTATTCCACGAAAGCGGGCGTCATACCATTTCAACGAATCGGGTGTGACGCATTGCTTTGTTGGTTTACAATGAGCTGATAAGATTGGCAATTCCGGGAAATCTACACCAAAATTCACAAAATCTACAATTTATTGTCGCAATTAGCTAAGCTTCTTTACTCAAGATTTCTGATCTGTTGTCAAAGACTTGTCGTTCCGGAGAAGAAGACTAGATAAGATTAAAAGGCCCTGGTTCTTGTGGCCCCTATAAAGAGCAACAGCAAACAAATCTACACTACATATGCTTTATTTTAGGAGTCTTTACGAAATATTGCTGCTTTCAGGGCTTTCGGTTCGTTAGAAGAGGAAAATGAAGTGGCCCTTGTTAGAGATCAGTCACTAAATCTATCATTTGTATTCCCTATTTGTCAAATGCTCCTGTAATTACATAGTTTGTAATATATCAGACGTATCACACGTGCACATCGTGCAAATTCAAAACTTCACGGGTATAGTGAGACGATTCTAGTGTCTATTATGCAATCGACAAATGTTTTTAAATGTATGAGACAATTTGCACGTGCAGCAGCTGCACGCGCAGTCATGAAAGCAGTATTTGAAATGGCAAGTTTATTATATAGTCCGTACGTTCAAATTCTTACGATGAATTCATTAATTACTAGAAAATTATAATATATTTAACAAAACATTTCACATCGTTCTTATTTATTTCCATGTACCAATTCGTGATGTAATTTACAGGGGCTTTTTATAATGTAATGAACACGTTATTTATGAAAGGATCATATGAATAAACGGGGCGCGATATATTTTTATATTTTCTGAAACTAATACATAATGGCATAAAGATTGCCACAGCTTTCAAGAATACGCATCAAGAAAACAAATGCCAAAAGATAATGTTTTTTGCAAAAGTGCCATCTTGCTAACTAGGTCCCTCTAAATTCTCTTTAATATTCATGTAGTCGTTCTGACAAGAAATGTTGATATACCAGCGACGTGCTGAACACAGAACGGCCAATGAAAGTTTTTAGTAAATCAAGAGTGCGTGCCTCTATACGTATATTATAAAAGCACCTTATTTACGCTTTTGGAAGAATTTCGATGTTTAGTGATAATGTGTTTCTAGGGCTACAATCAATTAGCGTCCGACAACCGACAATCAACCGACATAAGACACCCGGATGACCACGTGCATCACGTTTTAGACACAACACGATATTGATTGCTTGTGGTTAATTGTATCATCAAAATCATGATTAATGCGTAACGCTACCGACGAAAGTGATAATTATCCTAATTTGTGGTTATTTGAAATAATTTCGTTTCTGAAGTGAGAAATGTCAACTTTTATAATTGGACTTTTCAAGCAAAATGTGAAAGTGAAAACCATCAGTCATTATTCACTTCCATGTTATGCTTGACAATTTCAACTTAATTAGTTTCTTGTCTCGTGTTTTTTTCCAAAAATATTGAACACATCAGATGAACATATAAAACATTAATTGAAATCAATATTTGTGAATGCAATGCCCTTCAAAATAAAATAATTTCATAAATCGTAAAAAGTATACTTTCATTATCTTAGAATGAAGACACCTGTATTTTCTAAACACGTCAACGGCACGTTTTCATAAATGAGTGACTTTTTGTAAAACGTTTAATAATAAACATCAGCCTGTTTTGACTACATTTCGTTTTGATAAGGGACAACGGGTTGTAAACAATCTTCTGTTTACATGGTCACCCGGTTGGGATCGATCGATGGCGAACAATGGGTGATTATAGTCGGCAGGTAACTATCACCTGTCAATATCCGGGCACCGAAAGGGCGAGTGAGTGGCCCAATTACGTCAACAATCGGACCCCATACTGAGGCCATGATTTCATTAGCCTTATGTTTATATCAACACTTATAAGTAATGGTAGAGAAGACATTTATGACTTTCCCTTCGAAAAGTTTATCTGATGAACAAATGAAAATGTTAAATAAATTATATTGATCTTAAATTGATAACGATGCTGAAAGTATGACGATGCTGAAAGATGATGATGCTTCATTGATACTTAGGGTCAAATGCTGGAACGACAAAGATGCTGAAACAATGATGGTGCCGAGGCTGATATGACCAAAATGCCAATGTCCTTTCTAAGTCCCCTTCCTTCCAATAAAACAAGATATGGAATAAAGTAAGTTCCATATACCGAAAGCATATTCATACCGAACGCGGTAATATTTCTTGAAACTAATTTGGGAGGGTAAACTTTCACTTTTACCCAATAAAAACATAATTTGCACGAATGGTATGATGAGGCGGGCGCAGCAGAACTGCTCAAAGGGGAATGATATTCCTTGGAACCTTTCATCCACAATGTCTCTGAATACATGCTTCCATTTATGAACTTTATAGATAATTTGATGATACGCTGTTTGAGTGGCAGAAGTTGTCAGGTATAAGGACAACAAGGAATTTTATGGATATACAACTTCTTTATTGTACTGGTAGCGACGTTTCGGTATAGATTCTTATACCGTTTTCTAGCAATTCATAATTTCTTGAAAACGGTATAAGAATCTATACCGAAACGTCGCTACCAGTACAATAAAGAAGCTGATTGTCCATAAAATTCCGTGTTGTCCTTATTTGATGATAATGAAAATCGACGATACTGATGATGTTGGTGAATCCACTTAATAATGAATATATCTTTTTTGCGAAAGGAGTTTCATTACTAAGGTGCTATTGAACTAAAAAATATCAATGCAATTTCATATAGGATTGCATATCTTAATTCATGAATGAACACGAATGATCGATTTTCACGTTATGAAACTAATATCAAATATGAATATTTCATAAATAAGAAGAAAAATCGGTATTGGGTATTGCAGAAACATTTTAAGTGGTACTTAGTGGTTGAATTGACTTTGAGAGGATATTGCCCCACAAACAAAGCAATTTTGTAGCTCAACTGTTGAAAACTATTTTGTGAGGTGAGGTGATATTTGGTTTAAAACCGCTAAGAGTATTTCACTTATATCACGGCTGTTAGTATTATTGAAAGAAGCCCGCAACACCATTGTGGCTATGCATTGCGGTGAAACCTGCGAGCATCGGTTGAAACTAGCGAATTATGGGTGGTACTGCGCTGAAATTCAGTGTATCATTGCGTGTAGAACAGTTCTCTAATGCAGACAAAGATGTCAAGCCTCCCTGGAGGGATTCGTACCACGGACCTCATGATCCGAAGCCGAACGCGCTAGCCACTGCGCTATCCCGCCCCCACTTACACATGAAAAACGGTTTAGAATTGCCTATGTTGCCTCTATAACTGTTCAGTGAGTTAATTTTGCAAATATAATTTGCATTGATCAAGGTAAGTCGACACAATTCAGCTTTCAAGCGCTTTTATTTCTTAAAACGAAAAGCTTCATAAAGGCTGCCTCCAATGAAACACCTAAAACCCGTCGCCACACACGAAAAATCCATGTAAAGTCATTCATTATTCATCATCATATTCGTTCATCATAACGGTTATTTTCATATAAATAACTCAATGCATGAACAAAAATAATCTTTATAAAGCCATCAACACTCACCCTACTGCCCATGTTGGTGGTAGACGATGTTGAAGGGCGCGAGGGAGACGCCGATTGTTGCTGTGACGCCACCGTGTTTGGCCGAACGGGCGTCGCATCCTTAGACGCCCCGCTACCCATCGTGCCGTATGTCTCTACCTAAGGTCAAGGTGGCGGGTCAAGGAACAGGGAGCATTGTCTGCCGTCTGTAAACAAGAAAACAACTCATTTACAAACATCGCTATAAGGAATTTGCTTTCGTCAAATGTTTCCCCACTTGTCTGGTTAGTGTTGATGTAATGACACGATTTGATCTCAAAGATTGATAGTGTAAGAAATTTCATATTATTATAGGGTTTCAGGATTTTTAATAAAATCAGAGTCAGTGAAAAAATTTAAAATGTTAATATGACATCACAAACTTTTTGGCTTTTTGAATCTTTGTGAAAATAACGAATGTGCTGATGGCTGTTTAAACCATTTCACAACACTTGCATATTCATCCGAATTTACGAAATGGAAATCGAACAATGGGATACATGAAACATGTTTAGGGGCGGAAATTACATGTCCCATTAACTGATTTCGAGTTATTGACACAAATCTGTCTTTTTGTCTGTTAAAATAAGTTTCCATTGTTACGTATTACTAAGTGCTGCACACAAAGCGTAGTATATAGTCTGGGGTTTTTTTTGTTCGAAATTGCGACTGATCCCCTTCATTTTCGGACTCTAAAGAACCCATTAGAAAAAAATCTATTTTCAATGTCTCTTTCAATGGCATTTTATCGCGGCAGCTCGGATCACTGGGAGGACAAATCTAGAATCACTGCATGGAGAAAGCCTGCCACGACTTTGTGGCTTATGATGCAATGAAACCTTCAGGCACGTGTTAGAACTAGATAATTATGTGATTATGCAGAAACTTTCATCGTAACATCAAACGATAATTAATATTATATAATATCGAACAGATCAAGTGGCTATCTGTTTTCAAACTATCTCGATTTTGTCCTGCACGAACCTAAACTCTGATTAAGTTAACAACACTTTGTTAGACTTTGTTTGTCTAGACTTAGTGCCCCTGCTTGTTTGTGCTACAACAAAATCATTAGTTACAACTAGTTTTGTGTTTCTGACTTAAGAATCATCTTCCCACGCATGGCCTAACTTGCGCCACATCAAATGGCTGGCTAATTCACGCCTTGCAGCATTTCCCTAACTTTCCAATGCCTGCATGCTGTGTGGATGCTGCGACGGATTTCGACAGTCCAATGAGAACTCATATGAGAATTGCAACTTTTCGCCGAAGAGGGCGCTGCATTAATAACACTAATTATGGCGGGTTAGCAGCAAGGTTCAAATTAGCCAGTGATGAAAACTTGCGCAATTCAAAGCATCCGGAGGAAGTTGTTACAGAATTAAAATAGTGTCTGATTAAAAACTAGGTTTCTCCGAGGAAATAAAACATTGCCTCTAACACGGATACCAACTTGTTCTGGGATTTCAGTGCACACTGAAAGATATCTTATCCTGATCAATGTACTATTTTGTGACTTTTTTCTTTAGGATAGGGTAGGTTTAAATCAGACTTATTAATGCAACTAATCAATACGCAATTTTTAAACACGCGTTTACGAAGTTATAGAATTAACAAATATGGGTATAAAATGAGTGGGTTTTTAAAAAATATATATATCTCTTCATGCTTTTGTTATTATTCCACACCTTAATTGTGCTTAAAAGCACAGACGCACGCCAATATATCTTAAATTTGACCAATGCACAGTTTATGTATATCTATCGATATAACTTACCATTATCACATGGTTATTTACTTTATAAGGTTTTTGCAAAATATATTCATATTCAGGTTATAAAGTTCATTCGAAAGATCGGAGGTATCTAATGTAACGATGTAATTAAACTGCATTCAGTACGTTGTCGGCAATATTAGAGTTTTCGTACTAGTAACTGAAACCCCAAAACAGCAGTCGCTATGGTTAATGAAAGAGAAGTAATTTAAATGTGTATAAACAATCGATGAAGTTACCCATACATATTAATAAAACTATATCACCTTTCGTTCTCATTGTACAGATTATGATTTTTCAAAGAGCTGCACACGTTCCAAGTTCAGCTTTTTTCAACAACCATATTTCCAATTTTGTGCATAACGGGCTTAACGATTTTTGATATCCCTAAGTGACTCCGGCCTTTTTAACTCTTTCATTATTGATTGCAGGTAAATTGTAAAGAATGTTAAGAATATTTCATTGCCTTTAGTAGGTGTATGTGCCAAAATAACCAAAACATTGCCAATTCGAGTGCGAAAATAGTGAAATAGTTTCTTTAAACCAATTGGTCTGCATGATGTTATAATAAAATTGGCGAAATAAGAATAAAAAATAGGAAAAAAGAGAACTGATGAATAGTGGTTTACGAGGGGAAGTCAATATGTTCATGGAAGTTGATACACCCCTGAAGACATCGTTGATATCTTCAGGGGAGTACCAATACTCCCTCCTATGAACTTATTGACTTCCTCTCGTATTTGCACGCAATGAAATCAGTTGATATCATCATTCTCAATGACAAAAGGAATTAAAATCTATTTCGTTTGACTTCATCTCTAAGCAATAGCATGGGTAGATGTGTGATTATTTGCACAGTCATCTATTTGATAAAGATTGGTAAACACAAATGCTACCACTGCAAATAGCATAGAACATAATAGTATTTATACAAACTGCACGTTATATGGTCGCACAAAGAAGTTATTAGAACACCGACATAATTCAATTCGATTCGAGATTAATGCAAACTGCAACTGATTTTAAATTTGTGAAACATTCAATGTTGAAATATGTTTAAGGTACACATATAATGTTGCTGGGGTCGAGCAGAGTTTCCATAGAGTAATTTTATCGAGATATATCGTTTATTTTTATGTTAATCGATTCTGTATTATAACAAATTGAAGATTAAATTCGCGATCCACGAGGAGTGCGAAACCTAATTTTGAAAACTGAACTAAGGCAGCAAGAACGATAGATTTTGTTTGATGATGTTTGTTAGGTTAATTAACTAGCGTATTTGAAAATAGCTTTTATCTTAAAATGTTCATCTTCACCAAATTGAAAAATAATAATTTCAAATAATTAGCATTTTGGGATAACTATACAAGTGTTTTGAAACCAAATCAGTCCCATATGGTATTTTGGAACCGAGCGATGTAATATATACTGAAAATTACAAGTAAAACTCAAAGCATTGAGATATAGCACCACCAAACACTAATTCTAATTCCGCATATAGACAAATTCTTGTTGGCAATAAATGTCCAAAGATTTTCGGTGGTAAACATATTATTATTATTATTATCATTATTATTATTATTATACTCCGTACTGGCAAGTTGGCAAGAACAGTTAAACACATGATACCAAATGATATGCTAACGCCTATTTAGTTACACGAACTATAAATTTAGCATAGGTATGTTAGGGAAGGTCACAATTAACATGTCAAAAGCCAGCCAGTTGCCACACACCTCGCCAAACACATATTCATAGTTTGTGTATTTGTAGTTGTGTTATATATTTGATAGTATAGGATTAATGCATGGGTAACATAGGTAAAAGATATCGTAATCTAAACCCGTGTCGCACTTTATTCAATAACATAACGGGCCATTGGTGTTTGGTGTCAAAATAGAATGTTAAATAAAATATCATACGCTGCTATGCTGTTATAAATGAAGAACGGGTTATATCGATGAAATGGTATTTGTGCTGTAAATACTGCAATAGTTTAATTTAATAATTTATTACCAAAATAATGATCTATATACTTTTTTAATCCCCTAACAGTGCAAACATATCAGAATTGAAATTTTCATTTGATTTCCTAAGGCAAATTTTTTTTTTCATTGAGAAATTACGTCATAAACAGTGCTTAGACGTCAAAGTTCGCTTATGACGTTGCGTTCCACATGTAGCCAGGGCTGGCAATCCACTTATGCTTGAACGTTATTTTCATTATCTACGATTTCGCATAAAAAAAAGCAGAATATTAAATAAAAGTCCATGACATGCTATGTTTACGCTGGCGTGCCTGAAAATAAGCATATTCCTCGCTCTTACTCGGGAAATACTAATATTTAGGCACTCGTGTCGTAAACAAAGGAGGCCTATGTCATGGACACTGATTAATACCTTTATGTAATGCTGGCACACTTGATATAATAAATAAATAATTTTGATATCAGTATTTCTTAGTGTCTTTTCATTTTGAGCATAGTATTTGTGTTATAAAATCTTAATTTCTCTAAAGTAACAATGAGACGCCGGCGACGGTATATATATAAACGGTATGATAACATTATCATAATATTTGACATATTAGTAATGTATGATTGTTCATTTGAAGTGACTAACGCAATCATGGTATGTTTGACATCAATAATGAAATGAAGACTTAAGACCAATCATGCAAGAATGACACATTGAAAAATGTTAGACTTACGTGGTAGATAATGTGATGTTACATGGCGTTTCATCAATAGTTTTAAAATGTCTCAAACTGAAACACACCGGATAATTTTGTATAGGACGAACGTCAACGCGTAACCCTTAAAGAGCCACTCCATGATTTTCATAACATATCATTTACCGTTTATACGAACCAAAATGTCATACATTGTATGTGGTGATATAACATTTCAAAAAAACATCTTAACTTTTCATGTCGAAATTACTCAATCAATTATTGGCTTATGTAACCTCAGTCTAAAATGCGTGTATCGGTACCAGTGGCAATATACATACTGAAATACTAAGTAGTTTTATGTACACGTTTTTGTGAGCAAGCTAAAGACAAGTGAATAACTAACTATTTCAAGAATCAATTAGATAAAATTCTTTATATTATGTTTGTAGCAAAATAACTGGAACACAGTGAAGAAACATTGTAAATTGCGATGATGTAACTATTTGTGTAATATTTGGCTTATAATTATCCTGCTAAATCAGCGTACATAAATCCGCTCTCGCTCCCTCCTAATACCCTGATATCTTTCAAGCCAAAACCCTCGTATTTCTAGCTATCTAACCAGCCAATGAGACGACTCGCATTCAGCAACAGCAGCATAGCCCGGATGAAAAAATCGGTTGAGTTCAAGCTGGTAGCATCAAGCTCCTAAGTTACGATATTTCATTGGCTGAATACAAAACAGGTGAGCTTAGCCACAAATATCAAGCCGCCAGACTACGAGGGATTTAGCCCGGAAGAGATCAGGGTATTAGGAAGGAACGCGAGCGGATTCATATACGCTGACTTAACAGGATGGCTTATAACGTACATATGACCACGAGAGAATAAGTAAGTACACAATTCTATGAATTAACATTACAAGGAACTACTATATAGCAATAACCAAAATGTCAAAGTCTCCTTACGACAAAAAAAGGCATTACCGTGAATTAAAACTAATGTTTGAATGTGTGGGATAGCAAAACATTAATGAGATAAGCTCCTACATAATCACTTCATAGTTTGAACTTAACCGTTGGATTTCATCTAGTCAATCTCAAAAGGTGAACAGCACAAACCATTAAAATTTCAATGTGCAAGAACAAATCGCTATATGTTTCAGAAATACCATTTGAGCTAATGTGTTACAAGGTAACTTCACTCGATGTAGAGAAGAAACCATTTGAGCTAATGTGTTACAAGGTAACTTCACTAGATGTAGAGAAGAAACCATTTGAGCTAATGTGTAACAAGGTAACTTCACTCGATGTAGAGAAGAAACCATTTGAGCTAATGTGTTACAAGGTAACTTCACTCGATGTAGAGAAGAAACCATTTGAGCTAATGTGTTACAAGGTAACTTCACTCGATGTAGAGAAGAAACCATTCGAGCTAATGTGTTACAAGGTAACTTCACTCGATGTAGAGAAGAAACCATTTGAGCTAATGTGTAACAAGGTAACTTCACTCGATGTAGAGAAGAAACCATTCGAGCTAATGTGTTACAAGGTAACTTCACTCGATGTAGAGAAGAAACCATTCGAGCTAATGTGTTACAAGTTAACTTCACTCGATGTAGAGAAGAAACCATTCGAGCTAATGTGTAACAAGGTAACTTCACTCGATGTAGAGAAGAAACCATTCGAGCTAATGTGTAACAAGGTAACTTCACTCGATGTAGAGAAGAAACCATTTGAGGTAATGTATTACAAGGTAACTTCACTCGATGTAGAGAAGATACCATTAGAGCTAATGTGTAACAAGGTAACTTCACTCGATGTAGAGAAGAAACCATTCGAGCTAATGTGTTACAAGGTAACTTCACTCGATGTAGAGAAGAAACCATTCGAGCTAATGTGTAACAAGGTAACTTCACTCGATGTAGAGAAGAAACCATTCGAGCTAATGTGTAACAAGGTAACTTCACTCGATGTAGAGAAGAAACCATTTGAGGTAATGTATTACTAGGTAACTTCATTAAATGTAGAGAGATACCATTTGAGGTAAAATGCTACAAAATAACTTTAAAAGAAGTACCTAATAAGAACTACTTTTTATACATAATACTGATTCGATCATTACGCGCGTATAACAAACAAATCAGAATGCAATTGGTGAGTAACATATATCTAACCTTCATGTTCATCGTAACGTTGATATTCTCGCACGAAAGAGGTACATGATATGTTTTATGGACAAAACAGCTGATCATGCATCCCATCTGACCGGATACGAAGACAGCTTCTTATCTACCCAATTACCAAAAGCTTACAGTCTTGAACAGTTGTTTTCATTCTCGAGCACGAGGTGTATAATACACACTGGGTCGTATATACTAGCTACCATAGGTGCAATATGTAAACCACATGTTGAGCATTCCGCGTTAAAAATATCACCAGCCTTTCTCACTTCCGACTCTTGGCAGCGTTAGAGACGAGTCCTGCATTGGTAAAACACAACGTCATCATTTCACTATCATAAAATGTGAAGGCACACTCCGGCGTATAAATAGGTTAATCATAGTCCCAATTTCCCAGAAGTTTTACCCTAATTATTAAAAATGATATCACCGGAAGTCGTCTATTTAACGATGGACATTAGGTATCTATCCTTCCTTTACATAATGTACACAATCAAGTGATTGCCTGTGATAATAAGACATGACTAGCGCATAATTAATAGTTAATAAGAAGTCCAAATGGTCTTCCTAAAATTAATGATACGCTCGCGGTTGTGTTCTTAGCAAATGTCAATAATGGCTGAGTATTTTGAGGCTTGAATATGGTTATCGTCTGCACACAGATGGTTTCTGGTGTTTTCAGTCGTTGTCGTCTGCTCGTATGATTACAGTTGTCAGGAAAGCCGCCCTCTATTGAGAATAGTAAACACGTTTCTAACGCCTTGTGCTTCCGTAATTAATGTCACTCCTTTACTTACCTGTCATAGATCAGTAATTGCATTGACTTCATCCAAATTAAACGTCAATTAATACTCCAATCGTCCGTAAGCGATGTCGTCTGCTGAAGTATCGATCAGACGACAACGTCGACACAAAGACCCCTTCTCTCTCCCTCTCTCTGACTTGAACTCTTCCCACGGACGGGCTACGGCGCTATATCGATCTGTTCCCCTCAGTCGAGTAGGAAGCAGTCAACGCCTAACCATTAACTGACCTGCCTGGTGTACATCCATAACTGGAATGGGTGATCTCCGCTTCCTAGAGTGATCGTCTCAGTATGACAATCTCGTGTCTAGGATGATCGTCTAATGCCTAGGATAAACGTCTTATGTGTTACGAGTAACGAGTTTCTTGTTTTAAATGTCAGTCATCATATTCTATAACCTGACCATGTATAGAATCGGGGTGAATATTATAAGAATAAACAGTTGAAAATGCTTTACTTCTTATCTGCCTTCCAGTATAGAATGGAAGTCCTTGTTTCCTTGGATGATCGTATTATGTGTTAGAGCGACAGATTTCTTGTTAAAATATCGATGACTTATTCACAAGCTTGTCGATACAATGATTCTCGGAATGAATAAATTCTTGTAAATTGCCCTCATCAATATAAATAGCTGAAATGCACGGGTGATCCTGTTTCGGGTTGATGATCGCTGTTTATGTGTTAGCTAACGGTGTCCGGGTTCTGTTGATAATGTCACTTTACTTGATTATGCAACATGTTAATGGATTGTATGAATACCACGACATCATTTTGTTGTTATTGCTTTCCCGATGACCTATCATATCTTCAGTCTAAACAGCACTCTTCATAAATTGTAAAAAGTGTATATTGCCTTGAAAGTTTTTAATTGTTAAGCTTGAGGATATCTTTTATTCTAATGAACAGTATATCGTTAAAAAATAATTTAATTACAATGTAGACTATATCAGTTTAGACACTTTAAATAAGTTCATAGCAAAACAGATGACGCTGATATATATAGATAACATACCTTCATAATGGCCTAGCCTTTGGATCCGTTTCTAACTTATATAAGCATATTTTATTATTATCATAACAGAATGTATTTTTGGTAAGTCTTAAAGAGCCACTCCGTGATTTTCATAACATATTATTTACCTTTGATACGAACCTAAATGTCAAATGTGTTGATATAAAATCAAAACATCTTAACTTTTCAGGTCCAAAAGCTTTTTATGACAAATACTGGTTTTCCATGAAAATCTAAAAAACAGCCTTATAAATGCACAGAGGTGTAGATATCACGTCCAATATACATGGATACTAGTTATATAACCTAACAAACACTATCAACTCCTAACTGCCCTCCTGGCTGTATTAGATAAGTCTCCAAAACTACGTTTGACTATTTGACGTGCGCCACTGTCCGATTTTGGATTATAATTGCTACGTTCTACCTTCAACAAGCTTTAAAGTGTGTCTTTTTGGTAACAGTCAATACTTCGCGATCAAATGACACCATTGAATACGTTTGGCATATATGACTCCAACAACTCACGGAGCGGCTCTTTAATGTCATCTTTCCTTATTCTAAATCTTGTAAAAAAATTACAAAAATGAGAAGAATTTTCCTCAGTAACATATGTGTCAAGCAAAACAATTTGGTAACATATCCTCTAAAGACCACGGGTTTGATATAGTGGTACTAATTAATTCTGACATAAATGTGTTGCTTGTAAAGGCAACAATGGTAACAATGGGCACAGAAATATCGACCCAAAGGTGATTAGGATTTGCAACGCAATCCACTGATCAGAATAAAGAGAAACACGCCAGTAATCATCTAAATAGGATATAAACATATGGTCAATCCTTGTGAATCCTCAGATCCCCGCTATGTCTGGCACTAAATATAGAAGATCTGCTATTACTCCTCTTATCTGACCAAAGGGACTTCAAATTATTAACAATAATAATAAAAATGCATTTGTAAAGCGCCTGATATCCACCTCAAGATGCTGAGTGGCGCTAATACAGTGGTAACTGGAAATATATACATAGGTATCTACACGTACACAGATAAAAACAGGTGGGTCTTAAGCTGTGATTTAAATGTATCTTTAGTAATTGTATATTTCTGAGGTTTTGAGGAAGTGAATTCCACCGTGAATTGTTCTCAAAGGAACGTAAAAAGGTTATCGTGACACAGAGTATGTTTATGATTTTTCCATGTCACTTGAATTCGAGCCAAAATATCATTTACTCGAATCGACTCCTCAAACTTACATATTTATCTCTAAAATGCAAAAAAATTGAAATTTTCTTGTTTTCAATGATAATTGGAAACCGGTCATAGTAATATTACGAAGTTGAATTTCTGCGTCCCATTTACAGGTATCTTACTTAAATGACCTACTTAACACTACAAATCCATGTTTGTGATAGCGCCTGCTGTAAATAAGTTTTCAAAATTACGTTTGAGTAAATATTATACTAGACAAAATCATAAGCATGACAGACGACAATTCTTTACTAAACATACACTGAAAACGCAAAATGGCTACGGCAACAAACTTGGAATCAAAGAGGGACGGTTGTAACAACACAAAACCTCATCATATTTTCGATATTGATTAGTTTATGTTTACAAACAATACTTTCAAATAAAAAAAACATCAAAAATCTTTATGAAAATAATAGAGCCATTGGCTCCATAGGTCATCAGGCTATCTATAATTCATTTTATAAATGGTCACAGGGTCACCATATGAGCTGCCACAGTGTCAGGATATTATGTGGCAGACCGTGATTGGCTAATGACACCCTTACCGGTGAAAAAGTTACATTTGCTTTCAAAGGCATTTTGGGACTATTTTGCGAATATTTTTGAACAAATGAATTATCGATAATGTCTGAGCAACTGTTTAGTATTCCCTTCTGCGTTGTGTACCCCTTGCTATTATGTGTGCTTTAAGGTTTACAATAACAACCATTAATCAAACGTAGAGGACGAAATCACCTACCCACACCTGTACGCTGTAAGGCAATCGGCCACGGGGACTTGAATTGGCGACAACCACTCTCCGTGGACCATCTTTAGTCACGAAGTTCAAATGAAGTGTGAAATAGGCTTTTAACAAGTACTAGTCAAATTATTAGTTCGCTCAATTATCAAGCTTCAACGACATGAGCGCGATATTGCTTTCCCTTGGCCATAATTGCAAATACAGTGTTATCAGTTATTAACTTAGATATCATATTGATCTATTGAAGATCATTTCCATATGAATAGACAAGCTTATATATGTATATAACAACACCTCTAAACTTCAGTCATGTTTATGGTATATCAACACATTTAAACTTCAGGTAAAATGTTTTAAATTTTTTTTAGCTACTTTTGTATATGCTCAACATACAAAATTAGGGACCACCGTAAAATACAAGTAAAATATAGACCATAGTTATGAAAGATATTTCGATATTGAATATTTATTAGGGCTCTATTCTTGTGCAAAGTAAATAGCTATCGGATAATGTGATATATGATATCATTGACTATGGTATTGACTATGATAAAATAAAATTATGAAAGGAAGATTTGGTTAGGGGTTTTGGTTATTATATAAATTGTATCTTTTTCTCATGATTCTGAAAAAAATCTAGTTTAAAAACTCTAGATTAAATTAATTTCAAATCAGTCAAATACAGTATTCAGAAACACAATATGTGACAAGAAAAACTCTTACACACTATATAAAGGTATACGTCATCAGACAATGACATGTTACACACACATCGTCGTCCACTGTTACCAACAATCTTATCAATTTATACATCCGGATTATATGGTTGTGACACGACATAGCTATAGTTGCTCTAACACGGACTCTTCTTAGCTCCCCAAATCTCAACCGCTGCACTGCCATTTAAAAAAACCTTGTCCGGACATTTTTAATCCAATTTTTTCCTTCACTCAAAGTCTCCCTGATTTTATTAACATGAACGACGCTGCAATTGTAAGTTTACGTGATAAAGACTCGTAAAGCAGAGCCACATTATATGTGTATCTACTTGATAATCAATGGGTCAATAATTGATAATTGGCTTCACTCGACTAAGACTTGGGTTGTAAAATGCTGGTCAAGTAGGTAATAGTCCAGTCCAACACACTCAACTGACTATAACTGATGAAATATGGCCATAGCTAATCACATTTGTAACACCAAGGTCATTTCTAACCCAAAGCCTTTGATCTCTAGTTGACCATCGGCGTACATGTACGAATATTCAGTTCATGGAATTCAAATTTAACTGACGCTAGATGAAATTATTATATTTCAATCATATAGTTCTGATAAACACCATTAGCCTAAAGAAACATCATCTAAACCACCTTTTTTCTCCCCTAAACTCATAATAAAACTCATTATAATCTTGCAAAATGTTTTAAAGTCCGTGACCGATAACGTTTTGACAATTTAAGGGATTTCCATCAAATCGTACCTAATCTCAACTAAGACGTTGTGACCTTATGAATATTGCCATAGTCAATAACGGTATGTTGTTGCGGTCAAATATGTCAAACTTCATAAATGCTGTTATTTCATCGACAAGTACTGGTCGTTTCTGAAAATTAACATCTCAATACTTATCAATTAGCATATTGACAATAAACAGGACAAAAGTCGAGATTTATGATCGGAAACCATACAATGGCGCGCGCCAGTGACTTGAACGTATTTTTTGGAAACTTAGTTTTAGTAGACACAACGGGAAATTTAGGTTGATATTGTTTAGCAGGTCATGTAAATCAGACGCTGAATTTCAACTTCTTTTTAATTTACAATAACAAAAACTATCATAAATTTGGCATTGAAGATATAGAGTTGCAACTTTATTCAGGCGATTTGAACTTAACTCAGATCAAATGAAATTTTGGCACTATTTAAGCCACATACACAATTCATGAAACATACTCTGTGTCACTTGAAGATAGACAATTTTATTAATTTCCAGGGACATTGTATTCCCACTTTACCCAATATCAACTAAGCTATAATGACTTCACAAAATTCCTAATTCATAGTTAAAGACAGATGACGAACTTGACGGTTCCAGAAGGCGGCCGAGTTATTAAAAAAACCCAAAACACTTACGTTCGAAAAGTCAAGAACGTTATACGGGAACTTATACCCATACAGTGTATCTCTCTTTAGTTCTCTTGATCCCCTGTTTACGCAAAGGCTATATTTGTGCACCCCACCACAACGCAAGTACGTTACGCATAATAATTCAGATCGCGCTTACACAAAAACGTTTGTTTGACGATTGTCTGGTATTATTTATCCACCCTATCGTTTTTCGCTCACGGACATGGATTTGACTTAATGTCACATGTCCCCTTTGAATTGAACGTTGGAATCACTCTGTGAGTTACTTGGGTCAAATACATATTTCAAATTCTATGATTGGTTTCACTTTTCGAGTACTGATTGTTGCCAAAAAGTATCATTTGAATACTTAAAGGCACTACATGTATAGCACGCCCTTGCGGTTCAAATTAGCAATTTTAAGGCATGTGACGATATTGGCACTCATTTTAGCTTTCTATTGATGCAATAAAATACTTATTATATATAATATACAGACGGCTGTAAAAATAGTAATGTGTGCTGCTTTTGGATTTACCTAGTGTTTGAATTGAGAACAAAGTATGAAAAATTTTTTATAAAAGAAATCTCGTAAAAAAGCTTCAAAATTTAGCAAAAGAGTTGTTATTGGGTTAAAAAAGCGGCTGCTTTTTTTGCTCCTCTCGCTGTAAGAATACTTCCGGTCTTTTACAATATTTGTTAAATAACTTACTATTACCTGAGGGCGGATTGTCAGTAAGATCGAGAGATATTCATCATCTGTGCATTCGTTGTATATAGGAAATTATGGTGTGTGCACTAGTAGGCCAGTCGAAATTTCCCAAAATTTAAGTGAACCCGGACATTTTCGATAACAGACAAATGACTTGAAAAAATGAAAGATTACATGTCCCTTACCCTCTGAAAAAAACCCAACCAAAATCAACCATGGGCAAAAATAGTTATGGCCACTTGAAAATGTACCTAAAAGTTGTGCAGAAGCCTCTCCATAAAAGATAAGTTGTGTGACTAGTATTACCAGAGTTATCTCCCTTCATGGCAACTGCCAAAATGGCCGACATTGTTGTTGACAACAAAAGTTTAGAAGCGGTATTTTATGACTTTTAAAACGAAAATTGTTAATATTTTTTAGGGAAAAGTATTTTGACAATTAGCTAAATGCTTTTGTCTATGCAGATACCATCAAATAAACATATTTTTCGTGCTTGAATTATCTATATTTTAACTTTGTAAATTGACTACTTCATCTTCATAAAAGCCTTTTCTACGAGAAATTATTGTGAACTACTATTGTAATTATAAGAAAAAAGTTAAAGCATATGATTTATCTATTCAATTTCCTTTGAAACATTGAATAGATAAATTGGGGGAAAGTTCACACACCTCTAAAAAGGCTAAGCATGCCATCCTACTGATACTACTTTCTCGCTGACTTATTTCTTATGAAGAAGCGTCTGTTGATTGATACCTATTTACGATCATTTGAAGTTAACATTAACTCAAAATTGAATATTATATTGAATTTATTAATCTTTCCAATGCTAAAAATAGTAACTAGAGAATAAATAGGTTATAACTATAGATATTTCTGTCAGTCAATTTCGGCTTTAGACAATACCAATTTGGGTTATTCATGCAAAGTTACAAAAAATATGTATATTAATATATAAACAGAAATTTAATGATTTTCATTTAACTGTAAATTTATCTCCCTAGGCTTGTATTTTATAATGACCAACCTACATTGACAAAATTTAATGTCCCACTAATTTCATAACTCATTGACCCAAGGCCTTCGTCATCTCAAAAGTTAATTAGGATCTGCTAATAAATGCACAAATCAGTTCTGACATAATAATTAAAATGCTATCAGTATTTATCTAACACTAAGAATTTACGATTAAATATTCTATGTTGAACATATTACTTAGATTAATTAAACTACAAAAATGTCAATACTTTTCCCCACATCAAATGTTCTAAAATTTTAATTGCTTTTTACAGAACCATGAATCTCAAAGCGTCTTTCAACCCCATTTATCATTAAATGAGACCTTACAGCTGAACTAAATTTTTTTTAACTCGAAAGCATGCTTGGTTGACTGAGTATCACTCAAATAATTTGAAAAGGTATGATAGTTTAGAGAAACTGATAATTTGTTAATCCAGTGAAAGGCATAAATCTCTCAGCATCATTTGTGAATCTAACAAACACGGAGATATTCCCTCCGGTGTGCTCAGTGCTTCACATCTAATAAAGGCATAAGTGCACACCAATATTTCGTATAACCAACAAATGCACAGATAATGAATATCTCTCGATTACTAACGATCATAATTCATTTACAATACTTATACTACATTTTTAAAATTGATTATGTTATAAGATTGCTTCAATATACAATATTTCATCACTTATTTTCAGTTCAGAGTTTAGGTAATTTCAAAAGCTACACACATTACTAGTTTAGCCGTTTTCAGCTGTTCAACTGTTCATATTTTTAGTGCACAGCTGACCATAGATTCAAATATCTCTAAGCTGACTTCAGCTGTCTTAAATGTTTTCATTGTTGATTACAGGTCAGTTGTAAAGAATAATAAGTAGTTTACTGCATCGATTGAAAGCATAAGTAAGTGCTTATATAATCATATGCCCTAAAAGAGCCAATTTGAAGCGAAAAAGCGTGCTATAGTACCTTTAAGCACACGATTCTCTGCAGATTCTGGACAATCATCAATGTCTTTACCATTTTATGAAATTTTAATGGATCCAGGAAAAAAAGTTAGAATATTTCATTCTTCGAAAAACATTATCATTGAAGATCAAGGGATATCTCCTAGTAGATATTGTTTTGACAGTAGATTTTGAACAAAGCCCTGTTACAGTCAAATTCATGACATCACAATTGTTTTATATCATCAAGTAATGACATGACAATGCTATGACGACGTCAGTGATATGACTTCACCGCACTGAGAGTCTAAGAGGAGTGCAGTGTTCAGAAATATACATTTTACATGGAATCAAAATGATTTTGGATGATAAACATAATCTCACCCTTGTGTCGTCTGATATCAAATATATCAACATGAGTCTATAAAAGTAAAAATATCCGAGGCAATTTTTATAGAATCGTGTTGATATATTTGATATCAGAAGACACTTTGCTGAGATTCTCTATTTGTAGCATGGGGTAGATAACAGATTCTGAAAATTGACTCATTTAAATCTGAAATTCAGACATTTTTGAAGATCAATCAGGGGCTTTGAATTAAGGGATACTTATTTCTGATGCAAAGTACTCTAGGAAATGTCAATAAAGACTTTATTTTTCAACAAATATATTTTTCGTAAAAGGATTCCTATTTTTTATATCAACCCTATTAAAAAAGACATGTTATTCAGTCAATAGTAATAATAGCCTTTAGAAGTATGTCCTGTTGCTAGATCTTAAATGGTAATTGCACATAAGTGTTTTTGTTCAATAAATAAACGTTTTATAAATGTTCCAATTTTCTTTGATGTTTCATATTTTTTATCAAAAAAAAGACATGATGTTGAACCATGAGCATAAATGACCTTTAAAAGTATGTAATATTGCATGATCTATCATTCTAATCACTACAACATTTTATTTTTCAACATGAATACTTCTCATAAAATATTCCAATTTTCTTTCATTTTTTATGCTTTTTCACCCCAAAACAGACATGGCGTTAAATCTACAACAGAAATGAACTTGGGAATCATGTAATGTTGCACCATCTATCATTCTAGCCAATTCAAAAGTTTTTCCTGCAATACATATATTTTTAAATAAATAATTCCTAATTTCCCTTATTTTTTAAGGTTTTTGCCCCAAAAATACATGTTGCCCATGGTTGATTTTGGTTGGGTTTTTCATGGTTCATCAGCACTGCTAAAAGGACCATTTAAAAACAAAATTTGTCTGTTATCGAAAATGTCCGGGTTTTTCATGATTTCTACTGGCCTATAGTGCCTTTAACGGTTTAGAAGAGTGACAACACAAAGGTATAAAGTCGTGCTTCTGAGCGAGGATCAGATCATGACGCGCGTCATGTAGTCAAACGTATTTGTTTAAGCTTAGGAAAAGAAGGTCGAATCCCTCTTCCACCACCCCACACACATAACTAGTTAACTACCACCTTACACTTACAGGACGTAGAATCCTAAGATCAGGTATTGGGGGGAACACCTCCGCTTACAAAGTTCTATGTAGGGGATATTAATTACTTTCAGTTTATTTAATGGGTCGTCCCCCTTCGTAGCAATGATACAATTTGTAATACAATGGGCCATTTATTCATCCATTGTGCAAAATGGCAAATGGTCCTTACCTTTCCCAATACATGTAGGATTCCTTACAAATGTGATCAAGTTATAATACCTTTCAATAACCTTCAAATTTTTTTTTATCCTTAAGTGATTAATACAGCAATTTTCTAATATTGTATCAGCAAAGTGTTTAAATCTTAACAAATCTGATTATAAACAAAGCATTGATATCGATAACTAATTTTCTTCAGTGATCATGGGAGCTACTTGAAACAACTGGCAACTTGGCAACTCGGCAAACATATATGTCTTACATATCACATACACCTAAAAATGTTGTGTAAATCTTGGTGTCACTCAAAGAAGTTTAATATACATGTTATTGAACCTAGTGTCATCTTATCTTATTTGTAAAGTGTCAAAGCGTTTTGATTAATGGAAATTATATCGATTACTTCCTTGTTGTTGCATTGTTAAAATGTGATTACATTTCAGAGAGGAAATCATAAAAATAAAATGATTTTGAAGATTCAATATATTTCCGCAATGATAAATCGGAAACAGTAATTGAACTTAAAAAGAAATGGAATGATAATCAAATTGGGATTTTCATGATTCAAATATACAAGGATACTGGACAAAATTAGTTACGGTCATTGTAAACGTTATGATTAGTATTTTATCAGGTAATCAATCATCAATGCAAAAAAACATGTCATTATTAATAATTTCAGAATTTTCAAATATGGTATCCCTAATTATCAAATTTGTTGTCCAGTATAGAAACATCTGCAGTGGACAAGTACAATTCCAAAACGTTTGACGGATCAGTGGACCGAAACATCCATTTAATCAAAGATTGATCAACAGATTTTTTCTGTTGCTTTACCCATGGACAGAGACATTGAGAGATATTGTCGATATAGTATATAGTCTTATAGTATATACACAAGGGGTCTCTGTTAGCGTGGCCCATGGCTTTACCGTCCTTTTCGACTAGCTAATTATCCACAAAAAGGGGACCTGATTTAAATGTTTTAACAAAAGTTAATAATTGTCATTTCAGGGAATACCAACATCTGTTACACAACTTACCTTGGTAGCTAGGCAATCGTTTATAAACAAAATTCTTGAAAAAAATCCCCGACGTTCAATTCTTTTATAAAAATAGAGCAAAGGGAGATCACTCTAACTGTCTTGTCGATATACTGATTGGTGTGCAACTACTTATTTTCAGATAAGTACCCATGTCGCCTTCTTCTTATTTGTGTAATTTTTCTATCCTATTGAGAATTGTTTAAGATAATAAAAAACAAAATGTTTCTTATCATTCATACACAAGAGTGTTTTACCCGTCGGGCTAAACCTTTGCTCAAATAGTAAGGTGGTATCAAAGTTGCCCCTTGTTAAATAGACAATAACTAACGAGTGACGCAAAGCAAAGATGTATATTATATAAATAAATATTATAATACTTCAATGATAAACACAATATTCACCTATCATGTGAAACAACTATAGAGTGTTTAAAATTCTGACCGTATTTTATTTCCCTCGTCAGCTATCTGTAACATTTTCCTCAACCGATTTTCCCCAAAAGTAATTTGAATATATTTTTGGCAGAGTTCAAGAACATATACTCGCATACCTTAATCCTAATTCTTCAAAGAGATTTTTGATCCATTGTTTTGTAAAACAGGTATCAATAACATGAAAAGAGTAGTTTCTTTTTACTAATGTAGCAATATCATGCCACGTATTCTCCCACGACCACGGAAGGTCAATATCTACCTTATGAAGATGTGCAGGTAATGGTTTACGTGCTGTTACCTGGTGGGCAAATTCTCGCAATATTGACTCACATTAAGTTAAGAATGAAAATAGAAGGGTCGGCACTCAACGGTAGTATTGTAAATGCAAATTCAGAGGGACAACGCCCGTTTGTGCTTACAATGCTTTTAGAAATAACATCAGTAGTTTTACCATAAAAATTGATTGCAATGATATAATTTGGTTTTGCAATAGTGCCAGAACTTCACGGTTAGTGCAGAGTCGAATATCATTTTCTATAAAAAAAACAATTGCGCAACTGTCATGACTGGAAAGTTCTTTTATTTTACCTCTAAAACCTCCTCTGCCACATACAGTTCGACACATGCTGAACATGTCAAAAGCACCAGGTCCAAATATCCATTTATAAATTATGAAATTATTTCATGCTAAATTTGCCTTTAACGCTCTTTATTTATCAAAGTAACAGATTCACCTTTTCCTTATCCTAAATCACATTTCAAAGATGAACATATTTGAATGAAAGTCACAAATAGGTTATAACGTACTTTCAAAATTTAGATTAACGAACCACTCCACAGTATGGCATGCGAGCCCATTGTGACCGATCGTGCACAGAGTAATAAGGCTTATATTTTTTCTCAATGTACATAGTATGAATACATCAAGATCAAATCGATAACATAAGTTTTCATAACTACACTTGCTTAAGTCTCCGTTCTAATGACGAATAGGATCTTTCATGAAGTTGACATAATTGTTTTAGCTAAACTTGCTTACATGACGAAAAAAAATTGCTATGAACTCATTTTTCTTTTAATTCCCTATAGTCTCTGGCTGAATGAGTATGTGACATACATAACACAAATATTATTAATTTTAAAGTTGAAAGGTTATTTTCAGTGACACTTCCTCGTAGAGCTGTGTATCAAGGCTAGTGCCGAGACAATATATCCCGATTCCAATTTTATGAGGCGAGACGATATATCATGTAAGTATTGCTAAGGAAACTTGAAAGACGATTATCATCTCGATACCGTGGTTGCGATATAATACACATCCCGATGATTAATAGCTTAAGAAAACAGAATAGATAGTACATAAAAGGTGATGTCAGGCTTTAGATACCATCCTGTCATAAACATTACACATAAATAGAAGTCATAAAATCAGAGAGACTCTGAAACTGCGTATAACGTTTAAGAAATATTATATAGTTTGTCGCACTATCAATCCTTCTAAAATAGAATTAAAACTTAACTTTGTCAGTCTATAATGCTATTTGTTTGAAAAAAAGTTTTTTAAATAATAAAGGGATATAATGTCTCTTGTGACGATACATCGATGTATCATGGAACCTCACGGTATAAATATTCTGATACATGTTAACTGCCTAAACGTGTTTTGTATCGATGCATTCGTAACGCTTAATAGACGATAAGAACATCGATACTATCGATGAATCGTTACATCACTACTTACTCAGTTCCATTTGACATGGCGAATATAATCTAATCATAATTTTCAACTTCACTTGCTGAAATCTTATTTAACGTGATGCATACAATCATGAAGCTGAAAAGATTAAATTACTTTCAGCAAGTCTTTCCATTAGTCTTCATTTTATGATGATAATGATAACGTAGTTTTCAGTAAATTTTTCAATGGTCTCTATGTAAATGACGTACCCACTGTAATAAACAAGTTTAGAATATTCGGTTACGTACCACAGCTCTTCTTTTATATTTCATAATATTCACGAAACGTTTAGCATTATTCAATTATATATAACGGCAATTGCATAATCAATGTTCCTAACGACTTATTTGTGTTAAAACATGTCCAAGGGTTCATCAAAGGGATCCTTTACGTAAACCAAAGCGTCCCAAGTATTAACATCGACTACAAGTATATAGAAAGATTTAGAGACGCTTATCACAATAGGTTCCACGTAATGACGCCTATGCATAATTATGTAACTGGTTTAAGTGAAGATTTCAATAGCGGCAATATTCTCTAAGGTGTGATTATATAATCGATGATATAATATGTGAGTTAATACCAAAACACTTCATATCAGGTTTCAGGTCAATGCAACCTTTTGAGTTGTCGGAAATTTAACATATACAACTTTAAATATACAAAGACGATTCTGTCAAGATATTAGACATCGTGTCCAGAAAGTAGAATTAGGTAACTCAACCCCTAATTACTATTCAAATGTAGTATTTGGCAATCAACCCCTTATTACTATCAAAATGTATTTGACAATCAACCCCTAAATTAATATTAAAATGAAGTATTTGACAATCAACCACTTATTACTATTAAAATAATTTGGAAATCAACCTCTCAATATTATCAAAATACTATTGGAAATCAACCTCTCAATATTATTACAATGTATTTGGCCGTCAACCCCTTATTACTATTGAAATGTATTATTCGGTAATCAACCTATACGACTGAATACAGTACTAGTAATAATCGGCGAAAAACACCTTATTCATAACGAAATATGAAAATCGGCGATTTACTTACAACCATTCAAGAAATCAACAACTTACTATCAACCCCACACATTTAGGTGTCGGAAAACAACGTCTAGTTAAGAAACATGAAATAAAAAAAAAATGAAAAAACAAGTCATCGATCACCACGATTATTTGTACCAAAATTGTCGACAATCAACTCATTTATTACTATAAAAAAAGTATTAGAAGGCGATAAAATCAGAATTACTGCAAAAGTCATAGCCCTTATAGTACTTTAAGAGCCAGCGAACAGATAAGGACATCCTAACACAGTCAAATCCATGTTAAATCATCTGGAACAAAGCATACAAACCAGAGCGTGTTTTCTGGTCTCGGACCATTGGCTAATTGGATGAGACAGCGTTAGTTAGTTGAAAGGCAATAACATTGTTAATCGATAGATAGTTGCCATATACCTTCAGTAACAAACATCGCATGTAAAGGGGACGAGGGGGGGGGGGGGGGGGGGAGTCAATCAGCTTCATTACACCACAGTTACAAGAAACGAGAGATACCGGAGAGAGTTGGGAGAGAGACACACTACATATACTAAAGAAAATAAGTTAAAGACCACCCCGATTTTTATCACTGAGATCTGCTGTGGTTCATACAGATCCATATGATGCTTTGATAATTAATACTTTGGTTTTATGTTTTAAATATTCATTCAAGGATTAATCTATTTCGGCGTATGCACAAGATGAACACTCTTTAATAATCTGACGAATAATATTACGTTTCAAGATTTGCATTGAGTTTTGTATGACACCGACTACAACTCATTATGATTACATTGTTGGTCCATTATGATTACCCTTGTTACAAATAACATTTATGTAAACAAGCAATAGATCATACTTACTTGTGATAATATACTTAATATACATATCGAAAATCACGATTTGGTATAAGAAACTTTTTTTTTCGTATATCAGGTGGAATTAAAACGAAAACAACATATTAAAGTATCGACTATGGAAAAAATATAATATAGTTATTGATAGTGTAAAGCTCATGAACACCTACATTCCCCACATACGAGCTTTCGCGTGTTGATAAGATCTAATACATATCAACAATCGCGAGTTGGTGTATATATAACACCTAGATATTTCCGTTTTTATACTGGGTAGGTTTAAAGTTAAAGCTAGAATAAAATGTATAGTAAAATCGATGATAAAGATAATGAAATAAAGCCCATAAACGATCTCAATCCATACCTCAGATCACGCCTTAGTATGTTGACATTACTCAATATGTATATCATTTATCAAGACTTAAGACAACATTCTAGTGTCCCCGCTATTTACCGACATGATATAATGCAAGTGAGTCATGGTAGTGTGAAACATGTTATCGTCAAGAAAAGATAGAATTATTGATGGCATCAAACCCCTTCCTTACACCCCCCCCCCCCCCCCCCTCCTCTACCTCACTGTTTTGAAAAGAGCCCATATCAACAATCGCAATTTGGCGTAAAAAAACAAGAACCTGGAATTTGTTGGCCTGGTATCATGACGGTATTATAAAGGGTATAAGTTTTAACTTTTGTTTAAGTTGTGGTAGAATTATCGATGTAAATACCTTCAACATGTCTATCAGATTCAGTATGAACATGTATGTCAACAATCACGATTTGGTATGACATACAAATGAGCCCAGAATTTTCATGTCGGTTATGAAGTTAGTAAACAAGTTTAAATGTGAAATATAGTTAAGGCTTGATTAGAATTAATGATGGCATAAAACCCATACACACCAAAGTCCACAGCTGAAGGCCATGCCATGTGTAGATTATATACATTACGAACATTTCTTTCAACCCTTGCGTTTTAGTAAAACATAGGGATATACCCGTTATTGATCGGGTAGATATTATAACAAGTAGTATAAAAGCGAGAAAAGGGATAACCCTACCTTCACAGAATCTTGTACAAACCGGGTATATAATGTATATCTGGGTATGTGCCTACCCCTGTAGCACCTTCCTCTACCCGTGTAACCGTTAATGTGACTTCAGTCCGACTGAAGGAGTACGAGTTGGTCACGTGACCGGATAGGATTTCTCCGGGTGTGCAAAGCAGACTTAGTGGAACAATACACGCTGCAGTAAACGAGAGAAATGGGAAGACGTGTGCCGACATGACCGATAATAGGGTGGAGGGGTAGATTTAAACGGGGATACGAGACCAGGTAAATATGCCATTGGGGTACGAGTGGATGTGACTTAATAGTTATTTCAGGAGTTAAAGTGACACTCCGAGAAAATCGACCCACACTTGAAAAACGTTATCATTGATGTCTTTTAATCAATGTGTTGACTATTGCTGAAAGTTCATTTTCGTGCTGATCAGTTCAGTATAGGAGCAAAATAAAGGTAAAAATGCGAGATTTGGGTACATGTACCGCGTTGCTGGCGCCCGCCACTTACTCAACTCAACAATTTCGGAAACTTATCAAAAGCAAACAAATGACAAATCGATTAGAATAGCAAATGATAGGTTACATAGCTCCTATCCTTTCAAATGAGTGGTGCGATTCTGCACGTGCTAAGTTCGTTGTTAAGATATTATCTTCTTTAATCAAAACGACTAACGTTTTTTTGAGACACGTGAAACATACATATTATCGACTTGCAGAATGACAAACGTTATTTTGGTAGATTAGTCACTGTCATTTAAATTCTTTATAAAATCATTACATGACTGAATCCTCTTTTTATAAAAATAAACAACTAGAAATCCCAACTAATTTCTCAGTCAGTATAGAGCGTCATTCAGCCTATTTATCAGAAAATGCTATAAACATCACAATATCATCTGAAATATACGGCGTTGTTGACCCACACCCGCAAAATCAATTCTCTTCGTATATACCAATCATCTACATAAACACGTATTAATCTAGAACAGCGCGAATACCTTCTAGTTTAGTGAACGGCACAAGGCACCATAGTGTGTAAAGTTAATATTGTTATCGGGTGTCACATTTTCCATGTCGCAGTTTCCATGGCAACATTCTCATCAATTTTAAATAATGATTGTTGCAATTGTTGTAACCCGATCGTCTTCTACCTGAATTATATATACATATTAGATATTACCCTCCCCCGTAAAGGCATACTGTATGAAAAATCTATATAATTCGATATCTATGGTGTAAAAGTATTTTCCCGGCCCTCGATACAATTTCGTAAATTTCATTGGATTCAATGGTGTTGCAGCCTCATATTCGCCTTGTGGTCATATCAGCCAACATGATACGATTGAAATACATTGAAAACATCGTTAGACAACGGATTACCTAACGAAATAAAAGACATTACTGTAATAATGAACTAAAAAAAAAACTATCCATATAGAAGAACAAAACCAGGGTCACATGATTCATATGCGCATGTATACACACATATCTATTCTAGCATCATCAATTCTATGTTGTTGATTTCGCGTATTTTATCGTCATCATAAAACAATTGACCTTGATGTGAGAGATGCATAATATAATGAATATGAAATAAGATAAAATTTGTAGCATAAAAATATATTGCCGGGAACATTATCAACCGATTAACATAGAAACAGTGAATCCGAGAATCACGCACACGCTGAATACATGATAATTCTTCGTTATAATTTCGTTACCCATTTACCAACTCACACTAGGAGGTATATATAAACTATACAAACGATTTCTCTCTCCCTCTATCACGTACCGCACTCGCTGTCAGCTTTATCTTCACGCAGCGGCCCTAGATCCCGACACGAGTTGTCATCCATACACTTAGATTACGCAAGGTATGGGTCGATAGTTTCCAACAAATATTTATGTTGTTACCGTCACGTCGTATCTCAAAGCTTCTCTTCCATATCACGTCGGGTGGTATTTATTTAGTAGAAATTTATCATGAAGGAGGGTTCATTAATGATAATAGAACTCGTTGTCCTCGCTGAATTGTAAATTCAGAAGTTCTTTGGGCAACCTTGTCATCTCGCAGGAGGGTTGATTTAAAAGGACAGTCCTATTTTTATGGAAACGAAAATTTCATTTTATACAGTTATTAGAATATGATTATAACATGCTCCAGTTGAAACATGTTACTGAGGTTAAAAATTTGGTTGATTTACATTTTACAACTAGATAATGAGAGCGCATTCTCAGTGCAATAAAACTAGAATGAAGAAGTGAAGCTATTCATCGGAGCTACGAGTGTGAAAAGCCTTACTACAGCAATACAAGGCACTGTTGATGAGTGTTATGATAACGTGTTTGTAAATGTGTGGATAGTCTAACCATACATAAAGATTTTCTAATGTTGTAAAATCAATGACATTGCTGCGCCTTTTTTCATGTCATTTTCCTCAAAACCAAATGGCAGACTTGATGACGATATATAAGCCTCTTTAAAACGCTGTCCTATCCTTATAACGTTAGTGAAGATACAAATTACTTTTAAAGGCACTGCATCACTCTTTAACATTATTCCTTCAAATATGCCTTCACAGATATCAGATAATGCAAAATATGCTATCTTCAGAGAGTCAATCATCTCATTACTAAACCAGATTACCTGTAGTCGTAGAAGAAAGAAACACGTATCAAGCGAAAACTGCATACGGCCATTTACGTGTGAAGATATGACACACATCAGTTAGGGAAATACACTCGTATACCTTAAATTATCACAGGGTATGTTGAATGATATTTCCTGTGTCACAGGAAAAGAGCCAATACACCATATGTCCTGAGTTAATTTCAAATCGATTCCCTAAACTTGCATGTTTATACCTAAAATTCGAAAATTATGGTATTATATTATATTTTTATTTTATATTATGGTTTTTAATGATAATCTGAAAACAACCATATTATTGGCAATGCGCATCATTCGTTATTCTTTTCGTAAATTTATGAAGTGGTGCTGAAATTACTTTAACGTCTTTTCGTAGCTTGAAATGGTCACAAATCCAACCTTGACACGCCAGACTATGTGAAAAACAAACTTGCGTATATCCCTCGACAATACAAACTTCAGATGTGACAAACCATTTATTCTCAAGGCAGCTTCAACACAAGTACTTTCTTTCTCAAAATAATACATTCACGGGAAAAAAGGTTGCGTCCTCGTCACTTATAACTTAGATGTAATGCTATTGAAATATAAGAGCCGTCGCAAGGGAAGGAGACCGTTTTTCTGAATGTTTCCATGCGTTTGAAATGGAATAGAATCGGTAATAAAGAAATTATTATCCTCGGATTTGTGTCATATGACTTTTACGAAACTCGTGCGAATTTGTGTATAACCCTCGCTCTCGCTCGGGTAGTACTAAAATTAACACTCGTTTCGTAAAAGTCATATGAAACACTTCCTCCGGTAATAATCTCTGTGTATGATCCTTGTAACGTAGTGCAGCAAAATTCTGATCTCATATTACTGAGATTGTCTGTAAAAGGTTCCCTGTTACGTAGGCACAACACTTTCTCAGAGAACACGTGTTAACACTGAAGACAGTATGAAGACAAGCATCTCTATACAGAAGAATCCACCCCCGGCAAATCTGACATTCTCTCCGGTATAACAGAGTGTTTCTTGCTAAAATCGGTCTCTAATTTCTCTTCCCAGACTGGTAGTGCTGATACGTACCCTACGCTGTTTACAGACAACACATTTTAGGGCACTCGCAGACTCGGGATGACTATACTATTTTTAACATTTCATTCATCATTCATTTATTATTTGAAATAAATAAATAGATTTAGATGTTGCAACATATATAAGTGTTTCCTGCCCTGTTATCCACGGCTTAATTATATTGGTTTATTTGGGGAGGGTATCTTTATTCATTTTTCAAAGATTTAGCTGTTTTTAAGTTTGCTTTATACAACGTTATTTTGTCGATTTACGATGCTAAAAAGATGGTATCACCGCATTGCCCTCGAGAAAAGACTATAAAATCAAGTATCTTTAAAGAGAAAGATAAAGAAATCACGAAACTTGGCATTCTATAAATACGTATGCTTAAAGTTCAAATAATTTGATGGCTACGAGTATATAAACAAGTCGTTGTAAGTATACATTTGTATGCTACAGCCATGTTCCTGAATATGGAATGATTTTACTGACAGCGTTTATCATCATAGCGTGTAGACTGTGAATAAAAAAAGACATACATCTTATTTCGAGATCAATTTCTTCATGTACTGAGGAAATCGAAAATAAGGTATAAAGCACGTGTATGTCCCGCTAAACGCATGAACAAAGGTGATGTTTGCATTATAACCCCGTCTAACTCAAGCTATAATTTTAAACTATTAATTTTTTTTAAAAGTTTTCATAGCGCAGAGAACTGTCACAGTCATATATAATCCAGGTTTGAAATGTGGCACCAAATCAGCGAGCCGACCCCGGTCTTGCTGAACTTCAATGGGTGCTGTTATCTAAGCTAAGGGCAGGACGATACGCAACCAATTATACTTTGGTTCCATATGAAGACAAGGGTTTGTCTGTGCCATGAATATTTCGGGGTACATTTCCACATTTCAGAATTACACTTAGGATAAAATCAGCCTCTTATTTTCACGTTGTTTACATTTGTTTAAAATTGATAGACCTTGCTTTGGCTTTTTAAAGTTAGAGGTGTCAGTAAAACAGAATACTTATTAAGCATTCAATCCATCAAACATGTAATTCACAGAGCATTGGCCGTACAAAGATACCGTTATAAAATGATGGAAACGAATCATGTAAGTACACAACAAACGTGGAACATATGTGAAGATAACTGTATACTCTAGGTACCATGTGTACATCTGTTTCTGTCTCGTCGTGTAGGTATATACGTAGAGATTGAGTACAAGGGTAAATACAAGAATCGTTGTTTATTGTAGGTACACACGCGTACACCTGTTTTGTCTTATAGCCTAAAGTTAATGTACTATCAGATAATGGAAGTACCAAAGGGGAAGTAGTGCGTGTGGCTTTACAAAGATATCTGAGATCAATCAACTTGTTGTTAATGTAGGTAAACTGATAAAACAGTCACAGATAAATGTTGATGAATATGTTTGAGAACATTTGATTCTACAACAATAATAGATGATAATCGATGAATAAGTTTAAGAAATTTTGATTCAACAACAATAATAGATAAAGGTCGATGAATATGTTTGAGAACTTTTGATTCAACAACAATAATAGATAAAGGTCGAAGAATATGTTTGAGAACTTTTCATTCAACAACAATAATAGATAAATATCGATGAGTATGTTTTAAAAATTTTGATTCAGCAACAATAATAGATAAATGTCGATGAATGATGTTTATGTAGGTAAACTGATAAAACAGTCACAGATAAATGTTGATGAATATGTTTGAGAACTTTTGATTCAACAACAATAATAGATGAATGTCGATGAATATGTTTGAGAACTATTGATTCAACAAAAATAATAGATGAATATAGATGAATATGTTTTTAAGATTTGATTAAACAACAATAATAGATAAAAGTCGACGAATATGTTTAAACAATTTTGATTTAACAACAATAATAGATGATAATCGATGAATAAGTTTAAGAAATTTTGATTCAACAACAATAATAGATAAACGTCGATAAATATGTTTAAGAACTTTTGATTCAACAACAATAATAGATAAATGTTGATGAATATGTTTAAGAACTTTTGATTTAACAACAATAATAGATAAATGTCGATGAATATGTTTGAGAACTTTTCATTCAACAACAATAATAGATAAAAGTCGATGAATATGTTTGAGAACTTTTCATTCGAAAACAATAATAGATAAAAGTCGAAGAATATGTTTAAGAACTTTTGATTCAGCAACAATAATAGATAAAGGTCGATGAATATGTTTAAGAACTTTTGGTTCAACAACAATAACAGACAAATGTTGATGAATATGTTTAAGAACTTTTGATTCAACAACAATAATAAAGGTACTAGCATCCACTGGAAATGTTGCTTATCAACATGCTCTACGCATCCAACGTTTCCATCACGACAGGTAACAACATCCACAATATAATGTAATATGCAATAACTATTTTGGAGTTGAAACCCTGTGTCCTCTATTGTTTGACCAATTAGCACTCATGACCAACTTTCATATAGAGAACAATAAGTGGTGGCAAAATGAGAAGACGCCATTTTGTCTAATTTTCCTTTACAATTGTTTAATTGTAAGTTAATCCTGAATCGGAATTAGATGACCAAATTAATGTGAATTTTTGTTTAAAATGCTCTAATATTGGTAACCGACAGCCTCCAATAAGCGCATGTCGAAATGACCTGTGTAGAAATAGGATCAGGGTTCACTTTAAGTGTTGGGTTCCTACAAAAATTGAGGTTTCTAATACATGGGCGACGAGTTTCAATCCAGCAATTAATCATATTATTATTTTCATAGTATGTATTACAAGAAGTAAATAGATAAGGTCCTGAAGCTTATAAGATAAAATTCTGTATGCACTAACAACTTGGCTCAAAGTAAAACTTAGAGATTGGAGTGTCAATGTATACGGTTTACACTGAGACAGGATGATGTATAAATTTCCTTAATTCATTTCTGTTCATATCTCAATCCAGCCGATGCTCGCAGGTTTGATCGCAATGCATAGCCACAATGGTGTTGCGGGCTTTCTCCCTGCAATAATAATAGCAGCCGCGATACAAGTATGATATTCTTACCCCTTATCACCTCACCTCAACTTCAATCTCAAAACGATATCTGTACAATACTCGACAAAAAGTTCGATTTTGAATCTTAATTAAACAAATTTATTAAACATAGAACGTGAAGGTATTCGGAACACAAGTAACTAATTAACCCCTTTTAATTACTGATTAACATTTAATCTCGCGGTATCTCGGTGAAACGAGATGTAATGAGAACTTCACACGAGGTACTCTCCGACCAAACAGTTTATATAATAATAGATAAACGTCGATAAATATGTTTAAGAACTTTTGATTCAACAACAATAATAGATAAATGTCGATGAATATGTTTAAGAACTTTTGATTTAACAACAATAATAGATAAATGTCGATGAATATGTTTGAGAACTTTTCATTCAACAACAATGATAGATAAAAGTCGATGAATATGTTTGAGAACTTTTCATTCAACAACAATAATAGATAAAAGTCGAAGACTATGTTTAAGAACTTTTGATTCAGCAACAATAATAGATAAAGGTCGATGAATATGTTTCAGAACTTTTGATTCAACAACAATAACCAAAACTTTTTGAACTTTCTCTGTACATAACAACACATACTATGAGGCTCGAGGGTGCTTTCTTGATGGTACATGGTGTCTTCCCACAATTCCGTATTCTGTGGGCTGTTTGTTTACTTCCGCTATCATCTCCGGCACATGTGCACGCGCTAGGATCACAGGGTTGTGTTGTGTTTGGCAAAGAGACCCGCGCTATCTTGAAATATCTCTAGCTCGCAGTGATGATCTCGTGTTCCAACCAAAGTGATGTAACTGTAACTTACTTGCACTCATCTAAATTGTGACTAAAATCTCTATAAGTAATCTAGCTAATAATATGTGAAAATCGTATAAGGTTAAAAAAAAGAAATTGGCAATGAATGTCGAAATCGGTGCAAAGGTATTTAATATCAAATTATCTAAAATCTGCTAATTCAGATTTCAGAATGGAAATATGAACCTGGAAATGTGATTGAGTAAATTGTTTTAATGATGACACGAAACTCCCTGACCAATCGTGCCTGACATGCAAAGAGAGCATTTTAGAAATGTGCACCGAAATGCCGCATCAGGTCGGATTGAAATGTATATTTCATCGTATTGCACGTGCAGCACGATTTCCATGCGTGTCAGTTAAGTACATAACACTGAATCTTCAACAAACACTCAAAGTTGTGTTTCAGTAAACTATAATTCTATCGCCTGTTAAAAACCGTTACCAATCATATTAATGGCTGCTTGGAATGAAACTGCCTATTAAATTTAGCAGACGAACAGAGGCCAACAGCTACCAAATGGAATGTCACACTATCTCCTGCTTTCGTGAAGTGAAGGGAGACTGACCTTTTCCTTGTCTAATTCCGGACATACACTGCACAGGAGAAAGCTTTTTTTTTAGGAAAGAGCAATGGATGCATAAATCTTTTAAAGGACATATTCTTCAAACGTACACGTATATAACAAAGTAGTTTGGGTCTAACCATTCAAATTCGAAATGTGCTGATAGTAATTAAGGTAGGCATGCAAAAACCAGACGCCTGGTACTTGAAGGTGATTCCAGCTTGAATAGCATGCCAACAGCAGCTCGTCGTGCATGCCACTTTTTTTTCTCCCAGACAAAGGTATAACTCAAGACATATCTTCCCACGCTAACCTCTGTTTCATTTCTCCGTTACAAATAGAGACGCCAGTTTGGATGCACACAATAGAAGACGTGCAATCAGTGACGCCTTTTCAAAGGTAATTATTAACAAAGCTTCAGTCCGTAGGCCTATATGCTGCGGAGAAATTTGACTTTGTACGGCGCGAACGAGTTTAAAGAAACAAGGTCAAGTAATATATGGTGACTGAAACATGACATCGGCCTCGGGTACGACAAGCGAGCTTTTCATGCAATAAGTGTTTTAATTGGCTGAATTAAGGCAAAAAAAGTTTTAATTGCAATTTGTATTCGCCAGGGGGATCTTCTGGGACCTTAGGAAGAGCTCGAGTTAAACAGAGGTTAGCGTAGGAACATTCACTCTTGTTCAAACTAGCTGTAATAATATACGTCTCGAGGTCTGTTTAATGTTTATCATTGCGAATATTGTTTCAGCTAGATTGAAGAACTTGTGACTTGAGCTACTTTTGTTTGGAGAGGATGGCATGGCGTTCATCTATCATCTTCTTCAATACACCAGTCTGTTAACGCGGGATTATTAAGGAAAGAGTTGGTAAGTTAGCGTTGGTAAGAGGGTACAGAAGGAAATAACCCAAGGGTTATTTTCAAGTAAGTACGGTACACGTAACTATGGCGAGTGTGGTATAGTGAAAGGGTCATAATTGCTTTACTTTTGTAGGTGAATTAAGCAGGAAATTTAGTACAATAATTCTACCGATAAATATAAGATGTATCATACACATAATAACTTTGGAAATACCTGTTGCGTATGATTAATTGCGTATGAGTCCCACTCTCTCCCTTCCACAACTTTATAGTATCTAATTACGAACCTACGCTGTGTTCCCACATTAAGGCTCTAAATGTATCTACATACAGGCGTAATGAGTAAGATAAGTACTTATCACCCACAATCACCAACATTTACTGACTGCACAAAGCCACAAATACAATGGGTAAGGACTAATCAACTTTCCCCGCATGGCACAAATTGCGCCATTCCCAATGATTGTCTAGTAAAGACCTTGCAGCATTTCCTAAACCTTCCTGTGCTTGCGAGGCTGAGACGGATCCACGGACAAATTGCAAAGTTTTCGCCGAAGAGGGTGCTGAACCAAAAGCACGAATGTTGGCACTGAGTTGCCAGTGAGGTAGAGTGGCGCGACTTATTTCTTGGCGGAGGGAGTTGGAATGGATTTCTATGATCTGTCTATCGAGTATATGTTTCTTGTTAAGGAGTGTTCCTGTTTCCGGTTTACTTATCACCGAATCCAGCTGGATGCAGGTGTGAGAATTGATATATGAACCACGTAACATTCTTTCTTATTCTTCTACTTACTACACATGTACCTGACAAAAATAGCTGGAAATTTATGTTAATATCGAAATATAAATGACCAATTATCATTTTATTCTCATAATAATCGATCAATTAAAAAGCCATTTTCCCAAACCTTTTGACCAGTAAAGACTATGAGAAAGCAAGATTTTTCAATCATTCCCTGCTTTATATCATTAAAACTAACCATAAACAGATGTGATCAGTCAGAGCAAAAGTAAGTAAGTGCCACGGATCAGACATTTCTAACTATGTATATAACAGTTACATAAACGATGAGTAAGGAAGGATCTGACATTCTGACTACCGAGCATGTTTCTCATTAAGAACATCATCATCACGTGACTAATGGTTGAAAATTGTTCCTTGGAGAATTCTACAACATGCATGAAAGCGAAAGGAGACAAAAACCAACATGTTTATAAACTAAATAACCATTTCGTTGTAATGAGTGTGTAGCCAGTCTTGTAAATGCATATTAAGAGAACATTCACAGACGCATTACGGGTGTCACGTTACCATGGCCGCTTTAAGCGACAGATGGTAAGAGAAGCAATGAGATACAAAGAGAATACTTACTCCAAGGAATGTGGTGAACTCTCACAAGAACTAGCTAATTCCACATCCTCATGTTATCTTCCTGCACGTGCTCTCTCCACGTGCATGTTCGCCAACCTATTGAAGATCTGACTCACATCTCTCTTAAAAAATTAGGTCATCGACGACGTAAATCCAATCTATTTCAGATCCAACATGAAACGGTAAGTTGGTAATATCTTGCGGTCTATATCTACCTCCAATAACAAAGGGTAAGGAAGGAATAGATCTCCCTGTATACTCCCAAGCTCTGACGCAGCGTCTACTCTCCCGTTCTGTGCGCCAAGCTGAAGGAACACCGATTCAAGCAAACGCGGAAGGTAATTGAGGCTAGAGTTGGACTCACCTGCAATTAATATTGTATGTGTTTTGTTGGGAAAATGGTTTGTCCTTGTACATGACGTTTAACCGTGCCTATCTCATAAACTAGTGGTCGGTCACATATCGTGAACATAGATACCTAGGTATTATTTTATATCAATTATTAAGAAGATGTCTGTCATCAAAATGGTTTACCTCGTAGAAAATTGCAAGGAGATTGGAATCAACTTGAATATCTAACTTATCACGGATGTATCCATTTGAGATAATTATTGAATAGAATGAAAAGTTGGCATAATGATTATCAGTAGATCATCGTCACTTGAAAGAATATAAATCTTAAGGAATGGCTGTAGTTATGGTTAAATAATTACAAAATGTTTATGTAACACTTATTTCGGGAATTCTGATTGGACGAGATCTCTTGTAACATACCACCATTTCTCGATGAATGCAGAAAAAAGGTGCATTCATACCTCGTGCATTCATACCTGGTGACTTAAAAATCAAACAATTCAAACAGTACAAATTTACGCAACGGCTAGTTCGGTTGTGACAACTGCGAGTTATATTGGTTCCGATGCAACATATTTTAACAACTTCTGCAATTCTTGTTAATATTGAAACGTCCTTCAATAATCCTAATAATCTATATAATTCTTCTCACCTGAATTATGTCTTCTGAGTTATGAGTAGTTACAAGACTGTCAACCGATGAGCAAATACCATTAAGGGGGCACAGAGTATGTTGTTCGGGTCAAATGTGACAAACTTATAAATAAATGGTGTTATTTCATCGACAAGGAGTATTTGTTTTAGAAAATTCAGTGCGTATTAGTTAGCATAGTGACAATAAACAGGAAAAGGTCGACATTTATTTTCGAAAACCGGACAATGGCGCGCGCCAATTAATCCAACGTAATTTTCGAAACCTATTTATAGCTTACACAACAGGGAATATTGGTTCAGTAGATGAATGAATTAATAGGTATGTAAATGAGACGCTGAATTTCGACTTCTGAGCATGCATATAGCCGTTATTAATTTACAATCGAAAACAAGAAAATGTCATAGTTTTTGCATTTAAAGATGCAACTTTAGAAGGGGCGATTTGAAGTTAACGCAAGTCATATGATATTTTGGCTCTATTAAGCCACATACAAAAATTCATGAAACATACCCTGTGTCATTTTAAAGCGTGATTCTAATTATGTGAAATTCGACGGGTCAGGTCGTAATCGATTTGACATGAACGTATTTCTTCAATCTTTCCATTAACTAGTATTTGAAAATAAGATTTTTTAATATGTTGGAAATATGTGTCGTGTACCTTTTGTTGTGTTATGGACTAACTAACAATAAGACATCGTAAATAGATAAGCCTTACAGTTCGTATGAGGGATTGTTTCTTTCATTGTAAATTATTCAATGATGGTATTAATGATAAGAATGTTTCAAAGACAGGGACATGAGATTCAGGAACTGGCCTTTCCTTAGTAGATATTGTTATGAATCATTATCATAATCTATTCACGTCTACAAGGCCAATTATTAAAAGCACTATAGCACACCCTTTTTTCGTTTTATAGACTTACGCGTAGATTACGGTCATCTTTTGATGATAGAATCTATCAGCCTGAAAGTACTCTTTCATATGGTTCATTTGGAACAAATATGCATCTTCAAATTTTAAAAATAATTAATAAAACTCAAATGACTTTTTGTACCGTAACAATAATTCGACTGTCACGACCCTGTCGGCCAACCAGGAAATAAAGCGAACCCTAGCGATTTCTCTCCCTTGTGGCCGTCACTACAAAAGTCGCTGCAGACAAAACTCGGCCGGGACTAAAATGGCGGGTTATGTTTATGTTTATGATTGAGGCATGCATCTGTGCAAAATATTCGCCGAATACAAATGGCTTGGGACGAGATGCTGCTCAGAAAGGACGAGGTAAACAAGGGTGTGTTTAGGAAGACGGCAATGCAACGCTGGATCGAAGCGAGAGGCACGATGCCGATGCTGACAGACGAAATGTTGGCCCTCAGACAGGCCTCAAACTCAAAGGTGAGCAAAAACTTCAATGTTACAGTCAATCATTTATTCACTATATCTTCCTTGAATCTCGCATGAATGAATTGATTTCGTTCTCATGATAAAAAATATTTTCATTGTTTTTTTCTGAATCACGAGATCCACGAAGATGAAACGCTTCGTCATATTTATTTATATATGAGGTTCAGATTTTTTATGTAGGTCTATCTTTGCTCCCATGTCCTTATATTGCGCGAAGTGATTAAAAATATATGAAAACTGTCCGTTATAAACCATTTTTAAATCGTACGAATATAAGTGGCACGACTCTGTAGGTTTTCTATAAATTGTGATATAATACCTGCAAATAAACTAATTATATATTATATATTTATATTTATTTATAATATTATTTTTTACTGTATCTATCATTGTTGTTTCAGTCTCAAATAGTCAATACTGGTATTTTCAATACAAATATAAATTATTCTGAATGCTTGTCATTGCAATAAGTCAATTTTATTGATTGTTTTGCTTATACTGGTTTTCACCGGAATATGCATTCCTCTGTCTATTTTTTCAGACAACCTTCAGTCCCGGAATTCAATCCAGACCCCTAGTTGAGATTCAAGACGAGACTCTTTTCATATTTTTGAAGATGAATCATACAGGACTACAAAACAATAGGTTTGGAACTCTTAGAAACTGATTTGTTGTGGGTTCTGAGTGACAGTACCAGTCAAATCGCCCCACCTACAAATCGCCCCAGCACAATTGGTCAAATTGCCCCAGATTTTTGGTCAAATCGCCCCAAGTTTGGTCAAATTGCCCCAGGGGGGTATTCAAATTGCCTCAATGAGGTTTGCATTATTATTTTTGCACAAGTTGACATCTAAATTTCATGTGTTACCTAGTTATTGTCAATGTTGATATTATGTTTCCATATGAAGGTTATTTAGAATTAAATTATTAAATTTGTTAGATGAAACTCAATAAGAGCAAGAGAAACATAAATGGGTATGTAAGGGTGAAAGAATGAAGGTTTGGAATTTTTGTTTTATGTTTTATTTCTGTGTTATATTAACATCACATCATCTAAGACCCGTAAGAGAATAGCACAATTGGATAGAGTTTGCTTGAGGAATGAAAATTAAACATAACATTCCTCAAATATGTTGATACTTGGATATCAACATTACAACCTTATATGTATCCAACTCTCCATGTTTCTTTGGAACTACTCATAGACCTATACATAAGTACAATGTACAAATTAAATCAGATAAAATCTTGAATAAAATCAAAGGGAAAGGTTTGTCTTCTGCAGCCGCATGGTCTACAGTGCTTGGGTCTTTGGTCCTCAGTGTTGATTGTCAGGATTTAGATACTTACCTTAAAGTGCCACTCCATGATTTTCATAACATAATATTTTCCTTTGATATGAACCTAAATGTCAAATGTGGTGATATAAAATCAAAACATCTTAACTGTTCATGTCCAAAAGACAAATATATATCAAATACTGGTTTTCCATGAAAATATAAAAACAGCCTTATAAATGCACAGAGGTGTAGATATCACGTCCAATATACATGGATACTAGTTATATAACCTTACAAACACTATCAACTAATTGCCCTCCTCGCTGTTATAGATAAGTCTCCAAAATTACATTTGACTATTTCACCTTCATATTGTCACTGTACAAAATAATTTAGCTTTAAAATTTGTCTTTTTTGTAGCAGTTGATACTTTGCGATCAAATGGCACCATTGATTAAGTTTGGCATATATGACTCCATGTAACAACTCACGGAGTGGCTCTTTAACTCTAACTTGAGATGCCTGTAATTTGCCAGAATTAGCTGAATGATTATGGGGCATGCTGCTAGGTGTGAAGTCGCTTCCCATCTGTGTCACAGTACCAGGGCATCGGATATATTCATCTCTTAACATATACTAAATATATGTTTTCCCTATAATCGAAACTTTTCTTAAATTGTAATGATACCCCCTTGCTTTTGTAGTTTGCAACGTCTAAGACTAATATTAGAAATGGGACAATGATTGAGTTTTCCTCACTATGTTACAATAGGGCATGTCATATCTTTCGATTAACTGCTTGTTCTTATTGAGTTTCTTTATTACAAATTTAAGAGAAATAACCTTCACATGGTTTAAACATATTTTATTCATTTCAAAAGAAAAGTATTGGCAAACATGCTGAAAGCTTATATGTTAATGCCGCTCAAATACAAATTTTGTTTGGAGACCATCAAATATAGATTTCTAACCTTCATATGATAATATGATATCAACATTGACAATAACTAGGTAACACATGAAATTTAGATGTCAACTTGTGCAAAAATGATAATGTAAAACTCATTGGGGCAATTTGACTACCCCCATGGGGCAATTTGACCAAACTTAGGGCGATTTGACCAAAATTATGGGACAATTTGACCAATTGTGCTGGGGCGATTTGTAGGTGGGGCGATTTGATTTATTGGCTCAGGTCATGATATTTTATCTGGGGTCTATTCCTCTGTTCATGAACTCTTGACTCTTTCATCTTCTTCAACGGAACATGTGACTCTGGAAATCTGAAATCAGTTTTACCGACTCCTAGTCATGTCCTTTAGGATCTTGATTTATAGATTTGTTGATCCCTTGACCCCTTACAATGGCCACAACTTAAAAGCCTTTTTTTATCTTCATCTACCCTATTTTCATAATCTTCTTCAGAAGCAAGATATCTTAGAATCTTGAAACCTTGTGTGCAGATTCCTTTGTTGATTTTTATTCATAGATTTGGTGACCAGGTGACCATAAAAAACCACACCCTCAAAACTACATTTTTCTCTTTTTTAAAAGGCCTAGGAAGGTCAAATCTTGTACCGACGCCCAAGCTCAAATAAATTGATTTGGTGATCCTATTGCAGCTCATATTGTGATCCCGTGACCATTAATGAAACAAATTGAAGATAGCTTTATAAGAGCTATAGCGCTGATTGCATTACCTTAAATCCTAAAAGACTCTCCACATGTTTCAATTCTTAATTTTTATTTATTTTTTATGAAAATAAGTTTCTTGTTAAAACTTTTAGCAACCAAAGTACTATCCTCAGAAATATGATTTCAAGATTATGAATGCTAATGCATTGAATTGCTTCCTTAAATTTTTAAAATGAATACCAACAAAGTGCCAGCTTTTTAAAACGTAAGTTATGTTAAAGGTGCTATCAACAATGTCATTAAGAGCATGCAAAGAAAATTGTTTTCTGTAAAAAGAATTACATCGTTTCATTTTCATTTTATATCTGACATTAGATCTTGTTTGTCAACAGGAATGATGCCTTTCTTAGACATGACCAGTCTCAGTGCACATCATAGAAATAATAATTTGAACACGAAGCAATGGACGTAGTGTCAGAAGTGTCACTTTGGGTATGTAGAAGCTTTAATTTTTTTCAACCTTGTAGAAGTGATATGAAAAGTATCTTTATAGAATATATAATGTTTCTTTTTATTTTTTGATTGAGTGTCTCATAAGTATCATCTTTAAAAAATGTTCAGAAGAGAAGATATAATGCTAATAATAATAACAACAATATTGGCTATTCAAATTCCCATTGTTGAGCAACTTCTAATAAAATACTCTTTAACATCTATTTGAAAACAAACCAAAGGTTTTGTTTGAACAGCTTGTATGAAATTACATTTTTGTCACTCAGATACAATTGCCAAATGTTCTTTGGGCCATTCAGGCATCGTACAAAAATGTTACTACTTGGCTGGTAAAAGAAATGTCTAATACATTTTATAATTAAACAGAATAAGTTTATATGAGATAAAAATGTTTAAACTCTGAATGCATGTACAGTTTAATGACAAGTTCCTTTTTGTCTATGCACAGAACTGATTGACAAGAAATGGACCTGGAAAACCATTGCTCAATATCTACTACATGAATGTTATCAACTTCAGAGCTTTAGTAAGTTAACAACTGCAGAAAGAGCATTTATTTATTCTATTATTGTCAAATGGATTTAATTATAATGTAGTAACAGTACAAAGTTATTTCTGAATAATACTGGCTTGTCATGCTATACCCCAGCTTTTATTTACTCGGAGGTATCAAGATTTCAATGATTCCGCCTGAAATAGTTTTCAAAATGTATTTGATATGATTTTTTTTATCAATGTCACCTACCTGATGACATACTTTTAGGAGTTGCAACTTAAATTTTGATGGATAATGGCCAAAAACCTATATATAGATACATTTATTTAAAATTCTCATTAGCTGTTGAATTTACTAATGTGATGTTGTAGCTTTAAGGTAAAAAAAACCAGAATTTGAAATTAAAGCTATCTGCTCTCTTCATTGATTACAAAAGGTTCATATCAATGCATGTCATGTAAAAGTGATCAAACTACAGTGAGTATGTAACTGTGCAAACTATCACCTTTATTGCAAGATCACATTTCCACCTTAAAATTCTAAATGCATTTGTTGTATTTTACAGGTTAACAGTGACTGCATAAAATTTTCCAGAAGAAGGATGAGCACGCCAAGTACCATATGAAAATGAAGACAAAACCTTTTATGTTAAAGATGCAGAATATACATGTTTATTGATATAAGTATTCTCAATCATGAATCTTCTTTTATCTTGCTGGTCTGTTGCAATCATGGCATGCCATGGCAACTGGTGTCCGTCTGTCTGTCCATGCATATGTCCATAAATATTTCGCCTTTTTGTACTTCTCTTGAACCTCTGCCTTTCGAGAGCTGAAAAAGTGTAAACAGGCCCCTTGGCCTATGGGAATATAAATTGTAGATTTCGTGTTACTGCTTTCCCAACTAAAGAGCACAGGGGCAACTCCCTAAAGTTATAATTTCCACCAAAAGCCTACAAACATGAAATGTAGTGTCAAGACAACTCCCTAATGAAGATTATATTCATTATAATGCGTTTGGTTACCCTGTAGACCAATAAGGGCCACATCAGCCACACCCCAATACCCATTTTCATCTTCTTTACAAGGAGCATTTAACCTATAAAGCTAAAGATGGTTTACAGACCTCTTGCTTATTAAATAATTGCTCTTGCCACACCTTGACACTAATAAGAACCACATCAACCATATTATTTTCCTTTTGAAATAGGGTCTTTTCTTTTTTGGGTAATGGTACTCAATATTTCAGGTTTTGATGACGCTATGACCATACAAATAATGCCCCTTTTCCGCCTTATTATATAAATTGTATGAATTATAATGTACTACAGAGCCAATGGATGTATTTTTGAGTTCTTCCAAAGAACTGATTGGTTTTCAGAGCTGAAATCTTTGCTTTGTTGTAATAAGGATTACAAATGGTCTTTATGAATAATGATAATAATGACTATACATGTGATTTGCTATCTCCCATTATGGAATAGAGTGCCATTTAAATCATTGTTAGCAAAATGTCACATGTAAGTTTTATTGCCTCCAAATGTAATAATGTAATATGTTATCATTTTCATGAACCTATTGATCTATTGGCACTAGGCAATCCAATTGGGAAAATAAATTGAAGATTTGGTGATACTTTCGCCCCAATGAGGGCCTTGGGATTAATCTCCTCAAGATCCAAAAGCCCATAAAGACAGAAATCTTGTGCAAAGGTACACTGGCACAGGATGATTAAAACTTGTGGATTTTGGTGACTCTATTGTCCCAAATGGGGGTCATGGAAAAGTATTTCATCATCTCCAGACCCAAAAGCCCTTGAAGGTTAAAATCTTGTGCACATGTACCTTACATTGTAGACTTTAATACCCAACTGAGGGCCATGGGGCCATGCCCTACAGTTCCTATTTTTATCACTTTCACCAGATGCAGAATCTTGATATCTTAAATTTAAAATCTAGTGCCCAAAGTCCCTGTATCAAATTGATATTATTTGTCATAATAAACAGGAGTCAAACTGTAGAAAAGAGTTTCTGTTGTTTTCTCAGGGACAGATTTTGTACACAGACATAAGTTATGGCAAAATAGGATAGTTCCAGACAATTTGTTTTGTTTATTTTAAATATAACTGTATTATAAAGTTTTATTAGCTACAGAGCCAATGGATCTATTTATATTTGATATAGGTTGCCTGCTGGATTGCCACTTGCATTGGTTATTTTCATTCTTGTGCTCTGGAAATATATGTATGGTAGGGGCACTAGTTAAGAGTTTTTAACCCTGAGGGTTGTGATAAAATACTGAATGTAAACAAGTAGGATAGGGCATGAAGTTTCAGATGAGGTAAATAACACGTCTGTAGCAAAAATGATACAAAATTACAAGACTCTGAAATTTTTATTCAAGACTTGGAGGGGTAGAGAAGAGGAAGGGGTTGGAGAGCTATAAAGAGGAAGTGACTGGGGAAAACAGCTATGAACTAGTATAAGTATTTAAATACATTTGTTATGCAAGAGAAAAGTAATTTCCTTTCTCTTATATTAACTTGCTTAGATCAAAGGTCTTGTGTCATACTATGCTATTTCAGTTAATAAATATTATCACAAGAAAGACATTTATTGTTTTGTTTTTCTTACTTCAATTTAGTTTAAGATTACTCTCAATGTCAGTTGTGATATGCTTTTAAAAATGCATTATGTCCTGATTTCCCCACAAGTTTGGTCTGGTCGAGCATTGTCAGCAAAGGATTTCTTCACCAAAGCACATGAGCTCAATTTCCTGACTATCATTAATATATGGTGACAGTTATTTGTTAAAGATTTGGTATTCACTCTTCTTCAAATATAGGCCATTCGTCAAACTATAAGCCATCCTTTGACTTCTCTCATGTAAACCAGTCATACAGGGAAGTTCATATTTAGGGAGAGGATATTTATTTAATGGACGCTACGACTTGTATACGATTCATATAATTATGAACTAGAAGTGTCTGTTTGTCTAAAAACTAATAGCCCTTATTTAGCAATTTAGCAATTTAGAATAATATCCAAAACCGATGTCTGCATTATTTCGCTCAGCCAATTAGTAAGCATTGACAGCGTATTTCTGGAATTCATGCTTATTTTTCTCGATGTATTGGGAAAGTCAGGTCACCTTGGATGGGGAATAAAAAAGGAGGAAAATATTCTAAACAGCCCTGCAGAAATACTTCTACTTTTACTAATGAAAAACAAAGCATTAGAATGTTGAAATCTTATATTTTGAGAAGCAATTTAAAATTGCATGTTTTATGATGGCTCATTGGATATCATTACGTAATTCTTCAATCTAAGATAAATACAAAAATCATGAAAAAACTGATGAACTAACAAGACAGCAGCTATATTAAAACGTTTCTCAGTTTTCATTCTCGGGAGTTCGAGACTGTCATGATCATTACCAACAAATAATCAGCTAATTTAGAGTGCCGTTACAATTAAAGAGTCAAGCCTTATAGTTCCAAATGAGTAAGAGTTTGTACTTATAAGCAATTTAACAAATCATGTTTCAGTTTCGGTAGGGCATCGTGTTGGATATTTCATAAAAAATATAACATCAATAATAAGATGAATTTCTTGTAAACGGCGATTCAACAAGTGTCAATGATCAACTGACTCAAACAATACGGTACGCGCATTGGTTGGAAACCAGTTTGATATTCATCACAGCACCGCGTGCGACACTTTCCGATGTGCGGAGCAATTGTTTACATTCCATATATGGCAAATGTAGGCGTTTTCCGAGCAATCCGCTACGATGGTTTAATTAACGAATGCAGGTTCATTCTAACGAATAAGAAGTATTTTATTTCATCAATAGGAAGCTTAAGTGACTATATATACCCTCGTAGGCCTTAAATTAGCTAGTTTGAGCCCGAAAAACGTGCACTAGTGCCTTTAATATCCGAAATATATGATAACATTTTTCATTTGCAAAAAATTTGGGGAAGATATGACAAGTATTTCAGGGAACATGAATCGTCTTAATTGAAGTTGATTCAATTGAATAATATTCCTGACTCTCTACCTCTCGTTCCCTCTTTCAGTCGATGAAGATTTCGTATTCTTACATGGGAACTTATACTTTAGAACTACATTTAAATGGACACAGAGTGGGTCGTTTGGGTCAAATATGTCACATTTGTCGAGCAGACATGACTATTTCGTGAAAGTCCCGTTTGATGTCTAATTGGGGAAGTATAGTGCTGATAAAACGGTTTTAGTCATGATTTGTGATCGAGAACCGGACAATGATGAGCACCAATTTGCTTAACCTCAAGTTTTGTTTAGGAAAAGACAACGATATAGTAAAAAGAATCCGATATTAAATTGTTTGCGAAAAGGAAAAGTTTTAAAACTGAACTGAGAGACGTTAACTTTTTAAACATTATGTAATGTTAATCTGAGCAAGCAAGGTAAATTCCGTCGACTTATCTTCCAAAGCATGGCCTATATTTTCGCTAGCCCTACACATATAGTCCCTGAAAAAAAGATTTCACAAAAAAGTATTTTTCAATATTTGGTATGAAATAATATAAAAAAAGAGTCCTGTACAATACTTAATTTCAGGCCTATGGCTGAGGAAACTAGACTTGCCAAAATTTTCTAAACTTAAGAGGGCTCCTTTAACATTTTTCCATAGGGTCTGGTATGGAACCCCAATGACTTGCAAAGAATTAAATGCTATCAGCATTTCCCCAACTTTTCTGTACTAGGCATCCTGGCTGCTAAGACGCATCGCGAGAAACCAATGAGAAATCATTTGAGAATTGTAACTTTTCGCCGAAGAGGGCACTGCACTCAAAACGCGAGTTTGATGGGTTGGCAGCAAGGTTTAAATTCGCCAGTGATAGAGACCGATGGAATTTAAAGAGACACGGAGTATGCTGTTCGGGTCAAATATGTCAAAATTTAAAAAATGGTGTAATTATATCGAGAACTACTGTTTTTATCTGAAAATTAGCATTTTAATGCTTATCAGTTTAGGATAGTGAGAAAAAAAACAGGTTAAAGTTGTGATTTGTGATCGAAAACCGGACAGTGGCGCGCGACAATGACTCAAACCGGTAATTTCGGAAACTTATCTCCAGCAGATACAACGACAAATATGGTATGGTAGTGTAAGAGCCACTCTGTGATTTCCATAACATATTATTTACCTTTGATACGAACCTAAATGTCATATATGGTGATATAAAATCAAAAGATCATAAATTTTCATGTCCAAAAGTCATATTTATGACAAATACTGGTTTTCCATGAAAATCTTAACACAGCCTTGTAAATGAACAGAGGTGTAGATATCATGTCCAATATGAATGGATTCTAGTTATATAACATAACAAACACTATCAACTCCAAAATTACGTTTGACTATTTGACGCGCATTAGATTTGGCATTGTGGATCTCAAAATAATTTTCATTTTGTCAGTCATATGAATTTTAAAACAATATTGTAGTTGAAATTCAGTATGACTGTTGATCTACATTTGACAAAATTGAGCTCGAAACAATTCTGTTCGTGAACTTCGTTTGGTCAAGCATAAACATCAATGGTTTCGTAATGTAAAAAAAAACATTGTTCATGTACTAAGGACACTCATTGCATAAATCATGTAAAAAATAATACGAGACAGTATAGCACTGAGCAAACTACATAATTTGCCTTTTAATTTAAGTAGTATATATATATATATATATATATATATATATATATATATATATATATATATATATATATATATATATATATATATATATATATATATATATTCTCTTATTTGGGTAAAAATGAAAGATTACAATAAAGGAGTCTACATGTATTGTTTACGTTTGAATTCATCTTGGGAAACAAATAACTAATACTTAAACCCCGAAACCAATGGGTATTATTTTTTGCTTTGATTGGTTATTTCCATAAACAGTAAATATTTTCAGTTTTTTAGTAAAGGCTTATTGCTAAGAAATAAACTGTGATAAAAAAAATATGTGATACTTGCACTTTAAATTCATATTTGGAACATATAAAGTAAATGCATCTAAGAAGCACTTCCCAATTTTGGGTTCCTATGATTAGAAATTCCTCTTAATTTTTGTATGCTTTATTTTGCTCTTGACAGTTTATGATTACCTATGCTCATAATTGGCATAGCGAGTTTAATGGCTGCAGCACTAAGAAATTATACTGATATGTAATTATTAGTAATATGTAAATGCAAGGTTAGCCTATATTTCCCCAATAAACATAGATGTTTCAGGTTAATAAATTAATAGAAGATAAATAAATAGATAGATGAATGGATCGATAAATAAATAAATAAAATTAAAAAAATAAATTAAAAAATTAAATTGTTTTATCAAAAATGTAAAAAAAGGTTTAGAAATGAATAACAGATGTATATGTATATGTTAAACAGATTTTAACTACTTTATCTACGGTCTGTAATCAAAACCACGAAATGTACATATTATGAATAGGCTTACATTTATTTATAACTATAGATTAGTCTTGTTCAAAACTATCCAAGTATTTATTTTACAGGCTGTCAGATATGTTGGTTTGAGTTACCTCCCTTGATATGGTGCAAGATGGTGGCTTTGACAGATTTTGGTCAGCTGAAAATGCTAAATAGAGTAAAACGAGACTTACACGAAGTACCGTTGAGCATATCAATGTCATATGATTAATAGTTACGTTTTTCTCCAAAGTATATGACGATCTTTATGCGGCTTAATGAGAGACAGATTGATAAATTAATCTTTCCAGTTCCATACACCAAAATGGCAAAATTGACTTTGACACTCGGGACTAGCTTATTTCGCATGCATGCGAACTAACAATAAGTGACATAAATAGATTGATATCCAGTTCACGTCAAACTCTAAACATCTTTAGACATATTTCTATTTGTTACTAAATATATATATGTTTCTTCTCAATTTCAGAAAGTGACGGTTTGATTGACAACTAAACTTTCAACATGAATGAAGACCGACTGTTTTTCTCAATGACAACCACTGGTTGCAGTGACTGGATTGATCTGCTTTCTGCCATCAGTATAAATGATATCGATTCAGTTCGAACATGGTTGAAAACTAAGAACACCTCGCCCAATTTTGTTTACGAAGGACAAAGTCCAATATGCCAGGCAGCAAGCTCTGGGTTTGAGGATATTGTGGATCTTCTTCTTCAGTATCGATGTGACCCATTGCAGCCTGACCTGTCTGATCACATGTGGTTAAGACGACCAATACACATTGCAGCTTCGAAAGGTCATCTTGGGGTGGTGAGACGACTCCTTAATCGCGGTGTAGACATCAACAGTCGAGACAGTGACCACAGGACGCCTCTTCATTGGGTGTCAACTTATGGTCATATTGAGATTGTGGAGTATCTTCTTTCTGCAGGAGCATGTGTTAATATAGCTCAAGTTGATGGATTCACACCACTCCATGCTGCAACCTGTCTCGGGCATGAGGATGTGTGTACATTGCTTATTGCGAATGGAGCAGATGTGACTAGAGCAGACCGTGATGGATGGTCAGCATTGCATACGGCTGTCTGCTACGGCTATGAAAATGTTGTGAAGATCCTTCTTGACTCAGGGGCGTCAGTCCATCAGACAACTAATGACGACGAAAACTGCTTTCACATTGCGGTTAGCTCTGGACATCTTCAAATCGTGAAAATGCTCTATGAAAGAGGGATTGATGTTGACAAGAAAAACATCAATGGTTTCACGGCATTCCATCTCTCGATATATTACAATAAACAGGAGATTTGTCAGTTCCTGATTCAGAAACATGTGAATATGTGCACAGAGAACTACGCTAATCAGACCCCGCTATATCTTGCTGCGATGCGCGGTGAGGAAAAACTATTATTGATGATGCTTGATGCAGGTTACGATGTCTCTAAAGAAAAATGGTTACACCACAATTATATCCCAACAGCAATCAAGGATAAACCTATTGTAGAAGTTCTACGCTTCTATGCGCTAAATCCACGACCTCTGAGAGAATTGACTTGCCTCTGTGTTCGGAGATGTTTAGGTGACAGTGTTAAGTTGTCAGTCGATCTCTTGCCTCTACCAAACAGTTTAAGGAAACTAATCTGTTTTCAGACATTTGAACTAGATGCTTCAACAGATCCTGATCTTTGTAACAATAACAACAGCTGATTGTGAACCATGAATGTGGTAACATTTTGAATTAAGTAATTGTGCCACAAATGAACATGAGCTTTTTGTCTGTATTAAAACACTTTTATAGGTAGCCAGGTTATTTTGTACTCATTTCTTGTGCATAGGCCTCTTACAGCAAGTTAGAAATCACTTAGCTCAAATCTTCTATTTTCTTTAAATTCAAAATTTAAAAAATACACTTGAAATTTTATCATAACAGATGTGATATTATGGAAATGTGTAACCTACCTTGAGGTTTTGCAAGACATTGCATCTGTTTTTTGCAATATGAAGTTTTAAACAAATGCATACCCATACAAAACATGTAATCTCTTTATACACACAAACTGTAGACACAACCTTTTATTTTTATTTGGTAAAAGACTGTGTTCTAGTTCCATCTACAGTTTCATTCAATGTTTTGGCAAGATTTATCATCTGTTACTTCTATCAGTTGAATCTTGAGGGCGTTGCTACATTTCTACATGTTGTTTTTTTCAGTGTCACCTGAGGCTTTGATTACTAAGTATGTCTATTAAATTTGATTTTGGTGCCTTAAAATAATTTCCAGCTTGTAAAAAAAAGGTGGGAAGTGAGGGGAAGGGGAAGGGGGGGCAATGCTTATATTAGCTTATACTAATCACTGAATTTTGGTGCCACAAATCTTGGTGCAATGCAAAACCTTTAAATCAGCTTCTAATGATCATAGAATATTGGTGCCACAGATTCAAGTGCATTACAGACATGCTTGATCAGCCTTTGATGGAGATTGGCATGGAAAGTTGATGAATACAATATTTATAACAGTACTGATGTCTATCAGCATTTCATTAGGCAACAACAACTTAAAAGGGAAAAAACAACCAATCATCAAGTGACATGATTTTATTAGTTTCTTGTATAAAATAGATTCATTATAACTGCATAACTTTGTGCGTACGTAAGTTATATACTGGAGTAAATGCCGTTAGGATTAACTGGGACTTCAAGTCTCACTAAAAGGTGCTAGTCATCTTTATATGTACAAGTACTACATCAAACCTGAGAATAAAATGAAATTATTAATAAATCCTGTTATGTTTTGATATATAAACATAGACATAATACTTTCATAATGATAACTGATAATTGTGATTTTTCCCCATTTGACTAGATTATGAACCTTAAGTCAAATCAACTTTTTACCATGAATTGTTTTACAGTACATTGATTCAAAGAATTACCTGTACAACACAATGACCACAATTTTAACAAAGTTAACAAAATCAAGTCATTGTTAATAAGATTAAACATCCTAACAAATCAAAATAAATCTATAACTCAAACTTGTGTAAATCTGTTTAGTTATTGAGCACCATTAGTCAACACATATAACTATTTCCAGTGTATGAAATAAGCCTGAAAAGCTACCAGTCCAAAAGTAATATTAGAAAATATTTAAGAAAAATCAAAAGTTCACAGCCCGGCCAAAAAGCAACCATGTTAGGGGCTGGTTGACAGACCTTATTTCACACACTGCTATTTCACAACACAAACCATTGCTTACATCATGAAGTAATCATTCAAACAAGCTATATACATAGCACTTTTCATCCATTAGAAAAACATTGTCACAGAAATCAACAGCACAATTCCTTTGGGCTATATGAAGAGGCATCTAGTAAGGTAATAATGATGAAATCCACCACAAATCATAAATGTTTCAAAATGATGTAGAGCTATCTAAAGAATCTATATCTATGATTTTTCTCAACAGTAGAGACCACAAATTGTATATCAATAAAGGGAAAAACTATCGAAATACTTTTTAAAAAAACATCACTTTACGTCATGATAATCATATTACAGCACAGAAAAGAATATTGGTCGCAGGTTGATTTGGGTTGTCATGAAACATACCAATTTTGGACAGAAATGACGGCATTATTTGAGCAGTAAATTTTAAAATGTTGACGGAAAACAGAAAATTATTCATTGGTTGAGCAGCAACAGTAGATAACAACATTCAGTATAAACTGAGGTTAACAATTGCACTGGTTTTGTTGTAAAAAAAATCAAACTAATGGGCCAGATCCCAAACATACTAATTGGAATTTCTATTCTGGGACAGACAGAATTGAAAAGACTCAGACAACCTAAGTTTAACACTATATAGCCTGTAAACTAGTGGGTAATCCCAAAATTGCGAATTTGGGGAAGGGGGGGGGGTTCACCTAGGGGTTTGCCCATTTTAATTACAAAATTCCTAAAGGGGGGAAGGGCGGTTTGAGCCCCCTGAACAGGGGAGTGGTATCCCCCAGCTCCCTCTTCCAATCTGCAAATGAGAACGATTTCCTGTTCATCAAAGAAATTGAGTATAGTTGATTAAATCTGGCATGAATATATGGACAAATTCATATCAATTGGGCAATAATAGTGACGTAATATATATCTTCTAATAAACATTTGATACACTAAAACAAATTCATTATGAATATTCATGCATCAAAATACTTGATAATTATGACCATTTAACAGTCTGAATAAAAAATCATTCACTCACATTCTGCTGTTTTCATGGTTTTCCAATCTTAATTCTGATGTACACTGCCAATCTATGACTTGTATACAAAAACATATCATAAACATAAATCATCTATACAACCGGATCAAAAATATCTATTCAACTATAACAATCATCATCATGTTTATGTTAACCATTCAAAGTATAAAGTCATACAATTCAACAACCTTGCAAACTAATGATCATCATCATATTTGTTTACATATATATATACAAACTGCAAATACATCAAAATAACAAGATCTCATAAATTCTATAGAGTCAAATTATCTCAAATGTCATCAACAAAATGATGACAAAATGATTGTCATCAACAAAATATAAAGAATAGTTCACAAGATACTTTCTACTGTAAAACACAAATAAATTTTCGTTGGTATTGTTGATGCATCCATTACTCATTGTAATATATTTATGAACTCTTCTTCAAGTCATTTATTTTTTGGGACTTTGGGACTCTCTCGTATATGTACCCAACTTCTCCAAAAGTTAAAGAATTCTACACCAATTAATTGAACATATTTTTGGTAGGGAAAAATTGCACCAGTCCAAGTTACTTGCTAATTAGATCCTTGCTGCATTTCATCACATTTTCAGTGCAGGCTCTTCAGCACACTGCACCTGAACTTGATGCAATGAAATGCAGCAAGGATTTTACTAGTCAGTAATAGAGACAGGCACAGGAAATGCCTTGCGTAGGAAGTTGAATTTCGGCTCCAACTAAGAACAACACTTGGGCAGGAGGGCTCTTATTCAAGGTTGAGCTCATGGTTCATGGATACTGGGACGTACGCTAATGTAAACATTAGCAGGTCTCAAAGAGTGGGAGGTGTACTGTCCAAACATATAGATGGATGTATGGAGTACAATTTTAATATTTTAAACATTTTTACCCCATACCCCCTCTTGCTCATATGTATGTTTTGGACAGTACACCTCCTGCTGAGGAATAACACAGCTAAGCCCTGAAAATTTCTCAAGTCTGTTCACAAAACATAGCATTAAATTAAGTTGAAAATATTATGGTTCACGTTTTTGAGAATATGGATTCAGGATTATGGTTTCATCATTCTAAACATTTTCACAATAATTCTTTGAAGAATATTCAAATGATTTGGCACGATGAATGTGGAGACATCGGATTCTTAACTAATTGTCGCACTAATCGTAGTGTGTGTACTGGTGAGGTTCCATCATGGTTGCCAGGAAGTCGTGAACCATGGGCCATAACTCATTGGAATACTTGCCAGTGAACTCTTTCAACAGCCTATGATCACTGGAAAGAAAATGATAATTTCAATAAATTGAGATTCTAGAAAATATTTAATGATTATCATCAAAATTTTAAAACAATATCGTCATCTTGCTTTGCATCATCCAGGGCATTCAAATAGAGAACAAATGTAGAAGTGAGCGGAGCTCACATACCTAAGCTTCCAACTAGTGTAAAAAAAACTTCAAATTTGCAAAAAGAGCTTCTTTAAAATTAAATATCTGTGGTTTAAAGACAGTTGGGTTTAAGGCTTTCGTGGCATTTTTTTCTGTAAAAATAAGATCCAAATAATTTTTTAGGGTATGGCCCCTGTGACAGGATCTATAAATTAAAATCCTTGCTAATCAAGGAGTCTGTTCATATTTCTAGACCTTTTGCTTCAGGGGGAGAAGATGAAGCAGATTGCTTACTCAAAGAAATGTAGAACTGGTTCTGTAGAGTCCCGATACAAGTCGAGTCTGTGACGGACAGTTTCAGGCTTGTCGTCGTCTCTCTGTATCAACGGTTCCCCAGTCACGTCATCTTTCCCCTGGTGTAGAGAATGGAAGTATAAAATCTTCAAATAGGGGTACTGCTGTACTGTAACAATGTGACTTGTGACCTATGTGTTAAGTTGTTCAAACGACTGAGCCTCCTTTCACAAAGCAACATTAACTAAGGTTTACCTAAACTCCCATTCCTTAACATCACACTAAGTTTACATTAGTGACTTACAATTAACTCAAGGCTTTGTGAAAGGAGGCCCAAGTCAAATAAATACACAAATCTTACAATCATCCAATTTATCTGAATTCATCTAATGAATGTAACGAACAGTAAAGTGAGAAATAGGAATTTCTGTTCCAACGTCAACCTTTACCTGAACGAGGCATAAAAAACAAAAACTCTTCACGAATAACCGATGGGACATTTCATCCGAAAAATCTGAACTAGATTTGAGTTTGCAGTTGAAATTGCTACGTTAACTGACATGTTACAACACAGTTGGGTCTTGTGAGGAAATTGCCATGCAATTCTAGCTCTTAAAACAAACACTATTTCAATCTTGTAACAAGCTGTTTCATTTGGTTAACAAGACTCAAAGGCTGGTAATTTGAGTAAAACATTTTCTGGGTAATTTGTTTGTCGAGAGTATTGACACATTGAGTCCTTTGTGACTGAGGATGATGATCATCTTACTCATCAACATATTTGATTCTGCAAAGCACTTAAAATCACCTATTTGCCTTCTAAAGATTTCCCCCAGTTTCACCTATAAATAAGCAGCCATCAAAATTACTTGAAATTGACAATATAGACAGTGCCAAGATGAGAGTCCCTTCAAATGTTCACATGCTAATAAATAGCTATGAGTAAATCTTGCCAAGGCATTCAGTCCATTGTAGGAGCTTCACAGATACTAATACAATAATATAGTTATCATTTAAAAATGCTAACGACCAAAGGCATACCGGGTGTTTAGGAGGGTTGAACTCTGTATGGTAGATTCTTCCGCTACCAGGATGCGTCCATCTGCCTTTGATCCGATCAATGATGACGTTGAATGGCACATTTAGGTTTATAACAAGATCAAGAGGTTCACGCTCTATTAATTCTTGTGCTTGTGGTACCGTACGAGGGAAACCTTTAGAGGAATGAATTATGACATAATTAAGGGGATTGTCAGGAAAGAAGTCTTTTTTTAATTTCAGCAATATCTCATTAAGTTATATAATTGGAATTGTGACGATACAGATATCTTCAAAATATTTTAAAATGATATTATTTGATATAATAAAATGCCATTTTGTAATTTTTTGTTTATAGAAAAAATGTTACCTTTGCCCTATATTTTGAACATAATGATTAAATAACACCTTGTAATAGGCAAAATAAACAATTTCGAGTCAATTATGAATATCACGGTACAGACATTGTATCATAGTGTGTATAATGTCTTATTTAGTTGCATGACTCTATATACTACTGCACAACTCTAAATATAAGTAAATGATATATACTGACTACATTTTGAAAAAAATTGTGAATGAAGTTTTGAAATTTCTTAAAACGGCAACATGTTTTAATGAATGTGATTTTTGTATGATATAGGATAATTGACCTTATAAGAACTATTAAAACATTCAAGCATGAAGACTGGCCTCTCTCCTCGGCAACAACAGTATCAATTTCACAAAACCATAATGCACTTCATAATGTTGGGGGTTTTTTGGCCCAAAGTCTGAGGAAATACAGTTGTAATTTGATTGATAATTACAGTATCATCAACATCTTACCATCTAATAACCAACTGTGATTAGTAATTTTGTCAAGCTCATTCACAATCAGGTCGACCATTGTGTGATCAGGTACCAATTTGCCGTGGTCAATGTAATCCTTAGCTATAATTCCGGCAGCTGTAAAAAAAAAAAAATTATAATATTCTTTAGCTTGAGAATATCAAAAAGCAACAGTGGTATGCAATATGACAGGTTTATTTAAATATACAAAATAATTATTCCTTTTACCAATCAATCGCATATCATAATACTTGTTCTGAGGTAAGCTCAGGTTGTAGATGATGTTCAAGAACATATGTTGGATAGAAATAGAAATCCTCTTTACTTTGAAATTTATTTCATAAGGGTAAACAGATAAAAATTGGTGTTGGAGTAATTTCAATACATATATTGGTATCACAATTTATTGCAACGCAAGATCTCTTTATCAAATATTTAAAGGTATTGCAATAAAATCTTATGGTCAAATATCCTGCCCTGCAAATCAATAATAAGTATCTACCACTAGTGTGAATTTCTGATCCATCAAATTGCATCTATAATCTATCCACAAAAAAAAATGTACTTAAAGTAGGTCTATATAATGCTATCTATAAAAATCTTTTATGGACAAAAAATTAAAAAACTATTTCAAGTTTGAGTGTCATATTTAAACAACATTATCAGCTTTTTAAGATCGTGATTTTACGCAACTTCGGTTAACTATTCATAGCAAAGAGTGACCTGGTATGATTTTAAACGGCCAGTTCGACCGGGTATTTTCTGTTCCACAAATATTCGGGAGGGAATTCCCTTTTGCACGCGACACGTAACTTTTTTATATATTCGATTTGTTTTCTATTTTCTGTGTTTACAACTTTTTCATGTTTGGTAATTAGTTGTAATCCGTCCTTCAAACTGAAAAAAATAGCGAAAACAATCGAAGCCACTGACCAGCACTACCAAGGGGCTTAACTCTATTGCGATCATGGCGGCCATTAGATTGTTGTCCGCTGCATGATTGATCTGCGTTGTAGTAACCTTGTAGTTACTTGGATGTTTTGATTGTTGGGGATTAATAATGTAAATAATGTTTGCATAACTAATTATGACATCTCAAATGGCTAAGCTCAATCAATATGACACTGAGGAGAAAAGTGGCTTCGCTCCGGCTTCCCAATATAAACAAAGATTCGTCCAGACTATCGCACTCCAAATTACTCACAGTGCTGCAGTTTTCCGTACATTAAAAACTTTATGTGAAGTAACTTAGATATCTTTCTTAAAAAAGAAGAGTTTTACTATGAGTGAAGTTGTGCGAAGTCGAGGGCGACCGCGAAAGTACGGGACTTTTCTCATTCTATTTATAGATCTACTTAACTGCTGACGCACTGTATCTAAAAATAGCTTCGTTAGCAGCATAAGCTTATCGCTGAAAACGTAATCGAACTGGCCGTTTAAAGTGATAAATTAGAAATGGGGCCTGGTGTAGTGAAGTGAAGATAAGAACACGGGTGACCAGGTTCTCTTACATACGCGTTTGTTCTCTAATTTGCTTTCTGAGCAAATCACCGCTGGATAGATGTGTCATATTGAAATCTTTGACAATCCTGTGTGATATTGTGCCTTTTCCTGAGCCGGGAGGCCCCATAATAATAACACGAAGAAGTTTGGAAATCATGTCGCTTTCTAGACCGGAAGTTTATGTTATCAGTACGAACGCATTGTGGTTGTCGTTACAATTTTACAAGCGCGATAGACAGCAAATTACCATTTCAGAAACCTATGAAAATCTAACGTTAAACAAACAATGAGCGAATGCCTACTTTTGTTGATACGATTTTTATCTGATTTAGTGATAATTGTAAAGTTGTGCGTCAACTCCACGTCATAGCTTTTTCTGTTTATAGCATATGTGAATAAGGTTCGAGTTCCGCTGTAGGGAGTTTAAAATCTCAAATCACAACTTGCCGGAAACGAATTCCTAGCGCGAAACGTGGTTTTGTTTTTCTTCAGCTCAAGAATCTTTGTAAGTACAATTTGAATACCTTAAGGGCAATATTACGAAAATGTTCATATATATAATATAGTATGGACATCGATGAACGGATTTGATATCCCTATTATATTTTTGAGGGAAGGGTTTAAACAAGTCGTTGAGTGTACATCGGGCTAAAATGAATCCACTAACATTCTCTTTTCTACATTCTCTTTTGTGATTAATAATGTATCAAATGAAGAGATCATAATTGATAACGAAACCTGTTACCCCTTTATAGATATTTTTCGAACGAAAATGACGATTTTGACTTTTGATTGTTACAAGATTGGCATTAAAATACTGTTGTTAAGAAAATTTGTTCAAGTGACACCAGATGTTCATAGTGATTGGCTAAATGTTTACACTAGAGCTGCAACGATACATTCGTATATTCGGTGAATCGAACCGTGGCAAGAAGTGAATCGTATTCGTTATTCGTTACAATGAAAACCAAATATTTTCGATTTTTTAATTTTTTGTTACTATTCACTTTAACATAAATTATGTGCACGAAATTTGCATTGAATCTTAATAGAAATACTTTTTTTTAATTTACGTTCACAAAATTATACAGTGTTTCAGATTTACGGCGCAACAGCGACATTCTCGCATGATTTCTAAAAAAAATGTCGCATGTGTTTTCAGCTGTCGCGTGTAATTGTTATTGTACAATTGAATTTTGAAAGAGCTGTCAACTTATCTTCATAGAGGATCGTAAATAAACTGTCGGGAAATTGCAAGTCGTTATTGTTTACATGCTGTTATTATACCCTCCCTCTTAACCCTTCCGTTGCTGAATATTATTTTGACCAGTTTTGCCCCCGTGGCTGAATTTTCCAGCACTCGCCTCGCTACGGTAATAACGCAATTAGCCCCTGTGGCCGAATTTTCCAGCACCGCCAGATGCGACCGTTTTAACAACATATGGCGTGTTTACATGGCGGAATACGGACGTTATCGTTGTTTTATACAAAGCTAGTCGGCGAATCCCGTGTTACAAATGGATGATACTTACTTGACACTTTGAATGAAATTTCTATCACCCCTGGAACGGTTTCTACAACTGAAGTAAACTTGTTTTCAATTCGGGCGCCATAACTCAATAAATTCCAAGAGCGCATGCGCGAAATCAAAACGAAACTAAAGATGAATTGTTCCTCTTCACATCGATATAAAAATTATTTTTATAATATGTCTGGAACGAATTTTACTAAATTTTAAAAATTGTCTTCATTTCAAACATTATAAAATCATTTAATCACTGAGTGCACACATGCAAATTATATACGGAATTGAAGCTAATTTCTTGCTCTATATTTCACGATAAATTTTATTGCGATACACCATCCTAAACGAAAGATATAAATTACGAAAACAGGGTAATGATAAATCCCGATAACGTTCTGACCCCCACAGTAATATTACTAAGCTAATAGCCCCGGGCAATCGCATGCGCTCAGCGCGTGCAGGCGGGATATCCCCGTTGAAACATACACTCACACACAATATAAATTGTCTTTATTTCCAACTTTATAAATCATGTTATTCGCTTTGTATACATGCAAATTATATATGGAATTGAAGGTAATTTATTCTTCTTTACGAAGAAATAAATCATAACAATCTTTTGCACTGTAATTAGAAGTTATTACCAACGAAACGTGGGTATAGCTAGTAATAAAGTCTTTGATAATCGCCTTACCGCAACATATGTCGCATCGTTTCCACACGTTTTATTTTGATGCAAACATGGGCAAATTTCACATGAAAATGAAGGTATTTATTTCTGCTTTACGATGATATGTAAATAATAAATATGTACCACTTGGTTTGGAATATATAAAGTTTGCAAAGATGGTACCCTCGGGTATTTTAGAACAAATTTTGATAATTGCGACATCACTAACCGCTCCTTTATTGTCTAATTGTAATTTGCAAATTTTATATAGAATTGAAGGCGATCCTTTCCTCTTTATTGTGATATAAAAAAGATGATAATGCGCTCTGCCGTTAAATGGATAGGAAGTGTAAAAAGCAGTTGAAAAAAAATCGCTTCTCGGTAAACAAAATATGAATAGAGAAATTGCCTGTTTGTGCGATGCTGGCCGGGTCCTTTCTGATTTTCTTGTACATACCAATTTTATATGGCAATAAAGATCATCCTTTTCTCTATATTTTGATATATGAAATTGCAAAATTTACCGAGAAGTTTATGTGATATAAAGTGCGAGAAAATGGTAAAAACGTAAAGAATAAACAAAAGTCACAATTTTGCGGGACTTGCTGTATCTTTATTCTATATTGTGTATATAATTTTTTTATATCAAATCAAAGACAATTATTCCTTCTTTATCACGAGGTAATCAATTTCAAAATACGCCTAGATGTTGAGAAGATATGAGCGAAAGAAAGGCACGTGTCAAAATCGCCGTTCAGTTCACATGATTTGAATCGAGAAATTAGCTTTTTGTGCGGCGCTTGCCGTGTCTTTATTTATTTTTGCGCATGTACACATTTTACATGGAAAGAAAGACAATCTTTTCCTCTGTCTTATGATATAAAAATTGTCAAAATACGTTGAGCACATGATGTAAAATTGGTGTGACAAAATGGTGTAAAACTAAAAATATGTAAAAATCACCTTTTTTGCGGCACATGCTGTATCTTCAATTCAGGTAGCGTAGTTATGTATTTTATATTGAATTGAAGACAATTTTCTGCTCTTTCAAATGATCCCACCTATATTGAAATCCGCCCAAGGGTTCAGAACATAGGGCGTGCGATAGGAAGGCGTGCATAGGGTCAAAATGCACGCGTCTCAGTAAACGATAGCATGCGCGGGTCGGTAAGCTCGTGCGAGAGGGTAGAAAGTGCCCACAGGCTATTAGCACGTGCGGCGGGGAGTGGGGAAAAATTGAGTGATTTTAACGTTTATTTTCGGTACGATAAACATTATCAATACTCTCATAACTTTCGGAGCATGTTCGCGCATTATTTAGAACACCAACGAAACAAAACACGGTTGCTTAGCGACAGCCGGAACGAAAATACAAGCGTTGAACTGAGACTACTGCTAGACAATAAATTTCCGGGCCCCGCTACCGAGACCCGCGGTCATAATTAGTTAGCGTGAGAAAAATAGAGTGTGCTACTCGCATCCCGCGGGCAAAGCTAATTTCATCCCGGAATATTCCGGGACCCGCATCTTAAGGGTTAATAACTTCAAGTTCCGGTTACAAAGCTCTATGCATCGACTGAGCACTGTATATAACAAGCCAACGGTGTTTGGAGCTTGCGTTAAAAGGGGTGCACAAAGGAACAGCGACCTATATCATATCTGAAGTGATTGTTACTGTCGGCTTTCTTAACAGGGTCAAAAACATTACGTGGTGTGTGTCAAGTAATTTGTATACATCATAACTCTACTTAATAACGTTTAAAAGAACTTGAGTGATTTTAGTTTACTTAATGTAATGTGTTTTCAGTGTTTTACCACAGCACGTTTACATGTCCATAAATTGATCTGTACATCGTCTGCTTTGCTGTTATAATTACCAAGCAGTGGTTAACTGAATGAATGACTATTGAAACTTTTTTTATTTTACATTGAAAGGTTAAGCATATAGTTGAAAAAACATTAAGAAAATTACTGAATCAGAATTATTTGAGTAACTGAATTAAAATTAAATTTAAACACCTCCTGCATGGTTCCCATATTTTTTTAAAATATATACCTATATCGTATATGACCGGCTTTAATAATGAAATTATGGAAATGGAAATGTTTATCTCACAAATATCAATACAAAATATTTGACTTTTTTTTTTTTATGCTTGACTCATTGTTTTTGAAAATGTCTCATCATTTTTTAGCTTTCATATTCGTGAATAATTATTCGTATTCGCTACCCCATATTCGTGATACGTATCGTATTCGCCTGGTAGTGTATTCGTTGCAGCTCTAGTTTACACTTTGCAATTTTGGTACTTCAAATGAATGTCACACCACTAATGGCCAAAATATTGCTTAAGCAGAGACGAACAGTAATTCAGTCACACATTGTGTACATTTATAATTTGGAATGACATTTGAAGCTGATCTTGATGTCTGATGCAAAATGATTTAAATGTAGTTATCTTAAAGCATGATGAGTTAATTGAATATAGGGCAGCTCCTTTCACTTTCGTTAACCCTATATTTTCAACTTTCAACTGTTGATATAACTCTTGATTTGCAAGGTCATGATGGAGACGCCAGTAATGAGAAGAAGATCAAAACCAACAACACCAAAAGCTGGCCGCAGTATGAGAGGCAATCCAGAGGGGAACAGTATTCTTCAAAAAGATAGAAAGAAAGTAACATCATACCCAAGCTCAGACGACAGTGGTTTATCTACACTCAGAAAACGGAAAAAGAAAGTTGCTGAGGAGGATATCTATGAAGACATTGAAGAGAGGTACATAATGCGCCGATCACGCAGCGCTGAACTATCCATGGTCAGCTCGAGCAGTCTAGAGGAAATGACCCCTGACACACTGAGTGAAATCAGTTCCATCATGGCAGTCCCCGATGTGACAGTGAACTCTACAATGACACGTTTAAAGAAGCCTCGTTCGGGTAGAGGGGATGTTACATGGGAGAATGCTGTAAATCATGCCCGGGGAGCACCCGATGGGGCCGAGAGGTCATTTCATGCCAAAAAAATGAGTAAAGTATCTATCAAGGAGGAACCTGAAAAGGAAGTGGAAAAACCTGAATCACCAGCCAAGGAAAACAAACCTGATATAATCAAACCTTTGGAAAGAAAGAAGTCAATAAAGGTAATTCATTTAATCTGGAATATTTTGAACAGCCATTGTTTTATCTTAAAAACAGTTTTGTGTTCTGACCATTGCTAATGAGTTGTGATAAACAAAATCGTTCGATATAAAGGTTATTTTTTTTGGTTTTTAGTATGATATCGCTCATCTCTTTTGAATTGATATTTTAGAGAGACAACTTGAGTAAAAATATAAGGCTTCACCCAATAACGTTGCACACGTAAGATCATATGCCCTCTGTGATATTTTCACGATGAAAGAGTGATATCAAACTGCAGTGATAAGAACACTTTCTCAATATGAGAAAACTCAGACTTTATCATTCAATATATATGATACACCCTCAATTCAATCAGTCTTTGAAATTAAACTTGGTAATACAGTATAACCATTTTTCTTTACATTGACCATCTTTTAATCATATGGGACACAAACACATCAATCACTAGTTTTCATTTTATGAATAAAGAAGTGTCATTCCGTGGTGAATTTTGATTCATTGTGGCTTACATCAGAAAAATGGGACCTAAAAGAGTAGGTAAATGTCCCCAAGATCTCCTTCAAATGATGTCAAGGTATTGATGTGTGTAATACATGAATATATTCTAAATGTCTTCGGCCATGATACATTTTGACCATTTCTGCTCAGGTTCAGATAAAGAATGCTGCCAACCGTTTGAAGTCCCTGAAAAGCAAAGGCAAACTGGACACAAGCAGAACTGGACAGAAGAGGAAACTGGACATCTCACTGCCCGATGAAAGCACAAGTTAGTCACTCTCAGTCTCACTCATTGACATCACATCGTTAATGCACTTCCCTTTAGCTTTGTTTTTTGACAATTGAGTATGTCTGTCATAAGGACGTGTTTTTGTTTGTATGTCAGAACCATTAACATCTATATATTGGCGCTATACAAGTATTTGGATGATGATGATGATGATGATTGTTCCATTAAAAAGTTGTTTTTTTAGTTTCATTAACTCAAAATAAATGTCCTTTTATTGTGAAGATTTCATTTGATTTAACATTTTTTTCTAGTCTTTGACAGGCATTAAAAGTGGCAAACAAAACAGAAGCAAGATTTTCTAGATAAAATTTTAAAAAAAAATTCAACATTTGTTTCGGAGTATATGCCTCTACCTCTCTTTCCTTTGTTGATGAAGTCATGAAACGTCATTTAGTTTTTAAACACGGCTTAATATACCAATGTTACGTATTTTGCGTTACTATGGAAACATAATCCATTCCAGTTGCAATGAAGAAACCAAAAGCAAAGGACATGAGCTGGAAAGAAAGAAGGAACCACAGAAAGATGACTAAGAATAATTTTGAAATCATCATAAAAGCCAAAAAGTTATGGGAAGATATGCGAAGGTTAGTTAGTCTTGATTTTCAGTGTTTCAGTTGTTCATAGAATGCGGTGCTACATTTGAATCTAGTGTGGTGCCTCCAATTGTGTAACCCTTTGCTTGATGATAGGTTTTTCTGAGAGTTTCTTCTGATGCTTGTCATTTGAGTCTTGTTCAGCTATCCTGGTCGTAGATTTAAAGGGACAGAGAATTGAAGCCATTAATCTGCACTATGAATGTGAAAAGCCTTACTACTGCATTACAAGGCATTGTTGATTAGTCTTGTAAATCATTTGTAAATGTGTGGATATACTATCCATAGATAAAGATTATTTTAATAATGTTGCAAAATTAGTAAAAGTACAGTGCATTTTTTCATGTCATTTCCAAAAAAAACAAGACGTGGATAGGTCAGGCTCTTTAAAGGATTTCAAAACCCTATTTTGTGTTATTTAGTTTCACTATTGTGCTAGATTTCAAAGGTAAATACAAGCCCCCATGTTTTTACGTAAATTTTGCAAACCCGCGCTGACACTTGTGCGCCGCTTTGCGAATCCGGCTGGCCGATAAGCAAAAAGATCGGCAGCTTTCGGCACCTTCCGTAGCGTGACGTAATAGTGGCCCGTCACTCTAGCCCAGGCGTGAAGAACTGCAGTATGCCGATGTCAAGCAGTTCAAAAACATGCTTTTGGTTGGTATATTCCGACACTTGTGACATGTTTCACCCCAAAATATACGTCAAAGATATTAATGTCAATGTCGGAGGAAGTAAAAAGATCGTTTTTTTTTTTTTTTTTGATATTTAAAAATAAATTAATTTTGGATACGAATCTATACACTATGCCTATGGCTACTGTATGGTTCGTCATTTCGACGTTTAAAATTCATTGTGCCTTTGTCGTTGGGTTTATGTTTTTTTATTTCCTTATTTGGTTGAAGGTAAATCTCTATTTTCAATAAATACAATAAAATGAATGTACATATTTCCTAATAGTTACAAAATTCTAGGCAGTGTTTCAGATTAACGGCGCGACCGCATTCTCGCATGATTTCTAAAAAATGTCGCATGTGTTTTCAGCTTTATGCGCCTAACTGTCGCGTTAATTGTGCAAATAAATTTTGAAAGAGCTGTCAACTTATCTTCATAAAGGATACAATAATAAACTGTCGGGAAATCGCAAGTCGTTATTGTTTACATGCTGTTACTATACCCTCCCTCCAATAACTTCAAGTTCCGGTTACCAAGCTCCATGCATCGATTGAGCACGGTATATAACTAGCCCACGGTATTTGGAGCTTGCGTTAAAAGGGGTGCACAAAGGAACAGCGACCTATATCATATCTGAAGTGATTGCTTTCTTACAGGGTCAAAACATTATGTGGTGTGTGTCAAGTAATTTGTACACATCATAACTCTACTTGATAATGTTTAAAAGAACTTGAGTGTTTTTAGTTTACTTAATGTAATGTATTTTCAGTATTTTACCACAGCACGGTTACACGTCTATAATCAGAATTATTTGAGTAACTGAATTAAAATTAAAGTTTAAACACCTCCTGCATGGTTCCCATATTTTTTTTCAATATAGGCCTAGCTATATCTTTTATGACCGGCTTTAATAATGAAATTATGGAAATGGAAATGTTTATGTCACAAATATCAATACAAAATATTTGACTTTTTTTGTTTTAATGCTTGACTCATTGTTTTTGAAAATGTCTCATCATTTTAGCTTCATGAGACATTTGTCTAGGGCTTGAAATTATACTTACTGTATACTGTATCTAGTACCGGGAGTAAGACAAAGACTAGATGTATATAGTCACAAATATTTTTTTTTCAAAAACAATAATTTACATTAGACAATGAGATACTGGAGCTTTATATGTAAATAAATAAACAATGTTGATCACATGAATTTAAAAAGATAATGAGCAAGTATAAGTGTTGAATTCTCTATAGAATACAGACAGTAATCCCCTTTTTGGTTTTTTTTCAATAGCATGATGTAGATATATGATGATGTAGATATATGATAATTGATTGTTGGAAGGTGAATGAAAATAACAATTAAAGTAAATATGTATCATTAGATTACAATGATTTTGGGAATACTTAGTTATCAGAAAACATGTATGCAACATACTTAAATTCATGCAGGCATTCTTCTCAAATTAAGTTTATTATTCTGAATTTCTGATACTCACCTTAATTTATTTATGATAAAATTTCTGAGAATATTTAACTAAACACTTACACATATGTACATTTCTGGCATATTGCATGTGTAATTTAATCAGAAAACATCAATTCAAAAATAACTTCTCATGCAAGAACTCTCTTGTTGATATAAAAACACTATCTTAATTGAAATATGATAAGTAGGAGAAGCACCAAAATCAGTGTAATAAGGAAAATCTGCCCTTAACAGTATTATTTCTGTTGTTAAAAAATTAAAATTTGCATTGATTTGGCTTTCTTGTAGGAAGAGAGTAATAGGGGAAAAAATCTCTTATATTTTTTTGGGGGAGGTGGGGGTGTTATTGAAGTGATTTGTTTTGTAAAATATTTAAAAATATTTAAAAGATATTTTAATTCGACATGGAAATTACCTGGACATAACTTCCACTTTTTGGACCTGCAATTATTATTGCCTGATTAAATTGTTAGTCTTCTGACTTGAAAACAGAAATATCTTCAAAAATTTGATTCTTTGCAAAACTTAAATCACAGAAAGCAGATGATTTTGTAGATTGTAGATGTAGCAATAGACAGGCATATTGAATTTGTCTGCTAACATAATCATCATTTAAAACAAATTTACAAATCAAACAAATGATAAATGTCAAAAATATTTTCCCTATGTGTAATATTTTTCTATTAATATTCCGTTTGCTGTCCATTTCCCTAGTTTTATCTTTGCTATTAGATATACTATAAATATGGAGAGAAAAAATTCATTCAGCTTCGCTGTCTGATTCTGCAAACTTGGACAACGGAAAAAGATAAGAATTGATTAATGATATTTAATTAGCTTATAAACTATCCACCTAATGGCCGTATTTAGAGACACTTACTGGGACCCCCTTACAGTAAACGATCGCAGTTTCAACAATAATAACATAATATATTATTATTATTATAATATCCATTTGTCATAAAAAAAATCATAAAGATATTTCGTCAAAAACTGTTATTTAGACAGTCGGACGTTTCGTCAATATAAACCCATAACCCAAGTTTCGGGCTACATGAAATGAAATGCTGATTCAAATACGATTTCACTCGCACGTGGTCGGGTAATGGCCCGAAATACTGATTATAAAATGGGAAAATAATGTATCGAATAGAATAAAGTTTGTTGTCGAATAAGTTCATAATTAGTTTGTGATAGAATATGTAGCATTATATGTTTATTTCTAATGACAGTTACATCAAAATTCGGCTTTATAAACTCACGCCGAAAAACTCTCCTTACGTTTACATGTCAACAACTGCACACTTCCGGGTTCGTCGGGCCACTATTACGTCACTAGTACGTGTGCTCATTAATGTTCGGTTGTTTTCGGCTTTCGCTCGGAAAGCGTGACATTGCAAGTTTACCACGAGGGACAAATTTTTTATCTGGGCGATGTCGTAAGATGTGTTGTATGATTGAAACATCACGTATTTGACCACAATAGTTTCTAAGTGGGGTTTTAAAATCCTTTAAGAAACACTCTATGCCCAAATGTCTGAAGAACCATATTCATTATTATTATTATTATTAGCTTACAACTCTGTTAAGGCTAGAACTTTGAAAATCTGGGGGCTGCTCAATAACAAGGAGTGAAACCCTGATCAAGTGTTGAGTTCCAAAAAATGTGATAACCATTTACAAATCACCAATTTGATTTAGAAAACTTGTGAGAATTTCTGAATAAGCTTAACCTTCTCTACTATGATGTAACTTGTTTGACAAGCCTGCTCGTGTAATAATATTGTTGTGATATCACAGACATGCCCTCCCAGATGATCAGAGACAGAAGCTGTGCCAGGAATTGTACGACATGGTTAAAGGAAAAGTTCATGTGGTAAGTAATAGGAGATTTATGTAGATGTCTATATCATATAATGTTTGTTACACAAATTGCTGAATATAAGTATTTCCTTAGCAAGAGTGATAATGTAATCATATTAAGACTCTAGCGACATAAATATAGTTTGATATAGACGATCACATGTTTTGTATTTTACTGAAGTCATGTACCTGAGAAAATTATGAAAAATGCTACCAGACGTTACTGTATTTAGACATCAATGGTATTGATAGAACATTTGTTGTGATGTAAACAAGATACAAAATCGGTGTTAAATGTTTTAAGCTAAAAATAGATGATGTCTCTTCATTTGATGGTTTATCAATGAGTTACGTATTTCTTATTTTTTTACTCTATGGAATATTCAACAGTAGATTTGACTTATTTTGGATAATCTGTTTTCCTTAGGATACCACCAAATGAAAATAATCTCATGAAAAACCCTCAGCAATAAAATTTATCAGTATGTTCTTAAAATATGAACCTATTTGGGTGTACCTATAAAATTCTATTTGATAAAGGAAATTTTTGGTTACACTAGGTCAAGCCATGAATTATATATTTGTTTTTTCAAATGTAAAATAGGTTGAGTTTCAAGTTGTTAATGAAACTGAACCTCATAGAAGAGGAAAATACGTGTGTTGTTTGCAATACAGATTAAGGTTCTAATTAAAGAGTGGTGATGTTTTTCAGTTTTCAATGGCTCATGACACGGCCCGTGTGATTCAGTGTCTGGTGCAGTATGGGAATAACGAACATCGTACAGCTGTCATGGAGGAAGTGAAAGGTTCGTAGAGGCATTAATTAATGTATTATCTTTATTATATCTGTTTATTATGTGGTGAACAACACTGATGATAACAAACAAAATATCTAAGCTGCTATGAATCGTTATAATCTTTTTTTTTCATAGTATGTTGTTGCTTCAAAGCTTGATAGACAAACTGAATTGATTGCTTGGATCTCTCAGTTACTTATTAGTTTTATTACCAATTCTGAGGGTTTCATTTCAGTCATTGCTTAAAGTTGATCTAATGTTTTTGTCATGTTTAAAGTTTGTTTACCTTTCAGATGAGATTGTGTCCATGTGTAAATCAAAGTACGCCAAGTTTGTCATCAGGAAAATACTGAAATATGGGTAAATACTGTTGTTATTCCTTCTGGTGAATTTATATTGACCATTTTCATAAGCCATTGGCTGAGCCAGAATTATAATTTTTATTCATGTTTTATTACTTTTAATTGAGTAATAAAAACAATTCAGCACTGTACATGAAAACAATATCGTATCTGTGTGAAAAAGGAAAAAAGTACAATGAAACATTACCAGTTCTGGGATATTTGAAAATCAGTTCTTGGATATTTGAAATGATCAAGTTTTAACTGTTATTAGAGCATCCTCTTAGCTCCCATATGACTAGAGTTTTAATTCCTGGCAGTGTCACAAAGTCTTCAAAGATTGCTGATGTTATTAATTGAATACAATGCTACACTGAATTTCAGTCCAGTACCACCCATGGTTTGCTAGTTCTAGACGATGCTTGTAGGTTTCACTGCGATGCATAGCCACAAATATGTTGCAGGCTTTCTCCCTGCAATGATACAGCAGCAGTTATATAAGTGAAATACTCATGAAAGTGGTGTTAAACCTCCAATCACCTTAACTTCATGAAATAGCACTTGGCGTTGTACGAACTTTGTATTGAAGGTGCATTTCATTTATGAGAAAAAAAAGAAGAAAGCCATATGTTATATATTGCAGATGATGAAAAGTTATTATTATATCCATTTCTAGTTGTATTCTTTAATTGCAATTCTTTTCTTTTAACCTTTATTTAAATAGTCAGTATGATATCAATGTACAATCTTCTTCTTAAAGTTGCTTCTGGTTGACATGCATTCTTTCTATCTTGTAGTACAAAACAACAGAGGAACTTCATGTTTAAGACGCTCCATGGGAAAGTTAGAAAACTCATCAGACACAGGGTAAGAAATGCCATTTTGGAATCCTTTTTAAATCAGTGGCAAATCCAGGTTTGGGTTCAGGGGGTTTGACTCCCCATTCCCCCTCTATTTGAATTTAGGTGAAAAGGTGAACCCCTTTTTCAAATTCCTGCCAACGCCTCTGTAGACAGTAAATCATGTTTGGCTACTTTTGAAGTGACGTAGAGTATTCTGTGTGAGTCCCCTTTGGTTTTATTTAATGGAAAGTAATGACTGATACAGAGAAACCTTTAGATGTCAATCAATTGAGTAAAGTGGCAATATAAAGATTTAAATTTATGATTTTTGATTTTAAAAAAAGACAATGTTCAACATTTGCGTGCATCAGTTAGTCAAACTTAACTTTCGAACCTTACAGCAGAAAAATGCAAATGCAGATATTGGTTGGTCGTGTTATTTGCTCGTAACTATTTGACATGTTTCTGGACAGGCTGTGAAACATTTCTTTTTATCACATGAAAATATAGAATTAAAAACTAAACACATAGCATTGGTTTGGACTAGAAAATAAAGACCACAGATAAGAAGATAAGTTTGTTTACTATGTGTTGAGAAATTCAAGTCTGTCTGTGCATACAGGAAGCTGTAGAAGTGATAGAGTTTGCGTACAACGACTACGCCAACGCCCCCCAGAGACTGGCCATGATGGAGGAGTTCTACGGACCAAGCTTCACTCTCTTCAAGGTAGGTCAACACCGATTGGTTACGTTAGTGACAGTGTTTAATACAGCTGTCGGGGGCGGGATAGCGCAGTGGTTAGCATGTTCGGCTTCGGATTAAGACGTCCGTGGTTCAAATCCCGCAAGGGGGTCGGCAACTTTGTCTCCAGTTTGCAATGCTACACTGAATTTAAGTGCAGTACCACCCATGGTTCGCTAGTTCAAGCTGCTGCTTGCAGGTTTCACCGCAAAGCATAGCCACAATGGTGCTGCGGGCTTTCTCCCTGCATTAATAATAGCAGCCGCGATATAAGTGAAATACTCTTGAAAGCAGCGTTAAACCTATATCACCTCACCTCACATCACCTCACCTCGAAACAGCTGTCTGCCCACCAGCAAACTGCAGACCAATTTCATATGAAGCTTGCTGAAAAAGAGGTCATTAAGCCTGCCTGTCTCGTGGTATTTTTGAAATACTACTATTTTCACAAGCCCTGCTTGCCAGTAGGGACCACAAATTAATTTGAACACTGATATTGTGATCCATATGATGTTTTGATATTGAATACTTCTATTATTTGTTAAGTATAATTCACAAAATCCTTGTTCTATCATCAAGTGATGAAGTACTGTTATGTCTTTATTTCTTAAAATTGATTGCTCTATTTTGATCACAGACCCACGACACGAAGTGCCTGGAGCAGATAATGAAGGAGCAGCCAGACAAGAAGGACATGATCCTCCGCAACATGAAGGAGGCTCTTCTACCGCTCATAGACAAGTGAGTCGATGCTTAGATCAAGTCACTCACAGATATCTAGTATGATACAGGATGTTTTGATAGAAGTAAATACAGAAGTTGATGCCAGATTTTTTAGAAAAAATATTTTTTTAGCTTGCAATATGTTGACAATCGAGTTGTTTTCTGAATGAGTTAATTGCCTCATAATCACTGAGTGCGGACAGGATTGAAGGGGAAATATCAGCTTAACAGAATAGGAGAACAGTTTATTTGCTCATATTACTCCTTATAAATCAACTTATTTACACCAGAAATTGAGGGTCAAAGAAGGGGGGTAGACATATAGTAGTAAAGTCCATGATTTTGACCTAAATTTCTGAAGCCATGTCAGGATCTGTTTGCTGGCTTCCTGAAATATCTCCTCCATGGTTTTCTGGTAAGAGTCATGAACCAAGTCTTTACTCTGGGTAACTACTTTCGAAATGGCTTGACGGTACCATTTTGTATGTAGAACACAACATGATAGTTAAGAATGTTCTGCTGTAATTTTCAAGGACGTCTACAATACATTATGTATATTCATTGTCTTTGTTGTATTGAATTGAACATCAGTTTTTAGCGCTTATTGAAAAGGTACAATTCAACACAATTCCCCATCATCTTGACATTGTTATTAAGAGAATGATAACACTGATCCATTATTTCCATCACCTACCAGAGACATCCTAGCACACTCAATGGTCCACAAGATCTTCTACGACTTCTTCCACTACGCGACGGACAAGATGAGGAGCGAGATGATCGAGTGTCTGAGAGAACAACTCATCACCATGGTCCATACACGGGACGGCTCGCGCGTAGCCATGAACTGCATCTGGTTCGGTACTGCCAAGGTTAGTGTATTTATCATAACTCCATATCAGATTAACATCAGAAAACATACAGAGACAAGGGCCAGAAGTTTTTTAATGATCGCTCTCTGAATTATGTGAAAATGAAAAGTTATTATACTTTATTTTACTTTATATATTTGTATCCCTATGAATGGGATTTTTTTTGCATCCAATGAGAAACTTGTTAAGGATGAATGTGACAACTAAAGTTTTAAGAATATCTAGCCTTTAGAAAAGCCAAATGTTCAAGTGGAAAGACACAAGGCCTTGTCTAGAGCATGTACATTCTTGTGTTCAGTTGGCAATGCTACAAAATATTAATTTAACTTATTCACAAAGAGTGAAATTTCAGTGAAATAATAATGTCAGACAGAATTGACAGGTAATTGTCATTAATGATGATGTTTATCTGTCTTTGGTGTAATGATGTTAAACAAAAGGACAGGGATTTGTCATTGATAATAATTTTTCTCTGGATCCTGGAAAACAAAGTGAATGATCTGTGTTTACAGGACAGGAAGGTGATCCTGAAGACGTTCAAGACCCACGTTGTGCGACTGTGTAAGGAGGAATACGCTCACATGGTTCTCCTCGCCATATTTGACGCTGTTGACGACACCAAGTTCGTGTCAAAGGTCATTCTGGAGGTCAGTAGTTTCACAGTCTTGTCCTTATACTGATGAACAAGCAGTTTACATTTGACAATAAAAAAAACCCAAACCTTCTTTTGTTATATGATTGCCAGTGAAATACCGGGATCTATCAATGAAATTAAACCATGTTATCAGTCATTTGTTAAAATAACATGGAATTGAAAAAAACCCTCTCCAAATATTCTTTGAGTTGCCTTTGTAAAGCAAATAATGAACTAGGGATTTAAGAGTTATCTCCCCTCACATCAAGAAAGTTGCATTGATGATAACAAATTTCAAACTTCATTCTTGATAGTGGAAGTTTAAAGAGGTACAGTAGGAAAGTATAACTAACAAATTGAAATATAAATATTTGCTAATTAAAATGAAAGAAATGAGCAAAAAATTTGTAATGCATAAAGAGTCAGATATACCTGGGTAATTGCTTAAACGGCCAGTTCGATTACGTTTTCAGCGATAAGCTTATGCTGCTAACGAAGCTATTTTTAGATACAGTGCGTCAGCAGTTAAGTAGATCTATAAATAGAATGAGAAAAGTCCCTTCCCATAATGCAACGCTGCATGTTTTCACAACATGGCGACAATCACGTTTGTGTCAGCGTGTCGAATGGGTCTGAGGGGTGATGCGGGGTACTTGGTCATGTGCCAGTGTCAAAAGAGAAGGGACATTGTGACATGTCCACGAATCAATCAAAATGAACATATAAATACAGATGACCATGCGTTTTTTCCTCAATTTCGATCATGGCGAGCTGTCAGTGCAACAACACTTGTTCTCGGTCAGGAAAACGTGGATCATGTCCTTGTAAGCAGATGAAGAGATATTGCAGCGATCTATGTCAGTGTGGTCATTTACTTCCGTGTACAAACCGCGAAGATCAACCGATTGACGGCGACCTGTCCTTTGCGGAGGTAAGTGCGGCGAGTCTTTCTTCCAGAAAACATTACCTTGTTCACAAGAATCATAATATAATTATCTACTATGAAGGTGGTCCCTATTATCGTGGGTCTTATTGCGTCACATGTATATTTCCCTCTAAATGAGTACAATCTAAATATTGTTTCTTGTTTTTAAGCTCTGCACATATATCCTTCCAAAATATGTTAATTAAACTTCTATCTATGGAAAATATAATTTTTGACATAAATATAAAAATTCTTATCTGTGTTATGTATTTTATCTGAAGTGTTCCTATTATCAAGGTAATTAATATATAATTAATAATTTATTCTCTGTAGATATAATCACCAATGTAAGATTATTATTTACAAACTGAATATAAATTGATTTGAAATAAGGATATTAAAAACAATATTTGCAAACCTGTAACAAAAAAATCCTAATAGAAATACTCCTCCTCGTAGTTTTACTGAGCAGCCATTTTTGATAAGTGATTTGAACACTATCTTAACAAAATGCTGTTCTTTAACAATAAAAGTACATATAAAATATTTGTTACATTGCTCGTGAAAAGTGAGATCCTTGTTTTCACATTTATTGTACCTATAAAATGAAAAGAGAATGTTGCAATCTATTTTGAGATCATTAGTAACCTATTTTGATATAACGAAAAGGTCATAATTTTAGGATTTGGGTCTTATTTTCGAAATAAAAGTAATTCTTTATTCAACATCTTTGAAACCATCAATACATTTTCCTTTCATATTTTTCTGTTTGTTACCTATCAAACTATTTAAATACAAAATAGAAAAACTCTCAGACAACATTTCGTGAAGACAGGATCGTTTTTTAATTAATTGCAAATGAAGTGAATGCTTCATGAAGGAAAATGAAACTCAACATTTCAGATCACTAAAAATGTGAGAAAATATTACTCAAAATTAAAAAAAAAAGTTTTTGAATGCCTCAGTATTTAGTTTATTCATCTATGATGTGCTTTGCAAATACAAATATTCCTTGAAGACTTTGGAGACTTGAATGAGTTTACCACGATAATAGGGTTACCACGATAACAGGGTCACTAGCCATACCCTTTATCAAGTCATATATGTGCTGATTCATAAATTATAGGCATACATTTGAAAAATGTATTAGTTCATTCCAATTATTATGACTTTGTATACGAAACATTACTATCACATAATGTAGAATATCAAAATATTTCATATTCGTAAATAGTTATTTTTATTATAAATATTCACTTCTTGCTTTGCTCTGGTATTCCGTTTGACATAAACTTTTTTATTATTATTTTTTTTTCATTTTAGTTTGTGAGGAACCAAGAAGGAAACTATAGGCAGAGAAAGGTTTGTTTTTTCATGATACATGGTTATATTAATGTAATGTTATATCTTATATATTGCCCTATATATTTGATTTGGACAATAACATATAGCATATTGGCATATTTAAAAAGCATCTTCAACAGAATTAACCTAAATGAAGTTAAGATATATGTTTTCGTTAATAGTGACTATATCTAAAATTATGATCCTGTTTGCAGAGGTTTCTACCGCTGGATGTACCAGAGATTCCCACCAAAGTCCGCAAACAATCGAAAATACCAATTCCTTCTACCGCCTCCAAAATCAAGCCAGCGTCTTCAAAACTACCTGCACCTGCAAGATCTAAAGTCAAGTCTGCATCTGCATCAGCCAAGAAATCGGCCAAGACATCTTCCAAGCCTGCATCGGCCAAGACATCTGCCAAGCCTACATCTACCACCTCGGAACTAACACCTGAAAGCTTGTTGAAAGTCCAGGTAACCTATTATCAGTTTTAATTTCTCACATCTGTGAGTAGTAAGTTGCTTTCAATTGTTATATGTGTAAGTTTTAGGAATTAATTATCATGTACACATGTTATTGTATATGATATTTCTCAACAAAGACGAGTGTCAAATCAATTATCCCAGCTCATAATCAATTGTGACATCGAATTGATTAATGCAAACCTTGGTCAGTACATTACCATTACCAACATCTGATTCTTGAATTTTTTGTATTTATTTTGATATTACAATTGCAGAAGTACATTGACGGTTTGGACGAGGTAGCGAAAAGGGAGCTACTGACTAAGATGATCTTGCGGGATGACACAGCACTTCAGACAGCAGTATCAGCCTTTGATGATCCGGATCCCCAGCCCCCTGCAGACCAAGCTCCAGTTAGGTGGTGTCATTGTGGGAATTGCAAGCCAATGCCCACAGAAGCCGAGAACAGGTGTTGTGTAAAGAGGGGAGGACAGTGTGTTACAACTAAAGAAAAGTTCAATCGTGTTGTTATGGATGAAGATGTTCTCGACGCAGCCGGAGCCTACAGGAACGATTTATATGCCTACGACCATGTGAGAAATAATCGTATGTTTCGACACACAGCATACAGACAATTCATCCTGATGACATACGGTGTTTTGCGTGCTGGACAAAGGAAAGTTGTCCCTTCATGCGTGGTTTTAGCAATCAGACAACGTTACCCCTCTACAGATGGACAATACACAGGCTTTCGTTCAGCGCCTCTTATTTAATTTGTTATGTTCAAACAAAGAGTAGCCAAAAATAGATGTGATCCATCAAATATAATTGAATCCAGTACATGGATATTTTATCATGCACAACAAATGTGATAAAATGGTATTCTAGAAGTTGGTAGTACAGTGAAGACAAGACATTTTATGGAGTGTCAACTTTTTTATTTATTCGTATGTATATAAGAATAGAATCTTCATTTGTATATATGTATTAATCTTCATATGTATATAAGAATAGATTATTCAAAGGACTTGCATATTCTTACAAAGTTAATGATTTTTTCTGTGTACGTATATATATTTATTCACATCTCCTATGTGTAATAAAACCACAACATCTAAATATATCAATAAATAAAGCTAGCATACACTGTCCTGAGCTAGATTTACAGGTCTATTTATAAAACAACTTTATCATAAATGATCGCTAAATGTGCACATAAAACATGATCATATTATGTCATGGATTTTGTCTGGGACAGATTGTTGTGTATAAAAAGTAAGACAAAGGTAGATTTCATCATGTTCAGTCTATGTAATACAACAGCACATGTACATACACAAGCTTATTCATATTTAATATGTAATTAAACCCAGACCATGTATATTCATTCTCAGGTGAGCTCAGCATTGAACAGGTTATGTTATGGAAGCACAATTTTATAATAGGACATTTTGTTCACAGCTACGAGTTACCATGTGGTAATGTTAAATATATCATTTTCTTTTGATGTACATGTATATGTTTTGTATATGACCTATATCATATATAATAAAACTAGTGTAACAAAATTTATACAATGAGATAATCAACATTATTTCAAGAAAATAACTACTGACAGCCAGATATATCTTGAATGTGTCAATACAATGTGATATTATTACAACACTTCAATATGTCAACTACATTGACGACCATATACATGAACAAACTTTTAATCATATACAATGAAACCACAGTATAAAAATATTTTTATACAATGAGATAATGTTTCATGAAAATAACTACGGACAGCCAGATATATCTTGAATGTGGATGTGTACATAAAATGTGATATTATTACAACACTTCAATATGTCAACTACATTGACGACCATGTACATGAAAAAACTTTTAAACAAATTTAATATAGTTTGAGAGACAGCAAATTATTTGTTTCATTATTTCAATTGATCTGATCATGTTTCTAGAACCTTGATTTTTGTTTTGCTACAAGTTCTGATTTTGGGGGACACGGAATCTTTGCTATTGACCTTGAGATTCTTCTGGGGTCATCCTCTCTTGGTTGTGCTTTCCTGTTTGTTGGGAGAGGGTCCTTGACCTTCTCCTCAAAGATCATGCACTGTAGGTCATATTTGTAGGAGTACCCCTTGTCGATCTTTAGAGGTCTTGTGCTCCAACTCTTTGCACGTTTGCTGTATCTTGGTTTCTGTCTGAAATTATGAATTGAAACTTAATAAAAACTAGAAATGAAAATAGTTGAAACTTAAAAAAAAAATAGAAATGAAAATGTGCAAAACATAAAATGTGATTTGATTATTTATTTCAAAAGAGATAGTACTAGAAAACTAACATTTGACATGACATGAATTGACATGTTGATAAAAGCAATTTCATCCAGAGAAATAACCATGTTTATATTAGCCTATCATGTGAACAACAGTAAAAACAGTTGTACTTACTTGCAGTCACATGTCAACTCATGGTTGTCAAGCAAATGCTTTGCCAGTTCAAAGTCCGTAAATTTCAGTGCCGATTTCAGGTCTTTCCATTTTTGAGCAAGGTCTCCCAAATAAATCCGCTTGGCATTTCTCTCTTGTTGTCGTCTCGCAGGCGAATTTCCATCGTACTTTCGCGGTCGCCCTCGACTTCGCACAACTTCACTTATAGTAAAACTCTTCTTTTTTAAGAAAGATATCTAAGTTACTTCACATAAAGTTTTTAATGTACGGAAAACTGCAGCACTGTGAGTAATTTGGAGTGCGATAGTCTGGACGAATCTTTGTTTATATTGGGAAGCCGGAGCGAAGCCACTTTTCTCCTCAGTGTCATATTGATTGAGCTTAGCCATTTGAGATGTCATAATTAGTTATGCAAACATTATTTACATTATTAATCCCCAACAATCAAAACATCCAAGTAACTACAAGGTTACTACAACGCAGATCAATCATGCAGCGGACAACAATCTAATGGCCGCCATGATCGCAATAGAGTTAAGCCCCTTGGTAGTGCTGGTCAGTGGCTTCGATTGTTTTCGCTATTTTTTTCAGTTTGAAGGACGGATTACAACTAATTACCAAACATGAAAAAGTTGTAAACACAGAAAATAGAAAACAAATCGAATATATAAAAAAGTTACGTGTCGCGTGCAAAAGGGAATTCCCTCCCGAATATTTGTGGAACAGAAAATACCCGGTCGAACTGGCCGTTTAAGTACCCTAATGAAAGTGATGTACTTCCGGTTGGGTGAATGTAAAAGTAAGTTGAATATGAAAACAAAAACTAAAAAAAAATGTTAAAGAGAAAATAGAATTGTTGATGCACAAACTAAAATTATTAATTCTCATGAAAATGCAATGGCTATGCAAATTTGGGTTTTGATAAGGCAATGTACAAGTTCTTAAAAAGTACAAGAAAATTAAAGATTTTACTCTAAATGTTTTGATTGTTTTGAGATGGCCTTGCCGGTCATTTCAAATTGTTTAGTATGTCATACAGATTTCAAGTAGGCAGAGCTGTTTGTGTCTTTGAAACAGAGTATGCATGATCCTGTTGAGTTCTCAATCAAGCATGACCTTTGTATTGTATATCTGCAGGAGATGTTGAAGAGTCTGAAAGAGGTTGCTGACAACCAATATGGTCGCAAGGTGCTTGTGTACCTCCTGTCCCCCCGCGACCCCCTCCACTTCCACCCGGACATCGTACACATCCTGCAGCAGGGCGACGAGAACCAGACAAGGTCTGTGCTTGCTCTTCTTACATAGAGAACTTTTTGGAAGACCCGACAATCACTCTTTAAGGGATCTTGAAAAGTTTTTGAAAAGCATAACTCATGCCAGCCGTTATGACTGGTTGATTTTAGTAGGTTGTTTGAGTGCAGCACTTTCATTGGTCATACAGGACTGATAGGACTATCAAATTCACAGCCTAGATTTTCAAAGCTCCCTTAGTTCTTAGATATGTTAATGTATGATACTTAAGACTATCAATGAAAGCGTCAAAGTCTAAGCCCTGATGTACATGTCAAATGGATGGCACAGGACTGTTGCGACATGCAAATAATTGAGACTTGTGTGAATTATCAGTTCTTGCAAACGAAGTAGGGGTTCTTTTTGCATACAGCAGAGTTGATATTTGGAACTGCTGAAGTTTAAATATCTAATATTTAGACACGTTGAATATTCAGATATATATTCACTATTTGATGCTTCTACAGCAAGAAGGACGGACATCTTCGACACCTGGAGTTGCTGGAGTTTGTGTCCAAGCCGATGCTGCAGTACATCGTGGACAACGCTGCCACCCTTGTCATCAACAATGCTGCCCTGCTTCTCATCCTCGCCACCATAACTCATGCTAGAGGTCAGATTTCTCTCAGAGATCTCGTTCATTAGTATTCGAAAATATTGCAGAAGAGTTATGATATTATGATATGCCTTTCGTACTTTCTTTGAAAGTGCTAGATAAATGCCCTTTAAAGATTTTTTAATGCTTGTTCTCATCTCTAAAGGGTAGTTATGAGAAAACTGCTGCAGGTGTGGAAACATTAGTAAAAATTCCTTTCTTGTAATGTCATGCCTGCTTTTTAGACATTGAACTCTCCTCAGATAATGTTTTTGGTACAACATGGAATGGTCACCTGCACAATATTTTGGGACAACAGAAACCTCAATAATAACTTAACTCCATCATTCCTTGCCAGGTGATCCCAGTGAGGCTATGGAAGCTATAGCCAAGATGGCCGCCAAACCATTCAGTGCAAGCAAGGGAGATAACCAGCACATGGTGGAGCACCCGGCCGGCCACCTAACGCTGAAGAGACTCATCCTCAACGACAAGGAGAGAAGCAAGGCTGATGAGGCTGCAGGTTAGAATTTAACTTTAAGATTAGTCTTTTAATATTAGTCTTTACAGGTTCATAATGAAATCTTGCCAACAGCCCAGTATTATAAATACCCATGCAGTTTTGATTTTATTTTGTTGGTGTACATATCAAATCCAAACATTGAACAGTATGTATCATCAGCACTCACCATACTAGCAGCCAACCCATTTGACAGAAGGGCCTTGCCAAGGTGGTCAAGTGGATAAGCTGTTGGTACAGTCATTGCTGTTACCTTACTCTAAGGGTTTGGGTTCAAATCCATGAACATCTTTTTTGGCAGCCTAGATGACTTAATAAGATAGGCCTTGCCACATTTTCCCAACTTTTCTGCGCTTGTCGTCAAGGCTGCTGTGACGAATTACGACAGTCCAATCAGAAATTATTTTAGAATTGTAAATATTTTCCCGTGGAGGGCGCTGCACTCAAAACACAAATTTCGACAGGTTGCAGCAAGGTTTGAATTAGCCAGTGCCATGTGGGGGAAGGAGATCCATGATAGGTACCTCATTAAGAGCACATGAATTTATGCAAGTATGGATAGTGTTGTTCCTAAGATAATGTTGCTAAGCTCATTAGAGACCCATGTGAGTAAGATCATTCCTGACTACATTTCCTTATGTTTCAGTGTTGTTCTCCAAGATCCTCCTGTCCATTCTGCCTGAAGGAACATTCAAGGCTTGGGCAGCTTGCAATAGGGGCTGCTTCACTCTTGTCAGGTAGGACTAGTTTTTGTAGAGTGTAAGAAGCTCTGAGTTTTTAGAAAAATAAATATCATATTACTTAACATAACACTCTGCTATAGGCTTGAAATCTGCCAAGGCTATGCTAAACGATTGCTCACTAAGCGTGTTGTTGATATCCATGGATAACTTCATAGAGTTACTGGGTTACTTCATAGTTGACTAAGTGTTTTTCTTCATCTCAGATATTTCTCATTGTTTTTGATGTTCTTTATCAGAGAGCAATTTCCAAAAAACTTAAGTTAATAACAATAATCCTAAAACATTGATTGGAAATATTTCAGTGCATATTTAAGTGTAATGTCAAATGGATATGTAAGTTAGGTATGTTATCTGTACAGATCCCTCTCTGTCCTTGTAAAGAAACCTAACAAGGGTAGCAAAGCCAATCATAAATTCAAATTTCATTTAATAACATTCAACAGTCCAATACAAATTCTAACAAAAATGTATCTAAAAGAAATAATCTCAGACAACATATTGAAATGTTTTTTGTCTATCACAGCTTGCTAGAGCTAGACGATGTGGAAGTAACAAGCCAAGTCCGGCAACAGCTTAGTGGAATCAAGAAGTCACTGCGCAAGATGACATTCAAGGGGGCTCAGATTCTGCTGCAGAAGTTGGAGGGCATGTCGTCGCCACCGCGTCCACAGATGATTGATTTGTAGAATCTTCAGTGAATTAAAACTTGTGTGAATGATGTGTACAAGAATACTATCAATTGGAAAGTTCTAACCCCGTTGGTTTCAAACAATTGACTGGCAGATTGATTCTGTAGTATAATTTGAGACAGATAGTGTAAGATTTGAGACTTTTATGCTTTACTAAATGAAATATTTTAAATTCAATAATGTCCTGCGTAAACTTTCTTTTTGTGAAAATTAAAAGCCTTTGAAGGTTCTCAAAGTAATGTCTCCCATTTGTTAAACAGATTTCATATCCTTGTGTTTGATTTGAAAAAAAAAATTGTGTTTATATATATGTGCAAGTATTGGTTTAAAAAATTTCTTTACTTTGAAAGTTCTTATTCTCAAAAAAAGTTGGTCCCCGATAGATAAAAGAAACTTGATATTAGTAGTGAATAGTTGTCATGTAGATCACATTGTCCTGGTTATATTTTGATTAAAGTTTCCAAATTATTTAAATGAACCAAATGATTAAAAAAATTGTGTTAGAATTAAGTCCATTTTAAAACCATTTTTTTGCAAAAGTATGTTAAATGTTTATCAGTGTTTATTTTAATTAGGCATGTATAAGAAATTCTTTGTTGAAATTTATCAAATCTTCATTGTTGTATGTTTATTTTAGAGCAGGTGTTTCTTATGTTTTATACTGTTATGTTTTGTTAAATTTTCTTACAACAAAATAATTTTCTTAATAAATTCAAATGTATCGGTTTATAAATTAATGTGTACTTTGTCTATTAATTTTGGAAAATCTTTAGTTCTGTATAATTTCTTACGTCTTTTGTAAATACCAAATTATGACTTGTAATGTACAGCTATATTAAATTAAATGTACAGAATTCAGCCATGCCTTTTTTTTGTTTTTTAATATAAGACATTGAGGAATCAACAAGCTACTGTTTTACAACCCAATTAATTAGCTCGAATAAGAGTGAAGAAATAATTGGAAGTTGTCTTAAAATATAATTTATGTGAAGGAATAATACTCTGAAGCCCTCTCTAATATCAGGAATAATGTGTTTAAACCATGATCAACATTCATTTCCTGTGGTTGAAATTAGGTTAAATCGATTAATAGAATGTTTCCTTCTTGATCTTATAGATGCAAGTTTATAAATGTTATGCCTGCTACAAAATAAGTCAAGTGTACTCAGCCCTTCCATCTGTGCATTAGAATTTGTCTCGAGAGTTTTACTATGGCTTAGAAGTATATGAAATATATAGTATATAGAAGCTAACAGCAATACAGAATTTGAAGTTCATGTGATTGTGTGCCCGTTTGTCATCAACATTTTGAAATTGTTACCAAAACACTTAATTTTTTTACTTGTTCATGATCACAAATTTGATAGGGATGTTAGATGTGTGTGAATCTCATTTTTGTATTAATATTAAAAGTCAGCTTTGAGTGACAACACGTTTCAAATTACTAAAGGTTATGTGAAGGTAGTCTAACGGCAGGTGGGCGTATGTGAGGTTTGCTCTTTTTTGCCTTAATAAAAAAGCAAGTTCTGGTTGACGGGAAAGGTTCTATGCTGATAATTGAAAATAGTGTGTGTCCTCAAATTGGAGTTTAAAGGGGCAGTAGCACGTGTTTTTGAAAGTCATATCTGTTAAAATCTTTCCCAGTAAACATTAGTGACAAATGTATTATCTTCATGGGGTCAAAACATCTCATTACTCAACTCATTCATCTGTAGTCAAAGTAAATAATGTACCATCATGCTAAAACCAATGGTGGCCATTCTTGTTATTTAAAGTACCGAAATGGATAGGCATGGCTTAACCAATCATGGTACATTTGTCTCTTGTTTTTATTCAAAAACATTATCTGGCAATTGGATAATGTTTTTGGGGGGTTTTCATGAAATTACTTTATTTATCTATACTATGCTACTGCCCCTTTCAGGCAATGTTAACTCCAACATTGGGTATCTGGATAATATAAAAATCATCAATAGAAGCCAATACACGATTATAAAATAGTCTGTTTATTATGCACTTTGTAAAAGAGTTGTAATCTCAAACTGAAAACAAGACAATACTTCTTTACTCACATTCAAGATCTATATTAATGGACAATGTATTTGTGACCTAACATAAAATATTCTCAAACACTCAGATCTTTAAACATGGACCAAAAACCATACAAACAACCAGATATCAAAATCCCTTTGAGCAAAAAATTATTAGTATGATCAGACACTTTAAATATGGGAAGAGTTTTGTATTTTGTCATTTTTTATATCAAGAACTTAAATTTCTATTATCTTCAGTTCGCTGCATATCTTTGGTATCACAAAAAGAATTCAAGTAAAATGCCCTGAGTAAAAATAATCAAGAAATCATTTACTTACTGCTGTTAACTTAAAATTAGCTTAAAATTGACTTCTTCAAGAAATAAAAGTTCATAAAAACAAAATAGTGTACCAGGATTCAAACTTGTTCTATCAGGGGCTTTCTTCTCCACAAAGGATTGTAACAGAGCTATTTTTTTCTGAATTTGAGATCAGTAATTTAGTTCATTAAAATAGGTAATCCAGGAAAGTTCATGACATTCATACATATGATTTATTTAGTAACTGGTTATCAGTAAGCATCTAAAGTAAAATATCTAGTTGCACCAAACAAATTCAATTTGCACTGGTTACACTTTCTAAGGTTTGTAATGACCAAAGTTGAACTCCTTTCAGGGTCATTAACAATCAGTTATTTTCCATCTGATGAAGTTGCATTTTGAAAGTTGAGTTAGCATTTTTGCTAATACGAAGGCACTAAATCTGGCCCCATAAAATGGTTCATCGACGAATTTGTAAAAATAGTAAATTGATATTATTCTATATAAGTGAAAATGTAAATCTATTGACAATATGGTCAAATTATTAATTATATTTACATAAAGAGAAAACATCTGTCAAATATTAATGAAAGACATGAAGATTTCCAGTACAACAATTGCACACACTCAAGCTACTATATACATGAGTATCAACTTTAAAACTGAACTTTATCAAAGTTCGTTGCGATGGATTTTATCCATCTTTTAAATCCATCTTTGCTTCTAGCTCATAATTTCTATGATTTTATTTTATATGATTGAATCATAACATAAATAATCAAAATAACATTTTAAGTACAACAAAGTATTAATCAAATTTCGTGCTGAAATTATAGCAAAATTGCTCTTTCAGTTAAAACACAATTACAAAATCTGAAGCCACCTATGAAATTACAAATAACATATTTTTGAAAATATATAAGTCCAAATATAAAGTAACAGCAACTCAAGCAATAGACACAAAAAAACATGACAAATGTAGCTATTATAAATAATGACCAAATGATGATGATGACATGGTTTTCGTGTGAGACTTCATCAGGTGTAAAAAGATAATAAAGGTACTTAGTATGGAAAGAATGGACTTTGGAGGCACTCAGGTCGGTTAAAGATCCATTAAAGTTGAAATTCAATAAAAACAATTCGGTGAAAATCAAGAATTTTCAGTGGGTGACAATCAAGTTTTACATCAACAAATCCTTCAATTTAAACATTAAATAAAGCATGGCATTTCATAAGACACTGTCAGAAATTAAAACAATCAAATCAAAATTTTTTTGTCTTTTATATAATAGACATTTTGACATTCCGGATGTCAAAAACAAATTTCAAAATAACAAAACTATAGATTATTGTGATATTGAAATGTATTGCCAACTTATTCTTGTATTTCACATGCATTAAGAATGAACAAATATTTTGCTTAAGTGGAATGTTAAAAATAGTCAACTAATCTGATTGGTGATCACAGAAAATACGGATGGTCTATAGATTATCACAGGGAACAGGATTCAAAGTTATCTTGCTTAAAATATCAGGGAATACCATTCTGGTGGCCAATTTACAAGAAGTGCAATTCGTCTTGGACTGACAGAATTTGGCCTTCAACTTCCATGGCCATCCCAGGATATCACAGAAACCACATGCAAATGGTTATCCCTAAATGTTATGTTTTTTGAGTGGCTCTGTGAGCTTTTTCTTTCTTCCAACTTCATCAAGCAAAATTTCTTTCTAAGAATTGCAACCTTTCTGTAAGTCTACCCCCATTCATATAATAACCTTGAATGTCTATAGCTGTTCTGTGTAACATTTGAATCGGCTGTTGTCGCAGTGAAGCCTTCTTTTCATCCCGAGGTTGGTGTTTATGCAATGGACGTCAAGTTAGAATCTTCGCGTGCTCTGTCCGGTAGAATGAGTCCCAGGGTACTTCCTGACATGCTCTGTTCATCCTCAATCATTATTCGGTCACTTGTAGAGTCTCTCACTAAAATCAAAGTGGAAAGATTTCATTTTCAGAATTTTTTAAATTTTAAAGGCATAAATTAAAAAAAACCTTGATCATAACATAATGATATTCGTCTCTCAAAATAAATCTACTGTATAACTTTTCATAATTAATACATGTGCACCTCACGTCATGCCTGTTGCAGAATTCAAACCTTCAGTCCAATAAATAAACAACAAACAAAAATAACAATAAATTCATTTGACAAAAGCTTAGGTTTCTATCCTTTTTTAATTCTAAAATAAGAATTGATAAATTTCAGCTATTTGCTAGCCACTTGACAAGGTGGATAGTCAGTAATAACAGGGAATACATATATACCATCTGTTCACAATAAATAAGTTGTTGTCTTGATTTTCACTTCTAGATGTCAACCAAAGTCCCATACATATGTGTCAGATTTATAGCACTAAGATAAGATTATTTATCAATTGAATAAAAGTGAATATCAACTTTGAACGTTTTTTTGTTAATCTATACAAAATCCCCCCTTTGTTGAATATTACCTGGAAGGTTGATCAAGTCGGCGGGCAATTCATCATCATCTGTCATCAAGTCAGTCTGAAGGTTCGCAAAGTTGATGAACACCTGGAGAAAAATATAGAAATATTAACTATTCTGAAAACACAATTGTCAGGAATTCTTTTCAATAATGGTAATATTCTCGGATTGGACTTCGCTGTCCCAGAATATTTCAGCACCTGCAGTTGATGGCTCAAAAAGAAGAACAAGAATAAATAAGGTCATTTTCAATTTTGATAGCAACCATTGACTCATTGTTATATTTTGTTCCCAAGAGAATTTCATCGGTTTAGAACTAATGCATAGAACTTCTGAGGTGCCTTCCCCTTTTTGAATTAAGCCCATTAGTCCTGCATAAACTTTCTTCAAAGTAGGTTCTCTCTTTTGAACAGAATCAAGGAAACATTTTTAACCATCATAACATTGAAATGTTGCTATGCTGATTTTTGCTGACAGACTTTTCGATTTATTACTGTATCGGCATATTTTCATCATCTCTTTCTTTCCATGTCATAATGGCATTTTTTATCTTTTCATATTTCAAATCACTTTAATTTTTTCTAATTTAATCACTTAAAAAATTTATCAACAACATAAATTAAACTCTAATTTTTCTCAAAGCTTTTGATTTTTATCACTTTCATCAGTTATACGTCATTACTTATTTTTTGTTTTATTAATTTATTAATTTGTTTCCTTTTTATTTTCTATAACAACCTCCAAGTCTCACTTCCATCACTCAGTTCATGTCAAAAATAAAAAATTAATTATAATAGATTTAATTTCTATTACGTAATATTATTTGAGTTAAGTTTTCTTTGTTTTATTTCAAGTCTCGTGAGATTTTAATTTTAATTAGTTTTAAGTTTAAGTTGAGATTGTTCATTGCAACTTTATTAGGCAGTCAGTCACATGGTAAAAGTGAGATCATGGTCAGTCCGTCTGGTTTTCTGCTGACTCTGTGAACAAGTGATAGACTAGAAGGTTTAAACAGTGAATTTTGCTCAAAATTTTTTACATCCAACTTAAAACAGAGATATCATTCAAATACAATGGTAAAGTTAGGCCTAAACCAACCTGATCGAGAGTGGTCTGACTGACGGAGTAGCTCTCAATGCCATGGTCGGACTTGCAGGTCTCCATACGTCCGAAGAGTCGAGCGAGAGAGAGGGAGGAAGTGCCCAGCTGGTACTGCAGCATGTTGTGGTGGGCCTCCTTCAACACCGCCTCCGGGAACTCTGCCTGGATGTACGCCTTCACTGGACCCAGGTCCGGGCTGCCTCCCGCTGCTCGCAGTGTCACAGTGTACCCGTTCCCAAACCTTGCGAGAGAGAATGTGTTATTAGTGCTGTTAGGTTCTCAATGTACTGAGCTTAGTGTGGAAACAGAGATGAGCTTATCATGAGAAATGACAAACAATTCTTTAGGAACTTTGCAAAGTCCAGTTACACAGGGTAGAGCTCACTGTTTTAGAGTTGACTCCCTGGGCAATGAGAAAGCGGTAAAAAGTACAGGTAACCTTTGGAAAAGGAATACATTAGAACTCAATTCTTCTTAATTCTAAATACGATTGTTAATTTAGTGAAAAAAATTCATAATCTTTGTAATCATCATTTGCATTACATCATTTCAAATTAAAGCTATTCATAACTGATATTTTTATGAACTACACTTGACCGAACCCAAACACTGTTTGAATTACCAACTAAGGAATCCCATAACAATGACAATAATCTGGAACTTTATATTTGAGCACACCAGCGTAAAGGGTTGTCAGGGAGGATGATGATTAAGTATTCTTTGAGTGACCACTTCAATTCAACTGACCTGTTCTTGAGATGCTGAGGACTGCCGATACACTTAAAGCGACCGTTGACCATGATGGCAAGTCGACCACACAGCGCCTCACACTCCTCCATACTGCAATGGACAACATCTTTAAATATCAAAGATCCTGATACTAAATCAATAACATGATATATACATAATGGTGACCTCCTACTGATCAAGATGGACACTCTTTTCTGATTTGTAATTTAAAAGAAGTTTATTTCCTGAAGAATATCAAGCCAATATTTTTATTTGACTATAGTGAATCACAAAATGAAAACAGTTGCAAAACATATGTTTTTATTCTTTTTTATTTATATTTTGCATCATGAGGACCTTAAAGACTAGGTAGGGATAGCAGCATGCTGATACACTAAGGATAGAGAGACTGAACAGAAGCTATAGCTAAGAGGAGGATGAAGCTGTCATAAACACACGCCCGAGGAGCAGAATTTGTAGTCCTTTCTAGGGTAAGACCTCAGTTATCAAACATGAAAATAAAAGATGCAGCAAGAATGTGGTACCTATGTGATGTGAGGATGACGGACCGCCCATCCTTGATGATGCTGTTGATACAGTTCCACAGGAAGCGGCGAGCCTTCGGGTCCATTCCTGTCGTAGGTTCATCCTGTGGTGACAAAGAAATATTACACCTTTATATCACTATTGATGGACAGTTGTATCATTTTGAAATGTGTATATGAAAGAAGCTGAAGGTAAGCTCAAGAGGATCCGAGTTGAAAAAGATTTGATAGCTTGTACATTTTATCTTTTGATACTTTTCTCATCATCTAATGTACATTACTGAATTTGTCAGAAATGATATCCATGAGAAAAAAATCAACATGACATCATCTCAAACTGAGCGCAAGGCAAGATCACCAGGATGCTGGATTGTTGTATTTTAATCACTATGATGAGCTATCATACACAAATCCATATTACCGACAATCGCAACAACTCACCAGAAAGATGACGGGTGGGTTGCCGATGAGAGCAATGGCTGTGGAGAGTTTTCTCTTGTTCCCCCCAGAGTAGCTGCCAGCCACACGGTCAGCATACTTGACCAGTCCGAGCTTCCTGATGGCCCAGTCTGCAACCTGTTTGTTGATTGGAATTTGACTTATTATTATGTTTCTATTCTATTTGAAAATGACACAAATTAAAAAATAAGATATATACCTCTTCACTTCAAATATAATTTCATGAGAGTTTATGACAAGAAAATATTGAAAAGCAGATATCTAAATTAGCAATGTATGTCAAATGTGCATAGTCGATACTGATGTCATGAACATAGGTAAATGATTTAGTGAGAGCTTAACAGATTTAACAACAAATTTATGATTAAAGATTTTTTTTCCCACCATTTGAAGGGGCAGTAGCTTGTTCCTTGGAAAATTTATTTCTTCAGATTTTCTTAAATAAACATAAGTTTAAGCCAAATGCATTATCTTCAGAGGGTCAAATTATTTAGTACTCAACCTGATCCTCCGTAGTCATAGGAGAAATAATCAAGTATCAATCAAAAACCACTAAAGTCCATTTTAGTGTGAACACCTTTTAATCATTCGAGTTTGGGAAATTGATCCGCATTGCTTAATCAATCATGGTAGGTTTGTTTTAAAACTTTTTCTTTTGATTGATTTTGTCTTGAAACATTCATTTCTGTTTAATGAGATTACTTTATTTATCTAAAAATATGTGCTAGTATCCTTTCTTCAAAAAGGACTAGTAATCAAACAATGTTAGGTCCATTTCTCTGTTACTCAGATATTTTCACTTTGATGGTTAATCGCTTCTACTTGTACTTACATGTTTGATATTGGGTTCAGGCACACCACGGAGTCTGGCGTAGAAGTGGAGGTGTTCCCTGCCTGTGAGGAGAGCGCTGAGGGCATCGAACTGTGGACAGTAGCCAAGGAGTTGCCGCACACTCACCATCTGTTTCAGGATGCTGCAGGATAAAAGGAGCATTTATTGTACATATTTGAATCCTTTTTGTACTCAAATATGAGTACCTGTCACTTCCCGGCACGCATCACTCACACAAATCTCAGTCACTTGCCAATATGCCATTTGTCACAATTTGTGGTTTGAGTACATTCAAACTGTTTGTTAATGACCTTCTTTCTTGTTTCTCATTTGGTTCGTACACAACACAGAAATGGTAACAAACTACATGGGTAAATTAGCCAGAATTCAGTTATGTAATCTTATTTACTTCATTACATTTTGCTACAAAAAAAAAATGAATTGTTGAATTGTTAAAAGTCAATAAAATTGCTACCTTCCCCATGGCAATGACCAAGTTCTTCATTTGCATAGTGTAACTCACAAGCAAGATACTCAAGTAATCCAAATCATCATACCTCATATCATTAACATAAGCAGATCCGCTTGTCACTCCGACATCACCGGTCAACATCTTGAAGGTTGTGGTCTTCCCTGCCCCGTTTACACCAAGGAGACCAAAGCACTGACCTTTGGGCACCCCGACACAAAGTCTGTCAACTGCGGTCAGCCGTTTCTGACCACGTCGGGAGTATACCTGTCGGAAACAAACCACATTAGCTTAATACCTATCATTCAATGCAGTTTGATCAATTAGACTTCTGTCAACTGGTACCAGTTAGATAATTGACAAACACTGTCACAAACACTTGCAGATGCTTGATTAACAAACATCGAAAGACTCAATAATAAGAACAGCCCTTACTGAGGGGTCTTTGCAAAGAGTGCCTTTGGATCTTATTGCTGTAAAGGGAAAATTACAAAGGTAATGGAATTTCTTCCACAAATTTGACAATGAATAAAATGGCGAGACCAACCTTTGAGAGACTTTCCAGTCTGAGCATGTCTGAGTCTGCCCCTCCTGACATCACTCTTCGTCTTTCTCGGGCAACATCAATGTCCTCATTCTCCAGGGGGGTGTTAGGGGGAGACACTTTCCTGTAACATGGGATAGCTTCAGTGACCAAGTACGGATTCATGTAGGTAAGTAGGCAGAGAAAAAAGATCATCTTACTGTTGCTAAGTCATACCGTCAAATGATTCAAACTTAGCAGAACAGAAGCATTAAATTTTTTGCACTCTCTGACCTGTAAACGTCTGTCCATCTAATATCAATTTCTTGTGAGAATCAGAGGACCTTTTTCCCCATAGCAACTGCAGTGTACAGTAAATGCTTACAGCCACACCATGATACTTAAATGCTGATTTGATTGAATTACTGTACCCGATGAAGAGCAATGAAAACTGCAGTCAATTTACCTTGGTTTGATAAAGAAACGGTACTCAAGAAGGAGGTTGAAGATAAAGAATCCGATCCCGATCATGAACATGGCGAACAGGTTGCGACCCACAATGTCCCACTCAAACAGGTTGTATGTCATTGTCTCGCCTGAATAATGAAATAAATAGTTGAATAGGTGATGAAAACATAAATGTTGTGACTTGAAGAGGTCGGCAGCTCAAATGAATAGGGGAATATGTTGTAAAAAGAAAGAATGTCAATGGTCAATGCAAAATGTCTCATTTATCTTATTCACAGATTTGTTTGGGAAGTAACCCCTCGGCCCCTGGAAAGGAGGGTCTATACTTTCCTTATGGGCTGGTCTTCTTCTAAAACAAAAATTTTGATGTACTTATATTCCCTAAGTACTTATTTGCCATGTTTCTTTTGTCAATAATGCAACTGTATCATGAGACACATCCTACACAGCATCTGTGGAAGCTTCACCAACATTTAGCCAAGTCCCAAACAAAATCTGTTTGGAGGGGTTATCTGTACACCAACAAAACATAGGTTTTGCAATAAAATCCAACTGAGAAAAGGAGAAGTTACTTTGGGTTTAATTTCACTTTCAAGAGTCTTTCACTTGTATCATGGCTACTAGTATTATAGCAGGAAGAAAGCCCGCAACACTATTGTGGCTATGCATTGCAGTGATAACTGCGAGCATCGGCTGGAACTAGCAAACCATGGGTGGTACCACGCTGAAATTCAGTGTAGCATTCACCCAACCTAACTGCATGTAGAACAGTTCTCTACTGCAGACAAAGCTGTTGAGCTCCTGGCAAGATTTCCGCAGAGTTGTGTCAACGATATAAAATGACTTCCTCCGATCACCAACAACTCGATAGGATTCAAGAAGATCTCATCTACTCACCAAACCTTCCGAAGATGTCTGCTTGAAGCTGGTAGGCGGTCATGTCGATAAGTCCACGTCCGAGACAATAGTGGGGCAACAGCAGGAACACTTGCATCAAGATGTCGTTGATCTTACCCAGACCCTGGAGACACAGAAGAAGAAGATCAGATGCTGATGCCATAAACTCACATCTCACAGTTTGGCTTGCACGTTGAAGTTCTTTAAACACTTTATCGGCTTATCAGCATAAAGGGGATACAAGTGTTAAAGCAAAAATCATTGTGTAAAATAAAACCTGTTTGACAGTAACTAGCCTGGTCACATTTCCGGGTTTTTCCTTCCCTTCTACTTAAATTGACAAAATTACACTTTCAAGATGGCTAGTTTTTAAGCAAGTTTGAGAAGAAAATTTTGCAACTAATGAGAGAAGGAATGAATCAGTATCTCATAAAATCATTGATAAGTAATTACTGATATTCTATTCTTAAAACCAAAAACATTAAGTCTTTAAGATCACTTTTAACAACACAAAGTCACCAACTTATAACCATTTCAGAATGAATAATCAGAGATCTACTCACCGGATCATCCTCGGCCAACAGTTGCAGGATGAACGTAGCGAGGGTGGACACCGTCCCAAGGAACACGTTCACGCAAGACAAAGCCACAAATGCAGAGCTCGGAACGTTGAACAGACGTGCAAAAGGATACATCATTGGAATGATGGCCCAGCTGCAAAGAGAAAAGCATGTTTAGTTTTCAGTTAACTGGCTTATTTAGAACAAATTGAATGAAAAAAAATGTTTCTGTCCAAATAATCACATACTGACTTACCCATAAAGGAAGAGTAGAGCGACGAGACAGGGAGCATTCTTTGGAGAGACGTACGCGTCTTTGTTGAAGGCCAGGAAGATAATGATACACAGCACTGCCGGTATCAGGTAGTTTATCTGCAGAGAGAAAATCATATTCACTTGAGGAGTACCACAACAAGTTTATGAAGGGATTAACTAGGATTGGTCACAGGCTTAATTAAATCAGGGGAGTTTGAGCCATCAAAAAGGATTTGAACCTGAGACCTATTTGAGTGTGTTGTACTCTTTACCAAATAAGCTAAAGGGATATCTCACAAGTAACTCATGACTTTGCTGTCAGCATTTACGTTTGGCCACTAATGATGAAATCTGAACTGTCAAATCCTCTGTGAGTTGTTCAATCCATCCATACATCATAAATACTACTTATACAGAAGAAATAAGAATATCATCAAAATGCCCCTATCACTAACTCTCATCTCACAATGCAAAAAATATATATGAATCACATGTATAGACAGTTGAACTTACCAGATCCCAGGTGATGTTTGCAAACCAGTAGATGGTGGGGTTGATTCCGCTGACAAACTGCAGGTGTTTGCTGTTAGAGACTCGCTCGTCAATCAACACAATCACAAAGCTTGCCGGGATGAAAGACATTGCAAAGATCACACAAATTGCAACCAGCACGTCAATAAAACTGTTCAGGCTGCGGAAAAGAGCGAAAGTTTGGAGTATAGCATATGATAAAATTCTACATACAGAAACTCAGAAAGAAAATTAAAGGCAGCATAGAAAAGCAGAAAAAATTCCTATTTTATTTGTTGGTGACTTAAGTAAATCAGGAAACAGCTTTCAGCTTTCTACAGCTATGACTTGTTACATACAACTGCAACTATTGGTAAGACAAATTCTGACCTTATGAAATGACTGAGGACAAGACATAGCAATTTGTAAAATTTCCAAAATTTCACAAAATTGCTTGAAATTTGGCACTGCAACCCTCCTAATAGGTGAGATGATATGTGAAAAATTTGAAAGGATCAAACTCTCTGTAATAGGTCGTAAAATTTTGACCTTAAGATATGACTAAGTACAAAAATAGAAATCTCTAAAATATTAAAAAATATACAAAATTGTTTGAAATCATGCACTGCAGCCCTCCTAATAAGTCAACACTTACAGCGACTCCTCATTGATCTGTTCCTGTGTGTAGTTCATGGGGTGGTTGATGGTGGTGATGCCAAAGTTGCTAGCGTCCTTGGTGGAGGGGAGATAACTCCGCAGCAGCAAATTATTGAAAGCATTCATGTAGGACACGACTGCAGTCCAGCCTTTGTTGTTGAACCATATCTATTGAGATGAACAAAAGCACATCAGGTCAGGTGAGAAATTTATGACTTTTAAAATTGGTCTCTAAATCATGTTCGTGTGAAGGGGAGATAACCTTGAAAGTAATTATAAAAAAAGATACTATTGAAGAATTAGAAAATAAAAAACAGGAATTTCAAAAACTGTGGAAAGAAAATAGATAGTATGTAAGTAAGGTCAAAAGCAAAATTGATTGGTGAAAAGAGTGTAAGTAAGTATTTTTGAAACCTAGAAACAAAAAATTATACGAGATTTACTGAAGAAACTGATATCATGTTTAGTTTCCTATGGGATAATATGCCTGACAAAATCAAGCAGTCAATAGTAGGTAGACCACTTGCTGGAAAAGGCTTTGAATGATAAAAAAAATATGCCAATGTTGATCACATGGATGAGAAAATGACTTTGTGCTAATTGTAACAAAAAGTGGAAAATTGTATTCACTAACAATTGCTCACAGTACTTAAAGGTTCTAACTAATGGCAGTGAATTTTCATTTATGCTTGCAGAATCATTAGATAATTGCTTTTGGAGAGATACTGTGAATGGTTTTGCTAAATACAGCAACAATACTAAACCAATTACCTATGACGAAGTGTCGCTAGATAACAATACATGTTTAAGTATTAGGAATCTTTTAGAATGTCAAAAGGGATCCAAAAAATATTTCTTAACCCTTAAGATGCGGGTCCCGGAATATTCCGGGATGAAATTAGCTTTGCCCGCAAGTCCCCTTAGCGGGATGCGAGTAGCACACTCTATTTTTCTCACGCTAACTAATTATGACCGCGGGTCTCGGTAGCGGGGCCCGGAAATTTATTGCCTAGCAGTAGTCTCAGTTCAACGCTTGTATTTTCGTTCCGGCTCTCGCTAAGCAGCCGTGTTTTGTTTCGTTGGTGTTCTAAATAATGCGCGAACATGCTCCGAAAGTTATGAGAGTATTGATAATGTTTATCGTACCGAAAATAAGCGTTAAAATCACTCAATTTTCCCCCACTCCCCGCCGCACGTGCTAATAGCCTGTGGGCACTTTCTCCCCGCTCGCACGAGCTTACCGTCCCGCGCGTGCTATCGTTTGCTTACAAGCCTGCACTCACACCAAACGTACAACCTTATATCGCACTCCCTATGCTCTGAACATTTGGGCGGATTTCAATACCGGTTGGATCATTTGAAAGAGCAGAAAATTGTCTTCAATTCAATATAAAATACATAACTACACTACCTGAATTGAAGATACAGCATGTGCCGCAAAAAAGGTGATTTTTACATATTTTTAGTTTTACACCATTTTGTCACACCAATTTTTACATGATGTGCTCAACGTATTTTGACAATTTTTATATCATAAGATAGAGAGAAAGATTGTCTTTCTTTCCATGTAAAATGTGTACATGCGCAAAAATAAATAAAGACACAGCAAGCGCCGCACAAAAAGCTAATTTCTCGATTCAAATCATGTAAACTGAACGGCGATTTTGACATGTGCCTTTCTTTCGCTCATATCTTCTCAACAGCTAGGCGTATTTTGAAATTGATTACCTCGTGATAAAGAAGGAATAATTGTCTTCGATTTGATATAAAAAAATTATATACACCATATAGAATAAAGATACAGCAAGTTCCGCAAAATTGTGACTTTTGTTTATTCTTTACGTTTTTACCATTTTCTCGCACTTTATATCACATAAAGTTCTCGGTAAATTTTGCAATTTCATATATCAAAATATAGAGAAAAGGATGATCTTTATTGCAATATAAAATTGGTATATACAAGAAAATCAGAAAGGACCCGGCGCGCATCGCACATACAGGCAATTTCTCTATTCATATTTTGTTGACCGAGAAGCGATTTATTTTCAACTGCTTTTTACACTTCCTATCCATTTAACGGCAGAGCGCATTATCAACATTTTTATATCACAATAAAGAGGAAAGGATCGTCTTCAATTCTATATAAAATTTGCAAATTACAATTAGACAATAAAGGAGCGGTTAGTGATGTCGCAATTATCAAAATCTGTTCTAAAATACCCGAGGGTACCATCTTTGCAAACTTTATATATTCCAAACCAAGTGGTACATATTTATTATTTTCATATCATCGTAAAGCAGAAATAAATACCTTCATTTTCATGTGTAAGTTGCCCATATTTGAATCAAAATAAAACGTGTGGAAACGATGCGACATATGTTGCGGTAAGGCGATTATCAAAGACTTTATTACTAGCTATACCCACGTTTCGTTTGTAATAACTTCTAATTACAGTGCAAAAGATTGTTATGATTTATTTCTTCGTAAAGAAGAATAAATTGCCTTCAATTCCATATATAATTTGCATGTATACAAAGCGAATAACATGATTTATAAAGTTGGAAATAAAGACAATTTATATTGAGTGTGAGTGTATGTTTCAACGGGGATATCCCGCCTGCACGCGCTGAGCGCGTGCGTTTGCCCGGGGCTATTAGCTTAGTAATATTACTGTGGGGGTCAGAACGTTATCGGGATTTATCATTACCCTGTTTTCGTAATTTATATCTTTCGTTTAGGATGGCGTATCGTAATAAAATTTATCGTGAAATATAGAGCAAGAAATTAGCTTCAATTCCGTATATAATTTGCATGTGTGCACTCAGTGATTAAATGATTTTATAATGTTTGAAATGAAGACAATTTTTAAAATTTAGTAAAATTCGTTCCAGACATATTATAAAAAAATTTTTTATATCGATGTGAAGAGGAACAATTCATCTTTAGTTTCGTTTTGATTTCGCGCATGCGCTCTTGGAATTTATTGAGTTATGGCGCCCCAATTGAAAACAAGTTTACTTCAGTTGTAGAAACCGTTCCAGGCGTGATAGAAATTTCATTCAAAGTGTCAAGTAAGTATCATCCATTTGTAACACGGGATTCGCCGACTAGCTTTGTATAAAACGACGATAACGTCCGTATTCCGCCATGTAAACACGCCATATGTTGTTAAAACGGTCGCATCTGGCGGCGCTGGAAAATTCGGCCACAGGGGCTAATTGCGTTATTACCGTAGCGAGGCGAGTGCTGGAAAATTCAGCCACGGGGGCAAAACTGGTCAAAATAATATTCAGCAACGGAAGGGTTAAGATTAACTGATAACAATCAAAGAATCAGGCTGCTTCACAGAATTTTACCCATTTGATGCATCTGGACGAAAGTAATCTTTGCACCATTTGTGCAGCAAGATCCTTCCGTTGATCCTTTTGGGTTTTCATCCTCATTTCATACATATGACACGTGTGATCTAAAATAACTACTAGCCAAGTCCCACATTTATAAATGTAAACTGCGTAAGATAACCCTTCCACTATCACACTTTAAGAATGAATTAAAATACTATTACTCAATAGAAAAAAAAAGATACTGGACTACAGCTAAATTTAATGAATTTGAAGGTAATTGGGCAATGCATACCAAACTTATTACATATTTAACTGATAAACATTAGTATGGAGAACGTTAAAGATAATGCTATTGGGAATACAAGAGTAAGAATGTGTGAATGAATGAAAGATCCTTGTTTTTTAAAACTTTTTTTATCCTTGTTCTGTCTTAAAAATTCTGTTATCAACATGAAATAAATATTGCTTGCAAACATGGACATATATAAAATTAAATTTTCAGCATTATAAAGCATGGTAAATAAATTACATGAATCTTCAATGAACATTCTTTATACACAAATATTTTCTTTCAGCAAATGATTTCCATGCCATTCTGCTGCCTCAATATACGACTCACCTTTGACACATCTTGTCTGACGTAGGTTTTGATCAACTCATCCAGATCGCTCCCGATTGTTGAATTGCCAACTGAAGATCCATTATTAGAAGCCCGGAGCAATCTATCCATTATGTTCTGGAGTTGGGTAGCATTCAGCTGAGCCACAGGGTTCCTCTCGCCAAAACTAAAGCCTCCATACCTGGAAACATTTTAAAACGCAAAGGAATGATTATTCACTAACCTTATATGAGGCAACAATATTCTGTATTCTCACCTGTATATTCTAAACACAACATTTAAAGATTGACACAGATTTCTACATTTGATTAAATAAATTGTTGATATTTTGACTCATTGTTATGAGTGCCTCTTTCAGACTTAATACATTTGGCAAGTTATGTGTTAGTTTCCTCTTCTCCTCAATTGTTATTGAATTCACGAGGCAGTCACAGATAGCCAGTGATTGGTCATCTTAGTTAATATAAGGATGAAATATACATAAGTTTCAGAAAAAGAACACAAATTACTGACCGCTTTTTGATGTACTTGTCCATGGTCTTGATGAGCCAGTCGCTGATGTTGCGTCCAGTCATGTTGTAGAGATAGTCGGTGGTCGGCAGATAGAGCTGAGAGGGGGTGGGGCCCCCTGCGCCTTAACAGAATTAATTGTTTAATGAATAAGTTTTCAGTCTAACATTAAAACTAAGCAAGTCTTCATCCATAACGAGTCTGTTTAGCACAAATCTATGACCTTACAGTTTCACTAACTGAAATCTAAGTGAGTGGAATGAGGTGATTTTAAGTTTAATTATACCATCAACATTGTAACTGGATGAAGAATAGTCCTGAAGTGATGCTGAGTTTCTGGTAAATTTTAATCACAGATCTCTTGATAAGATTCATTGTGAAACAAGCTTAGTAGTGGTGATGTGAGGTAAAGTGGGGTTTTGATGAGGCAAGTGGGGTGAGGTCTGGGAACTAGAGGCAAGTGGGGTGAGGTTTGTGAACTAGAGGCAAGTCAAGATGAGATGGAGTGCAGAATTATTAGGCTGTTCCTTTCAAGGGATTATAAATTGGGCGCAGGAGACAGCAGTGATTCCAGGATGCAGCCTGACATGACACTATGGTTGAGCACTTTTAGTTAAATCTTACAAATGATATTTATATTGCACTGAATTTTAATAAAGCACTGAACATCTGTTTCTAGTTCAGTTCTGTAGTTAAGGCAACGATGTCAAGTAATACACTAAATTCAAATCCAGGATCCTTTGACCTGAAGCCCACAGGGCTAACAAAAGCCTTATCCCATTACCAAAGTCATTAGTAGTTGCTTACCTGCTGGACATCGAGGGATGCCCAGGTCACAAGAGCAGTCTGGGGAGTCAATGGACAGGTTGCCGGTCAGTGTTGGGCGGGCAGTCCACTTGCTGGTGGTAGCTGAGAAATCACATGGGTAGTCACTGAAACAGAACAACTTGTATCAACAACTTATGCCAGCACTAATGACTAGCTATTTCAAGTCTGGCATCATTTCACACATGCAACGAGCCATTCAAGTGTAATTGGCTGCATATACATAAGTACTGAGACAGAAACTCTGGTATTCAGTTCTGATTTGCTTTCAGACTTGTGAAATCATTAACATTGACAATTTTAATTCTTTGATGAATTTCTGAAAATTATATTTACTTTGAAAATTATATTTACTTTGAAATAAGAAACTTACCTGATCTGATATACTGATGAATTCATACATCTTGTTCCAAAGTATGGTTTGTTTAGTAAATTGTCTTCAATGTGGTCTGCCATTGTGGTGCCAGGAGCGTCGTTGCTGAAACAAATAAACAATTCAATGCCTTATAATGCTATTAATTTGCTTTCCCCCTTACACAAAATCAATTAAATCAGGATGCTTAGATAACTAAATGTTATCTTTTTCCAAAATCACACTGGTGGTAGGACTTTATTTTCACTTTTTATTGAAACAACTCATGATGCGGGAGAACCAAATACTATTTTTTGTTAGATGCCATTGATGCCAGCAAACATTCATTTAGAATTTTAGATGCTGTTCTAATTTCTCTCGGTACTCACCTGTAGAACATGTAGAGGTGTGGGTCCCCCTTCTTTGGTACGTACATCCAGGGCTGAAGTTCCAGAGCAGGTTCTTCTCGGAATGGCGGTAGGATCAGAGCAAACACCATAGCCAGACACACAAACCCAGCCGGCAGAATTATCTATTACAAATAAATTTTGCACCATCTATCTCCTCCATATCATTTTTTCAGAAAATAATTTAAGGGCAGTGTAGCATGTTTTTGGCAATTTTCATTTGTTGATATTTTTTTTTACTCATTAGATTAGTAAATGCAAATGATATTTTCTTCAGAGAGTAGAACATCTTACAACTTTAAAATATCTGTACATGTAGAATAGGCTGTAAGGTATCAAGCAGAGACTGTCGGTGGCCACTGAAGTGTGACCATATTTAATCATTTGATATAGGAAAATTGATTTGCATGACTATATTGCACTTCGTAATCTGTATAAGAAATCCTTGTATTTATGAAAATGTTTTTATTGTGACAAGTAACATTAATTTTCTTTTCATGATATCTCTTTATTTTCCTGAAAAAGCATCCAACATATGTCAAAATGGGTTTCAGCCAAAGAGCAAACTTGTTGTCTTCCAGTGTTTCGGGAATGTAATCAACTTTGCCTGAAAACTAACCTGTTCCCAACACTCACCTCACAAACAAATCCTTTCTTGCTGCGGCGGACATGGTGGAACCGCTTGATGAGAAGAGCCACAAATTGTCTTCTCTTTAGGGTCCACCCGGACAACTTCTTCTCTCCCTCTGGCAGGAACCCTGGGTCTGCTGGTGCTTCTGCTACAGACTCTGAAGTGGAGAGAACATTGCTTCATCACTTTCAGGAACATACTAGACAATTCTTATGGATAACAACTTCTTTATTTGATATCTCACGACGTTTCTGGGCTACTTCTTGCCCCTTCTTCAGGTGAATGATGAAGAAGGGGCAAGAAGTAGCCCAGAAACGTCGTGAGATATCAAATAAAGAAGTTGTTATCCATAAGAATTGTCTAGTATTATTACACGAACTTCTGAATGCCTTTGAAGAACTTTCAGGAACATTCTGATACCTCTAAACATGTTCATAATCTGAAGCAAATTAGGAAATTTTATCATCTTTGAAGTAGGATTATGGGGAAAATAGTCATTTAATAAACATCTACTGAATAATAAGAAAATATAATTGAAAAGTACTCTTTTATCAAAAGCAATAAACAACATACATAAGTTGCATCTATCTACCACTGCACTAGCATGGAACCTTGCTAAACAACAAGCACATTTACAAGATAAATACATAAAGACGTTTAACAAAAATATGTTTGCGCAATATGTGACAATATGATCAAACACTTGCTCTCTTATCTATACCAACTGTTTAGTCATGGAGTCATCACCAGATACAAAACATGCACAAAAAAATTTTCAGAATGTTTTCAAATACACACACTATGCAGAATAATGAAGGCTGAAAAAAAAGCAATACAACCCCTACCCTTTTCCATACAAATACTAGGCATGAATAAGAACTTTTGATCTGCTTTCAAGAATTACTTTACTTTATCCCTTCAGCTTGTTTTTTTGGAAATACACCCATACCACATTGGCTTTACATTGTAGTGCATTCTGCTTCAGCTGGATCAATTATGTTGATTGATTAAAAATTATCATTAATGTTCTGAGGAAACTGAAAAATGTTGCGTCAACCACGATGCCACCTTGATCTATTGGGCATTTCCTCTCTACAATGGTCAGATAACTTGTTCTGCAACATTTGCAATTTTGCTCATCAGCAAACGAATCAGAAACATACCTTTTTATTGTTTCCACTGAAAATTTTTTTTGTTATAATTGGTTCAGCCAATATATAAAGGAGGTTTTTCACACCTTTTTTGTCACAAGGTACTAAAGAGTTTATTTGATGCTTTTCTCTTGAAGGTTGTCAAAACTTGATTATTACAATAAAGTACATGATTATTACAATAAAGTACAATCATCATTATCTTATCTTGTTATCATTCACCGATGTTCATAACAAGCATTTATGCAGACAGTATTGTATGAAGCTCAGCAGACAATATTGCAAGGCATAGATTTCAGACATCTAGGTGCTAAGACAGATTTGAAGCAAAACATTAACACAGAACAATCTTAGAAGATGCTCTGTGATTTTCATGACATGTTGTGCACAAACATTAACAATAAATATTGTGATATCAAGTCATAACATGTCATATATGATTTGATGAAAATAAAAAAAACAGCTTTCCTTTTGTACTGAAGCCAATATCAAACTTCAGGTTTGTAATAATGAAAGTTATATAACATATCAAACACTATTCCATCTAATTATCCTTCTGGCTGCTTTTATTTCAAAGAGTTAGTTTGACTAACTGCACATCATTTCTGCTCTTCAATCAAACTTGTGACCATTATACCATCACATAGTCTCTATTTCAATTAGCTTGAAAGTGATAGTCGGTAAGTCAGTATAATTGTATACAATGCGACTATATTGACGACCCACAGGATGGTCCTTTGATATAGATCTTTGAAAATGTGAGCCTTCAGCCAATATTTGTCTAAACTTTCTTACTACCAAGATAGATGTCAGCAAATGTTCATGTGAGGTACTTTCTTTGTTCTAAGAAGCTTTGAAATATTTGCTCAGCTGTACATGCTCAGATGTGATAAAAACAGGATAACTTACACGGTGACAACATACAGTAATCATTTGGAATCTGAACAATAAAAAACAACAGCTAAAGTACAAACCACTCACTTTTCTGCCCATTATTTGCAAAAGGTTTGCGTGCTTGGACATAAGAGAAGAGATATAAGGGTTTGAAATTCCATCATGCAATAGATATTCTTAATTTTCAAAGAATCTACATCTTAAAATTTGTTAGTCAATTAGTAGTTAAGAAGGAGAAACAAAAATTATTATTGGTATATCATTAAAAGTTCAGATTGTTAAAATAAAAGTTCAAATGTAAGTGAAAGAAAAAGGATATTTGAAACGTGCTTAGGAATAAGGTATACCTTCACAACTTCAGAACTCAATAGTGGTACATTCCAAATTTGGATGCATAAATTCTTCTTTGGATGTGTCAGAAATTATTGGTTCTTCATGAAATTTCACATCTTATTATAGCAGATAGTTTCATACATCAGTCAAAATTCTTAGACTTTTTCATGTATTTTTCTGAAATTATTTTTTTTAGATGCAAATTATTTTAAAAGAAGAATTAACAAACATGAAAAATAACTAATAAAACTATGACAACTGCTCTCAAATGATTTGGATTCACCAATAATCAAATGAACTGTTCAATCAAAGTGAATCTTCCCAGGAACTTACATTGTTTGGAAAAATGAAAAACAATGACAAGTTCCTACTAATAGCCTCATTCCTGAACACACTTCTAAGACCTCATAATGGCTGTGCTCGATTCGTTTAAGCGGCGTATATCCAGGACATGGAACCGGCGTACGCCGGGTCAGTAACAGGCTCAAATTGAATCAAGTATGTTTGCGTACACACAGGAAGCAGTCATCATACCTCAGACTAGTTTCAAAATACGTTTCATCTATAGATATAAATATTTTTTTAAAAACATTTTGAAATGTGACTTTAAATGTCACTATCAAGTTACGGATGGTTTTTAATAATTATACCTATTGCCAATTAAATCATTTTGATGTCATTTAGAAAAACAATGATGACTATAAAATATTTGTGGAATAGTCACAACGAAAATATTTGTCCGCCATTATACGCCGGGTTCGCCTGTCATTTCAAACCAGCGAATCCGGCATACTCCTGAGGCGTACGCCGGTTGTCAATAAAGTGACTCGCCGCTTTCGTCATTTACGGCGGCGTATTCCAGATCGTTTGCCGGGTTACCAATCAAGTATAGCCTATGTTTCATTAGGATTATCCCCCTTACCGGTGTCACTGCCAAGGTCGCTGTCCTCCATGAGATCGGTGCTACTGTTGACACGGTTAGGCTTCTGGGGAAACAAACTAAACTTTTTTTTCATCCTTCCGCGGAAACTCAGTCTTGTCACCGGTCTTGGGTACTTTCCTCCTGAAAATGAAATGAGATGCTATTGTAAATCAATAAAAGCAGTTCACGAAAAGGGATAGGTTGATTTAAAGTTTCATTGGACAACCAAATAGCATTGTGTAATACTTCAGCAAGTTGGATGCTATTGATACAGGCAAAAAATATACCTCGCATTAAACCCATAGCAGCCAATGTTTCAATTTCACAATATCTCAGCACAGCAAAGGATAATAAAGAAATCATGTCAAAGATTTTATTCAAATATACAAGATCACCTAGTTTTGTTAAAGATGCTTAAAACACTACCTAAACACAATAACTATTCACTTAACATCTCCTGTTCATTAACTCATAAGAAAGTGGTGACCTGTAATGGACACTTCTAATGATTTGAACTTGTTAATACACAGAGTTATCTAATATCTCTAAAATGCTTTAAGGGCCTTTACAGGATTAAGTTTAAAGACAAATAAATCTAACCATCATAAGATTTCTCCAGTGAGCTGCGAGTCATTAAAATGCTTTAAGGGCCTTTACAGGGCTAGGTTTAAAGACAAATAAATCTAACCATCATAAGATTTCTCCAGTGAGCTGCGAGTCAATAAAATGCTTTAAGGGCCTTTACAGGGCTAGGTTTAAAGACAAATAAATCTAACCGTCATAAGATTTCTCCAGTGAGCTGCGAGTCATTAAAATGCTTTAAGGGCCTTTACAGGGCTAGGTTTAAAGACAAATAAATCTAACCATCATAAGATTTCTCCAGTGAGCTGCGAGTCATTTCATCCGTTGGTTCGTCTACACCAGTCTCATCGGCTACCTTCAGGAACACCTGAATCATAAAATATTATCTTGGCAACTTGTTTTCACTGACACATATTTATTGACCAGACGGAAGGACAGACGGAAGGACGGACGGAATGACCGCTATATACCCCCGCTTACTTTGTAGCGGGGTAATAAAAAGTCATCTTAGAAAGGTTGAAGAGGAAAGGATGTTGTGTGAAAAAGAGCTCCATTAATCACAAGGAGAACAACTGCAACAAGTTCACAGTAAAACAGAAGCCTACCTCCTCGAGACTAGTATCTGAGATTCCGAAGCTTGATATGCCGAGATCAAAGTGAGACCTCTCCAGTTGGGAGAAGAGATGTTCATAGTCTCCGCTGTGCGCGGCCTCCTCTGGCAGCTGGTAACAGAGTTCTGTGTTTGTGCTCTCACTCAGTCTGGCCCCAGACACGTACTTCTCGATGAATGCAGTTATACGTGGTTCCGAGAATCCTAAATACAGATGAAATCTGGTTACATTTCATCATTTTCGCTACAATTTTTTTCTGGGAGATATCAACAGGTCTGTCTGTTGAGATTTGACTTTGAGACAAGATAATTTACAAGAAATACTATGGGTGAAGTATTTTGGAAACATTGGGGGTACAAGAGAAATAAAAAAAATTCTAGTTTGACTTAGAACAGATCATTCCAGCATCAATAAAGGGAGAAAGTCTGCAAATAATTATTGCTATATATTGTGATAAAACTAGAATTAAAGGGTTAACAAGAAGCAGAGAGTCATGACTTGTCCAATATCAAACCTTACTAAAGTTTTCTCTAAGCACCTTGGATCAAATTACTTAAGGTGAGAACATTACATACCTCGTATCATAGTGGCTCCCTCTGGCGGTGGGGTGGGAGGTCCACTGCCGTTGCTGCTGCTGGCCTTGTCGCTGTTGTCCTGTCTTTCAGAGTATCCTTCATCGTCCGTGTCAAAGATGGGCTTTAATGGATTTGTTGATAAGAATAAACATTCACTGGAGGAAGGAGTAAGTTATCTGACAATGTAATCAGTATTGTGATATCCAAGTAAGAAAAAGAAACAATGTATTTGTTTAGGAAGCTTAACATATCTTCGTACTGTAACAAACTCTTGTTTTGAGTCTTATTACTGTCGTATGTGAGAAAGTCAAAAAGAAGTATTATAACATTATGAATATTCTTATAAGTCCACATATCTTTTCAAAAGATGGGATGATAAAAGATCTAATTAGTTTATAAGACCTTGACAAAGGAAAATCTAAAATTTGTATATCTTCATCTATCCATCACATAGTGGAAGATATCTTACTTTGACCCATAAAATCCTGCACACAGTTCAGACAACATGTAGTTAATATTTATCATAGGAGATTGATAGTACAATGTTTTTGCACCCATAAATCCTGTACAGTAAGAAAACAATCAAGAGAACTATTAATCTCACCTTGACATCGATGGCTGATCGTATGCTGCCAGCAGTGGACGGCCTTGATGGTTTAGTGTCCACAGAGCGAGGGAGACTCTCCATGAGACTCATATCCTCGTCGCCATTATCTTCCTGTCTCACCAAGGTCAGGTAGTAACCGCTGCCGAATCTATTCTTCAAGAAGAGGCTGGACCCACAACAACACAGACGTCCGTGGGAGATGATCGCAATACGATCCCCGAGAATATCTGCCTCGTCCATGTGATGTGTAGACAGGATAATAGTACGATCTGAGGGAAAGCAATGTCATTTCATTACCTGGTCAGTGTAACCTTCAAAATAGTTCTAACAAGCAGAAATTGGTTAAAAAAATGTTTAATATCTTCATCAAAGACAACATAATTTTACACTATTAGTTTGTTAGATTGATATTTCATGATTGAGTGAGTTGGAAAACAACACTGAATAGATATGCAGGTCACAGTGTAATATTTGGCACTGCGATGACACTGGTTTAAAGTGAATTTGGTTTAATCTAAATGTTTCCTCACTTTTCCTGAGTTTGACAAGGAGATCCCAGATGGCTCGACGTGCATATGGATCCACTCCGGCTGTTGGTTCGTCCAGGATGACGGTTCTGGATCCGCCAACAAATGCTATTGCCACTGATAGTTTCCTCTTCATTCCACCTTAATAAAGTCAACAGACGTTATTCCAGTATCTTTTGTTGAAGACTAATGCAAAATACAAATTTACAAGTCTATATGTCACTTGATTGATGCTTATTTGAGGGTTTCAGAAAGATAAAATTAATCTAATTTCATATTCTGTTGATCATTGCGCAGTCACTGTTTGTAAGAAAATAATCACAAACCAAAAGAGAGAGTAATGGTAAATCCCTATTACATAACACAATTAAGAGTGAAATTAATCATTTAAAGCTTTTTGACTTTTGTATGATTCTAATCTCTAGCAAGCCTTGTAAAGTTATTAACTTAGGGAATAAAGATACAGGCTGATGAATTTGGGGAGGAAGATAAGATAACATTTACCAATTGTACGGTGAGAAATGCTGTGAAATATAAATGGCTGAGATGGGAGTATATACAGACATACCTGAAAGGTTACGGGATATGTCCTTGACCTTGTTTGGCAGGCCGACATCCTGTATCATTTGTGGCATCTCCTTTTTGACATCCTGATTGCTGCGACCTTTCAGTCGTGCGTAAAACCAGATGTGTTCCTCTACTGTCAGACTGGAACATGAGGTGACAGTAAGTACTTTATTTGACATAACCATAGTACCTTGGAATACAGAATAGATGCTTACAACTATGACCTTTCTGATTGGTGCAACATTTTCCAAATGAATGCTATAGCTAATAAAATGATATATATAGATATCTGTAATCTGAAATTATTACTTAATCGATCTGTAATTTTATTAATAGTTTTACAGACAAACTATATTCATTGAACCAAAACATAAAACTTATCATTTACAAATAAATGATTTCTGTCTGAATTTAGGTTGTACATACAGTCAAAAAGGAATGTGAAAACACTGTTTGTTTCTGGAGACTCTAACTTATGCTCTAATGAATGCTGAATACAACTTAATTGTGGGTAATTTTCACTGCCCAGCAATGCCAATACTAAAGTCTAAACTCAGTAAATTCACTATGGATTTTCAATTAGCCTGAAAAGGTAACTTATACACAGTCAGCCTAAACTCACAGGTCGAAGAGAACGTTGTGCTGGGGACACATGCCCAGACTGCCACGGATCTCGTCCATGTCTGAGCGGATATCCTTCCCGTTGATGTACGCTGTGCCGCTTGTAGGCGGGAACAGACCTGTCAGGATAGACCTAAAGGAACAGAAAAGTGATTTCACTAATTTGATGTTTCCTTTTCTTGAGAAAATAACAAATTTAAGATTGCAAAAATATAAATCTCTATTTGGAAAGCTCAAGTCATCAAAGAGACAATGCACATTACAACCTATATTTTTCACTTATGTTATCTTTTAATAAAGCAAAGATGTATTCTTGGACTTAAGTACCAAAGAACAAACATTTTGAATGATATGCATACACAAATCTAACAGCATTGAGTCCTGTTTGAACTAACCTATTTTAGCTGTTATCATTAGATAAGGTGATGATAAATTTTTTGAATTGAGTATAAAGAATTTATCATTTGAAGCATTTACATACATGGTAGTTGTTTTGCCAGCACCATTGTGTCCAAGGAAGGATGTGATCTGACCCTCAAAGAAGTTGATGGAGAGTCCATCTACTGCTAGTTTCTTCCCGGTTCTGTACACCTTGGTCAGGTTATTGATGGACACGCCCACCTGTCCAGTCTGCGGCTCTGCTTCAATATTCTCTCGATCACCTGGGATCATATCAAATATCATCATTAAAAACTCCTCATTTCATATGGAGTGATATAAGTGGGACTTTGATAAATAGTTAATGGTCTTTGTTTGGTCATGATGTTACCTTGATAAAAGGGATGTTTTTGAAAAACAATCTTATATTTCACTTGTTCTTTTTAATATCGTATTTTAGAAAAAAAGCTATTGTTGTTAAGCCATTATTTAGTAGTTTAGATCAGATTTCTAAAGTTAATATCAAGAAATCATCATTCACTTAATAATCTAATTTTGGAAATGATAAGTCTGAGATTTTGCCAATTTCCTTTTCACAAATATCTTTTAGGTGAAATCAAGAAGCTATTATTATATACCCAACTCTGCAAAACTATTGTGAGTGATCTGTTTACAGGAGTAACAAATGTAACAATCTGGACTAGATAATGTGCCAAAAAAATAGAAGGTTGTCGAGGTCCAAGAGGTAAGGGTAAACTCACAATTCATCTCCATGTTGGCGTGGGTGTTGGTGGGGACGTTGTTATCTCCCTTGTACCGCTCTCCACACCAGTAGGACTTCTGTACTGGGAAGTACCATTTCCTTGGGATTCCATACTGGCCTGTTTAATGTTAGGATAGTGCTATTCATTATTGGAAATCATATCATTACTAACGTCCTAATCATTTTACTTAACATGTTATTCCAATGACTAAGAGAAACAGGGTGATGGAAGGAAACTTCCACAGGATCATATAAGATATTCATTTTTGAGGGCATAGTTTCACTCAGTTTACATATAACGGCTCAGATAAATGTGCCATTACGAAAACTGATGCAAATTAAGGAAAGTAGCTGCTAGTCAAGTAACACATTCTTCAAAAATACAGCAGAGCATATTGGGCAAAAATAAGTAAAAATTCACCTGGAAAGATTGCCTCGATGTACCAAGTGAACATGGCATAGATGACAGCATCGACAAACATCATGAGGATACAGCGGCCCATGCTGAAGTCATCCTCGGGGATGGGGGACTCGTTGAGGTTGTTCCACTGGACTCCGATCATCTGCTCCTCGTACCTGGAGATGTAGCTGCAGCCAAACCCGAACGCTATGTTGGACGACAAACACTGGAAAAGAGGAAGGAAGGGTGAACACAAAAACTACAAGATAAGGTATCTAAAACACATATCATTTCTTAAAACAATTCATGATTTGGGGGAGAGTTGGTTAGCTTAAGGTCGGTGCTTGTGGTGTTGCCTTACTCTATGGTTGTGGGTTTGAATTCTGGAAGTTACTCACTCAGAGCTTAATAAACTATTCTTATCCTGCTAATCCACTTAAAACTTTAATCCCTAAAAATACTAAAATACCTCAATGAAATATGTTTTTTTTCTAGTGGGATAAAAACAGCCATCTTCTTTTACCTTTCAAGTAATTATATTTTGACATAAAACCCCGTGCCAAGATTTTCAAAGCTTTCTTAGCACAAAGATAGTCTTAAGCCAATGTTACGGAATTGGACTTACAACTATCTAGGCACAAAAAGAGCTTCAAAAATCTAGTCCCTGGTCTGTTAGAATACTCATTGAAATAACTCTGTCACTCACTGAGGCCATCTTGGCTGACGTGGTCATGTATTCTTCCCACTGTATAACCTGGGTGTAGGGTATGTAGAGGATAAAGTAGATAAAGCCACCGCATACTGCCGCCAGGTTTGCCTTCGAGAAGAACACACTGATCAGGAAGCACTGCATGATGGTTGATGTCGTGAATGCTATCAGGAACAGGAACAAGACGCTCGGGTCGGAGTGCTCCATGATCTTACCACCCTGAAAATAATTATACATATAATAAGTCAAACATGTGGTTCAAGAAAGAGGTATGATGGCAAATTCCCTATGCATTTAAAGATAACACTGAAGGAAGCATTTTACAAAACAAATCAACAGAATAAGTATGCTAGCATAGTGAAATTATTCAATCAAAGAAACATGAAAATAATCAAAGTGAAGATTATTCTGAATTCATCATCTTTTTACCTGAGACTCAAAGATTATTTTGGAGTTACTCTTAGCTTGCTAATACGAACCCCACTTACAATAATGGTTTCGTGCTAGTTTCAGCAAGTGTATCAACTTTCTGTCTAAGTCACTTGCCTCTTTCAGAACAACAGGCTTAATCAAGAAGAGGACAAGAGAGTAATTGAGAGGACAAGAGAGTAATCGAAGTAGGTCAGTATCAACATTGGTGAGCTGTTGGCCACATTGTCTGAAGCCAGTCAAGCAAGTGTTAAACTCAGTTGTTCCCTCTTAGTGGCAACTAACCATGAGCAAGATTACGCTTGAGCTTGTTCAAATGAAAACATCCATGGTGTCTCATAGAGTTACAACCTACCTTGAGGACGATAACAAGCAGAATGACGGTGATGAGCATCATGACAAAAGCATTGATGAACCAGGCCAGCCAATGAACCCCGTTACCGAGCCCCATGATCTTCATAACCTCCTTGAGTCGCTGCTCCTTCTCGTACACGATGCCTTTGATAATCATTGCCACGGAGTAGATCCACGCCAGCACCATGAGCAGGGGGAGCAGTCGGGACAACGTTATTGTGAATCTGAGGTGGGAGATTAACCATGTTACAATTCACCGTCACATGTCTTCTGTTTTTCATAAAGTAATTGAGAAGATACACTCACATTTGAGATATTGTCATATATTCACAAATCCATCTTTCAAGAAGATTTTTTTCACACAGACTTCGAATACTTTTTGAAAGAATAAATGTACTTCAAACACATTTTTCTTAAACTTCTAATATCCGCACATACAAGAACTTCTTTTAGAACACCTGACGAAGGAATAAGCATATACTCTGAATTGTTATGAATTTCATAATAAAGAAGTTGTTATCCTGAAATTCTTGTCTTCCTTTAAGAAGCATAATCTTATTTATACATACATATATATCCTTTTTTCAAGTCAACATGTATCATATACTTGACATCAATGAAATTTTAGTTCCTGCAACAGCAGTTTATCATTTTCGAGCTATTTCTATGTATCAAGTTTTCTAGAGGATTAAGCCAGTGTTAGATATCTTTTTCCCCCGTAAGGCATATTATCTCAGTTTACCACAAGGTCATCATGGCCACTTAACATATCTTATTCCTTTGTATCCAGATCAGCCCCCATAAAATGTGTTTTCACATGTTTTTCTCCAATAAAATGTTTATATTTACACCCTTGTTTGTTATGTTGTTGCAAAAACTGAAACATTGCATTGCACACAAAAAAAGAAGTTGACTACCAATATAAACTTATTACTTTTAAAGAGCGACTATGTTGATTTGTTTAAGAACTACTTGAAATCTATCAATAAGAAAGCTACATGCTGCAAACAAATATCACAGATAAGGTGTCTTTATTATTTTTTGCATGACACAAGAACTACTTACTTGTTGTTGATGTAGCAAGGGTAGGGGAACTGCTGCACGTATACACCGACCTCCTCCTCTACTCCCGTCTGAGACCGGATGATAGCATGGTCCACCATGTCCTGGATGAAGGCAAACCCGTAGGTGACGTACTTGGTATCGATACCAGATCGGGCACGTGCCCCGGGTCGCCAGTACTTGTCGTGAATCCTCTTGGTGCTATCGACCTTGTCTGTGTCCATACGAATCTTGTACTTGATGTGGGTGGGAAGAGAGTTTGCATCCTCGTCCATGTCAAAGACTAGTCCTGGTGAGATAAAAACCATTATTTTGTGGAGTATTGAATTGAAAATCGTGGTTTCATACTTGCTCTTGAATTTTGTCTGTGTATCTTTTGTGGAGTATTTTTCAGAATTACATGTTCTTGAAAAAATAAAAACAATTATAGAGTTTCACGTTATGCATTGTCAGACCTTAATGTGAACAAACAGTTTTCAATTCAGAGAATGCTGAAGTCGTAGATAGATACATTACAAGGCCATTAACAGAGTAATTATCAATCCAGATACCTTATCGCAATCGCTGTTCTAAAATTTCATTCATCAAAATATTCAGTCTACATAATAAGTATAAGCATGTGGGACCAACCTGCCCAGAAGGTGTTTGTTGTGATCATCCTCATACTGGCATTGGTCATCTCATACTCCGTGGAATAAGGTATGAACTTGTTGAACCGGAAACACTGGAAAATAGAAAGAGAAAATAAGTATGATACTTGAAAAAGTATAAAACTTTATGGATATTCATCTCCCTTGTTGAGCTTTTGGAATAGATCCTTTTGCATTTTCAAGTGTGATACATGTACAATATACAAATGATCAAGTTAACATTCTGAAGATGTTTCACAATATAGAAAATAAAGCCACAAATAATGCCATCCTCTCATGCCCCTCAGGGATATTGTTTTTAATTAGAACAAGATCATACCAGAACTCTGGCAATGTCAGTGGGTGCAAGAATAGAATATATTAACTTATGACCCGGTTTGATTACTATCATGAGTGATGAATGAATTGAATGAGTAGTCTTGTATACTTTCACTACATTTTCATTTTAAAGCAAGTGACTTTGACACATGAATATTTCTGAATTGATAAAAATTGTCAAAAGGTTAAATTATATATATATCATATTATATTGGATTCCAACTGCAGTTGATTCTTCCAAAAGTTACCGACTTGCCTACCTATGTAAGAAACTAAAGGGTATTAGTTATTCCTCAACATAAAACTAGGTTAATACTGATGCTTGTATGAGCTCGCAAAAGTCCACAGTTGTGGCGACGTAATGTTAGCATCACCATCAGAATGGTGGCAAAGTAACGGCATTGTTCAGTGTCAACACGCTAAGAACAATTAAGCTTAATTCATGTGGTTGAGACATTGACAGAGTACTAAACTTCAAACATTTAATACACTGTCACATAGACACAGTATTATGTCCATGTCTACTGCATGGGGCTGTACCCACACATATTCACAGGGCCACCATCTGGACTTGCACCAACAGACTTGCGGGTTCCTTTAAATGGACAGGGTTGTTGTGACTGCTGGTTGTGACACCACCTCAAGAGTCTGCATGGATTAGTGGGCTCAAACCCTGCACCTCAAGCTTACTGGCCTGACTTATTTGCTGGTATAGCCACCACACACCCAACTTTCTTACTCAGCAGGAAAAGGGTTAAACTAACCTGCAGGTATTCTTTCATCTGTCTAACAAAGATATTTGTGTAGTTGAGGGAGTCCCGCCAGTCGTAGTTTGTTGTTTTTGGTCCGTTCTCCAGATACCGGTTCCAGAATTCACATGTTGATGTGTTGAATCGAGGAATATTCCTAAGTCCTGGAATATCAGACACTCCTAAGAAGCTAGGAATTGTAGGATTCCTAATTTCATCCAGGGCATCTGCGATCCTCTTGCATTGTACCGGAGAGGTCAGGTTCTGCATGATAAGAGGAAAGTGAGTTAAATCAGAATCTATATTGAATCAAAGCAGGATCTAAAAAAGCATCATCGACTAATACTTTGTGCTCTGTTTCAAAGGGTAATCTTTTAAAGATGCATCTCTTACAGTGAAAAAGTATTTTATATAACAAAGTATTCAGGCTGTTTTGCCTTTAGCAAGAGGGGTATGTCAAGCCTACACAGTACCAAACCCTTTGAGTATCAACTAAAGGTGGAAAACATTGTTTAACTATCTTCCAATATATCATTATGCCAAAAGTACAATGCAAAAAACACAATCTTCAATAAACAAAAAATCTGTTTTACCCCATACCAGATAGAATAAAAAGACAAATTAATTTAAGCAAAGTTATTTGTTAAGCACTGCCATGCAACTCACATCCAAGAAAAAGGTCTCTAAGTTTAAAGAAAGATTTCCTATACAACTTACCCTGATGATGTCTATATTGGAGCTGTTGTACAGGTATCTCTCGAGGGTCGGTCCTGAATCCGTCAGCCAATCATCTGCCAGTTTCAGTAGGGACGCCATACTCTCAAATGTGGCATTTGCCTAGTAAAAAAAACCCAAACAAATTGAGAATTTTGAAACAACATCAGCTTGTAGAATACCTTTTTCGAATTATTCAAATCAATTTAAGTAGATAACAAATTTAGAAGCATATGATGTAGTATAATTGATAGCTCCTAAATGGAATAAAATTAGGCAAAGAAACTGTTCTCTCTTTAATCGAATTGCATCAACATCTTTTCATATTTTTTATGAGACCTATGAAAATGTTACTCACTTATAAAAACACATTTTGGACAACAATATAGACCTTATTCATGAGACAATAAAACTTAACCTTACCTCTTTGATGATTTGCCTCGTGGCTGCATTGTCAGGAGTGTATGGGATCCATCCTAGGAGGACAGGCTTTATTTGACGCCACAATATCCTTGTGAATGTCTGATTGGAATTCTCAAAGTTTCGGAACAGGTTTACACAGAATGGTGCTAGAGACAAAGAAATAAGTTTTTTTTAATAACAATATACTTATCAGAAAAAAAGTGCTTGGTCAAGATTGAGACTTGCAAGAATACAAAGAGAAGCAGCAAAAATGACTATGTAAACAAAGATCATGACCTCTCAGGTTCGAATAAATTTACAAAGAAAATGTAGATTATACATGATTCCTAAAAGTAAATTATAAATGAAAGAATTATAAAGAAAGAATTAAATCAAACCTGACAATTCACCATTAACAATTGAATGAATTCTTTGAAACTAGTTGCTGATGAGTTATCTCCCTTACAGAAATCTTTCTCTTCCTCCTTTAACTCCTCCTTCTCCAGCTTCTTCTCAGATTCAGACTCCTCCATGTTGATTCGACCTCGTTGGTTTTCGTTTTCGTTTTGATTTGAATTGTCTGTATCCATACGGAAGATGCTATTGGGTCTGCCGCAGACAAGCATACTGAGTTGCTCTATCCCTGCTTGAGTCGAGTTTGGTCGTCCACCATTTTCTGTATTATTCAGACTGTCCAGCACTCGACGGAGGTCATCAAGTACATTGGTCAAACTGCTCAGGCCGTTCACCTGGAATTGAAACAGGTTATCCTTAGAAAATACTCAACATAATCCAGGAATCAAAATTAATCACATTTAAATATTTTTCACTTGACTTACATCTGAAAAGTAAAGGTGGAGATTGAATTTTATAGATCATATCTATGTATCAAACCAGATTGTTGAACAAAATGCATATATGGGTTAAACAAAGTTTTAAATTGATTTTTAACTTTAATAAGCTGAATAGATTTGTTGACTGACTTCACTTCAAAAGTAGGACACTCATGGATGAACATTGACAAATGCTATATTAATTCCCTAAAGGAAATGATATGGGTCACCCATGCAGTAATAAGCAGTGCTCATTGTTGTTTGACTAACTTTATCTGACACAAGTTAGCTGTACAAAGAAACACCTGCTATTACACCATTGGGTTTTGACAAATGATATTTCAAAGACTGAGGCATATAAACTGAAGGGCATTTAGAATTGACAGTTTATAAGAACAACAAGACATTGTAGATAACGAATTCTTCATTTGTGAAAATCGCAATTTCTCTGAGTATCCACTTATGCCTTCGCCAGATGGGATGAAAGAAAGAGAAAGTACATTCTCTGAAACTTAATGATTTTCCCATGAATAAGGTTGCCATTCAGAAACTTATCAACAAGTTGCTACTCACATCTGTAACAATCCTGACTATTCTCTCGTATGATTGCAGGTTGGTGTTGGGGCTATTTCCTGTGTTGTTAGCGATGTACTGCGACAGCTGCAATAGAAACAGATCTTATACATTCCTGGTGACATGTGCCAAATAGCAAGTTCAAGAGAGTCTCCATAATTTTTTGGTATGCATTATTACATTAAGAGATTGTGTCTTGTTGCTAGTGTAATAGCACTCATATCTCATACTGACAAGGATTTTTATAAATAAGGCAACCATATAACAATCAGAGTATTAGAACTTAGGTGACATATGTCATACAAATATGATAAAAAGAAAATTTGTGATAGGAAAAGTTTACATTTATAAGATTATTTGTGCTTATTTCAACTGACAAAGCAGAATAGAACTCAATCATTTGAAAGACAAACCTACCTCGCTGATGACCTGGGTGACACTAATCTGTGCAGCAACGTCTTCGTACAACTCCTGAAGCTGGGTGAAGCTGAGATTACACAGCTGGGTCTGCACATTGGTCAACTGGGCTGGGTCAGCAAAGTCCAGCCAATCACCGAGGTCATTGTTTTTGCAGATATCATCCCTGAGAGTCTCAATCGTAGAATTCTCGTCTACTTGCGATCTTAACCTACTCACCAAAGCCGTGGCAGTCATGAATATGTTAAGTGGAGATACATTGTTGCCAAATATCTGAAATTGAAATTATGGTGATGCAATGAGCAATTTGCTGTGTGCATTGAACATTTTGTATTATTGTGAAATGGTTATTATGGAGCTCTTTGTGTCTTGCTTTAATTTTAGAACATTAAGTCATAAATAAATTTACTACTGTCATGAAAGAAAATGATGTTTTTTAAAAATTGGAAATATTACAAAATAGCTTTTTCTAATTTTTGTTTACAGTTAAAGTTAACTTACATTTCCAACAGACACGGAAGCATTGAGAAGTTGATTTAAAGCTGTTATGTTAAAGTCAATGTTCTGGTCTGCTATCTGCTGGCGAAGTTGTTCAGGGTCAAGTAGGAAGTTACCAAGAGTTATTGTTCCTGATTTGAAAACAAAACCACTTTTATTGATAACATATGTTGTTAGGACAATAAGTAAATATGTTCTCTTTTATAGAAAAAAAGAAGATAAAAACTACCATTTTAATGACAATTAGTTCATGGTGACAATAAAACTTTTTTAGTCATCATGTTTTATTGAAAAACAGACAAATGCTTATGAACATAATGTAAGGCTTTGCTTGTTTGTTGATTGGTATATTATTCACAATGACTTTGTTTCAACCAGTTACCCAAATGTAATAATGGAGGCACGAATCTCATAGGAACAAGTCTCTTGCTCAAGGTGTCTCAACATTTGGGAAGGAATTACCAAGTATCTCTCCAATCGTCATAAATCGAGTGGTAAACAACTGAGTTTTAACTTGACTAGCAATTGTCTGAGCTGGACACATGCACTCAACAGAGGTTTGAGCATGTTAAGTGACAGGGATCATGGCTCAACATACCTGCGGAAGATCCGTTGAGAACCAAGTCTTGTAGATCTTGGAGATTCTGGAGGTCTTGAACCAGGTCAAAGATCTCCTCCCGGTCAGTGTTGTTGGCCAGAACCTTCTCAAGATCTTCCACAAGCTTCCCTAGCCTGCAACATACCAGGGTCGTCATCAATACAGAGGAACCTAACCCTCTAGAAGTAATATTCAAGGTGTGTTTTTCTTTAACTTTGATTAATTGAAGGATACCAACTAGGGTTTAACTTGCTGCCAGCAGTATTTCAGCAATTTAAAGCCTGGGTGTGGCCATCAGTAAGCAGATCAGAAATGGGAGGTAAAGAGTAACAGGGTAAGAAAGACAAAATTTAAGAGAAATATCATAATTTCCAACAAAGTTTTGTATGGACTTTACCCTTTGACCTGTTCAGCTTGGTTATACCTGCTGGGATCATTGCTAATCCCACTGACATAGAATAACGGCAAGGAGACACACAAACCTTCACACCGCTATTAGGCATTGTAAATATGTTGCGTTACAATAAAACTGCAGAGGATAAAAAAACTGGGAATCTACGATAAATGACTTACCAAATTCTTCTTTTGACTTGCCTCTTTATCAAAACAAGCTACTACAAAACTTGCAAGAAATTATGGCCTGGATCTGAGACTTAGTGGAAAAAGCTGTATGACCATATATTTATGACCCTGGAAATCCTTTCACAATTTTCAACTGGCCACTAAGAATGGATTGTCACCAATAAAGTGTCAATATACAGGTACTCGGTTTTGGTACAACTGAATGTCACAAGATTTCTTTATATACACATAATGAGCGACTAGGCATTCCATTGATCATCAACAATATCAGGCTTTGCCAACTAAAAACACTTGACTTGATCTAAAAAGCAAGAAGCCCCGAGACTCACAGTGAGGTGTTGAAGCCGTCGACTCCCCCAGCGATCTCATCAGGGGTGACAGTGGAGTGACACGTGTTGTTGAATGTACACAGATACGTCTGCAGGAATGGCAGGGTGCCAGCTGACGGCATCGCTTTGCCATCGTAGTGACCTGGAACAGATCAGTTGATTTGTTATTATACTCATCTGCTTTATCTTTGATATCCTATCCCTGTAAGAGAGCAGAGCAACATCTACGATATGTCGCAATATGGTCAATTTGATAATTCTAGATTAAAACTTTCCTTGCAAGGAACCTGCCAACAATTTTGTTTTCTTTACGAGAGATAAAGTGGCATGATCTTAATATGAGACATCGCAATAAACTTGGGTCAGCAAACATCGCTGATATATTTTAGATTTATCAACAGTCAACTGAGTGTCAGAAACAGTTCTGATTAGCTAATTGTTATGATGGTTGTTACTGGAATAATCCATTTTAATGAGATGTTATTCACGTAATTTGGTTTCCGAATAAAGATTAATGATTAATTCACCAGCTTAACTGTTAATAATAAAACAGTAAGGTTAATTCATTAAAATTTAGCATTGCATTGCAGAATCCCGTAGGTAGTGAAATCATTGAAAGTACAGATGTTACTATGGTGGGTATATGTTAGCCTGTGGATAGATATAGTCAGTCTTCTTGAACAAATTTGTAATAAGTGACAGACATAAGATTAATGATCAAAGTCATCATACATACATTCGGGTATGTTTTCAATGAGGTCTTTACGGGTTCTTACGAGAACCAGAATGAAGAACAAACAAAGCGGCCAGATCAGCTCAATCACAACCCGAAGCTGAAACAAATCAACACAAATTTGATAATCTAATCTACTAATAATCTATAAGAAATGCAACTAATAAATTTGTTTAATAAATTTGTTTGAAAATCCAAAAATATTTGATGACTAGAGATTTATTACTAATCATTATTTAATTAAAAATGATATATGTATGAATTATTATTGTTCAATCAAGCACATAAATATAGTTTGAATGCAACAGAAATATTCAATATTTCTTCAATGGTTAGATTTTATATCATCAAAAGAGTTTGAAAACATGAATTTACACATAATTTGGGTATCTAATTGGAGAATTAATTGCAATTAACATTAGATTAAGAGTAATTCATTTTTCTAATACCAGTGTATGAAGTACAGTCCTTCCACAACAGCAAAGAACACTGGTAACTTTGGGTAGGGGCTGGTAACCTACAGGTTCTTCTTTGTTTGCCATTTGAATTGGCAAGAGAGCATTTCAGGGCTGGCTGTTTTTCAAAGTTATCATTTTCATACATACCAAAATGGGAGAGATTACAAAACAAATCCTTACAACTAATCTTCAAATGAGACAAACATGACTTACTGGTTGGCGCTTTCGGAGCGTGAAGTTCTTCCACAGGAGTAGAAGCAGTTGATTCCCAAACCCCATCTCAAGAGTTATTTCCCTCTAAATGTCAGTAGAGATTGGTCATGATCTGAAGAAAATAATAGACAGTGTTGGGTCTGACTTCTCCAATTTTGGGCTAGTGACAGTGTTGCATGGAGTGTTTCATTTTGATCTATTGCATGTTTAAAGTGTTGATTGTCGCTTGAATGATGCTATTTTGTATCTTTTCGATGTGCATTGTAACATTGTTCTTTTCACTGGTTTCTGTTGCGATTCGTTTTCCTTTGGTTTAGGCCTGAGCTTTAAAGCCTTAAAACTTCCAACTGTGACTGTTGTTCACTGCTTACAATCTTGAGTTTTTTATTAAGATTTCTTTTTCAAATTCACTCATTTTGATGCTCTATAAGTTTATTCCAAACACTATAGAAAAATAATCATGATGCAAATACCCTTGCAGAAAGTACTAAGAATAAACCGAAAAGTAACATTAACCTTAGCAAAACAACTTTCATGAAAGTAAAAGCCAATATAAATTCGCATGCAGGTTGTCTTTATAGTGCTTACTTTAGTGTCCTCCTTATATCTTAGTTTGATTACACTTGCAGTGAGTCACCATACTACCAACTATTTCAAGGAAGGAGGTCTTCCTGCGTTACGCTGTCAGATTGACATAAACATTCATTGATAGCTGAATTACAGGAATTGGAGTTAAGGTCGACCTTGGCAAACATAGTTATAATCTGAATTGAGGAGATCTGGCACATTTCAGCTTAAGGTGATTTGTTAGGCTGATGACAAGTGACAACAACAAATGATTTGTTATCGCCTATTGCGGGTTGGAAGGGAAGGGAGGCATTATTTACTGACCCTGGAGGTTCATCTTTGTAAAATAATTCCACAAGGTGGCTGGAACCCCCTTCATCTACCACTGCCCCTATTGTGTAGCCACTTAGGTAAAAAAACATCCAACAAGAGAAATTCAGGTCCCATCTGAAAGCCTTCAGCACCTAATTGAAGGTCAGGCAGCTATTTTCCCAACGATCAGCTGTAATATTTGCCCATGGTGTTTGCATAAGTCACTTCCATTGTTAGCAGTGTAAGAGGATACTAGACTTTTATGGTTCACAAGATTTATTGCCCTGTGTGATTGTTTTACAACGTCCATAACGTTGTTATTCTCTACATGTTATACACCATTACAGAGGTGCCTACCCTCAATATGCCTTATCAGTAGTCAGTGATTAGAAATGTAGATTTTTTCAGTAATTTTGGGACCTTTCAGTAATGATACTTCAAAGTCTATGTATAAAATAATTAAAACAAATTTAATCCATTATCATCATAAGGTACAACACTAACCTTTTATTTCTTTGAAATTAGATTTAGGAATTCCCTCCCCAACCACCCTGTGATGACTTATTGTTCCTTCTGAGTGAAACAGAGTGAATGGTAGTATGCACTCTTTAAACGCCTTAGTTCATGGCATTACTAAAGTGTGGCTAAACAGAATTAAATATGACACAAATAATGTATGGTTTTATGAATAAATATAAATGTACATCAAGATTGATTCATTGTAATAAAGGAAATATATGTACATACATTTCACCCAGGGTATATTGTCTCAGAAAATATCATGGATTAATTAAATCAAGATCATACCTCATTCTACCTTGTGGTGATGGTCGCTCGAAACATAACGGTCGATACAGACATGTTTTCAGCCTCATAACAACTACTGCTTCAATTTTATGATCCTATCGAGTATTTCTTCTGGGTGATCAGCTAAGGGGGTCACCTTGGCCTTATTCACCCAGGGATTGGGAAAGGCAGGAGCCATGGGCCATTTTGCACATTGGATGAAAAAATGGCCCATTCAAATTAGAAATTTTACCATTGTTCTAAGGGGAATGGCCCATTCAAAATTCTGAGAATGACTCAAAGCCCTGAAAATGGCCCATTGTCAAATGTGTCTTTCCCAATCCCTGTTCACCTCATAACAACTAAACCATTTATCTAGACCAAGAGTTCTTTTACCAAACTAACATTATTTTGCAACTATTGACCATATTATCACTGAAATGAGATAGATTACCTGTACAAATAAACCACCCATCCCAAAAATCCATAACCTGCTTGTTTGAAAAGACTTGTTGCTATGGCAACTCTTCAGGTAACTTCTGATTATCTTCTAGGTAACACAGCTCTGACCATTGACAATAAAGTGAATGTTGTAGAAATAGTAAAGTGTAAACTAAGCTTATATTCAATAATGAATATAACAAAGCAGTTTCTTCAAATATAACGAAAACGAACATTTCATGAACTAAAACAAATGTTCCCCAGGACAATTTCTTATGAAACATGGACAAATTATGTTTTGTTAAGCGTATGTGACTCAGGAGTTTGTGATTTGGATTAAAATTTATGTTGAAAGATATTTCCTATCTATCATAATGTTGGGTTGGCCAAGTACCTGGGTAGATATTATAATTAGCATTTACATTGTTAACAGCTTTCTCTCCCAACAGAGGTAGCTCCGTCATAAATTCCTATACAACCTCTGTCTTAATTCGAAGGTTTCTTGTGCACGAAATGTCGAACGCTGATTGGATGCAATCAAACTTAGTTGTGCAATCAGCGACGCCGTTTCAAATGTTATAATTCAAATGGCCTTAGTTATTTACGTAAGCTTTCCAAAAGCTAAACTTTATTCAAATATGCACCTGGCACTTTGAGTCGTCTTTACAGCCCACATACGCCTCACTTTGCCACTGTTACATTGTACAGTCCTGTGTGATATCAAATATGTTATTCATGCATTCGTTGTTTTCATTGGCTGAAATATAGCAAGGTAGTTTAAGTTGCTATATTGTCCCGCTAGGGGAAAGTGCCGGAGACCTGAGAAACCTTTGTATTAAGACAGAGGTTGTATATGAATTTAAGAGGGAGCTACCTCTGTCGGGAGAGAATGGGTTAACAGTATATGGATATTTTCAATGACGATCTGCGTATTGTAGAAGCCTCACAGATAAATAGGAACAAGATGATGAAAGATATGATGATATAAGTCATGATATATATATAGATAGATTCCATTCCTGCTATATTGTACCCTGACTGGAGAACTCCTGATGATCGTTCAAGAATGGAAATGATATAAAAATATGGTGGAGGTGTGGTAATTCTAATTTCCTCAAACACTAAAACAACAGCATCCCCCTGTAGGTTAGTAACTAAAATCTTAAGTAAAAGTAAAGGACACAAAATCCTAATTGCTATTTACACGTTTAAAACTGCTGAAGGCCTAAAAATATTTTTATGTCAGAGGTCACAGTTTGGAATTCTTTATAACCCTTCAGGGGTTACTGTCTGATACTTTACTGGCAAAAAGTCATTTCTCATAGCCTTTGGCTAAAGGATTAGTGTTAATATTCAGTGTAAAAATGTACACTTGAATAATGTTATGTGACCACCAAACATAACCACAGGCTTGGAAGATGTCAAGTACAGGCCAACTAACAGGATTCATGTTCATTGAACTCATCAAGAAGCCTTAATCAGGAAACATCTTCATCCTGAATACATGTTCAAGTGACCTAAATTCATGCACATGGGTCAGTGTGACCTTTGTTCATTGGCAATGTTTGATCTCAATGCTAACTTCACTGCTGAAGGGTATATATAGATATGTTAATCTTTTGAAATCTCACACAAAAAAACAGGTTTAGGTGTTTAAAAGGATTACCCATGCAATATCTGCCTTGGATATTAATGAAAGCCTCTGGTGACCTTCTGTCACCTTGCTAAAGTATGTATAACATGCACAAGACACATACAAGTACATTTGGAAATTCTTTTTGTGCAATAATTGAAGTGCAGCCGGCAGCCACCCTTGAGCGCCAGTAACAATATTGCCTTGCTATATCCTTATAATCGGAGCACAAGGCAAGGAAGACACAAATATTAACTCAGATCTTTTATCGTCCTTTAAGTGTAACAAGATTACCGAACATACAAATCTAAGGTGAAAATGTCAACTTGCATAGGTATTCAATCAGTCATATATGCACGCAAAGTAACAGAAGAAAGAAATATGTTATAACCTATTATACTGTACCTCCGATTACATCGATCTAATACTCATACCATTGCTACGGACGAGTTGCATATCTGGGTAATTTACTCAGATAATCAATTTAAACATATTTCAATAAAAATATTGGCATACAGGTATGAAGACGTCTTCTTTTAACTCAAAAGAATCAAACATCTTGCGTCCTGTACTGAACAGCTTGTAAACACTTACGAATTTGATCATAAAGTTGGGGAGCAAGGATATCAAAGCTCTAAAAAAATGTTTGGAATATAAACCAATGCTTTTGTGTTATTTTAAGTTGTGTGGAATCTGTAAAGCATTTGTTTTATGAGAAGCCTCTCCATTAATTTTAGTTACATTATTGTTATGTAAGGAGCCACACAGCCCGTTGTTTTATAAATCAATGAAACCAGGGTGAAAGAACAAGCCTTAAGTTTATTTCCAAGCATTAAAAAAACAGAGAATAAATATTTCTATCATGTTTGAAAACATGTTCTTAATGGAAAAACAAATTCCTGCTTATTATGGAACTGAAATGAATATGAGCTACTGTGGCAGTCTCAGTCAATAATTTGAATTGTATATAATTTTTTTAATAAACATGTGAAGTGTAAATAGTTGTTTGTGATCTTTTGATGAGAAATACTTTCTCATTAAATAAAGTAAATCTAACCATTTTAAATCATTATTTTACATTAAACATTTTATAACATACCATAAACTCTCTAAACAACAATTCAATCTTAGTGTAACCTTAAGTTCAGCTCTACTAACTTGCACTGCATCCTTTTCACATTGCAATCTATCCCAAGCTGCCCCTTGCTCAGGTTCTTCATGTAAGTTCTATTGTTTGGAGTTCAGCCAAGCATAACATAGTCTTTATAAGGTTCATGTAAATTATATTTCATTGGCAATATTAGAAGTTGTGTGGGTCAGTCACTTTGACCATGTGATGATCGTCTTTCAGGGATTGGGAAAGGCAGGGGCCATGGGCCATTTTGCACATTGGATGAAAAAATGGCCCATCATAATTGGAAATTTTACCATTGCTACAAGGGGGAATGGCCCATTCAAAATTCTGAAAATGACTAAAAGCCCTGAAAATGGCCAATTGTTAAAGGTGTCTTTCCCAATCCCTGGTCTTTATATTCATAAGGATCGAGACCATGGTGTTCTGGAAGTGTTTTCAGTTTGAAAATATGACGTAGGCTCAGCAGTGGCATCTACAAGTGTATGCAAGAGCTCGGGTTAAACCCACCTGGCTAAAACTATTACATACCAATGTAATAAAGTCTATGAAGGAAAATACCCACCAGTGGCTTTGTGGTTATTCTTGAGAAAACCCTCCTACCGCTGCTACACTACTATTGGTGTTGAAAACTAAAACTGTCATTAAAGTTAAAGAAAAATTTCAATAAACATGATAAATCAAGGTATTAATGTTTCTTGTATTCAGTAAATCAAAGTTGACATTATTTTAAATCTAATGGAGTTTAACTAATTAATATGCCATGATAACAGAAATATATGCAGTAGGGTTTGCTTTCCGCAGAGTAACCCAATAATTTTAAATAAAAGTGTACAATCTCATTTTTATTTAAAATACTCAATTGTCAGAAATCTGAGAATTTGATTTTGCTCAATGGCAACCAAATCAGGGAGTAAATATCCAATAGGTCCAAATATTATCTGGAGCACTGTTATACACCTAAAACATTTGATACAAAATATCTTGGTTGAGTGTTGAGTCAAAGATTAATTTCATGATATGATTACATGACAATTTGATAATCTCCAATAATGCAATGTTACTTTGCCTGTGTATTCCACTGTACACATAATATTTACATAGTAATAAAATACTCCTATACATGATCACATACACTAACAAACCAACATGTCTGATGACCCTGGGTCTTTTTACAGTCAACAGATAAGAAGGTTATGTATTCGTATATCACCCAGATATCATAAAATGTTAACAGTTTCTCATGTCTATTAAGCCCTTAACACTTCATGACAGGTTTGTGACACAGTGTTTCAGAAACTTGTTTGCATTCTCGAGTTTCTTTGGTACAAGTGCAGCCATAGTTTTTCCCCAATAAACAAATCTGTCAATATAAATACACTGTCATACCATTAAAACACCTACAGAGGGTATGTTAGGATTTAAACACATCTACCTACATTATCTTTGGCAAGAGAGTTGGAAATCCAGACACCAATTCAATGTCCAACAGGTCCTCAGATTTCCAGTAACTTTTACACCCGTGATTTAGTGGTGGCCAAAATGTGAATGCTTCGCATGAGCAACTCCACTGATGGAAGGTTCACGTGTATACAAACATGTGAACTTACACTTAGGTCACGTGTTTCCAGCAAAACCTGAGACTGGCTACCCGCTAACAAAGCTTACACAAGAGTGTCCTAGAAATGAATCAGCATTCTCTGGTATAAGCTTAAGTTGATTATAAGATTTGCTTCAGGCCTATGTAATTTGATGGCTTTAGGCCAAATCTTCACAGTCAACTTGTTGATTACACTGAGGAATTGGCTGACTTGATAGTCAACTTGGTCACTAGACGGGAGATAAAGAGAAACTTGCTTCATGCATCACTGGTATAGATTGCGTAATAGAATACTTGATGACTCAATGAGCGGCAGATAGCAAAGTCATTGATAAACTTATATGAGTAAAGTCCTTCCAAAGTCATTTATTCACTACTCATCAATGTACCTAATGTAATATATTTGCACTTTAACATCTTTGCTTTTTACGTGTGTAGAAATGGGAAAATGTATTCAAACATTCTTCTACATGTCTTTCACAATCGTTTGAATTCTTTTCTAAATAAACGGATGTTAAGGATTCAGAGCATGAAATTTCAAAGATGCTATTTTGGTCTTGTTAAATATACACTTGGTTCAGTATATTCAACGCAGTGTGAGGTTTAGTCAAATCTATAAATAAAACAACTTTTTTCAACATTACCTTAAATGATGCTATCATTTATGCAAAATGTTCAGTACAAAGATAAAGCCTTTGGCTCTTTAGCTCATTAGGTAATCTATGATTTAGTTTATGTATGGTCACTGGGTCACCAAATGTATGTCAAAATATCACGAAATCTATTTATTGAAATCATCATGAACTTAGGAGTCTGTACATAGGATTTCAGTTTTGGGGGAAAAAGAGATAAAAAAGTTTTCAGGGTTCGGCCTCTGTGGCCCTTATGAGGGGTCATAGGGTCACCAAATCTATAACTTAGAATCCCCATCATCCATAAAGTTTAAACTTTCTAGACCTTTTGCTTCTGAGGAAGAAAATGGGAATATGTTTTAAGGGTGTGATCCTGTGACTTGTATTTTCAGAATTGCACAAGTCAGAATGGCTTTCATCTTCTTTTATCTAATTGTTACATCATGAGAAAACTATACCTTTATTGTCTGATAAAGTAAATTTTTTTTATTGTTCTAATCACAGCTTAGCCAAATTAGAAACATGTTTTATGAGGTTTTTGGTCATATTTTCATTTAAAAAAAACAGGTAAATGAACAGGGACATTCTAAGGCCACATCAAGTCTCCTGTATCTGTTGAAAAGGATCAACTTTTATAAACCAAGAGTGAGATAATTTTCTTGCAAACAAAATCAGTGCATCATAGTGACACTGGACAGGTTTAAATAAATAACGATAATAATGTTGATTATTTTCATGGCGCACTGATCCAGAAAACTTGCCTGCCCTCTGAGTACACAGTATGAAGTCACAAATGTTTTGTGTCTCTATGTGATGTAAACCTATCTGGCCGGAGCAGCCAGCATGCTTACCATTACACCACTGTGCTCAAATCAAGATTGTAATTAATGTAATGTTATGGCAACATTTTTTGGTTGTTATAATGACATTCTCATAAATTTAAAAAGATAAAGAGTTTTGAAATTGAATTACACTGAAGTGTTGTAATCAAATGAAGTATAGATGATGTGAATGATAACTAAAAGATAGTTTATAGCTTCAGACCAAACTGTTCCAATAATGTAAATAACTGATGGCTGAACTGAACACCTTTCAGAGCTCCAGATAAGCTTTGTTACTTTGTGTATGATATGCAAAACAAAAGATGAAATACGCACAAATCATAAATGCCTGCATATAGAAAATTTTTTAAAAAGAGTTAAATACACGCAAGAAAAAATGATAATGCGTATTTACACAATTTTTTTTATAAATATGGGTATCATATTACACTGATATTACCAGATACATGAGGAAATTTAAACATACCAGGTATATCATCTTTATGTATTCTGATAAAACTTGTTTTAAACGTAACGTTTATGGGAGTATTTTGTTACAACAAAATTTTTATGTAAATGTGAATTTAATTTGCACGCATGTATCATACATAATTTTTTTTTTTTTTACTGGTATATTTTTTATATTGACTTTAATAACTACTCACTGATTGATCTTGTATTAATAGACAAGGTATGCTGCCTGCCCTCTGATTAGTTATTTTGACTGGTATATTTTTTATATCGTCTTTAAAAACTACTTACTGATTGATTTGGTATTAAAAGACAAAGCATGCTTTTTAACAGGATTTACATATAATATGTGATAATTATTTTGTAATATCAATTATATCAATATGCAAACTTAAAAATATGGTTGTGGTATAAAAAATTGTGATAATGCACACTTAAAATTTGAACTACCCACTGAATCCTTAAATTGTAGGACCATCATACCATTTTTGCCAATTTGAGCTTACCTGGAGCTCTGAACTTAATTATTAATAAATAAATAAATGAATAAACTGTGTGACAGTAATATTAATTAAAGTAACCCACAACGTTTCATTCCACCAATAAGTCTTTGTACATAACAAATAAAATATATGACATCTATGACTTATGACATCAATAAATGATAACAATTGAGAATCATTTTTAAAAACACACTTTCTTATATTAGGCCTTGATTTCTATCCAGTTATGTTTAGATTTAGTCACTGTCAGTTTATCATGAATGTTTGTAACATAACTGAGGCGCCGTACATCTTTTCAATCACAAATATCTGAATAATGATGGTTTTCTTTAAAAATAAAAATATTTCTCAATGATGACACTCACCTAGTATATATAAGCTCAGTCACTGAACTCCATCAAAGATCTTTTATCATGTTTGTTATGTAAAAGGTTAGGCAGGTGCGTGTGTAGGAATACACATTAGTGAATGGGGAAATCGTCTGCTTTTGTAGAAATTAAAGTTAGTTTGTAAATACTAACTTCCTTCCATTCATCAATATAATTTTGTATATGTGGCAAATAAAACCAATATGTGATACATAAGTATTCATATTGATAATACCTCACACATTCTAACACGAACTATTTTCTTATCAAGAACGAATTCTGGTTAACGTTATTGTAAAACTAACTTTTTAAATATGATTTAATTCATTCATTCACTTATATGGTTAATCTTATTTAGAAAAATCCTTTAAGACAATTATTTTTTAAAACATATTTTGTTGTTGTAATATTATTACCGCACATACTTTATTTTACGACAAACAAATTGTTGATTAAAAAGGTGTGAAAGAAAAAATGAACATGAAATACTAAGACCATAAATAGTTGATAGCAGTCTGAAAAAGTGGATACGTGGAACGTGATTGAGAAAATACGACAGAAAAAATTATTTTTTTCCATATTTTACAACAGTAATAGTAATTTAGGAACCCCGTTAAACTACCGGTCAAAGGGAGATAACTATGATAGGTAAACAAATCAACACGTGCATTGTAATGTCAGGCAAAAGCTGCATCTTCGAAGGTCGTTGTAGCGGTGTATTTCATAAGCACAACAAGACTTGCTAACGTTTAAGAATGTTATGATACGATATTTCATACTGTTTTATAATTAGAAAAAACTTTGAACTGTCAAAATGTCTGTGTTTGGTCGGATGCAAGCTTTTGTCAGTAGGATGTTTCGGGAACACCTTTTACTAGCGAACACTGTGACCTACAGTGGATTGTTGTCTCTTGGGGACTGTTTCGTGCAGAACATCGAAAAGCTGTCAGTTGAGGGTGAGAAACCGACCTTTGACTACAAGAGGACTGGTAATTCATTTGCTAATTTGAAAAACTAAATCTGATATGTGCCTTACAGCAAATTTTTTTTATGAGTTCGTGCGTGAACTAAAAATACACATTAGCACGATTTCATAAATACATATATTTTTTCAAACTGAGTAATTTTCTGTTTGTAATATGACTTAAATTTATTAAGCATTTTCAACAATATAAGGTTTTATAATCCAGAAATTATTTTATTACACAATTGTTTTAAGAATTAGTTTTAATCTGACTCTTTTAAAAATAATATTGAGGGATTATGAAAGGGGGTAGTCTCCTGGTTCACTTCAAAACACTATTATAAGTGTTTAAAAACGTAAAATTAGATATTGTTAAAGAAAAACTTAACTTTCCAGCCGTGAGACAAGATATTAGAAGTTCATACATGGCTTTTGTATGGGCTGTATGTCATAAATATTAATTGAAATGAGCTTGATGATTAGAAAATGTAATTGAATCTGACATATGTGACCCTATTATATATTTATAGATTAAAAGGTAAATCAATTTGATTATGATTTTTTCTCATGTTTCATATTTCCTTTAAGTGACAAAGAGAATGTTACCTAAATATGTATGTGGCTTATTTAGAGCAAGAATACCATTTGAACTTAGTTAAGTTCAAAATGCGCATAATTCTAAAGATGCATAGATATTGCTTAATTCCAAAATGATTGCATTTTCCTTTTTTAATTGCAAATGAAAAACACCAGAAATAAATGTTAACAACTGTTTGAGTGGCATTTCAGAAGTTGTGAGTTTAAGGAAGACAGGGAATTTTATGGATTATCAACTTCTTTCTTGTACTGATAGTGACGTTATGGTTTAGGCTCTTGTACCGTTTTCAAGCAATTGGGCATTATGGTCAAATTTATTCATAAATCACTATAGAGAATATTTGAGATAATGCTATAGGAATTACAAGGGTGTGAATGAGTAAGTGATTGAAATGTCTTTGTGCTTTAATTTTCTTATTTTCGCTCGGTGTTAAAAATTCTGTTATCAACATGAAAAATACTATGCTAACAAAATGTATTACAAGTGTATTTATATATATATAGGTATATATATATATATTTCTGTATGTTGATATCAGGAATAAAAAAAAATATTAAAAAATATTTATAAACCATAATGGTGAGATACAGCCTTTTATAAATAAATTAATAAATTAAAAATAAATTTTGTGCATAAATTACATAAGGGTAGAATAAAGAGGTAAAAATAACAGGATAAGGTAACATTTTGACATAAAAGGATAATACATTAAAGCTATTAAAGATAACATGATGAGAAGTATGGGTTGTTGGACATCAAGGTCTTGGTAGCTGAGAGGATAAGTTGTTGGTACAGTCAGTGCAAGAGTTGGTGCCTTGAGGTTCTTGTTTGTTGATATTACAGGACGAGTGTTTGTCCTGGGTTTGATTCTGGGTCCACTGAACCATGCTTGGTACAAGGGGCTGGACATGGCGGTGAAGGGATCGGGAGGAAAAGTAGTCGTGAAGAAAATAATAGCTGATCAGAGCTGTGCTGCACCTTTCTTCTGTAGTTCTTATATAGCAGGTAAGATGAGGGAATAGATGAATGAATGGGTTATGGGTTGATGAATTGTGTAATAATATGCAAATATATTGAATCTTCCGATGCAGATATCAATGAATGATAAATTGATTAATAGATGAAATAATAATTCAGAAAATTAATATGTGGATAAAAATTCGAACAACAAAATTAGATGATTCATTATACAAAAGATAAGTGCAGTTTTGGAAGGGCATTAGACGATGAGTTCTCAGGAAAAGCAAAATTTCACGATTAAAATTGACAAAATTTTCACATTTCTTTTTACCTTGACAATTAGCATTTATATCTATATGCAATGTGAAATCCATATACCTCTGTAAACAGAAAATAGTAATGTTTTCAAAGTTAAAAGGACACTTATGAACCAATATATTTGGCCTGTACTGTTTTTTTACTTTTACAGGTATTGTACCTCAACATCAGTCTCATCCTGCTACATCAACGTATTTGTCTCCGCCCAGCTCCATCATATACCCTGATATCCTTCGGCCTTAAACGCTCGTATCGCTTACGTCTGGTTACTCATGGCTATTTATAGCCTACATTGACATTTGTTTGAATTCTCATCCGGGTAGTGCTGCTATTGCTGAATGCGAGTCATTTCATTGGCTTGCTATATTTAGCGAAATGAGCGTTTAAGGCCAAAGGATATCAGGGTATATGATGGAGCTAGGCGGAGAGAAATACGCTGATGTAGCAGGATGCATCTGTCTAGAACTGTAGGAATTTGTATACTTGCAAGATTATCTGTGTCGTATAAAATATAGTGTATCTTATGTAAATGTCTTTAAAGTTGATTATGAAATTGTCAATCCTTTTTGCTTTGTTAATCATTTCCATTTTCTATCCCAGGTCTTGGATTATTAGAAGGAAAAGATGTTTCTAAATGCTTTGAAGAATTGAAAGAGAAATTTCTGTATATATATTTGGTAAGTGTTCATGTTTTTATCTTTCCTTAAGTAAGATCACAGGATTTGGTAAAAAAAACTGTGAAAATGTTGACAGCTTTAAATAAGATGTTGAGTTAACCAGAATAAATTTCATCAAGTACACAACCCATAAAGAGATTATTAAGTTATATTATGAGATATTTGTAGTTCCATTTTTGCTTGAGGGATAAATTTTTTTTGTCTTAGCCTGCAGTGACATACTCATTTTTGACTGGCTAATGAACAATACATTATGATAAAAAACAATTCAAATTATCAAACTATATTAAAAAAATTGATAAGAGGTACAAAGAAATTCAACGCAGTACATCCCATGGTTTGCTAGTTCTAGCTGATGTTTGCAGATTTTATTGAAATGCATAGTGATATAGGCTAATTTCTCCATGCAATAATACTAGAAGCAATGTTACAAGGTAATACTCCTTGAAGTGATGTTAAACCTGGTATCAAGTCCCTTAAAAGAGGGGTGGGAGGGTTTTTTCAGAACCCCCTTGGATTGGCAACTGAAAAAAGTTTTACTGCCTCCAATGATACTGGCGCCATAGAATTTCACAAAGAATGGTTCTTCTCTTTATGACATTTTGTTTCTTTGTTTGACCTTGGATACCTCTTTTAATTATTAATATGGTTTTATATTTCTCATTACTCTTCAGGTTGATTGGTGTGTATGGCCCCCTGCTCAATTTGTGAATTTCTATTTTCTACCTACTCGATTCCGTGTTGCGTATGTCTCCATGGTAACGCTATGTTGGAACTCTTTCCTATCTTTTGTCAAACATGAGGTAAGTTCAAGTTGAAGTTTTGTTCAAAATAGTCAATGAGGGTTGATCATGCTGAATCATCTAAGAATCTTCGAAGTATCCCAGTTGGCTATCCAAAAAATCTCATTGAAATCGGATCAAACCTAAACTCACACCTTGCTTTGTATTTCTGACCAAAGTACTGTTAGGTGGCCTTAGCACTCTAGCCAATCAGTGCTAAAGCTAGAAAGCTATGTACACGATGTGATATTTGAATTTATGGTAGGGAAAAATCACAGACAAACCCGATTGACAGAAACTCTGTGGAGCAGTAGTCAGATTATAAGGGCGGGATAGCCCAGTGGTTAGCGCGTTCGGCTTCGGATCAAGAGGTCAGTGGTTTGAATCCCGCCAGGAGCTTGGCAACTTTGTCTGCAGAAGAGAACTGTTCCACACGCAGTCCGGTTTAGGTGCAATGCTACACTGAATTTCAGCTTAGTACCACCCATGGTTTGCTAGTTCCAGCCGATGCTCGCAGGTTTCTCCCTGCAATAATACTAGCAGCCGCGATATAAGTGAAATAATCTTGAAAGAGGTGTTAAATCTCAACTCACCTCACCTGAGATCATGAACTCATCAAGGTTGCAAAAAGTATAGTATAAAATGTGGTATTTTCATGATCATAACATCACCTGTTTTCTGTCAAATAAGAGGGAAATCTAAGTGTAAACTTGCTTTCAACTTTTCATAAATTTGATATCTTTTTAATTTTATAGTTTGTGTTTCCATCTTTACATGTTTTAACTTCAAACTCTATTATATCACTTTTGTCTAATTCAATTTTACAGAAACAGCAAACACATCATGCACCATCTTTAGAAGAAACGAAGAAGTGAGATCTACTTGAATCCCTAGATACTGAAAGAGATTTTATGAATGCTTCCCTCAGTGTCAGATTTCTAGTCACTGTTTTCACTGATGTGATCTTGTATGTTGTTTGTTAGTTACCTATACATCTTATATGTATGTGAATATTGTGATGATAACCAGATCTATGCAAGTCTATGGCATGTGATTATAACAAGTTGAAATATATTCATGCAGTCTGAACAAAATTGATTTTAATCAGACAATAATTGTAATGGTTTACAACTTGAATGGAGAAAGGCAATACAGAGCAATTCCAATAGAAAGGTATAAGTTATGCAGTCTCAACCACTTGCTCATTAAAGTCTTACTGCAATCCTTCAGTTTTTGTGTGCCGATTCTTCAGTGTACTGCACCTGAACTTGAAAGTCCAATCTGAGATCTCTTGGGTTGCTCAGATTGGCAATGCACTTGAACAATAAACTTTGTGCAATGCAGCAGGACTTGAATCACCAGTGATTGAAATTTGTGCAGGGTATGTCGTCCAGGATGTGCGTAGTGAGATTAGCTGCCAAAACGCTGTTGTCGATTTAAGAAAGATTTGCTCAATGTGTGAATTTTATCTTCTCCTTTTGTGTGAACACTTATGCAGTGCAGTATTTGTATTCTGTGTTGTTCATATGGATCAAGATCCAATCATCGTTTTGAAAGGGTTAATAAACTGATATTAAATGTTTATTGTTTATAGATTTACATTTGTATAACAAACAGATGGGATTATCAGAACTAGATGAAATTCCTCAATGTTTACATTTTGTTTTTTGTTAATAAAAAATGTAAAATCAACTTTAAATCTTCTAAGAAGTAATTTTGCCGTATCTATTTTATGTTCTTGCTGTGCTTACTCCCTTGCCAATGAAGGTTGACTTTTTAAACCTCTGATAATTTTTAAGTGTTTCCAGAAAGTTTTGTGTGTTTAATTTAACATATAATATTTTGATTTAAAAAATTCAATTTGGATATTGTAATGCTGCATGAAAATTCCTCTTTAGTTAAAATTAAAGCAAAATTTTAATAAAAGTTTCAAACTAAAATAATAAAAGTTTCATCTGACTGTGAAAAAACTTGTCACTTTGTGATAAATGTAATTAATGAATGTTTATTGATATTTTATTAAATGATTTCCAATGGACAGTTTATTTTCCATTGATAAAACGTTTTTGAAAACATGAAATAACTGTTCATTATATAAACAGGTACACTAACCGTGACCATTGACTCAACTTTGGGTATACATGACATTAGCTCACTTCCTGCGTAAGTGATAACTTTTTGATAATTCCTTTTTAACAAATGAATGTAATGAGTTTTACTATTTGTGATAAGTTTAGAGTGTATCATATGATATTTCATTCTCTCCCAAGAGGGGTAGCTCTAAATTTCTAACATAAATTCCTATACATCTGTCCTAACAGAAGCGTCCTTTCTCGGTCTGGAAATAGAGAAGCCTGCTTGCAATCAGTGTTAGTTGTGCAGTTAGCACCGTCATTTCACAAGTTATCATTCAAAACATCTCAGTTACTTCAGGTTTAGCTTTTAAAAAGCTAAACTTTATTCAAATATCAACTTTTCACTTTGAGTCTTCTTTACAGAACACATTTAGCGACGACATTATTGCATAGGCCTGTGTGACAACAACTAAGTTATCTACACATACAGTGTTTTCATTGGTTGAGATTTTGCAAGGAAATTTATGTTGCAAAATTGCCCCGATGGGAACCTACCTGAAGACAGATAACAGCTTTTATTAGGAAAGAGGTTGTTTTGGAATAAATAAAGGAGCTACCTCTGTCGGGAGTGATGATATTTAGAAAATGCCTTTTAATTTTAGGAGCATTGTTTTGGTTTTCTTCATGTATTATTTTGCATGCTGTGTTACAAGGTTTAGATGGAATCCTCTATTTATTTTTTCTTTGCCCATACTACCTCACTATCATCCATCACCTCTACTAAAATTTTGTCTATGAAATATTTTGATAATTTACTGTTCTTTCATCCACAATGTTCTGTTTTCTAGGATCTTCATTCTGTATGCAGTAAAATCTAGTCTTGCTTGATGAGGACCTAGACTGTATTAAAGGCTCCTATTTGATACATGGTCATCATGTTATCTATCACCGGTGTTGATATTTCTACCAAAGGATTTCCAATTTATTTTAAAATGCCTTATATATTTTCTCAAAGATACCTTCCAATAGGGTTTTCATGGTATTTTACCTATTACTTTACATACAAAAATTGGTAATAATATATTTGGTATAAGTTTTTGATTCCCCAAAATTGAATATTTTCCACACATCTTCAGCTGTTTGAAACCATTAACTTTCAGATAGTTGATAAAGATAATCATAGATATACTAAGTCTATATTTACTTAAAATCAATTCAAATATTTAAAGCTTACAGTGTGCTACAGATAATCATAATAAAGGAATTGGAATAGATAATTGTATGGTCACCTTAATTACAATAATCCATTCTTCTTTCTCTTATTTTGTTACATCTGAGAATCATTCTAGAGAACAGAATCGGTCACATTTGAACATAGTATATGAAAGAGGAGAACTAGAATGAATAAATGTGCTGGTTGTGCATTTTAAAAAGCTATATATTTTGTAGCTTTTTAATAACCTTATATTTCTCTTTAGATAAATGTAAAAATTTGGTAATAATATCATTGGTAATAATGATATATAGTTTATGATAATAAATATGATATAATATGTAATATTAGGCATGGACATGAAACCTTACCTTAATACATCTGTATGCTCCAACCAAGCAGAGTACCTTATCCAACCTTAACTTTTATCACAATGGTTATGTCATCAAGACATACATCACAAAGTTCATATAAGTGTTCCTTGTGTATTGAAGATATGGAATAAGATTTTATTAAGCAAAACATTTTGGCTTCGGTAACACTCTTTTAAAAAATCAAAATTAAAAAAACAACCAAAAATACCCACTCTTGATGACATGCCACTGACACTGTCCAATGGTTCCCTTTGGTTGGGAGACATCAGCGTTTGCTTGCACAGAGCTTCTTAGACTAAGGTGATAGTAGCTCTGGGTTAAAGGGACCATTCGAGCAGGGTATTTTTTGTGGAAACGAAATTCAGGAGGACTTTCTTGTGTACATATATATATATGATTTTTTTCACACTTAATTTCAAATATGTACATGAAGTAAACATTTCAGTTTTTCAAGATTTAACAATTTGACAAAGAGTCAAGTGTATCGATCTAAAAAAAAAAACTTCGTGAAATGAAGCCAATCATCGGAGCTACGAACGTGGAATGCATTAGTACGACAAAACATTGTCGTAACTGACAACTTTTATTATGAATTATTTTTAAATATTCCCCTCTTCTATCAATCTATTAGTTATTTCTTAATTTTGTCAATGGTTGATCTGCCTATTGAGACTCCTAATGGCATCTAAGATCGGCCTCCTTGGTGAAACTTTTGGTGCTGCAAAGTTGTCTTTAGTTAGTCGTCTCGAAATTATCCTAATTTTGAAAGGTCTGAACAGAACTTTCCATGCACAGTCTTGAAAGACAAGAGACAAAACTGATATTCTCTTCAGAGTTGCAAAATCACAAGAAAGTCGTGTGAACCGCATGTAGGCGTTGATCAGAGCTTTGTCTTTTCACCTCACATGTACCCACAGAGGCATACACAATATTCTTATCAGCCTTGTATGCCAAAATCATCCAATATGTCTTTAGCCAGGCTTCATGATTCCAGTTTCTTAATACTATAATGTTGATTGAAGACACTGTTTGGCAGGTTTGTTTGACAAGAGCACGTCGTATGAACCAGATAGCCTGTTTGTCTGATGTTTACGACTGGTTGCTGTGAACACTTTTCACAGTGATCATACTATCAGTTCACGTCTGCTGGTGCTTCTATCACCTCTTAGCCATTCAAGAGTACTTAGTAGGCTGGTTGTCCAAATCTGATTTCTAATGACAACATTCAAAACTTGCAACAACTATTCAGTTATTTTTATTTTGAGATACCTTATGGAAGATGTTCGATCTCAACGAGTTTGAAATTGCTCAATTATTTTGGTTTTCTTTATACATTTCTTTCGTTTATGTTTATCAAGTCATTGTTATTTGTTATAAAGATTATATTTTGTGTTTCCAACATATAAAAACAAATGTCAATAAGTCAAGGAAGACTATTAAATAGTTTATTTAACTCATATTGTTAATGTTTGTCTACAACTCGTCAAACGACTATCTGAATGATTCTTTACAATCTAGTTAAACATGGTTTAACATTGTATTTCACCGAGGTCCTTTATTACGGATCATTACAGCTAGTTATGACGAGATTGAATTCTTTATGAAATCAATAAAGTCATTGAGTTTGTTTGATCTTTGCCGTGCTTTTTTAATGTATGTTTTTTCTTGAGCAAATTTTATGTACTTGATAGTTGTATTTATTTCCAATTTGCATAATTAAAACAACAATTTATAAATCTTATATATCATATTTGTAAGGTCGTGAAAACATGATAAATGACCAACATCTTAATGATATTTTGTTCAGGAGAGTTGTTTATTTTTTAAAAGTAAAATGTTGAAAACTTTAAACATCTGAATGTTTGAAATCGACAGTCACTTTACAAATGTTGTAAATCAATATTGTTCATCCTGTTCTTTTGAAAACAAACAACATTTTGAATTACAACCTCAGTGATTGGAAAAGGTCAGCAACGAGATAACTTCTAGACGTGAAAAAGTTGGAGAGTGGCCACTAAAACACCTTATTTTTTTTATGCATACGACTACTTAATTGATACAAAGTATGTTTTATGATATTTCATGTTGCTTTATAAAGAGCCAAAATACCCCATGTCCTGAGTGAAGTTCAAATAGCCTCACTAAACTTTTATCTCTTAATGTCAAAAAATACGATATTTTCTCATTTTTTAAGATAATCAGACAACAGCGATATAAATTTTAAAAGTCCTTATTCTGCGTCCAAGTTACATTTGAAATAGTCCAACTGAACACTACCGACCAATGTTTGTCTTTGTTTCTGCTGTAAATAAATTTTCGAAATTACTCGAGGCGTGACGACTTAAGCCTGTTTAATGTCACAATTCTTCACGGATAGGGTTTCGCTTCTCAGAACAACTGCTACTCCTCAATAAACGACACCATTTATAAATTTTGACATATTTGACTTATCTTTGCCCCTTTAATGCCAAAATTGTCATGTAGACCAATTTAATCTCCTACATATGTAAATTTCATGAGTGTTCGGTCAGGCATGAAAAGACGAATTATTGGGTTTCTTTCACGGCTATGATTGCCATGGCAGCGCACTTGGGACGCATCTTCCCGTCGAAACAGTGACAACATTGTTGATTGAGAGTAAGTTTTTTCTAAACATTTTTCAATACGTATTCGCCCCGTTGTCCTTTAAGCGGCCCAGCAAATAATACGCCCATTTCTATTTCTAACAGTAAACTGATAAATGCGAAACTTTTACGTTTCTTATCCTTATTTTCATTAATCATATCTCAAATTTATTTTATTTGGTAGCAAATGTTAAATTTATTTACGAAAAATACGTAAACATACCTTGACAGGTTTTACACTTTGATAATGCATCTTTAATGTTATTCACAAAGCGTTCATGGGTGATTATTTTCCCCAAAGACCTCGTTCAAAACTTGTATTGGGACAATTGAATTCATGAATATATCCGGTACATCGAGTACTTTGATGAGGTTTTTCAAAAGATCTAAGTGGTTATTCCGTTTAAAATATTTATCTGTATGTTGATTGGTCGCTTTGTAACGTTCCAGTGTCATTTGGGATTGCCAGACTGGAGAAATAAGTAGTCTTGTGAGAGATCAGACACGTTCTGTGAGACTTCACCAAATGACAGACAATTCGGTGAACGGAGAGGCGCGATGTATGTAGGACATACCCTCATGTTTTTAATTCTCTGCCTCATCGTTCCCATCTTTTGCTATGCTCAATCTGCTGACTGGAAACTAAGGACTTTATCCATGTCTGGGGCCAAACTAAGGATGATGGAGACCAGGAACATGTATCAGTGCGAGAGATTATGCCTAAGGCTCAAACAATGTGTGTCTGTCAGTTACTCAACGAGGAGTCGAGGTTGTTCCTTGTACACTAAAGAGTTTGCTGAGGGTGATATTAGTCCCAGCAGAGAAGACATCGTTTCTTCAGGAATCAATGTAAGTGCCAAAAGTGTCGATAAATTACGCGTAAAACTGTAAAACCTCCTCTCCCCATATCTGTATTTCAAACATATCTGCCAAGGCATACCTGTTTGTTTTATTAGAGCCCTTTCGGAAGATTTTACAGATTCCCCTAGCGGCCAAAAAAATTTAAGACAACGACTTGTTTAATGAAACGGCCTGTGTCATGATACATTCGCCACGTAACGTGACTGGCAAAAGAACTTGTGTGCACAGATGAATGAATTCTAGTTTTCCCAAAGGGCAGGGGGTGGCTATACGGCTTTCCGATCGATATTTTTCAACGGCCACGCCTATTGCACAACTAGCATCGATTGATTCCAGTCAAACTTCTTCATTTCTATCCCGGAAAGTGCTCGAATTAAAACAGAGGTTAGCGAGAAATTACGGCCGAGTTACTTCTTTTTCATGGGAGAATGATGTAAAAAAAAGACAACCGATAATATATTTTGCTACTTCAGCGTATTTTAAATCCACAAAGTTCCTTCAATACTCTGATACCAACGTCACCAAATGTTTCATACGTTTTCTATATATAACCAGCTATTGAAATTGCTCATCTACCAATAACGGCATTAACTCGATGAACAATAAGTTGAGTAAGAGATATTTTGCTCCCTTCACAACGACATTTCATTGGGTGAAAATTTCTTGCTTAACACGAGTAACACGAGCTTACCATTAGTAAGCGGCCGTAATCAGCGTTCCGATCGAGGTATTTGGCCTGAAGGATATCAGGAGTTTTAAGGAACTCTGCGCTTTCTTAACGCTGATGTATCAGGACGTTGGTAAGGATCCAATCAATGTTGAATTGTTTGTCTAAAAAGCATGTGTTGCAATACTTTTTTCAAGGTGTTTATGTAATGAAGTTATGATGTCTTAGTGACTAAATCATATTGAAGACATCAAAACAAGAAATAAACTTAGAGAGAAACTTCACCTTAGATAGGGCCGTAGCATGGTGCTCACCCGTCTTTCGATTTCTCTCAAGTAATAAGTAATTTTAAGAAACTCAAATTTTAAAAAGCCTGTTTGTTGGGTAAGTATTACATTTGGTAAACTCAATGTTCTACTAAAAAAAGGAAGTGGACGAGGTTTAAATTTACAGAGTTGCACTATGAAAAATGTGCAATTTTCTATCGAGATCCGTCGCTTAAAGCTCGTGAGAGCACTAAGAAAGGCTGGGAAAATGCCGCCAAAGAGTCCTAAATTAGTGTGTCGCTAGGACTAAAAAAGAAGATGGTGATATCGTGGATTGCGATATTTTGGCATTTATAAACAAATTTGCATTTAAGTTGATGACAACACATGTAGTTAAAGTTTTTAAATCTTGCAGGTTCTACCGGATAACTGTAAGCCTTCCGATTGGTACACCTATTCGGTCTGTGCTTCAATGGGAAACAAGCCAGTCTTCTTGCCCATAGGTAAGTCATAATTTCAATATATACTATTACAGGAAATCAAATGACAGTAAGTTTTGATTATTAGATTTTAAAGCCGCGATGGGCTTATCATGGCGTTCATCCGCCCTTATTTTTCAGCTTTCAGGAATCTAATGTACAGACTTGTTAGACATATATATTTTATCGATTTTTCATCACTGTATATAGACCCCTAAAAAGGGCCACACGGGATACCCTTAAACATTTCGTTTTCACCTCAAGGAGCAAAACCTCAGAGAAAACTTAAATGTTGTGTACAGACATATTTGCTAATTTGAAGATTAATTTTTAAATTTCGGGAACCCGCTGCTCTTGAGAAGTAAAGGTATCGGGTATACCAGATTTTAAAACGTTGATTTTCTTCTCCAGAACTAGAGACACTAGAAGGTTTAAATTTCAAATTCCAAAACTTCTTCAGATTATAATCGATACATTTAGTAACTCGGCGGCACCCTATAAGGGCTACAAAGACCACAGACATGGAAGCCAATTTCCGTTTTCTTCTCTTGAATCAAATACAATAAAAATGAAATCTTGTACACGAAGCTACCGGGGATTATAATTGATAGATATGATGACAGCTGATATGGGCCCTTGGCCCCATACCCTAAGAGTTACGCCTTTATGCAAATTTTCATCTTCTCAATAATTGAAACATATTTAAAAGTTTCGCAATTAAAAACATGCAGAGTTGAACTTTTCTGTGAAATTTTAAACCTTTTATTACTGCTTATTTGTATCTGTTTATTCTGACTTATATCATATCATATATGAAGCCTGCAAGGTCATTTATTAAAAAATGAAAAGATTGTTATGTTCTATAATTGAATTTCTTTGATATAATTCAAACATATTAATCGTTGTATTTTTGAGAATTGAATTGTACGAATACCGTTTATTGCGTCTTTGAGAAATATATTTTATAGGATTTTGATTGCTGTGGTTAGATAGGTCATTGTAGGTCATTGATTTATATGTATGCATGAATTATGATTATTCAAACATAAATATTGTTGTTTGGTTTTAAAAAATCGAAATCATTTGAATATGTAGATTTTTATGTCAGATTGTGATTGTTACGTCTTAGAGAATTGATTTTCAAAAACACTAATTGGCGCGTCTTTTAGATTTTACATCATTTGTCAATATATTTCTGTTGTACCCTTGTAGAAGCCAGAGACTGTAAGGAACTCCTAGAAGCTGAAGGTGCCATTCCCGATGGCGTGTACACGATCCGTCCTGAAAGAGCGGGATTCCTTCAGGCCTACTGTGACATGACTGATGATGGCGGGGGATGGACGGTAAAAAAGATTTCAATGTCTAAAACGGATATCAATACATTTCAAAGGTTAAAGGGACACTAGCACGTTTCAAATTTTTAAGATAATTTTTTCAAATTTTCTCAAAAAAACAACATTAGTTTGTGCCAAATGTATATCTTCAGAAGGTCAAATCATCTCATTACTCAACCCGATCATCCGTAGTCGTAGACAAAATTGTTTCTTCCCTTAACACCCTCAGTGGTTAACACCCAGAGTTTGAAATAACAAAAGTAATGGGCCAGTGCACACAGCGAGACAATAATCGAATATCAAGCAATAACAATTGGCAACCATTTTTGTGTTAACACCTCTAAATCATTTGAGGTAGGGAATGGATTCACATAGCAGACCTGATCATTGTGTATTTGTTTCCAAACTTGTTTTTTCGTTAAAAAACATTGTCTTGCAGTAAAACATTTTCATTTCCTTTTTCACGAGATTACTTTGTTTATCTAGAATAACGTGCTGCTGTCCCTTTGGTACTAAACTTAGAACAGTTTCGTCTTTGTAAAGGTAGAAATCATGGGAGATCAATTTCTTCTTTGGAATACAAAGCCATCAGCTTATCTCATCTTATCTTGTCCTTTCTTATCTTACTCTTATTCTCGGTTAAAGTTAAATATTTGTCGTCAGCCAATTATATGGAGCTTATAAAACATGCCAAAGTTTATTGTCAAACTGGGATGAATGTTAATTCACTAGTCTCTTTTTAATTCAAAGATTATTATTCGTTCAATTATATTATTTCCATGATGCTATATGTCATCATTGTTCTAGGTTCTTCAACGCCGCATGGATGGGTCTGAAAACTTCTTCAGAAATTGGCAAGACTATAAGAATGGCTTTGGAAACCTAAAGAAGGAATTCTGGCTCGGTTGGTAATGTATATATCTATTTAGATATTAGTTATTTTAACTGGCTTGAATGACCATCTTGTTAACACAGCGTATTTCAATACGCAGATCTTTCTTTTTCAATTACATGTATTTTGTCATCAAACATTTTCTGTGACATAATACACATTCAGGGTAATCTTCGTCGTATTGCCTTGCTAAATGTATACACAGCAAAAACGTTAAACATCTGATTGACAGTGGAACAAAGGAGAATTACCGATGCATTGAGATGGCAGATCATTGGACTTTATCGGGCAAGACTTTTTTACAAGAAAATTGCTTGGAGAACTCAATTTCACTAAACCGTAATAAGCCGTCGTGTGAGGAGGCATGATGGGAATTACCTTCCCCGTTTTGCAAGACCAAACGCTACCACGCCCCGGGAGAAGAGAGTCCTGTAACGGCATGTAAGACGCCAGCCTTTTGGTTAAATCACCCTTCTGGCAAAGGCCTGGTTACCTCATCGCCGTTTGAGCAACCAGACTGTGAGAAACCGACTCAAATCTGCTGGATTAAGAGCCAGAAGGTTGAATCTAAGATCCTGGAGGAGAAAAACACTGGACAGACGAAAGTTTTTTCCTCCTGCACACTGTTGATGGGAGAGCCCACGTATGGAGGACTAGCAATAGCTTGTCCTACGACTGAAGACTGGATTTCGTGACTATACAAGGTTCACTCCCATTCTACATTAAGGAAGTTCTGGAATAATTGATCATTTCGATGACCACAGACTTGCCACAAGACCCTTGTTCATGGACTACAATGCACGACCTCATCGTTCATATGCTGGCAAATAATGCAGTGACAAAACATCCTTGGCCAGCAGTGTCTCCTGATTTGAACCCAATCGAGCATGTTTAGGACATCATAGGCCGTCGTGACAAATGCGGCATTACAACATTAACAGTAGTGTTTTTATAAAACATATATCTAACTGTCATTGCTGCATTTTTGTTAAAGATATATCTAGATGTCATTGATGGATATATGATGTAAGTAATTGCTACTTCAACGCTCTTACAATATTGATTCTGTACGATGCACAAGCCATTCATTATTCCTCATTCTTGACCTGCTGATGTTAAAATAACAAATGACAGAACCTCTATGACAAAAGACAAGGACCCTGTGACAACTTACAAAGACGGCGTGACAAATGACAGGAGCTACATATCGCAAAACTCTGTAACAAACGACAAAGATTCTGTAAAAATACATATCACAAAGATTTCGCTAAAATAGGCCAAAGGTCAAGATATAAAAAAGAGATCATGCCTTGAGAATGGTTTTACGAAAATGCTTTATGTAACAATAAACACTTTTAATCATTGCATGATTGTTATACCCAATGAGATGTAATAATGGATTTTGTTACCTTGAATGCCATATTCCAAGGTCACGATATAAGGCTTAGTCAATATTTGAAATCAGAACTAGCTTCTTTGAATCTTGGATTTATTATTGATTACATCTTCTGGCAACTCTTTGGACATGTTCACATTCAAGGTCAAAGATCAAAGTAACAAGTTCTGAAATCACTCATCAAAATTGTGTCAAATCACGAAATTGAGGTCAAGACATCTAAATGTAACGAGTTGTAAGTGCAATTTCTTAAGATGCTCAAATGTCTTTTGTGGTTATTATAGAAAAAAACTGCCCGTTTTATTATGATTGTGAAGAAGCCGGAAACCTAAGTTTCGAGTCCGGTGTCTAAAAAAACGCTCATCTAATTACAATACGTATCTTTGTGATCTCAGGTAACGACAACATATATCATCTGACGAATCAGAAGAACTACCAACTGAAGATCGTGATGGAAGACTTCGAGGGCAAAAGAGTGTACGCATCCTACTCCGTCTTCCGAATAGAGGATTCGAATGCTTTGTACAGGCTGACTATCGGCGGATACAGCGGCAATGCAGGTTTACTTATTTTTATCATTTAGAATTTAATATCTTATCAACCTCCCCTCAAGGTATGCGTATGTCAAAATCACTTGCTCGACATCTGGTTTGCACATGGTTCTGAGCATAGCTCGACTGCTATCAGTGATGTTCAGCAACAATGGGCGTTGCTCGCCGGATGGATGGATGACCTCATGAATGGATTAACTAAGAGTTATCCCCTTCGCCACAACGATACATGGGTTGAAAGACTTATAGTGTCACTTCTGTGATGTGACCCTGTTCAACCAGCGATTCACATGGGTACCTGGTAAAAGTTATGTTTGAGGTGACCGTCGAGCGAAATTGTCAGCCCGGGTTAGACCAGGGCAATTGAGCACAGGGCACCAGTGGAGACTTGGCGCTTTATAAAAGCTCTCCATTAGTATCATTTATTACATTTTCAGCCTTGCTGCATTTTCTCAACTTTTTGTGCCAGCTATCCTGGAAACTGGGACTTTACTTGATAGACATATCTGAATTGTCAGCTAGGCCAATAAGGAGCACAACAAAATTACGAATTTGGCACTAGATATGCAGTAATGCATTGTCTGATACTTGTGTAAATCATACCTTGTGGGGAAAGTTGATTTTATGTTTTCTTTAGATATTTACGTTTTCAATAGATATACTATTAAGGTTATTTTATGGTGTAGTAAAAGAGGAAAACGTTGGCCCTTTAGGACATTTTCTTGTCCAGTCATAGTAATTAACGAGCCTTCGTAACATACTTACTTACATACTTACTAACATACATACATACATACATACATACATACGTATGGCCTGAGGAGGCTCTTTGAGATGAAAGCGCTAGCCATTAAAATTACGCTACGCGTTCGACTTTAATAAAATTTAGAGCTATCATAATTTCGTTATATACCTCTTATTTCAAAACATGGTATCTTATTTCCTAATTGTTCTTACTTCTTACTTCATACCTATGAAATAAAGACGTTTATTATTTCTAGGAGATTCATTAAACTTCCACAACGACATGGCCTTTTCGACGAAAGATGTCGACAATGACATCACACCATCATTCCACTGCGCGGAGCTATGTCTAGGAGCGTGGTGGTACAAGGCTTGTTTGCAATCAAACCTTAACGGAGAGTACAATAACAACTTCTACATTAAAGGAGTTATCTGGAAAGACTTTAGAGGGGTTAGATACTCCTTGAAATTCGTTGAAATGAAGATTCGACCCTGAAGTATATTCTAAGGACTTTCGTGGAAAAAAATATTTTCTTTCTGTAAGGTTTAAAAAAAATTGCTTTCGAACAAGACTGGTCTTAAGAAATTTTAAATTAGTAAAATCAATAAAAACAATGTTAACCCTTTCAATCCCTAGAAACCAGTTAGTACGTTTACAGGCCCGAAAGGCAACTAAAGATGAAGGGATTAACACTGTCTTTAAAATAATTAAATGAAAAACAATTACTCGGAAAAGGTGTACAGTTAAGATTTAAATATTCAATTTGAATTAAATTTCTATATTTGTGTTAAAAGAGTCAAAAGAATGAAATAAAAATGGCTGTGGAGTTTTCAACAGTTACTTATTCTAGATTTGAACTTTTCGTTATTGCTTTCATCGTTGTTTGTAAATTTGTAACAGTGTCTGCAACTGTTTTGCAAAATAGAAAAGGACTGTCAAGAACATGATATATAAACCGAATTGATTGTTGATAAAATGTTAACGCTTTAAACAGACTTGTAACTTTCTAAAATAGATGAATAATCGTTATTTTACAGTATAACGTATTTGCATATTGTGAAAAGATCTATCGTATACATGATTCGCTTGTTCAACTTAACAAATAATTAAAAACCTTTTTTAAGGATGCTTTTTAAGGAAGGCAATTATTGAAGATTGTCAAGTGCTTGTCCATACTTATGATTTTGTATTATTTTCCTCGTGTTCCTTTTTGTGTGTGCCTTGAAGACAAAATTTCATCACGTCTTCGTTTTCATATTATACAGTTAGAAACTTGTGATGAGGTCAGTACTAGTTTTTATAGACCCGAGGAAAACAATATTGACCGAGGACGACGTCCAAGGTCAATAATGTTTCCTCGGGTCTATAAAAACATGTATTGACCGAATTCACCAGTCCATAATTGTTTTATTATGCCTCGGTTAAAAAACGACAGGGGAGCACAAAACTACGGCCATGAACCGAAATTTAGTTCGATTGCATAATATGACGGGTCATTGACTTCCCGATAACAATGGCTTGACGTCATGTAACAACGGTATAGCGTCATCGTTTCTGTTTTTGTATCTCTAGTCAATATCACTTGTGGTCAGACTCGGAGTCAATACGCTTTTCTGTCGACTGTCATGTGACCGCCAACAGACCAATCGAATTGCCGAAAAAATATGCTCGCATATTACTCTGAATTATGTACATTGTGTAAACATTGTCTATAAATTACATCACCTTTGATTTCTGTCTTTTGATGTTTCGCGAATACTCAGTCTTTTCAATAGCCTTCAATTATTCTACTGGGGAATTGAAATAGTTGACTTTGAATTCATATGTCAAACTTGAAGGATATATTCTAGAAATTACTCTTGACTACTTGAAAACGTATCTTTTTATATATTTTTCCATTAACAATTCCTTCTTAAGTATATACGGAAGCATCCAAGTGCCACAGTAAAAAAAATGTTATCCCCTAATTAGGATATACCATCACCTAATTAGGACTTAATGATCGCCTAATTAGGACATAACTATCACCTAATTAGGAGAAACTATCGCCTAATTAGGAGATATTAAGTCCTAATTAGGAGATGCTAGCTCCTAATTAGGAGATAGTTATCACCTAATTAGGTCTTAATCATCGCCTAATTAGGATATAACTATCACCTAATTAGGAGAAACTATCTCCTAATTATGAGATATTAAGTCCTAATTATGAGATAGTAACTCCTAATTAGGAGATAGTAACGCCTAATTAGGAGATAGTTATCACCTAATTAGGAGTTAGTTATCACCTAATTAGGAGTTAGTATCTCCTAATTAGGACTTAATTATCACCTAATTACGAGAAAGTATCAACTAATTAGGAAATAGCTATGTCCTAAGTAGGACATAGTTATCTCCTAATTATGTGATAACTAAGTCCTAATTAGGACTTAATTATCACCTAGTTAGGCGTTACTATCTGCTAATTAGGTGATCGTATCAACTAATTAGGAGATAGTATCTCCTAATTAGATGATAGTATCTCCTAATTAGGCGATAATTAAGTCCTAATTAGGAAATAGCTATGTCCTAAATAGGACTTAGTTATCTCCTAATTAGGTGTTAACTTAGTCCTAATTAGGGGTTACTTATCTCCTAATTAGGCGTTACTATCTCCTAATTAGGAGTTACTATCTCCTAATTAGAAGATAAAAAAAATTTGAGTGTGGCACTAGGGTGCTTCCGTAAGTATAAACTATGAAGCTTGTCAGTCTGTACATAATATACACCTGGATGTAAGTTGTGCAACACCAATTTTGTAATCAATCGCACCTATGCACTGAAAAAAATAAAAAGGTTTTCGATGTTACATATATACGGAAAGGAGCTATCTGCCTGGCTGTCATCTTCAACGTCTTTTTCAGTTCCCGGATAGTCTTTATCACCTTAGTATGAATACAGGGGTACAATTTCTTGGTATGAATATGACGTCAGGGGTACAGTTTCTCAGTATCAATAGCCATAAGGACGTCAAGAATACTGTTTCTCAGTATCAATATGACGTCAGGTTACACTTCTAAGTAGCAATATGACGTCAGGGAGACAGTTTCTTATTATCAGTATGGCGTCATGGGTATAGTTTCTTAGTATCAATATGACGTCAGGGTACAGTTTTTAGTATCAATATGACGTCAGGGAGACAGTTTCTTATTATCAGTATGACGTCAGGGGCACGGTTTCTTAGTATCAATATAACGTCAGGGTACAGTTTTGAGTATCAATATGACGTCAGGGAGACAGTTTCTTATTATCAGTATGACGTCATGGGTATAGTTTCTTAGTATCAATATAACGTCAGGGTACAGTTTTTAGTATCAATATTACGCCAGGGAGACAGTTTCTTATTATCAGTATGACGTCAGGGGCACGGTTTCTTAGTATCAGTATGACGTCAGGGGCACGGTTTCTCAGTTTTTAAATGACGTTAGGAGACAGTCCTCCGTATCAATTTGCTGTCATGGCACAGTTCTTAGTATCAATATGACGTCAGGGGTACAGTTTCTTAGTATCAGTGTCAGTGTATGATGATCTGATAGCATTGTTTCAGGTCGTCTAGATTAGTTCATGTTTTGTCGTATGGTTAAACAGGTTGGTATGTATATTTTGAGGCCACGTAGAACTGTTTTTATACACCGACCAATGCTCAATCGTATACAGTTATACCAACGACTCAGTCCTAGGAACTCTTTTGTACGAGCGATTTCAGAACCAAAAAAAAATTTTAAAATTGTGTTCTTTCTTACGTGGAGTGATGCAATGGCAAATTCAAACCGCTTTCGTAAATCTTTGAATATGTACAAAACACTGTGCTTTGTGCATGTACTTTGTCATTTCCGAAGGTCAGCATTTCCATGTACAACCGTACGATTCTTCTAAAATTTTGTTTTCTAGCTTGAAAAGTGATTGTTATTTCTCAATATGTTTGGTAAAAATGTGTGTTTTTGATTTGGTTGTTCAATGAAATTTGAATTGATCGGTCGGAACGGTTTAGAGATCTGTTAACTTGTCTAAGCTCAGCGACATCCACGTTATGGCATGTTTTCAGTAATGCAGTTGGTCAGGGAGACACGGACATGGCTTCCACTGACCACGTGATAACTGGACAACGGCACACTATGTAAACAAGTTGCGCAAAACGTTGCTAATTTTCTCAATGGAAATAGTGGACAATACACCAGCTTAAAGTAGTATGGATATTTGGTCTTTGGATGATTATGTTTCTATTTAACATTGACGTTAAGAAAAACCTTCAACTAACAAGCCATTTGGTGATTATCCATTTGTTCCTTTCTAAATGTTTAAGTGGTTTAATTAGAATAAAAACTAGGATGTGTCCCTTTAATTCTCAGTGTTCGTAAAGGAATGTGCTTTGTTTGATCTTAATTAAGACTTGAATAAATTCGTTATGACGTTAAGGAATGTTTTTGTTTTATGTTATGCGTTTCAATGATATTTTAGCCTAATGTCCAATTCTAAGACTACTAATTGGCGTTTCATTATTACGCTGAAGGTCCTGTACTTTTGAGGAAGTTACTAAGCGATTTTCACGTCCATATAGGTCGGTACTTCTTTTGTCGGGTACCCATTTGTACAGCTGGGTGAACTGAGGACAATATGGATATAGTGTCCAGGGAAGCAACAATGCAATAGTCACATATTTTGGTGTCACCATCTGGATTCGAACCCGGGCCTGTTTTTTGAGAGGCCAGCATGCAAACACTACACTACCGTCCTCAATGATTTTAGGGATAAACACAGCGTTGCGGTATCAAAACCACTCAAAAACGATGAGGATTTTTTTTTATGAATAAGTATTGTTTCACATTATATAACACCAATGTGATGGTGAGTTGATCATATAAAAACCATGAACCAGATGGTCATTTATAATTACAAGCATAAGAAATGTCAACATTTAAGATGAAAGATAGTTTACCCGACATTTGATCAATTGTGACAATATGGTAAATAATTATAATGATAATTTTTATATATATGAAATATTATTTGAGCATGTTTTAAAAAAAAATCTTTCGAACGTTGGCGGGTATATATAATGAAGTTGACTGTTACTGGTAGGTTCTTTAACTGGTATTCCTATTATTTTAGCTTCTTCACATAAGCAAGGCCGTTTTCTGTTTTCATTCAAAACTACTGCCTTTGGTTTGGTAGTGAAAGAGAAAATGAGATATTTTGAATTTTCATAAGCATTTATGGCTGGTTAACCTATCCCGTTCCTCTATTTGAAATGCATATGTTTAAATCATATGGTAATTTGGAATGTCATGAATATCACAGAGTGGCGTTAAAAGGTCATTTTTTTTACAAATATTAATAATGTACAGTACATGCATATCTCTTGATATTACCAACGTAGATATTTACGTATTTTGTTACATAGTTGATTATCAAAGAACGGAAGTATTCAATGCATCGTTGCATCAAATATGCATGCGATTACGACAATACCCAGTGTTCAAAGTTTGCACATAACCAACACCGTTTGTTAGGGTTTTTGCAATCGCTAAGCTTAAAGGGTTAGTAGCGCGCTTTTGAAAGATCAATTTGTTCAAAGTTTACCCAATGAACATTCGTTTTTGCTAAAAGTATAACCAGAGTGGGTCAATACATCTCATTACTCAACATCAATAGTCTTATAAGAAATATTCAAGTAATTAGCGAAAACCAATGGCGGCCATTTTAGTGTGAACACCTTTTCGTCATTTAGGTAGAGAAATTGATTCGCCAAGCTTAACCGATCATGGAACATTTGTTTGGTACAACTTCTTCTTTTGAAAATATTAATTTTCGTTTTCATGAGTTAACTTTATTTATCTGAAAAAAAACCCCACAACGTGCTTCTGCCCCTTTAAACTGTGTATAAACGATCTTTGGCGTTAAATATATACAGTTAAGATAATGAAATTTATCATCCAAAACTGTGTTCCACAGGAGATATTGCTTGTGGAAGATCAAACGATATCTCCTAGAAGATATCGTTTTGACAGTAGATTTTGAACAATGCCCTATTACAGTGACGTTCATGACATCACAATTGTTTTACATCATGAAGTAATGACGTGGCAATGCTATGACGTCATAAACATGATGACGTCACAATGCTATGAAATCACTCCACTGAGAGTAGTTCAGTGTTCAGAAATACACATTTTTCACAGAATCGAAATGAAAAATGATTTTGGATGATAAATAGAATCTCATCCTCGTTTCTTCTGATATCAAATATATCAACACTCGTTGATAAAAGTAAAATATCCTCGGCAAGCCTCGGATATTTTTTACTTTTTTAACTTGTGTTGATATATTTGATATCAGAAGACACTTGGGTGAGATTCTCTATATATTCAAAATTTGCAGCCGTTTACAACAATTCATATTTCCCATTTTGTGCAACAACAATTGAGAGCCTTGCTGCACTGATGCAGAGATCAGTGGGTAAAATCTATGAACGTGTCCATGGAATCAGTTGCGTCATTCAAGAGCAGTTCAATGCCTGTTTAAACCCACTCGTGATGTCATTATTAAGCTTTCCTGGAAAACAGTGACATCAAAATCATTATACTGTGCTCTGTAAAAATTATGACGGATGACAAAGCCTACTTTGTAAACGAACAATAGTTGACGTCAACAGACCGGTTGATGTTGTTTTGCAAGTGTTTGCTTTGTTGTTAACGTTTTTTTTTTTATCTATCAGAGCCTTAGAGACAAGGTTCGTTTAGATTATATAGACCGTGTCGTTCTCAACAAATTTCGTTATATGGTTGTTTAATTATATACCTTAAAGGCATATCTCTCGATATTACTAATAATCCACACTCAAGTAATCTACCTGATGAGTTATTTAACAAATATGTACTTATTCATTATAAAACGTTGATTTCAAAAGACCGGAAGTATTCAATGCAACGTTGCATTAAATCCGCATGAACTATACGATATCGATATTAAAATTTTGCTTAAAGCCAGAAGAGCGAAAACTGCAACCGCTATCTTAATCAAATAACATGGTTAAACTACATTTTTTTAATCGGCTAAATTACAAGATCGTTCAATAAACTGTATTTCATCTTTCATATATTTCGTCTTTAAAGCAACGTTCAAAGTTTAGTTAAACTATATGCGAATTCATTTCCCTTACGCAAATGATTAAACGGTCTTCGAAATGAATACTTTAGAATATATTAATTACAACGAATAATTGGTTTGGGTAATATGATGTTTAACCAAAGGAAGATTAACATTTTGCATAAACTAATATAATTTGGGAAATTCAAAGAAATATTTTCCAAAAAACCCATTCCTTTAACGTTTACATAATTGCTAGTTTTGACAGTATACGGGAAAGGAAAAAGCGACTTACCTAATTTATTCAAACGTTACTCTCATCATATAACTCTATTGTCTATATTTATGTTTTAAAAAGGTTGTTTCTTTCTTCGAGTCGAAGATCAATTCAACTGTCTGATAGTTAATCTTATCCTATAAAATTTGAAAAATCATTCCGAAATGTGGACATTTTAAAAACTTGCATTTCTCTACAAAAAAGTTCCACTTTGAGTTATCCGAGTATTGCGTCTCTGAGACAGGTAAGAAGCTTACCTGAGCTGATTGATGACATGTCAAGCGACAAGTAATCAGGTGTGAGACGCTCAGGTGTGCAGAACGAAGAATAAAAAAGTTGGACAGATTCTGCAGCTCAGCAACGCGAGATTGTCTTAAAGGCACTAGTGCACGCTTTTACGGTTTACATTGGCTATTTTAAGGTTTAAGAGGACTAATGCAATCACTTCAGCTTTCTATCGATGCAATGAAATACTTTAAATTCTTTACAAGTGACCTGCAATCAACAAAGAAAAAATTTAGACACCCCCTGTCGGCTTGGAAATATAACAAATCTAAGGTTAGCTGTGCACAAAACGGATAAATTATAGACAGTTGAAAGCGGCTGTACACTGATTTTGTGCAGCTGTTGTATTTACCTAAACTCTGAACTGAGAACAAATAATGAATTATGTTTTATGAAAGCAATGTTGTAAATAAACCGACTTAATAACACAGCATTAGCATTGCTATTAGATTGACCAAAGCGGATGCCGTTTCCGCTTTTTTGGTTATAAGCAAAATCTTAATATTTCCGATATCGTAGTTCATGCGGATTTATTGTAACGTAACATTAAATACTTCCGGTCTTTAAAAATCAACTTTACTACCTGAATACGTAAATATTCGTTAAATAACTTACGAGGTAGATTATTTGAGTGAGGTTCTTGAATAAAGTCGAGAGATATGCAGTATCTGTGCATTCGTTGTGTTAAAGAAATATTGGTGTGCACTAGTGCGTTTAAGGGAACGTTCTCAATTATTCTGGTAACCTTGTACGCTCCCAGGGGCGGATCCAGGAATTTTGAAAGTTGGGGGTTCACCCATTTGTTAAATTTTGTAAAATATTGCCCAAGGGATGGGATGGGTCAAACCTTCTTAATCCCCTCCCAAATAAATAAATAAATAAATAAATAAATAAATAAATAAATAAATAAATAAATAAAAATATGTTTAAATAAATGTAAAAAATTTAATGATCCGAGGGCCTGTGCTTATAACCTGTATTTAAATAGTTTCTCATTGTATATTTGAAAATGGCTTCAAATCGGTGCCACTATGACGTATCATGACCCGAGGTGTAAGGTTTAACATGCTAAAATTCTCTTTTTGAATCTCTTTTCAGTTTTCTTTGATTGTCATTATGTAGAACATTTATCGTATGAAAGGGATGGGTAAATTGTAGGCCGCTGGTTTATTAGCTAAAGGCAAGATAATAGATTGTTGAAACTTTCTCAGAGCTAAAGTATTATAAAATCAATGTTGAGATATTTATAACAATAAAAGTACCCAATTAACATTCCATGGGGAGAACGAGAGAATTTTTATATTACATTTAAGCTTTTTGATTATGAATTATCAATATAAGGATCGGAATATTATTATCATTTTATTTATCGAATTCATTAACAATAGAGACATAGACTCTGCAGCTCATCAGGATCCATATAACATACATCATATACATTGGTATGTGTATATTTGAGGTCATCTATGTATCTATGAGTCATAATTGACACTAGCCAAGGATACTGAAGTGAGCACTCTAAAACTAATGCTTCTGGAGACGAAACGAAAATAGTTTTTGTTGATTTTAGGGTCCACAGGGTCGCCGAACTAACGATATATTACCCCCCTTAGCAATGGAATCTGCACAAAGCTTTTGCTTTTGCTCCTGGGATCAAATATAGGATTTTAGGACGTCGCCCCTGTGGTCGATATTAGGGACTGCATGGTGTAAAAATCTATGAATAATATTATCTCCAATATCATGGGAGTTTGTACATGTAATATCTAGGGCTTTTAAATTACGTCTTGAGAAGAAGGTTCACAAATAGGTTTTTAGGACGTAGCCCCTCTAGGCTGAATGTCGTACCTACACATAATTTATATTTATATTTACAAAGCATCTTACGAATTTAACGATATAATCGAATATCGTGAAGCATTCACACAGCAGTACTCATCCTTCTTTGAGTGGCATTTAGAAATTGGAAATCAGATAAGAGACGAATATATGGATGACAACTTCTTTATTCTTAGAATGCGACGTTTCGACACAGCTTCTTGTGTCGTTGTCAAGCACTGATGAAGGGATAGAGGGTGTTACATTGATATCATGGTAAACAATGTAATTAACAGAAGCAATTAACAAGAAAAACAATTGTGATGGAGACATTGGAAACAAGTTTACAGGTATGATAAAAGGATTAAGGCTAGAAGCCAAAGTTCTCACAGCATTATGTAAACATGTAATTAGGTAGAAGCCAGAGATGTACAAAAAGGTAACGTCGCATTCTAAGAATAAAGAAGTTATCATCCATAAATTAGTACTCATCCTGTTCTCCTTATGGGCACTCATAACGGCATTTATTCAACCATAGTCAAAAGTAAGTCAATCTGGAAGTTTATTAAATGAAAAATTCATTCTCTACTACAGTAGGTAATTGTGCTGATTCACAGGGTCCGACTGTATTAAACTCCGCACGATTTGACACATGACCTCACTAATGCTATATGTACATGTAGATCTTTCAGCTGTTCATTCAAATGAGTCCGTTTAGCGGTTTATCTTTAACAGCTCTACTGAAATGGTGTTGACCTACGCATATATACCTTTCAAAAACGAATTACATATTAATGAACGATAATGTCAATAAATAAAATATGAACGTCACAAGTACTTGGTGATAGAAGAGTTTCAATATCGAAGGCTGGCAGTACGCTTTATAATAACTCTTAACTTTATTCACGTTTTTTTAAAAAAGCGTGTATGCTTTCTTGAGAAGTAAATGGTCCATGAAATTCAAAAACTCTTCGCTGCTGTTTACACGGGCATATCTTGAACTAGTGAACTCTATCTTTCACGTTTATGCAATGCAGTTTTATAAGCTATTTGAAGAAACCAATAGTGAATGAAGAATAAAATGTGCAGAAGTGTATGTCGACATTTAGTGACTTAAAATAATGACACATAAAAAAAAGAAAGCCAGTATTTGGTTTAACCCAAATGAGCATAAATGGTTGACGCTGAGCTGTCTGTGACGCTGTTGGTTTCATTCCGTTATCTTATGCATTGGTCATAATCACTCTTAAGATAATTTGGAAACTCCCATGTGTTTAGATAGAAAGCAGAACAAAGGAAGAAATAACAAAAAAAATTGGTGTTGCAATACTTTCTTCCAGGTATATTCAACTTAAAGAGGCATTTTTTAAATCGTTTGAGTCACATATGCAAAACATTATTAAGGGTGTCACTTTATAGAGACGTATCCACTGATGCTGAAAATATCACTTCAGGACTAATCGGTTCAGTACAAATTTATGAAGTCCCGATTTTGATCAAAAACTCGATATTGAATATATGACGTCAAACGTACTAAGTAATATCGGAAAATTTTCTGAAGCTGACAGAAGAGAAACATTGGAGGTACAATTGTTTGATAGATTTTATGATACATTCAAATGAATGTCACGTATGATTTCGGCTTCTGACTGTTGATCTAATTACATTTAAAATCATTATTTCGCATTTTTAAAGCATAAATGTGGATACATAATGCATCAAAACATAATTTCTAAAATACTTAATATGTATGGTATTTTGGCACGTATCAAAGCTAAAACATGCCGGAGCGTCCTTTTAAATGTGTTTACAGAATCCTTTTCTTTCCCGGTCCATTACGACACAGGCATTTGACAACAGTTACTCATATATCTTTATTTAACATGCAATAATTCTTCCATGTAAAAAGCGCAAAGCAAACATATTAAAGGCTTCAAATAAGAGTCCATATTTCATGAAGTGACAGAATATTCCCCATTGACTTGTATGAGAGCCGCAATCGATATCAGTTGTGTATGTTTTTAACTGTTCTTCTTTTATAGGTTAACATACCCGTTGACGATTTCAAATGTATTTGTTTGCAATGTACCATTTGCCCAAGTGATCGACTTTCTTTAATGGAGTTTTGATTACATACGTTAATCATATTGTCAGATATGACAGATGAGAAAACATTCGTAGGTTTGCTTGTAAAAGTAACGGCTCATCTATTGTTTTAAAGGGAAAATTCCTTTTTCGAATTTAAATATACATAAATATACAAATCATTAAACGTGTTGAATACGGAGCTGTCGTAAGTATAATGGATATTTCGAAAATTACAGAGAGTGTGTGACTGGTGACTGAATATGATTCAGAAATTTATTTATTTCTTACGCCGATATTAAAGCAAATTCATCAATTAAGACCAAATTGCAAGAGCTTTACGTGCAGTTTTCAGTTTTATGCCCAAGAACATTTAAATATGCACGAAAAGCACGTGCGTTTTACATGAGACATGAGTCGCTCGTGCGAATCGGCCTTTTTCATTACATGACAATTGAATTTTGAAGGTGATCTCCCTTGTGGAAAATGGTTATAGCTTAAAGGCACTAGTGCACGCTTTTACGGTTTAAATTGGCTATTTTAAGGTTTAAGAGGACTTTTGCATTCACTTAAGCTATCTATCCATGCAATAAAATACTTAAAATTCTTTACAATTGACCTGCAATCAACAATGAAAAAATTTAGTCAGCCGCTGTCGGCTTGGACATATAACAAATCTAAGGTTAGCTGTGCACAAAACGGATTAATTATAGACAGTTTAAAGCGGCTGAACTATTATTATGTGCAGCTTTTGAATTTACCTAAACTCTGAACTGAGAACAAATAATGAATTATGTTTTATGAAACCCATGTTGTAAATAAACCGATTTAATAACACAGCATTAGCATTGCTATTAGATTAACCAAAGCGGCTGCCGTTTCCGCTTTTTTGGTTATAAGCAAAATCTTCATATTTCCGATATCGTAGTTCATGCGGATTTATTGTAGCGTAACATTAAATACTTCTGGTCTTTAAAAATCAACTTTACTACCTGAATACGTAAATATTCGTTAAATAACTTACGAGGTAGATTGCTTTAGTGAGGATCTTGAATAATATCGAGAGATATGCAGTATCTGTGCTTTCGTTGTGTTAAAGAAATATTGGTGTGCACTAGTGCGTTTAAATAATTAGGCAACGTTTTAACAGGGAAGCTCGACAACTTGAAACCAAAGTCCATTGTACGGCAAAGTTTGGCACCGGTATATTCAGATACTAATTATATACCTTCTTGTGTTCCATATGAAGATAATCATATTTAGTGATTTGGTAACATAACTTTTGTATTATAAATACAATTGTATATTTCAATTTTGCAGTACGTATTTGCTCAATCGTGATGTCAATGGCAAAGTATACGAATATACGATATCAATGAGTTTTAAAGTCATTCCGTTTGAATGCATCCGACGTGATTTTTTACGAAACTCGTCCTGCAGAAGCGCGTGTGATTTTAAATTCAAAATCACAGAATTCACTTAACACACAGGTTAATATGATAATAATTAGAAGTGGTACCTTAGCAAATTAAAAAATATATGTCAGATGCCATTGAAATTTGATCCATAACAATCATATCAAATCTGCATCATTTCATTTCTGGCTGATAAAAAATACTTCAATCTTTCATCAAACAATAGACGAGATCAAACTGTGATCAAACATTTGATATAATCTCCTGTCTCTTTGGTGTCTCATAAGTGTCTCAATACATTAGATCACACAATCACGAAATTACAGAAAACGTGTAACGTAATACAATCCAAACACAGCGATCTATAGATTAAACTGATTCACTGAATATGATATCACATAAACGAAGTTACATACAACTGTACAACGCAATAAATCTAAAAAAAACGGCGATCAATAGGTTTAAGAAATTAATGAAGATGTCTCGTAAGTGCATCACAAATGTGATTACAAAACGGAGAAATTACAGAAAATATAATATGTAATGCAACCCAAACGTAGCGATCTATAGGAGGTTTTTAAGGCATTAACTTTTACTGAAAAGCGTTTGACGAATTGGGTTCTATCAATAGAGCATAAAGGCGACATAGGTTTCGTTTCAATGGTGTGATATCATGTTGATCTCTTTGAAAGGCTCTAAAGAACACCTCTGATCGAGATACGGGGCATAATGCAGTCTCAACGCCCCATATAAAACCATTTCCCTTCTTACGCGTCAATGGAGAAACATGCCCCGTGATTGCTAGATATTGAATGTTGTTTATACCTATATAGATATAGCGTTGTTTAGATCAATATAAGTGAAGAATGTGATTAACGTTCAAGTACAGTGTAGTCACAATATAACGGACTCCCAAAGGATGACACATGTCTACTGTTTACTTATTGTTGCTTATACTATGAGGCTTATCACGTTGTTTATGTCAATAAAGGCGGAGAAAATCAATTTAATGTTGTTTATATATAAAGGTATCGTGTATTGTTTATGTCCATTATTGGTAAACAATATTACCATTACAGACTTCATATATGTAAGAATATTTCAAATCGCTGCTTTCTATTTAATTTAACTTCTGAAATGGAGTTTTAGCACGTTGTTTTCGTTGTTTATATCAATAAAGGCGAATGACATCAATGTAATATTAATGTTGTTTATAAATATTAAAATATGATACATTGTTTATGTCAATAATTGTTAAAAATATTACCAATACAGATTTCATATGTAGAAACTAATGCGAAATAACCGTTGTCTCTTATATGTTGCTTATATGAGTTATAGCACGTTGTTTATGTCAATTAAGGCGGAAAATATCAATTTGATTTTATACATATTATGTACATATTAAGTTATCATGCATTATTATGTGAAATTATTGGTAAACAAAATTATTAATATATACTTCATAAATGGTAAGAACACGTTAAATCAATACTACTTACATACGGCTATACTTACAACGGAGGTGTAGGAAGTTGTTTATGTTAATAAAGGAGGAGAATTTCAATTGTAGTTATTGTATTTTATAAATACACAATTAAAGAGCGTATCCGAGGAACTGTCATTTTATTTTACTACGAATGTTACTAATGTTGTTTATGCCGTCTTTGACAGAATTATTATAGACAAGTGTACATATAATACGATGTTATGTCAATATAGGGAAAAAACATTAAAAAGTCTTTCAACAGGGGACACCGGGAACTCTTGGCAAAGCACTCGGGATTGAACGTATTGAGGCAACATTCAAGATCGAACATTATATGTAGATTTAAAATGGATTAAGGGCCTACCCATTGTTACCGTGACTCGAATATGGTATTAATTCCAACCAGGGGACTTATCCTAATCTAAACATTCCATGGTGTAAACGAAATCGTTCAGTTAACATTTACATTAATACATTAGTTCGGGTTTATGATTTTGGCTCTGACATAACGTTGTGGATGTGTTACTTCAGATGGGTCGATATTGTTCATCACGTACCTTAAAGCCTTTGTGTTATGATATTGAATAATGCATAGTGTATTCAACCTTTGGTGTCAGTTCATTCTTTAATAATATCTAATAATATGTTATTTGATTGTTATTTAATATTCACGCATTTTGGCACATCATTGATATCTATAACAATTTTCATCACATAAAGTAACAAAAAGTAATAAACCTACAAATTGTTGTATATAATAAATTAAGATTGTGAATGAGTATAGGAGCGTCTTAACTCAAATTGGTAACAAGTTATGGCTGTGGTCCAATCGCACAAAGTCACATTACCAATACAACGTTATACAACACATGGAACGTGTTACCTTACTGATGGGACTTCTGTGAGTAAAATTTTTTATCACAGATTTTTGTGGTAAAACAAGCTAATGTTTTTTTTTAGCTTTGTTGTTTTTTTTCGGTGGGGGGTGTAATATAATCTTGTAAAATTGTTGGCGATGATTAAGTGAGTGAGTTATTATTTAGCGCCGCATGGGCAATATTTCGGACATTAGCTGTGTTTGTTTTAATAACGCACCGGCCTGCGATTTAAGTGTGGGAGGATGATTTAATCCAATCCAGAGCGTGAAGAATATAAGAAAAAGAAACAATCGAAAACCTTCAGATGCTTCGTAATTATATTGTCTTAATTGTTAGGCCAGTTAACATTTACAACAAATTCTTGAAATACAGAAATAATTGTGAACAGCTAGAGAGTGAATTATTGCTATTCGTCGAGGTATTGGTAATTAATGCTGAATTGTAATCCTGATCTTCATTCAACTAAGAAAGAGCTACCAGTTCCGATTTCGGCATAGGTGGAGCAAAATTAATACTTTTAAGGTTTTAGTTAAACATTTAAAACAATGCAAACAGTATATCATTTTCTACTAACTCTAGTCTCATAATACATAACACTATTTTTGTCTTTAAAGCATAACTGATTCTTATTGAGATCAGACACGATAACTCAAGTGTTGAAAATTAAATGCTCATTGAATTATTGTCTATAGTAATCAAGTTGACAATTTTGGTTATTTTACAGTAGGGTTCAAGTTATATATAGTCACATCTTTGACTGGTATGTGTACAAAATACTCCTAAATTCTAAGAAGGTAGTCCACCGAAAGCCTTATCAATGAAACTCAACAAACCTTATGAATAGCTTATTACCTATGCATGATGTTTCAATGTTGTCACAAAGAATACGATTATAATGCATTCAATTACTCAACACGAAATCGGTATGTTCCGCTAGTTCCGATCCCCTCGAATATCACACACTTAAAGCTTATATGTTCACTGCCGGGGCCATGAACACGTAATCACAAATCTTCACTGATGTCCAACAAAACCAGTCATTCACAATCTGACATGTGCAGGAATCTGTCAAGTACAAAGATCTGATTTCTGGCAAGTGTATTGTAACATTTAGACACATCTAGACACATAACCAAGTTATCCTTTTTTTCCTGATGTCAAAGACTATGTCATTTATTCACACTCTTTTAATACTTTTACCTTTTACTACACATCCTTATTTCGCCAGGTCACAGTTTACGAGTTAAGCTTACGATCACAGATACTAGACACAAATGTTCAGAGTTATCCTTCTGTGTTCGTGACCTTCACCTTCAAGAAATGAACTCTTGGGTTGTCAGGTTGTCCCAGCGACGCATGCGTACCGCTTCTCCTGTACTTCCGATGCTCAAAGTCCATATAAACATCTTTATCCAGAGCCTTAAGAATTTTGAACGCCTCTCTCTGGGCCACGGCGCCTTCGCCGTTAACCACGTGAAACTGACTACCGGCCTCGTCCTCAGATATCCTGGAGGTCGGACCTTGGAATTTAGCGTTTCCCGAGGGGAATTTGATTGGATCAAACTCACCCTGGTTAAGTAATGCTGGAGGAGGAGCGTCCCCCTCCTCTGAGTCTGATAAACTAATTTGCTCCTCGGAATCGGAATCTATAAATTCTGGATCCTCTATTTCTGTCAAATGGAATGTTTTTGCTACAATGGTGTTGTTATTTTCGTCATCCACAGTTTCAGGTAAGTCTGGAGGAACCTCGTCAACATAAGCACTATCAGGAGTTTCTGAGGCTGGCTTTATTACATCTACGTTATCAATACCGACAGACTGTTTTGGAACATACCGTCTGTTGTCCTTTGGTTTTGTATCATGCATTCTCTGAAATGACCTGTATATTGCGTGGATTGGTTGTCGGCGCTGCCTTATCACCGGGCCCGTCAGTGGAGCGGGCTGGTTCGTGTTGAAGTATCCATTCTGAGACCAAACCTTGTCTGGAGCCATCAGGCTAACGGAGATCTGTTTCTGAAGTCTGTCACACTTAGCGTTCAGTTCTCTGAGAACCCTCGCGTCATGAGGATGCTGGGGAGAGCTCGATTTTCCCGAGGGAGCAGGATCACTGGTTTCAGATCGATTGGTATTTACGTGTGGAAGAGATTTACCCTGCAGCTTCAGCACCTTGTCTCGATAGCGTGACGTACTGGGATTACTTTGGGACACCTTTGGTGGAATATGTCTCCCTCCCAACCTCACGTCATAAAAAGCGACCCCAGACCGAGAGTTGGTCATCTCAGAGAAGGATCTCCTGGTCCCCGCACTGGACATTACCCCGAACTCGCTGTCCGGAGAGTCGCCACAGCCCATCTCATCCTGTCTGTCCGTGTAATTTGGGTCGACACTTCGCCCAACCACCATGTCTTCCATATCTCCAACCGGGTACCCAGGCTTGTTCTTCAGGGCCTTGCTGAACACGTTCGTCTCACGGACCAGGGACCCTGGTCGCTTTTGTTTGCACAGGAAGACTGAGGGAAGAGTCTTCTTCTTGTGAAGTTCCACATCAGCTTTGGCAACAAGCTGATCGTACTCCTTCTCCCTCTGTGGCATCTGCGAAAGGATCATGATTGGTCGTCTGCTTGAACCACGTGACATGAGGTCACTCATATCTTCCGCTTCACACTTTGACATCTCTGTTATCCGTCTGCACATCTCCTTCCGCTTGGCTGTTGAAATCTGCCGTTTATACTCTCCCCAGGTGGAAGTCTGCTTACCTCCCCTTCCGCTGGACATCGTCGTCGTGTCCGTCAATCCACTTTCAGAACTGGCCGGGCTCGGACACGGGTCACTCATGGATTTATCCTTACTGAACCCAGAGGGGGCCGTGTTGATTCGTAGAATACCCCTGTTCGTCGTATTGTCTCTTTGCTTGGGGATGGAAATTGTTCTAGTTATCGGAGACACCAGAGTCGACATTAACTGCATGGAAGATAAACTCGAACCGGGTATGCCATGCGCAGTTGGTGTCCTTCTAGTCAGAGGGGCTGAATTGGCCGCGGCTACGTCACCAATGATTGCTGTAGTTAATAGATTCTCGTGCATACGCTCCATTCTGTTCTCCGGTAGGAGCTGCCTTTCATAGTCTTCTACACACAAAACAGACGCACCGGGTGAATCAAAGTAAACGGATTCCGCTTTCACCTCACCAAGAGGCCGCGGCCTGACGTTGCTAGGCCTTGAAGCGCTCACGTCGCCCATGCTGGTTGAGCCAGGAAGATTACAGAAGGGCTTTATAACCCGCGGGTCGAGCGACGATTTAACTTCCATTCTCCGGGCGAGAAAACACTCTGTAGTGCATTGTTCATTGCTTTGCTTGGTTTGACTGACGTGGAGATCACAGAGCACTCGTTCTGTTCAGAGCCGCTTAACAGACACGGGGCAACTCAACTTCGTCCCCGCAATGGTCTTGTCTGCAAAGAAATGAAAATACGTTTTATACCAGAAGCTTATACATCAATGACGTACTGAAGTTATATACTAAGCAAAGGTAACGAGGTCTGATTAAGACAATACCTGTGATTTCGTTATCCACCTGTGCAGGTGTTACATGAAACCCTACTTATACAAAACTGAAGTTTTGCACCTGAAGAAATTCTAATCACGAGTAGCTTAATCAGACAAAATGAGGAAAAACCGCTGCAGTCGGTCACTAAATATATAACTGAAGAGATATACTTGAAGGCAAAGGTAACAACCGGCCTTGAATCGGACAATACCTGTAATTTCATTAACTAGCTGTACAGGTGTAATATGAAACAAACGCTTCAGTAAGTCACAACATATATAAGACGAGGTACTGAAGATATCTACCTTGAATCAAAGGTAACGACGGCCTTTATTCAGACAATACCTGTAATTTCATTAGCTACCTAATTTACGAAGATTTTACATGAATATGGTCTGCTATATTTGAAGTCCGTTACAGAAGAAAAAATCTACGAGTTTTAGTTTTTAATTTCTGTCTGCTTTTCTATGAATTATAATATGGAAAGGATATCATGATATTTGATACGGTATAAACTTGTGAGGTGAATTTTATTTTGACTGACCGTTTTTATTTTATTTTTACTTTTCTTATTGACTATAACATTTTTTTAAAACACACAGATACGATATACTGTTTTATGTCATCTCCTTTGGATGAAGAATTGTAACCCATTATACTGTTTATCTTGATAATTCAAAATTCACCCTATGAAGGTTAGTAAGAAATCATATGATATTAAACAATGAAGGGATGGCTTAACTCTCCGTAGGCTTAATAGAAAGTTGAATGGTAATATCAATTTTGAAAACGATAGAGCTATTTGCCACAGGCTCTAATGTAGATGAAAGTCCACTTATGTAATATTTACCGTTTGTTATATACAGTTGCCCTCCCGAAGGAAATAATTTACGACATTTTCTCAGCCAGAGTTGAAGGTCCGACTATCCGTGTGTACAATATTTGCCCTGGTAAATGGCACTCACTTTTTCAAAGGCCAGTTACAAAAGGAATGATATATGGTATGCAATAACCCCGACCGCTTTAATGAGTGTTTATATATCAGTTAGGTATAAAAGACTATAGTACGAGCTGTGACAGCAGAGACGTACGTATTGCATTCCGAATGAGATCAAAGGTTTATCAATCAATCTGAAAAGCGGAAATAATTCAAGTGAAATTTGAATATGATATTAATGGAGACGAATATAGAAATACAGTCAATTATAACCTCTGTAAGTCATATTATATGCACTATACCAATACGGTATAACCTCTGCTACCCGAAGTTAGGTGATTTATGGAACACATTATAATCTCTGTAACTCGAAGTTAAAGTGATTAATTGAACACATTATAATCTCTGTAACTCGAAGTTAAAGGGATTAATTGAACACAGTGTAACCTCTGAAACTCGAAGTTAAGTGATTAAATAAACACACTGTTTAACCTCTGTAACTCGAAGTTAGGTGATTAATTGAACACAGTATAACCTCTATAACTCGAAGTTAGGTGATTATGGAACACAGTATAACCTCTGTAACTCGAAGTTAAAGCGATTAATTGAACACAGTTTAACCTCTGTAATTCGAAGTTAGGTGATTAATTGAACACAGTTTAACCTCTGTTACCCAAAGTTAGGTGATTAATTGAACACAGTATGACCTCTGTAACTCTAAATTAGGTGATTATGGAACACAGTATAACCTCTGTAACTCGAAGTTCAATAATGATACAAGGTGATAGTATAATCTCTATAACTCGAAGTTAGGTGATTATGGAACACAGTATAATCTCTATAACTCGAAGTTCAATAATGATACAAGGTGATAGTATAATCTCTATAACTCGAAGTTAGATTATTATGGAACACAGTATAATCTCTATAACTCGAAGTTCAATAATGATACAAGGTGATAGTATAATCTCTATAACTCGAAGTTCAATAATGATACAAGGTGATAGTATAATCTCTATAACTCGAAGTTAGATTATTATGGAACACAGTATAATCTCTATAACTCGAAGTTCAATAATGATACAAGGTGATAGTATAATCTCTATAACTCGAAGTTCAATAATGATACAAGGTGATAGTATAATCTCTATAACTCGAAGTTCAATAATGATACAAGGTGATAGTATAATCTCTATAACTCGAAGTTAGATTATTATGGAACACAGTATAATCTCTATAACTCGAAGTTCAATAATGATACAAGGTGATAGTATAATCTCTATAACTCGAAGTTCAATAATGATGCAAGGTGATAGTATAATCTCTATAACTCGAAGTTCAATAATGATACAAGGTGATAGTAGGTTCATGACTCTATTCTACAATGACTGAACAAAACTGTTACTACAAACCCCAATCGAAATGTTTAACCTCCTTAACAACAATCATCATAATAGTCATAATTTACAGCAAAACGGCTGTGCTTGATAGATAAAACATAAGTTGCCAAGTAGTAAGGTAAAAGAATTAAATATATCACGAATCAGTGACCCTTAACGTTAATACTTGACCCCTGATTGTATCATTCTTGAGCATGATATAATTTTCAATGTCATCTGCTAGAATAAAAAATTACTCAGAAACGTTACAGTTACACAATTCTTTGATAAAGACTTCTTTTCGAAAAGCAATTCGATGACCATTACTAATTCACACAATCCAAAACAAACTTTTTCAGGGTATATATGGATTCGTGTTCTACTTCTGAATACATTGGATTTGACAAAAAGGGCACTAAAAAAAATCAACCTCGAATTGCAAACTCTCTTAAGAACTTCCAGTCCTACTCGGGGAAACTTCAAGGAACCCACATAACAAGCTGACCCTAGGAATAACGTTTCTCTATCAGTAGGTATTTTATCGAATAAACTTCATTCAGCTATTTCAATCGACAAATTTCAAAAGTAATGTATTTGACAACAGCTACGAAGTCAAAAAAATGATAATTTACTCCCCCAGACATCATCTTGCTACATAAGCGTTTTTAAACACACATAGCTCCTACAAGACCCTGATATGTAGATCAATACAAATGACTCGTATAGCTGACCATGGTTACGTTAAACATGTAACTTTCCAGGCAATTAAATATCATTATTCGAGGAGCTTGAAACAAATAACAAGAACTCAACGGGTTCACTAATTGAACGAACCGCATGACATATCTTTGGTCACCAATTATGATAAAAATGAATATTTTTATGAATAATTGAGCCAGAAAAGAGTGTTTCTCCTACAAGGTTTTCAATTTCTGATTTGTTGACTCACCTCAGAAATAGAAAGACAAAGTTCCATATGAACGCCACCATTGAAATCATTTATTCCCTTAATATTCCGTTTAGCGCCGTCAAGTAATATTCCGACATGACAAAACCTGAAGATGTCACTGTGCAATCGCTTCAGAGTGACTGCATGTATAAGAAATTACTTATAAGAAAACGATATGGTCTCATGCTTTTATACCCCCTTTAACATTTACAGACACCTTCCAAAGCGCCCATTGGTATTGTCTTCCGGTATCTTTTTCCAAGCAGCTACAAGCCAGCCAGCACAACATAAGAAGCAATCCCTTGGAATCTCAGCAGAATCAAATATACTATGAAGGGTCGTACTATTTAAAAGACACGTCTGGAATACAGGAGAACTTTGTCCCATGGATGCGGTTGCCTCAGATGAATTCCAATAAAGCAGTCAGTTCACTTTCACAGAAACCTAGTTTCACATGCAATACTGTCATTCAGAGACCAGATTTACTTTGAACCACGTATCCTATGGACACATTCTGAATGTCACTATTCCAATAAAAGGTCTTTCCATCTGAAATCCCTTTGCAGAGCTAGTTCCATGCGTTCCTCTATAGCCGATTCAGTGACTAAACCCAGTACTGGACGTCGCACAACTTAGGTATCTATAGGAATCAATAAGGATTAAGGGGTTATTGTAGCATTTGGTGTCCTCGTAACCTGTATTACTGACCACTCGGGTGGACACAATCTCGTATTAGAGTCAAGTAGCCGGAGTGGCCATAACTGCGTGGCAGAACACCCACGTAAGGGCGACATGACATTTTTATTACCTTATTGTTTGAAAATATAAACTACCTCTCACTTTGCTCGCCATGAATAATGTAGAGTGCTATAATTTACATGCACATTAGACAAGGAATAAGATAGGCATGTAAATAAGATTTGCATTACAATGAATGATGACAAAAATTACGTTTCCATATGGTTAAAAACGCTATGCTTGCATATGTATCTTTTAGCCAAGTGAGTGATGTCACCCTGAACGTGTTACATGTACATGCATGTTAAGATATTTACTGAAAACAACAGTCAAATACATTCAATGCGCAATCAAGTGTAAAAAACGTTTAGAAGTCTGTCGAGAGTAAGGTTTTAAAAATATTGAAAGGAAAATGTTATGGTATTTTTTAAGCACTTATGAGGTTGTAAATATTACCATTTATCACTCTAATTGCATCCAATGAAAATAATCAACAAATATATTATTCCACCTCCATTACGAACCTGTCTGATGATATTTCTGAATCTATATAATCTATAGTGCAATACCTCGAATTGTAGCGAATAAAAACGATATACTAGTAGCTCCAACAAGCTATTCTCCTGAAAACCTTGGTTTGGTTTTATAAAGAAATCATATAGTCGCAGGATTGAAACAAAAGCCAAGCGGTGAATAATAAAACTAAAACAACGCTGAACTTGTATAGACTTCGAAGATAGATAAGACAAATAGACTGTTACTTTTACGGGTATCAAATAAATGATTTCTATGTAAGTCAAACCAGTGACTCAAAACTGAGAGACCGCCGAAATGGTATAAAAAGACTTATTACGGAGATAGGAGATTACTTCAAAGATGATTACATGACAAAATAAGAGAGGGATATTTGAAAATATTTTGAAAATAGTTAGTCTCATATATTGTTAGCAGTAAATCAAGGAACTGTTATAACCCTAAAAGGCACTGTAACATGACCATGGGTTATTTATTTGTTAAATCGTTCCATTTAGATAATAAATTTTGCATAAATATATTGTGCTCATTACTAAACCTGATAATCCGTAGCTGAAAACGAGACGATATGTATCAAGAAAGCTTTCCTGCGGCCATTTCAGTGTGGACACCTTTGATTCATTCCAGTCAGGAAAACTGATTGAATTTCAAATAGCGTAACCGAACTCTGTCCGTTCCTTTAGGTTCTAAATTTGGTATCCCTATTTTGCTTTAAATCACTTTCATTCCCGTAATATAGGTGCTACAGTCCCTTTAAATGATTTTATACTTTGATACACGAGACAGTACATAACCTCCAGCATAGCCTTTTCGATATATATCTTATACAAACCTTGGTCAAATCTCAACAGTGACTTAGTAACTGCTATGTCACCGACCTGATATAAATAACCCTGCTAAACAAACAGAGTCACTTGTTTACCTCGATATCAACAACATCATAAACCCTCTCCTTCTCTTGAAAGCAAAGAGTGATTGTTTATATAGACAGTTGATTAGCTAGACAAGCGAGACGAAGTGTGTTCAAGAAATGGAATACACCGATAAAGACTTAAACTTGTCGCACGTATAAACGTCTTCAGCTGGGATAAAGTAATATCATAAACTATTTTTCTTTGATTCTTCCATAAAGAAGAGTAGAAAGAAAATGCATGCTAAACAATTAAACATTCAGGTGCTTAGCAAGCAAATTTCATCAAAATCTTAATGAATGAGTTACTATTGATACATGTATAATCTTTGGTCAGGGGAAGGCTGTTCTGCACGACAACAAGCACTCCATGAGTTCAGTCGAGTTCATGATGTGAATTTCTTCATTGAATTCGATTGGTCCAATATTGAATAGGGCCATCCACAACGCGATTCTCACTTGTGTATTCAAACACAACGACAGCGTGGGTCAAGGGGTCATCATACATGCACCCTTAAAGACTTAAACTTGTCTTCAGCGGGGATAATGTAATATAACAAACTATGATAGTGTATGAATTACGTACTTTCATGGTAATTTATTCATGATTTTAACACAAAATAATTGTACGTAAATTAGGACAACTTAATTCAAATCCAAACTTTACTGCAAAGTAGCTACAATCAACATTAACTATCTTTTTCTTAAATGAACTGTGAATGCAACAAGCATTGTGATACTATATTTCTCAATTTCAGAGTATGTCCTTTTATTCATAACCTTCGTATATTCTTAACATAAATTTTCGGTCGTTCGAAACCAAATCATTAACTGGTTAATGAAAACGATATTACACGGAAGATCGTTGAGTATCCTCTGTGTACCATTCACTACATTATTCAACTTTAGGCAATCGCACAAAACAACATGAACGGTGATTAATAAGGAGATATCGACAGTTTGTAACTTTGACATTAATCCGAATCGATCCCGCTGACCTATAACAGCGGTATCTGTGGACCTTATAATCACTCCATGAAGAATTTTTTAATAATGGCTGTAATCACCACTGAAATAATTCCATTTCCTAGACAACGCTTGAACTTCTCTCCCAAACGGGAAAACCTAATTGTTCTTTAATCCAAATTAAATCCATAATCAATAAGGTGAACACCCCTCTAGAGCCTCTTGACCCGTTTCTTCCTGACAGATTTCCCTATCAATACAACATGGTAAGAGCTCTTTTGTTTGACAAACTAATGTCTTCTCTCCTTCAATGGTTTAACGTCCTTTTCTCTATCTTAAGCGTTGGACCACCTACCGGTTGGGACCTAATGATCGCTCCGGGTGTTTGAAATAAAGTTGAGAGATAAAATTTTATTTTGAGGTCAGGAAAGTTGTAAATCAAAAACGTTATATTCTTAGAACACTATTGTTTATAATATGTATCAAGACTTTCTTCATAAAAAACGTCAGCTTCAACTCGCAACCTAAAGTAGAACACACTACCAATTATTTAAAATTCATAAATGCCTGAAGCCTTGATGTCAAACTTAATGCAAAATTATACAAGATGAAGCGGGCTTGTGCAGCTACTGAATACATTTCATTAAAGAAAATCTTCAGCAATGAAAGGCAAATCATGAAGAAGGTATCAATTGAAAATGGAACTTTTACTACAGGGCATGGTTTGTAATCGAGAATGCCAAACTAGGTGAAATAAGAAGCACTTCCTTCAGTTGAAACATTTCAATTTATTTTACTTCACTAAATGGACTCACGTTTTATTATGTACCTCTCTCTTCAGGAAGATTAAACAATAAATATTTATTGGATGGACAACTTGCTAAACCAGTCGCTCGAGCTAACGCGTCGTAATAACGTACTATATTCAGCAAACATTTAAATTTTTTATATCAAGCCTTTTAGTGATTGAATTTAAGAGCTCTGCGATATTCCTTTAAAATTGTCGCCCTAGAATAAGTCATATTTTAAAACGGGATCACATATCACCTTGTAGTTGGATATGATACATTATATTTTCCCACATACTGCTATTTACTCACTTAACCAAACTAAAACACAATAATTTCCATTGATTGACACTGTACTTTTGTGTTATTGATTTCAATAACGTATCAATGAATACTACTCTCCTTGATCTCTTCGAATAGAACCAAATCGATTCTTTGAAGTTGTTTGTTATTACAGTTTTGTAAACATTGACGCAACTGAATATACAAAACATTCAATCGAGTTATTAGCTAACATTAGTGTTTAGTGGTTGACTTGGATCACACGATGTATTTGCATTCGGCAACGTGTTGATTTTTTTTAAAGGGTTAGACAGCGCACTTTCTGTAAACCGACACCCCTGTATCCCGGACGCTTTATATTGCGACACACCATCTAACCAGAGTATACAAATTCATAGCATTATTGACATTAGACGTACTTATCAAAGCGATATCAACAAAACCTTAATTCTAAAAAAGAAAAATGATTTGATTGTCTAAAGTTTTTTTTAATCAAAAATGTTTTAAAAAAAATTTTAATTGACGTTTTAAAGGAAACTAACGCTATCTTTCCTAGACACAACAAACAGATGCAGCAATCTAACGAAGAAACACCATTCTCCACTCTAAAATAGCAAAGGCATCTTCTGTGTTTTCTAACAAATCATTTTAATGTCTTTCCAACTGTAGTCACACAAAGTCATTATCCAGTAACTCTGAAAGCGAGTTTGGGGTGTAGAGACAAAAAAGGTAGAATAAAAAGAAAAATATAGGCGGTAAAATCCTTGTTTAATTAAATTGCCCACGCAAGCTTGGCCATGTTCAAATCATATTGGTTACAAATAAACGCCTCAATAACTATCTTAAACCTTGCATGACGCAAAAAGCTATGTAACGAATCCATAGATATTTACCATATTTTCTCTCATAAACACCGGTTTTAAATCAATGTCTTGGTAAAGTTATCGCCGTGCGGCAAATGACGGATTTGTTCAAGAATGCATGATGTGCACGTGCGATTTCGTGTTGTACATTTCAAGTCTTGCGTAAGTGCACGTTATCCTCGTGCAACGTTTTTACACTCAAATCCCTTGTCCCTGTCACGTGAAGTGATGTCATTAACATTTAAAAAAATTAGGTAATCGAGTTGCACATGCAGGTTTAAATTTTCCAAATGGCGTGACACATGCTCATGTATATATTTGATTCGCGCATAATGGTCGCTTTGAACTAAAATCGCAAATAAATACTATCGAAGAGTTGTATGAAAAATAGGCTGGGTGATATGAGAAAACACGGTGATATGGACCCGTTTTACTTGAGTGGGTAAATTTACAATCTTACGATCGAAGAGCTATTTAAGCTGCTTTTTGTGACGCGTATTGTGTCGTAATCGGTGTTTGATACAAAACGTACGAGGGTGCTTGTAATTATGTGAGAGGGGTGGGGAAGCTTTAAGGTGTTATAAGGGGGTTAGATTTGGGGCTGGTTTAGGTGTGACAAGATCTACTCCCACGGCGATTGATATCCATACTATAGAAATACGAGTTCACAGATCTTTGATATGTCTATTGCTTCTTTTATGCTGGATAAGCTTATAACTCCATTGAAATATGTTCTTATTCGGACTGCTGTAACTCTGTTACCCCAGGTTTCTTACATAAAGTAGCAAATTTATCAAATAAGTCGAACTTAATTTTATGGTCTACACAATTCACAATTCTATTTGTCAAACAATTCAGGGATATGGCCTTTGAAGAGGAAAAATTTAAAAACTAGTGAAATATGTATTTTGAATCAGTTGATATCGTATCGAATTTTTCTCTAACTTAATACAGAAACGAAACTGTGACATTTTACTTGTATTATATGCTTTTATATTCGGAAAATTCAGAGATGTGACACACAGTATTATTGGAACAGAATAGATTTAATGTATTTGGTGTTAGATTATTTTGAACCAAAAGAGATATTTCACATGAATGTGATAACAGATACGCAAAGCCATAAACGAACGATAGACTGATTAAATGTTCTGGTTAACACCCACTGTAATCCGACACTCTGAGCTATTATCTCGGTCCTTCGTAACATACAATAGCAACTAATCATTACATCAACTTACTTAATGAACTTTAAAGTACTAATTCACACCTACATACACGTACCACTAAATCAGCTGATTACAGGTATGGTAGGTGTTACTAAACCTACAGTATAGCGAATCTATTTGCAATACATACATAGTAAATTTGTCAGTAATACATATAAACGTTATAGTGGCAACGTCGTCAATACCGCTATCAATACATCAACTACTTCCGGTAACTTGGGTGTATTGATTAACTTGCATGTAGAGTAAATTCACCAATAATTCATTTTAATTTTTTTTCAACAATATATTACCTGTATCGACACACACATATGTGTGTGTGGACATATATCGTACCATAGTCATTCTGACATGTATCATATAAACAAAATTAATGTTAAATATTTTATCTTTACTTTTTCATATCCATAAGATATTCATTGAAATACATTCAACTCAACAGTAATTACATGCTGGCCAAAGATTTGAGATAATCTAGATACTGTATGTTTTTTTACTCACCTTAACAAAACATTCATCAAAATCAAATTCAAATTCTGATTACAAGACAACAAAACTTTCTTGAATAAATCAACGTATTACAGGTAGACAAAATTTACCTAAAATAACGTACCTGTGTTCATCAGATATACATTCAATCCAAAAGTTTGATCTGTTACAGGTAACAATATGTAAGCATCGTATATACATAACTGTTGCAATAAATCAGCCAATTAAGGTAATGTAGAATATAGTATAACTCACCTTTAGAGTAAAGTCACATACAGAAACACATACAGGTAAAATTACCTGTGAGATGATTGGTTGATAGACGAAGGCTTCTATACCACTTCAAACGAGCCTAGCACCTGGGATTTCTAGTTTACCTGTGAGGGTTATACCTGAGCTATTTAGTTAATCCATAGGGAGATAAGCGCAGGTTTGTTTTTCACAGGGGGAAACATATTTTCTCCAGTTACAATTGGAAAAGGTATTTTTGTATCGGTCTGCGACTTCGTAAAATTATAAATGCATAAGAGAAGGACCATTACTCTTAATTTATTTTTACGCTTCAAGTTTACTCCGTAAAAAGTTACATACCTCATGAAAGATCCTTGCCTAACCACCAAGCTTGAAGACATGATTTGTGTTTCCTTTATGTTCAGATCCATTGAAGAAATCATCGGTTGCCATAGAGACAAACTTGGTTAAATGCAGTTTCGTTCAGGAAGTAACTTTACATACATTTCCATGGCAAATCATTTAACGTCAATCATCTATTGTCGTCAAACTTCTGATTTATCTTTTAGTGCTTGGTACATACTACAGGGTACTAGGATATTTCTTCAGAATCTCAGAGTCCAGTTATGACAGTCCTGGGTTTATATGTACATGTGAATGTCAAGATGCCAAAATGCCCATTCCGAACATGGGTTTAATATCATAGTTTTAGTAGACGCCATGATGACAAACTCGTCAAGGTGCCTTATAATTTCAGATATGATGTATCGCCAGTAAAAGTCAGAGGATGGCGTTCAGGGTATACACTTTACGAGTTAAGAGTGCCAGCAAGATAAATCAATACAATGATATTAAACGAACAGAACGAAGCCCTTCCGGAAAAGTCTCCAGGTTTGCCTTTCGTGACATTTCAACACAAATCAAAACTATAATCAGAGTGATTCCTGTTAACAAAAATCAGCTCCAAGCACTTTTACATTCTACCTGATTCTGGTACCATATCGGCCAACATAAATATTTGATACATGACGAATGCTGTCAATCTTTTTGACATGGAGGTCTATTAGTCCTTTACTTCCCTTCCTATATAAACAACGTTGGAGAGAACGAACACGTTTCTTATACGCAGTATCCCTTAAGGAGAAACATCGAGCATTTCTGGCAGTTCAAATAAGAAAGCATATCACCGCCTCTTTAGAGAAGGCCAGTAGACAATAGAAGACAAGTTTATCCCAAATGAGCACCGATGTGTAGAGACGAACTACTCGAAAACGCCATACAAGCAGGCATCGGAGTTCATCGGTATATCACCTCCCTTTTTATATATAGTCCATAGTCAACAGAACACATATATACTCATATATAACTCATCCACTGTCTCTTTTGGGTGGAACCATTTAGTATGTCAAACAGGCATCGAGGTCTATGGGTATATCGCCTCAATCTTTACGAACTCCATTGACGAGAGAACACTTATATCCAAAACAAATTTTTTTCTGTGGAATGGAAAAAATGAATACCCTATACAGATATCGATATGGTAATATATTAACTCCTATCTTATATAAAGTCCATAGCGAGAGAAACACGTTCGATCGTCAAACACTTTAACAGTCTCTTTCGAATGGACCCAGTTAATATGCTACACAGGCATCGAAGTCCATGGGTATATCATCTCTCTCCTTTTAAAAAGTCCATAGAAGAGAGGAACACGTTTATCAAACGCAACATTTGTCTCTGCGTTGTGTAACCATTGAATACACATGGCGAGCTTCACAGCTATGGCCATTTACGGGTATTTCATCGCCCATGTTATATCAATAAGATACATTTATATATGCACTATCTCTCTGGAGAAAAATAATCGAGTACGCCCTGCTAGATACATCAAAGTCAGAGGATATGTTTCATGTTTGTACAAAAAGTCCAAAGAATATAAGAGCACTGTCTTTGTAGAGAAAGAAGCTCAGACTACTTCTTGCATGCAAGGCTATCATAGGACAAGGGTATCAGTTTAGACCAAGACTATTGGAGGGTTCTTAAAGTAATCAGTCCACGCGACACGGAACTATCGATCAGGTAAATGGTTATCGATCTATCGATCTCATATTAGTCCAAAGGTCGGCAACATTGCACAGGTTTCTCTTTACGAAGGTACAAAGAGGGTGCCTTGTCAACAGCTCGCTCTTGTGGTAGTTTATGAAATTGAATTTGTGGTCGATTTTAATAAACATTAATGGAAAACCGGCAATTTAATTTACTCTATGCAATAAGGCAAGAGTCACTCGGGTTTCCAATATCGGATTTTCCTATAGAGTCAAATAATGATCAATAAGATGCTTAGATTTTGAAGATGGGATGGTCCTTAACATTTTATGTTTAGTATATACTGTTACCTGCAGTAGTAAAAGCTATTAGGTTGTGACGGTTTGATTTATTGGCCATTTAAAGAGACATTTAAAGGAGTTCTCTATAAAGTCTGGAAAAAATATGGCAAGTCTAAAATTGCAATCACTAGGCTATAATTGTAATTCATAAATAATTTTAAAAAATTTATTGTTTAGAAATATTATCATAGATCTAAGATGATGTTCATGTTTCCCAGGAACTACAGGTCTTAGAAATATGGTTGAATGAAATTGCTCTGCCAATAACAGGGTTGTTGATTACTCGTTGTGAAATCTTCAACGAAATATACAGAATGTGCATATTATTTCTATATAATGATGTTGCATTCACTCTTGATCCAGACCATTCTTATTGCAAAAATGACGACCCTAGCTGTCTGGTAAAAGATAAGATACAATCCGTAAATTTCATGGTATCTTATTATGCTGACATACTTTTTAAAGACACTAAATTAGACTTTGGCAGGTCCAGTGTGAGGGGTTGGGGTGCACACCCCTTTCAAGAGAGTTCTAAATATAGAAAATGTTGAGAGTCGTTATTCTCATTCATGGTAAAAATATACAAGAAAAGTGTAGGCCATTGAACTTAAATTCAGTACATAAGCTAATTTTGCAGTGGACACGCATTCTTTAATCAAAAGGAATCATTTTCAATAGTTGTACTTGTGACACCCAGAGGGCGCACTCCTCCCAAACGAAAATCCTATATCCTGTTTGATTGTCCTGTTTTCGATCAGAATCGCGAAATCATTACTCTATAATGTCACTATACTGAACCTATCAACATTAAAATGATGTAATTTCAGCTTTTGAAACCTTTCAAAACGTTTTCAATATTTGACTCCAACAACTCACGGCTTGCCTCTTTAAAATCAAATAAGAAAAATCACGGATATAAACAAATCAGAATATCTAAAAGCAATAGGGATTGTTTTTATTGATACATGATGACACATAGAGAATCTCACCCAAGTGTCTTCTGATATCAAATATATCAACACGAGTTGATAAAAGGTACAAATATACGAGGCTTGCCGAGGATATTTTACTTTTATCAACGAGTGTTGATATATTTGATATCAGAAGACACGAGGGTGAGATTCTATTTATCATCCAAAATCATTTTTCATTACATTTGATTGATAAATTAACATTACTGAACACCCTGCTGCCCTAAGACTCCAATTGCGGTGATGTCATAGCATTGTGACGTCGTAGTGTTTGTGACGTCATAGCATTGTGATGTCATTACTTGATGATGTAAAACAACTGTGATGTCATATACTTGACGTCAGAGGGGCATTGTTCAAAATCTACTGCCAAAAAGATATCTCCTAGGAGATATCGCTTGATCTTCCACAAGCGATATCTCCTGTGGAACAGAGTTTTGGATGATAAAATGGTATATGTAACTTTGTTAACGTATCTGAATTTAGTTATTGTAGGTAAATTTATTTCCCATTAACATGAATCTAATTGATTTATTAACCTAGCTTCGTTGAAAGCTGAAAGCTGAAAGAGAATCGTCCGTATCCGAGATACCACTGAGTTCAAGGAAACCCAATAAATATACCAGACAACACGTTGTCAACGATCTCTATGGTTGATGAGCCAAGAGACAAGCTTGTATTGTTCTGAACTAGATACCAAAACGAACTTTTCGATCCGTGGAGTTTGAAAAAATATCATGTAAATTTCAATGTTTGCAGCGTTGAAAAAATATATGTCCCAATATACTTTTCTATTGGTTCACGAAATTAAGTTGAATGAGACAGAAAAAAATCATGACGATGATGGTAATTGTGAAGATAAAGCTGATACATTTATGATAAATTCTGTTCGTGTCCGAAATGGCTGCTAAAGGATATACCTATATATTATTTCCCTTGTTTTACCACTTGCATCGTTTTTGTAAAAAATGAACACCCTGTTGGGTAAGATAGTTAGTTTTTAATTTACAAGACCACGATGGTTCATTCTAAGATAAACTATCTTCAGCGTTATCTGATAAACGCGTAGAGACACACAAAGATCTTTGGTGTCTTGACTTTGCACAAGGATTATTAAGCGTCTCGTCTGTATCTAAGAGACAGTGAAGAATGGTGAAAGCAATAAATTTTACAAGACAACGTTCTGTCTGCTGTCACTGTGGACTCACTCGGCAGTAGACGAACCTTTTCGTATTCAATGCTTGTAAAAAAGTCGGTACTAGGTCAGCTTAGCTTAAGCGTGTAGTTGCAAAACAGCATCGTATGAATTACCGTCTTGGTCTGTGACACTTTCTATGGTCATTTGACCTTTATCAGATTTAGTACAGCAACAACTGCCGCGGTTGGCACCGAATGGATGACCCGCTACCAAATTTTAAATAGTGTGAGAGATGGATTCCTGCTACACTCATATGTATGAGTTGGCACCACTACCATTATCATCATCATCATCATCGTCGTCATCATCACCGTCATCATCACCACCCCAAAAGTATTACAGTGACTGCTACACTTGAATAACAAAACGATTTTAAATTGAGTTACAATACGCACATGTAATATCCCTAAAATGATAGGTTGTTTATAACTTAGAAATAGCGCTTAAAAACAAGTATGTCTACCTATTCCTTTGATGTAGTAGTAATAGAGTATATAGGGTTTGTAGGCACATTAACCCTTCTAATGCTGTTTCGAATTCTAGGCGATACGCGTCCCCGTCATTTAACCGTTTTTGCTAGTATTTTACGCACGATTTACACACTTTGAAAGAGCAAACTGCAGACATGCGATTCCAAACGTGTAGCAAACCTTATCAATTCAGTTTGTTAATGTATTCGTGTACGAAATGAAAGAAGCATTCATATAATACTTGTTGTTCGCTGTCTGAAATGGGAAATGGAAATGTTTTAAGATACGATCGAGGTAATTCTTCTTTACTCAATATCCTCACTTAAGTAATCTACCTCGTAACTTATTTGACACATATTTACGTATTCAGGTAGTGAAAGAGATTTTTAAAGGCCGGAAGTATTAAATGTTACGTTACATTAAATCCGCATGAACTACGATATCGGAAATATTAAGATTTTGCTGATAACCAGAACAGCGGAAACGGCAGCCGCTATGGTCAATCTAAAAACAATGCTAATACTGTGTTTTTAAATCGGTTATTTTTTAACATTGCTTTCATAAAACATATTTCATGATTTGCTCTCAGTTCAGGGTTTAGGTAAATTCAATAGCTGCACACAGTACTAGTTCAGCCGTTTCCAAATGTCAATAACTTATCCGTTTTGTGCAAAGCTAACCATAGATTTTTATATGTCCAAGCCGACAGCGGCTGTCTTGACGTTTTCATTGTTTCATCGTTTTCAATGTATGATAAAAGCATAATAATAATCATCATCAATCTCAATCATCATAATTTTCAACCCCTATCATCATCATAATTATAATAATTATCCTCTTTAGTAACTACCACTATCATCATCATAATCATCATCATCATCATCATCATCATCATCATCATCATCATCATCATCATCATTATCAATTTCTTCAACCCTTCAATAGTTTCTTTTGACAAACCGCCATCACCTCATTTTAACGATATAGCGACAAGACAACCCAAGTCATTTTAAAAACAAATTCGTCTCTTTGACACCATCTCTCCTTCAGGGCTTCGTATGTGTGTATCGATCTCATTAAAAACAGCCCGAGGTACGAGGTACGAGCGATTAGTTTCGGGCTGATTTCATTGAGATTGATGTGCGTATTTACTTACTCTTTTTTAAACATTCACTTTCGACAAAAAACGTCTACCGCATGTTAAATGTATATGTGTATATATCTTAAGTTATTAATAAATAATCATTTCAACATATTGTCACACTTCATTTGTATTGATTTTACATGGACAAATGGCCTTCTTATCGGAATAAACTTCATTCATATTTACAAGCAGACAGGAACTATACAAAAATTCATTTTCAATATCTTCAAAGAAAATCAAATTATAACTAACATATTGTCTTCGTCTTAAAAGCACGTACAATTGTTTGTTTATAAGACAATATCGCGGTAAGATAAACAGTTTTCTGACAGTTGAGACAATATAAACTACCGACTGTGTCAGAAACGGAGCGAGATCTAACACACACAAAACCTCACACAAACATTCTGTATACTGCTCTTGTGTGTTGTTACCCAAAGCTTTAACTCGGATTAGTGGAATATTAAAGGGGTGCGATAGGGGTATGATATATCATCGGTTGAAATGGAATTCGATTTTCCACCTATTTGTGCATTTGTAATATATAATTGAAAGACTGTCGTAACGATTGTGCTGTCCCTTTTAACCACAAACTATATGATAATTATTCAAGTGTGTAAATAGTCGTTAATTTTATCTTTCATATGAAATATGCTATCGATAGATACTAGCAACTATTGAAATATTTTTGCTAACTTCAGCTTCAAAATTCATTTATCGGAGATTGATACTGTTTAAGATGTTGAAGTTACAAAAAGGATTCGATTACGTGTTACCATGTTTCATAGACTTTGGCTTGAATAATACAACCATTAATTGTAAATCAACTAATTAATTAATCTTGACAATTATGAGCCTAACAACATACTCTGTGCCCCTTTACCATTGTACATCACAATTACACATACATGTAACGGATTGTTTAGACAAAAATAAACAGAAACGTGAGTTTACTTACAAATGCAAAACATCACACAGTTAATAAAGGATGATTGTTTTATTAGCTACCTATCACAAATTTGTGATTAAATATGTTTAGTTCAGTCACGATGTTTGGATAACACGAATGCTCATTTTTGTATCAGAGAAAATGCATCTGCTATCTCAATTATCTCATTTTAAAATGATTTTTATGAATAATCCGTGAATCAAATGCGTAATCAATATCATTTTGTCTTTTAAAAATGTATGTATCTGGTCATTTGTTGAAAAGTTTAATTTGTGCTACTACGATTTTATGATAAAAGAAAAACACAAGATCCTATTTTTAATGATTCGAAGAGAAAGATTAAAAATTGTGTCATCAAACAGATTGTCATGAAAGAAATTCAAATTCTCTCCTATATATTCAATAAGTTCGCACCAGGGCTGAAATACCTGTTTACATATTGTGATATTGACAACTATCAAACTAGTATAGTGTCAATCACGCGATTTGAGCATGCACGAAATGCACGTGCAGTTACTATCATTTGATTTGATGACATATGGTGTCGAAGAACGGCAATCTTTTACAAGTTCAGTGTCTCAGTTCAAAATGATCATTAATAAGTACGACAGTACGAGAGGGATATATTTTTTACGTATTACACATTTGAATACATTCTAAAATGTCATCACCTTGAAATCTACACCATGTTATATGTGATATATTTTATGATGATCTTGCTCAATCCAGTTGTGATATAATCATGACTATATTATTTATAAGCAACCACCTTGAACTTAAATCATTAAGTTTAAGTGAACAGTACCCTCAGAAAAGAAATATAGTGATAAAAAAAGATTAAATGAACACCAAAAGCTCCTTGTGTATTAACTACCTCATTATAAACAACAAATTGTCTGTTTTTCATTTTCATCTGAAAATGTTTATTTTAAGGTTTTGTAACATATCACAGTTCACACAAACTTGCTTCACATTTTCAACAAGAAACTCAAAAACACCAAAAGACACACGAGGTTAACTATCAACATGTGTATAAACAGTCTCTCTACACAGAAGTAGCTCTTCTCATGAGTCATAAGCTAACCTCTGTTCTAATACAAGGATGTTCAGATTCAAATTGATTAAATTTGATTGGATGAAATCAAAATGAGTTGTACCATTAGAAGCCAATTCAAGAGTAATCACTCGAAACGTGTCAGCCGTTTCTGTATACTTAGAGCAAACAAAAAATATTAGACTGAGTAATCTTTCATGCAGAATCTTTTTGACAGAACACAGTCACGTGATTTGGCGGCTGGATTTATGCATAGGCCTCAGTGACAACATACAAGCTTTCAATGTATGAAGCTTTTCATTCGCTGAAAATTTGCAGATAGTTTGTGTTGCAAACTTGCCGCTAGGGAGACCGAGAAGTGTTCGTATTTGTACAGAGGTTAGCGTGGATTTTGTAAAACAGACTAGGAGCCAATTCGACATGTACATAGATTTTTGTGAAACTATAGCATGTATCCTATAGTTAGGCGGATAATTTTAAACAATTTTACTTCCTTATAAGATCGGAGTTAAAGTCGCTTTTAAATGGAAACCACAAATAATGACATTCTTTAAAAACTTTGAAATAGGAAAAGGCACATCTATGGGTGGTGATTTTATTGGTGATTACATTTTGGTGAATTTCAATTGAATAAAAAGATCCATCTGATCTGGATAAACCTTAGAGACTGTTTGAAATTATACTGTAGTTCGTAAAGGTTTTTCGTAAGCGGACTTTTCATAAGTTTATCAACGACAGCATGTATTTTGTTACATGAGAATAAATACTTTATCACCAACGTGGCCAGATCAAGTTCACATTTCCAAAGAAGATAAATGTGTCACCATTTGTTTATATTGAGCTGTTTCTTAAGCTGGCGTAGGAAACTATGTAAATTTACCCAAAATATCTATCTCTTTCTCAGTTTGCTTTTCTCTGTTAAGAGTTATTGCGCTGTACCCGTGTTGCTAAACACCTTTGAAGAGGCAGATTAATGGGCCAACTTAAAATATATTAGATAACACCTTCCCTCTCAAGGGAAAAGTTCTCTCTCAAATTCACTCTTTAAAATGTCTATTTGGAAATCGTTAATTCTCCCATTTAAAAATAATGCGCTCTGGTGCTGTGTAACGACTAAAGTTGGTGCTATGGTAAAGTTGTCTATCAAATACCCTCTTTAAAATGTCTATTTTGACAGTCTTAAAGGAACGGGACGACCTTTCATGTGGAAATTGCAAGGTTATGTTCCTGTTGCATATGGTATTTCTATGTATACTCAATAAAATCTTTTCGATCCAATTTGATTCAAATTTGTTTGAAGCACAGCTAACGAAGATCTGTTTATAAACATGATTTCTTTCAATAGTGAGAAACATTTTGAAGACTTTAAGCATTGCTTCGAGGAAATGTGGCATTTCAAATGCTCCTCTTTATACCCATTTGATAGTCTCTAGATTCAGGATTATGCGTCTGGTATAATGTCGCCATGATCACTTAAAGCCTTAGAGCGAACACTAAAATAATTCCCTTAAGTTTGAACCAGGGATTAAAAAATAGTAAACCTCAGGTGAGTGAACAACAGTTACATTATTTTGTTTAACAGTTTTCGTAAGTCAATGACTCAGTGACAATGACAAACCTCTGTGAACTGTGGCAGTATAACTAGATGAATCTCAATTTAAGAAAAAAAAACATTCGTAGGGCTTCTTTAAAAAAAATCTAATATTTTGTTAAGAAAAATTAATGAAAAATTAAGGAAAGACTGATCTGTTGTGCTGGATACCGTAGGAATTTCAACTCAGCGTCACGATTGTAAGCCCAGTTCCCCTACCGTTCCTGTAGCAGCACAACAACAGAAAACACTTTCAGGAAGTTATCGCCCGTCCACATACAGCCCCGTATTGTCAAGGAATTTTTGCAAAGAACCAACGTCAACGTGCTGTTATGGCTATCCAGGTCACCTGACCTATCACCTATAGAACATTGATGGCACCATTTGGGTCGTCATGTCCGGTCAAGTGTTGTGGTTCCAGGAAGTCTCCAAGAACTTGCCCAAGAGAAAGGAATGGTAGAGAATACCAGACCGTGCCATCTTACGTCTGATATTCTCAGCATGACTGCTGATCGAATTCAGGACAATTTTTACTTGTTAACACATTGATCGAAAATAGATCAATATCTGATAGTTTTATAAAGTGTTTATTTGTTTTCAGAAAAGAAGGAAATTTAAAAAAATGTATCGTTTAGTGGACCAGTGATACATGTACGTGGTATCGTTTCTTTCTCCTGTTAGTTTATTTACGTCTTGTCGCAATAGCCAACGGACCTTCGGAGACTTTTATCCGCTAAAGCGTCGTGCAGATGTAAGATGATTTAGTGTTCTGTTTATGTGACCGTTATATTGTATATATAGCGGCGTCTTGGGATACTTAGATCTACCTATACGTTTAATATAGACTTATATCTCGAGTAGACAAACACCGCATTGTTTATGAACTATACAAAACATACCAGTCATAAAATATAGGTAATAAAGAGACTTGTCATAACGTTACACGACATCTTTATGGCAAATTTCCTTAAACTCGAAGCACTTTAAACTACTTCATAGAAATATCTTAGTAGCAAATATAAACCCATTCAATGGGCATTAAAGTCTTTTTTGATCTCAACAAATTCCAAAAAGATTGATATATAATGACTGCACGTAACATAAGTAGACATCTTTTCGGCTAGGTCTACTTATCGTTTTTTAATAAAAAATCGTAACTTAAGTATCAATATCCACCGTGGATGTACGTTGAAAATATCCAAACCCCTAACATTTTCCAAAATTTTAGAAAAAATATTGAACATTGTTCTGCGATATCTACCTATGGATAAGCGATGTATTTTTTTCTCTTATATCAACCTGTCAAAACGCCTCCTCCCCCCGTTTCTAGACCCCTTTCCCCTCTCCTTACATGTGACGCGACAGGCAAGAGCTTAAAGAGTACCTGTCGAAGCTGATTGATTTCTACCTGGGAATGTTAAGTACCTATCTGATCTATCTTACCTGGGCGTTAAGGGAGTCGGGGAGGAGTATTCTTCAGGTGATGAGGGTTTACACACAGGTAGACGTCGATAGTAAAAGGCTTGAATATTCTGCAACCTACCTGTGTGTCTGTGTGCCTATAGTTACCTGTGACAGGTAAATGTAAAGGATTGCACCTGGTTGAATAACACAGTGTTTTCTTTTATCCATTCTTTTACTGAAGTTGAGGCTGAACAGTTGAGAACTTTAAGTCTATCTGTACACCTTATTGAAAATACACGAGGTTATGGACACTTATACATCGAATCAGTTTCACCTGGTTAAAACATTTTCATCAACGAATTGCACCAACTTCCAAACTTGAGTTGCAGTTCACGTCATTGACTTCAAAAGAGTTACCTGTAGTTTGATGAGTGCTGTTGGTATCCGTGACATCTATATCTGATTGGACGTGTCTGTTTTAGACCTGATTTCAGGAAAGAAGTTATAATCTGTCTTCAACTTTTTTCACATGTGACAGCGAGTGACAAAATCCCTCGACTATGAAGTTTTGCATCTTACACATATCTATCGACGCTTAGAGGACTGCCTGTTTGCACAAACTTAATTACGTCCTTGCAACGATTTTTAGCTGGAATTCCACGTGGGTAAAACTGTACATTTCAACCTAGTTACCTGTTTGGCCTACCGGTAATATTTTCACCTGTGTGTTGGCACCTCGATATAGACTTGTGACAACTATACGTGTATTCTTTGTTGAGAATCTGTCGTTTAACTTATTGACAATCTACAGAGATAAAAATTACTGCAGAACTATACTTATCACCTCGGCTTGAGTTTACATACCTGAATATCGATACGTATATCTATTGAAACGTGCTTAGATAACACCGCCAGTGTCTTCATTCGTCTAAAAAGCATCTGAATCTAAATGTACAGCGTTAACAACAACGACTGACTACGAAAGTGTCTTGAATTTGATCCGAAATGTAACACGATCAGAAAGTGACTATGTGAACTGTTTAATCAGATGCGTGTATTTTCTACTTTTATGTCTATATATACCAACACCGTAACCGACGATTGTTCATCTGTTTATGAATTATTCACCTATATGTGCCTTGAAGTCATACATACTTGAATTGTCACTATCTTTCTGCTGGATCAAATCACCTATAATTTCAATACCTGTTTGATTCTGTTTGAACGACTTCGTATCAACGTCTGTCATCAACGTCCCGAGGTTATACAACTTCCTTGATTTTGATTTCATGATCAACATACGTGTTGTACTCACTTTAAACCCAGACACACCGTAGGGAGGTTGTACTTTTCCTTGTGTTCGATTTCTCCACTTGCTTTGGACACCCATCAGTGGAATACGGCATATCTACCTACGTACTGTACCTGTGTGAGGTACCTATGTATACAAATAACTCACCTGTAATTCCGGTTTCTGCTAGCTCCGCTTCATGATAACGCCATCATCGACGACTTGACCGATCTGACGCCTGATCAAATGTACAGACTTAATTCATCAATATACCAATAAACGAGTACCTTTAGAGTTGCTACGCTGTCGTTTACAGGTATTATATCTCACCTGGTGCTCTGGGGTCATTGTGTCAGTGTGGACATTGCATGCGAGGATCAAAGACGGACTTACAGGTAAATATAATTAGTTCTGACTTACCTGTCGTTTCAATGTGCCGTATTAATGTAAAACCATACAATGCACTGTGTCAACAGTTTGTATCATCGTACCAGGTGTACTAATATAACCTGGAGGTATTAATGCTTGTGTACTAACCTACCTTCAGTAATAGTTATACAGATGTCATATATGTATGAATTTCAGTCTGATAAACGTATGATAGTTATCATCACGATTATTCATGACAACAATAACGATAAAGTAGAATCTAATGTACCGTATCTCTTGAAAAAATCACCGATATAAAGTAATCGATTAAAAAATAGTTTAAACGGTAGACGTAATTCCCGATAAAATTAGTTATTTATGTAAAGGGAGATTATCTTGTGTTTTACTTGAATTAACAGTAAGCAGTAAAAGTCATTTATTTCATAAACAGAGCAATAGCAAGGGTGATATACTACGTAATATGAACGTCATTACCGCTTTTCCCCTGTCGACTGTAACTATTTCTTTATTACCTGTTTAATTTAAATTATTTCGGCAGCGGTTGTTCCTTTGGCATGGCGATTGTAAAGAACAGGGAAACCCAATGTAATCAGTTATATCCAATATTGATATAACAGAACTTGAAACAGCTATAAAAGTTACATATGTATGTCCACACGTATACTATGAAATATATATGACACTGATACTATTATAGCGTCAGTTTATTTCAAATCACGAATTTTCCTTTGAGAGTTGATGTTTGACATTTTTTTGTTATTTAAACAGATGTCTCGTAAAAGTGATGTCTGAATATGTGCACTTATGGAAATATTACATCGCTTTTTTTTAACGAGCATAATGTTTAAAGCGTCTACTCTTTCATTTATCCTACAGATCAATAACACTCCATACGCATATTTGAGGAAAAACGGTTCGGCGAAAGCATTGAAACGCCAGCCCTATTTTTTGACATTCAATCATAATTAATGCTTCATGAATGTACATTTCATACATATCAAATGTAAGATTGAAGAGATAATCGCCCAATATTAAATTCTGTCTGTCTAGAAGATATCTCTTATTTGTATTCGTTTAATACCCCTTAAGGGGCAGTATTAGTCTATGAAAACGGTTAAGAAGGGGTTACAAACTTGATAGAATTCATTTTTATATGTAATATACTTTGTTGAAATGAGTGTTAGGTCAGTTTATTCAAATGCTATATTGTATATTTCTATAAATCATGACAATTATGTATATAGATGTTTTTCTCAAGCGTTTTTGGTTGTCGGGTTGAAATTATAGTACCTAGGTACATGTAGATGCAAATTGTGATCAAATAGGCCCTAATTGTAAACTGAAAATGAAACATATTGGGGTGGTCATAGTCATCTCATAATTATAATGATAATTAACTTATATTCAGAAAATAGAAATCTATATATCAACCTGTTACATAACACCTTTTCGGTATATACTTCTAAGACCAATGTGAATATATTCGATACGGAAGCAAAATACGTGTTCACGAATATCTAATTATCTTGATTGTCTTTCTATGCTGGGTTCATATTGCCTGATGAACAATTCGACAAAAGGGGGCATCAATACGAGCAATTTATTGTCAAAGGTACGTTGCACAAAGCTTTGAGGTGCAAGGTTATGTACTTGGTACTACACTATTTGTAATATAGTATACATCCTTAGTTAAGTGTTAAAGAGACACTCTCGTGTTGTAGGAATCGTATATATACGTCGAACATTATCATTTTATAGATCTCATTTCATCGACACAAGCTGACGATTGTTCCGCGCTGATTGGACAAACGTAATTTTTGAAAACGTATACTAAGCAGGCAGAAGATCAGATTCGTGTTGATAGTGTGTATTAGGGAAGAAGAAGAAGAAGAAGAAGAAGAAGAAGAAGAAGAAGAAGAAGAAGAAGAAGAAGAAGAAGAAGAAAATTATTTTATTTAAGTGTCACATGTTACAATACCAAATGAATACAGATATAAAACATGTTTAAAAGTAACATCCGGCCAATAGGCCTACGAGACACTACATATTCATTTAAAACAATATATGATAAAATATATTATATAAATATTAAACTTATCAAACATTCATTAAAAGATATTAGGTATTATAACTAATATTCATATGACGCGTGATTTCGTATTCTGTACATAGATAGGGTCGTTGTTGGACATCATTGCAAATTAAGAACTGCCGTATTTTTGGCATATCGGATATTCATAAGAACTTCTTAAACACTGGGCTCCATATAAGGTATTTGTTTGACTGATTTTGCAGTATTTTTCTTTTGATGAGTCAACTGCGTAAGCAGCCCACTTTCAGAAATCAGAAACAGTGATCATTATGGACTCGTTTGATATAGATGATTTTAAAATGTGTTAACCTTTAAAGAGCCACTCCGTGATTTTCATAAAATATTATTTACCTTTGATACGAACCTGAATGTCATTTGTAAAATCAAAACACCTCAACTTTTCATGTCCAAAAGACATATAAAGGACAAATACTGGTTTTCCATGAAAAAATATAAACATCCTTATAAATGCACAAAGGTGTAGATATCACGTCCAATATACATGGATACTAGTTATATAACCTAACAAACACTATCAACTCCTAACTGCCCTCCTGGCTGTTTTAGATAATTCTCCAAAATTACGTGTGACTATTTGACGCGCACCACTGTCCGGTTTTGCGACGTTCTACCTTCATATTGTCACTGTAAAAAACCAACAAGCTTTAAAATGTGTCTCTTTGGTAACAGTCGATACTTCGCGGTCAAATGACACCATTGATTAAGTTTGGCATATATGAATCCAACAACTCACGGAGTGGCGCTTTAAGATTTTGATATTTCTAACTTTTGAATAATTAGATCGAAATCAAATTCAGGATTTGCATTTTCTTAAGTATATAAGGAGGTACATTGTATTAGTCGATTATTGAGGGCAATTTACACATGTCATAATTCTGCTTGTTAATACAAAAACTACAAATACTAATGGGAGAACTGAGAACAATTGAAGATAGAGCCGCTCTAAACAAATCACGGTATATATAAAATCGATTTTATAAAAACTTTTAATTTCGACAAATTATTTCAACGAGTCGAAAAATAAGCGTTGTCATCCTTTACTCACTTCGTTTGCACAAAAAGAAATTGGTTAACTATCTCCCTTGCACTACCTATATGCGCTACAATTCCCCCGTTACATAGATGACAAACCCTTTGAAATTGAAATTAAAATTTTCTCTTATTTAATATCTATCATATGTTGGTAGGTTCACTTTGAGAGGTTATGGAAGAGACTACTTGAAAATCTTTGAAATTTATATACGTACCTGCATTGAAGTATTAGATTATTTCAAAAGTTTCAAGGGGCTATAAATAACATTCAAGATATTGGAAAGAATTTCATCTAAATATGACTTTCCTTTCAAACCAGTATTTACACTATACTTGCAATGATAGTACAAAGACTTATCTGTCGTAAATAATAATGTTGATAGCCACTGTATAGTAAGTTGATAAAAATGAACAGTACAATGAAAAAAGGGGAGAAGGTGAAATTGATGAATTCGTTTGATTGTGAACAACATGAAGCAAAGTTGAATGCAATAAGAATGAATCAAATTTATCATTGAATTTTTTAAATGCTATAAATCAAATTCTCATGCAATATTACCCCGGGAGATATTCTTCTCACCCAAACAGGAACCGAAGTAATTTCTTCATGGTTAACTTTGTTACCCGTCGGCAATATTTCAACGTTTTTTCAAAATTCCCAGCCAACTTGGGGCACATATATCTTCTTTTCATGTAAAAAAAATCGTCTATCATCTCATACAGACTATTGTATTTAAAATATGTGCGCGCGGAACAGGTGAAGGAACTCCAGTGCTTTTTGCTGTTACGGTTATACTTGCAGGATCGTTGATCATGATGAACACAGTTTTTGTGCGCCATACACATGCACAGTTGAGAAATATCGCTGATTGTCACTTTGATTGAAACCAAAGAGAATTCGATTTTTTTTTCGACCCAGGAAGTGTTTAATCAGAAACATCTATCGAAATTAATGGAAGAAAATGATGGAAGATAATGAGTAATTAACCTTTACCAATTCGATTTACTTTTACAATGAGTTAACTCCGCCGGAAGGTATAGGGTTAATAACAACAGTTGAGTACAGCGCCCCCTGCCGGAGACATGTTAATAGTTGAATCATTGTGACTAATCATTAAACACTGCATGCATGTGTTCACTCTGTGTCATATAATTCATTCATCTATACATTCACATTTACCACACGCTCGTTCACCTATATCAACTGTCATGGATTTCACCTCTGCGTTTCTTTTTTCTTAAGAGTATATAGGGAGAGGGATTTTATTTTAATTTACAACATCGAGCATTAATGCGGTTGTGTAAGAGTTACAGATAAGGAGACTTAAACTTCACGTGAAGATAGGTTACAACTTGACAGGTACCATAAATAACGATACCTCTTTAGAGTATATGAAGCGAATATCTCAAGCACATCGGGTGAATCATTTATTATCATTGACATGGTTGAACATACAATTGTAGTTTGTGTCACGTAATAACAAGTGCACATGAGTTTCCATGGCAACCACAATTTTGAGATACCGTATCGTACTTTATTTTGAGTACATGAAGCAAATCTATCAAATACATCGTGTGTATAGTATAGATCTTTGATATGATGAAACATAATCCGTGTCAAGAATTCACAAGTGCACATAGGTAATCAACTCGTTACCATGGCAACCAACGTTTTTTCTATGCATATCACGCAATGAATTGTCTGTGGTGTCTTCCGAATACGTGAAGCGAATCTATCAAGTAAATGTACATCGGTTATAATCATGATTACATTGCTATGACAAAAACATAACACCATCATCACAATAGCACATGTGAACACTACTCTTATTCCATTGAAACCATGTTGTTTCTGCGCAAGATTGTATATCGAATTGCCTTCAACGCCACAAAAAGAATCCTTGAACCAACTTCCGCAATGCATAAATGGCGCTAGTCCAAACGATTGGCTAATCTAAATCTCCCTGCATTTCCGAATCTTTCTTTTCCAGCTCTTTCGCTTACAGGTAGCTGTACTTGATAGTCCCATCAGGTATCACCTAGACGTTACCACCTGATTAAAATCGACCGAGTTCCGAGGAATAAAAGTTTTTCAATATTGACTCTAGCGAGATTCGAACGTACTCTATCAGGGGCTTTCCTCTCCACAGCGGTCTGAAAGCACCTGCGAGCATTGAGGCTGCTTTCAGACTGTTGTAAAGAGGAAAGCCCCTGATGAAGTATGCTCGAATCCCGCTAGAGTCAATTTTAGAAAAACCGTTTTTCCTCGGTACACGTTCGATTTTAATCAGACTGCGCCTATATCGCCTATGTGGTGAGTTCTCTAATCACGTCCACTAATTTTTAATCTAGTTCACTAATTTTGACGATTTACTGCAACATTTATGACTGCCATTAATTCATCTTCTTTTAAAGAGAAATTGTCACTGTAATATTTTTGTAGAACCGAATTGTAAGAGGATATTTGAAAGAGGGACTAACTAAGGTACTGCTCAGATATTCTTTTGGTGAGCACGTATACGAAGTATCCGAACAAGAAATATCTCCCCGAGTTTCATCTCTCCAGCAATTACACATATCGTAGTGCCCCTTTAAGAGATTTGTTAGAGGCTTCAACACCTATATAACCTCTCGGTATGTTTTTATCTCCGCGTAGGTTCACGTGTGATGGTTATGGATATTGATTGATTACATAATGTACATAAAGACACGATGTCAGGTGTGTTGTTCAATGGTACATGCATTATGTCCATTGATTGATTGAATGAAACAGACATTGACGTGGACTCTATGCAATACATCGAAAGATATTAACGAGTTATCTACATATATTGATAGGATGATATTGATTATGACATAATGCACTCCGTTTCGGACAGGTATAAGTGCATGTTTGAAATATAGATGGAGCAATAACCGATTATTCAAGATTGCTCTCAGGTGCACCGCTTGGCTTGCACTTCAATCTGTATTTTAGACATCGCGGATATTATTAGTCTTAATGGATGATCTTATTCTTTACTTACATGGGTGACACGTCTATAAACACAACTTGAGTTCACGTGACATCTTCACTACGTATTTTACTGTAAATAGTCATCCATTTAATCATGTATTTGGAAAGCATTATCGTTCTTAGATTAAAATTTAGTCTATGAAAAACTTTAATAATTAAATGTTCCTTCAACCATAATTTATCTTTTTGGGCTCCTTATTTCATATGTGTATTCAGTCAATCTAGACTTGCCGTATGAGGAACTAGACTGTATTAAAGGCTCCTTTATATACACAGTAATGAAGCAGGACTATATCGTTCTCTACTCAACTCTTAGCTTTCAACGTAACTTCTGTTACGAGAGGGCCATAGTTTTTGGTTATCTCAAAGTCCCATAGTCCATTCGTAACCCAAATATCGTCCTTACTTCAATCCTATACGTATTGTTTTACATCTCTCTGTCTTATAAGACATATGTTCTCATCACACAGTAGAAGAAGCAGAATGTTAAAGGACTTTCATTGTATCCTATCAGAACTTTATATTCTAGACAAGAAAAATTCTCCACTTGTAACACAGGTTACTTAAGAAGAAAGGACAAAGGTAACCTTTTGAGGAAAAACTGTTTTCAATATTCATAGGCGATCCTCCGTTTGTTGCATAAACACTGTGAGGAAATTTGAATGTCCGGTTGCATTGAAGGTGAAATTGTTAACTTTATACCCTCTTTGCAGGTGAGATGGATCCTCAGTTCGGACTTCCGGTTGTCAAGGACACGAAGGCTATGGACGCTGCACGGTCACGCAACAAGTCCCAGGAGAAACACCTGATGAAGAAGATGGCGACCTTGGATCTAGAGCTAAGGTCACGAAACTGTAAGGTCCACAATACTGTGAGTGACCTTCATAAGTTCCTTGTTGACCTTGATCCTAACTCCTCAAAATCGGTCATCTGTCCTCGCGGATTGACCCCTCAGCAGAAGGAGGACTATAAACAGATCAGGAAGTCATCAGTACCCAGTATGACCCTGGAGGAGTTTGACCTTAAGCTTGAGGTCAAACGAAAGAAGAAACGTGCGCAGAGGTCAAGTAATCAACAACCGGAAGTGGGTGGAAGAACGGGTAAGATCGTCGATGTTGATGAACACAGTTTTTGTGCGCCCATACAAAAGCATCGACAGACTATGAGGGATGCATACGATCGAGCAACCACAAACGATGTTCAGTTTTCCGAGACTCGACAGGAGGGAAATAGCAGAAACGATTCAAATCGAGACAGGTCACAACGACGAGGTTCAAGTTCAAGCGGCGGATCTGGATGGGCCCCAGTCGGGTTCAATCCTGATAGAAGACGAAATACTGTCTGTGGAAGCTCTGTAACCCAGAGTGACAGTCCGGGTTTAGATCCCGCGCTTGTTGAGCTGCTCAAATCCAAGATGGCGGCGTCAACTATGGTAGATTCTGAAGATGACGATCACTGAAACGGGATATGGTTATATGGATTTGTCACGACAGAGTGAACCAAATTAGTTATGATGTAACGACAACAGTATAAGACAATGACTTTGACAGGCTAGGGAGAGTACTTTAGGGCATATATGTAAACAGAAAATCAGCTGACGTAGCTAGATTTATTTCAGAAGAGCGATCTCTTTTGGCAATGGTAACACTAGTGAAAACTCGGAAAGCCAAAGTAGGCTTCAATATGAAATTCAAATCATCTGGCAAGTACATTCCAAGAATGTGTGAAGTATGTTCCAGGAAACACACTTTTATTCATTTTCATCTTGAATGCATGGTAGTTCGTTTTCTTAAAAGCTGTGTGAAACATGTCATATATTTTGTATCCAAAATGTGTCTATACATATTGTTTGTATATCTAAACAGTATGAGAATTGTAATATTTAGTCACATGTATGTACAAATATTTAGTGTAAACTATTTATTCTTATACACGTCCATCGTGTTATATTGATAACATTATCTTTTTTGCATTCACTTTGCATAGCCAATGTTTACACTGCTGCAGATTTAAAGTGACCAGTTTTCGTTTGCTCGTATTAAAAAGCATTATTTTCCAACAGGTAGCTCCGTCATAAATTCCTATACTATACCACTGTCCCAATACGAAGGTTTCTTGAGCTAGAAATATAGAAATCTGATTGGATGCAATCGAAGTTAGTTGTACAATCAGCAACGCCGTTTCAAAACTTATCATTAAACTCGTCTTAATTATTTCCGTAAGCTTTTCAAAAACTGTTCGAATATTCACCTTGCACTTTGAGTCTTCTTTACAGAACACATACGCCTCATTTTGCGATTGCATCATTGCATAGGCCTGTGTGTCAACAGATATGTTATTTGTGCATTCGATGTTTTCATTGGCTGTCGCTGGGGGCAACTTCCGGAAGCCCGAGAATCCTTCGTATTTAGATAGAATTATTATAGGAATATATGACGGAGCTAATGAGAGAGAATGGTTAAAAAGTGGTTAGTTTATATCTGCTACGTAACGCGGTAATTGGCCTTTGAATAAACCAAGGCGAAGCTTTGCACAACGCAATTGTTATCATAATGTATGCGTACTTAATGAAATACGAATGATCAACTTTCGGTATAGCACAAAGCATGACAAAAAAGATTCTATATATGGACATATCAATAAATAGAACTGACCAATTCATTGAAAGCATAAATAACAAAGCACCTTGGCAGATGTTCAAGACATACTTACTTCCAAGAATATTATGTCACGTAAATTGAATAGTCCATATCTTAACTGTGAATCGAAAGAAACTTAGTACCCAGTAGCTTATAGCTAGCTTTGAATCAATTCTAAAAATCACCATTGTGCTGGAAATTGTAATTGAAGTCTTAAAGTGTTACGTGTGAGAAAAAACTGGCATAAGTCGACTGGACAGCGCATCTCTGACCTCCACTACAGACTTCCGAATAAGCGCACCAAGATGCCGAAGTTGATTCGGCGTTACGGCTACTTTCAATGCACATGTGGAAATAGATGGGAAAGCGCGAATGTGTTCTGTCGCGGCAATAGAGTGAGTAACTAGACCGAAATATATATAACATATAGGTCATATGGCATATATTTTCAACTATGAATGCTGTCAGATTTATATAGTTGGTTTTACATGGTATACATTTACTTTCAAAGCACATCAACAAGAAAAAGTACAACAAAGAAAAAAACTCTCAGAAATGATTTTATGTAAAAAGGCTGTGGCAAGAAGTCCAAAATGACATGAATGTTTTCGGAACTTGTTTATTCTCTTTTATTTTGATCTGTTTGTCGTTTTGTGGTATGTATAAACGTAAAAAAACATAGGTACATGTAGTACCTTTCATATTTATCACTACATTTTGAGGATGCCATATTTATTTAGATTTTTGTAATCAACTGTCTTCCAGCTTACCTGTCTCTGTCTGTCTGTCTGTCTGTCTGTCTGTCTGTCTGTCTCTCTCTCTCTCTCTCTCTCTCTCTCTCTCTCTCTCTCTCTCTCTCTCTATGTATCTCTATCTCTCTGTATCTCTATTTCTATCCCCCTGTCTTTGTATCTGTCTCTCTTTCTCTGTTAAAAAATAAAGGCCTTATGTCTCATTACTATAAGACCCAATTCTAAGCGTCACTGCTTCTTTTAACCTTTCACCAGATCAGTTTCTTTATCTCTAGGCAGCCTACCGCCAAGACTGCCGCGAGTGTAAGAAGGCAAACTGGCCTAAAAGAATGGAACAGCTTCGATGCTCAATCTGTGGACAAAGAGGAAAATGCAACTGTGACAGAGATGACGACATAGATGGCGACAGCAGACCCCACAGATCAGACCTGTGCCACAAGTGCAGATCAGGCCGTCCCTGTTTCTAGCCATTCCGAGCGTTGAAAACAGTACGAGTCAATTTAACGGATTTATTAAAAAACACATGGGGTTAGAAAGCATCCTTGCTCACGTAAAATCACCTTAAGGATCAACTCGACACCCTGGTGGATTTTCTTTATGAAATAAAGTTCATCTACAACGCGTAATTGTGTTGTTTTTGTGTTACTGCCAAAAAAGAAATACTACTCTATATAATACTTTTACCCTTACGGGTATAGTGATGTAGAATAAAGGAAATTATACTTAAAACTTAACTAAGAAAAATGTACATATGCTAAACATGATTTTCCTCAGCACAAATGCATTCATTTAAACACTCATATAAGTTTGTTTTTTTATAAAATCAAACGTTTTCTGACGAAGCATGCGAAAAGAGACGGTAAGGTTGAAAACTTTTGAAGATAAAACGAATCCGGGAGTCTGGCGAATTTGAGAAATAAGACAATTTCATATTGCTCCGATAAGAAATACAAATTTGATTCTAATTCATAAGATAATCTTCACACTAAGTTAAATCGGAGTATCATTTCTACGTTAGGTTAATTACGCGTTAGTGTCAAGTACAACGGGACTTAGGGTATACATTTTCGAAGCATTCTTTAGGAGACCAAACCCAGGACAACCTTTGTACAATTTCTATCAATGGCTTGCGAGCCCATTGAATGGCATAAAAATATCAACTTTCGGTTCAGCCAGCGCATTACAAAAATACCCTATAAACGGAAACATCAGAAAAAGAAAGGGCCAATTCCTCGAACACATCAAAAACACTTGGCACGTGATCAAGATATACTCACTTCCAGGTAAGTGTGTCATATGAGTATGACTAATCGAATGCATATTAACAGTGGATCTAAAGAAACGCAAACAGACCGTGGAAGCTGTTGCTCAGGGTTCGGGTTAAATGCCTCACTTGTTGAGCTACCAAAATCGAAGATGGCGGTGTCAATCACAATATATACTCACAACGATGTTTTGTTCAATATTCTAAAAATTAAAACTTTGAAATAAACATTGCATCAGTTAAATCCAAACTTAAAATTAAATTAAATGAAAAGGAGACAGAATGTTTTCATAATTGACTTAGACATAATGTGTTTTGAGAATAGATTTTTTATATGAAACAATTATGCAGTTGTTGATTTAAGAAGATTTATGTTGATGTAAGATTTAAGGTACTTCGATGACAGAATGGAGTTCATATTGACTTGATTACCATCGGTATACTCACACGATTGCGATGTAAAAAAGCCAATTTACATCATGCGAAGGTCACTCGGCCGAAGAAGACCTTGTATCATATAGTTAGAATATCGAGTATAATTTCAAATCAAATGCGAACACATATAGTAAGAATTTAACATTTAATGGCAAGAAGATAAAAACTTGTAATATTAACACACATTTTGCTAATGATCGCTCAAAGAATTTTTTCATAGAGCCCTGTAATATTAACATCAAATTTCATCTTCACAAGTGAGATGATAACATTTACTTGGTTGCATAATAAATAAAAACTAAAGGAGATCACACAATCCGTAATATCAACCATAACAAGGTTAGTACGAATTACAGGTCTCTTTTAGAGGTTGACAGTACTAAAATGCTGAATGAGAACAGCCAAGGAGTGGTTTCACAAAAAACCCAACACTAAGTATATCCAAAGTGCTATATTTTAACATCACTCAAGGGTTAACTTAGTGACTTAGTGTTTCGTGCAAGGGAAGCTATCTCTTAGCCCTAAGATAATCGCGAGACAAATCTCAATTTATTGTATAGCACTTAAAAAGCATCAAAAGTCTAAACCTAAGACACGTATAGCACAATTCTACCACATGATTACAATGCTAATAAATGACATAATACTATCAAGTTTCGGTTTAACACAAAGCATTACAACTAAAAATCTATATAGAGACATGACAATGAATAGATCGATTCTTTGAAAGACACTTGGCACCTGTTCAAGATATACTTACTTTCAGGAAAATTACGTCATGTAAACATAAATAATTGCTATATAAACTGTGAACATATGGTACTCAAATAGTAGCCTGTGGGTTTGCGTTGACAGAAGTCTTGACAGTATCAAGTTCTAGATCTCTTTGGAGTTGTGTCTAACAGTTGCATCGAATAGAACCTGTGGTTTCTCGATTTCTTAATTTGGAGCAATCATCTGGCACCCTTATTAACAGAACGCTTCACTGATCTCTGTCTACTTCCACTCTACCATCCCACCACACAAAGATGTCGAAGCTTATTCGCCGTTACGGCTACTTTGAATGCTTCAATTGTGGCAATGAATGGGAAAGCGCACATGTGTATTGCCACGGCTTCGATGTAAGTAGTTAAAAAGAGTATCTTTTTTCATTTGGTCTATCTTTATAAATTTTCAAATAAATCTCTCTTCGATAACAACACAGTATACATGTAGATAGTATAGTGCAGATGCTGACTCATAATTTACGTTCTATTTTCGTTTTTATTTATATTTTCTCATTAGTATTAATCCTCTTGTAGTTATTTGTAAATTCTTCTTCATAATTGCACATATTTATAAAATTTATATCTTAAGATAGATATTTGTCAATATGATTTATCATTTTTTTTAAATTGTCTTCATATAATTATATATACTAGTTGAAAATTAAAATTACATACTAGATATTAATGAAAACACGGTAATGTATTTAAAACATTTAAAAAGAGCAGATTTTCAAAGGTTCACTTGAATATTCTCGAGAAATAATTACGCTCTGTATATGTATCTTTGCCAGTCTCTCTTTCTCTGTCGGACTATGTCTATCTTTGCCCCTGTCTGTGTCACTGTGTCTCTCTCTCTGTCTCTCAGTTTTAATATAACTTTCACTTTATCATTGTTTAGCCGGCCTTCGAGCAGGACTGTCGCGAGTGTGGCGAGGCCAACTGGCCTGACAACGTAGAGAAGCTCCAATGCTCCCTATGTGGAAAAAAAGGGAAGTGCGACTGCAACAAAGATTGCTTCGAAGAAGACGAAGACAAACCTCACAGATCTGACCTATGCCACAAGTGCCAGTCAGGCCAGCCCTGCACATAACCAGTTCGATCGTTCAAAAAGGAAATAACACGGGCTCAGACCGATTCCTGTTTATGCACTATCATCTTTCGAAAAAGAATTCTCATATAACAGCTAAAAGTCATTTTGAAAAAAGATATAACTTCAACACTATGAAAACAACTGGGCTAAAACGGCACCCTTGTCTTTTATGTATGGAAGCGCACATAAAATCCCTTCGATGGTCAATTTTCATCTTGAGGATATTTAGGCGAAAATAAAATATATCTTAAACTCATAATTCTTCTGTTGTCGTATTTCTACTGGGAAAAAGACTCTACCTCGTTGGAAAAGTTTGTGATATTATGTATATATTAGAATAAATTACAGAATTCATATTTCCAAAGTCTATCAGAAGAAATCGTTTTGTTTTAGAGGGCGTTTTGTTTTAACTTTAAGTAATTGGCGGAAATACAATGTATCCATTTCTATCGAAAAAATTCTCTTATAATGATTTTTCTCGATAGAAATAGATTCATTATTTCTATGAATCCACATGCAATGTTGGATACTCTTGAAAAGCATGTACATTCTTTCGGAAGGAGAATTTGAAAAATATGAACGTTAAAATATCTCACTACTTTAGATTTTGTTGTCTGAAGATGCGTTTTACACAAGGATTCGTTATCTTAAAAATGATACATATCTGGCGATCAAGCACCATCGTACAAAAACTTTCCCCTGGGTGCTCTTCAATGAATACACAATTTCACAAAAGATACATTCAATTAAAAGCAATAACAAAAGGGAAAGCCTAGTTGCTTATTGAAATTCCTCAGGTCAACAGAGTCTAGCTTTGTTGATGATAAATGTTTGAGTTGACCATCAAACCCAAGACCTTGAATTAAAAACTTATACAATCATATAACGTTATCTATCTAGTCACATGAGAGCTACATATTAATATAAGCGTCCGTTGAACGCCCCGTGTTTCCTATGCTAATAACAGCTCATTGGTGGTGTAAAATTACAGTTCGATTTGACTGAGTGGGTAACATGATGATAGAAGATATATAATACGTATCAACAAAAATGACTATGTGTTCAGGTCAACACAATGTACACGTTTTATTATTCATCTTACATTCATCTCAAACGTTACTTGTTAGATTATAGTGTTTTGACGTTTACAATTTGTTAGTAGTCATACTCTACCTTCAACTATATACACCGGTGACATACAATCCCAAATCGTCGACTTTTAACATATATATTGGCTCTATGATTGAAAGCAAATTGAAATTATGCCCAGAAAGTAGCTTTGATTGGCATGATGGTGATTTTAGCATTCTTGGTATATATCTTAATCCTAAACTGGAAGATCTATGGGTGATCAACACCAGAAAATGACTAGAAACAATCAACAGACTTCTTGCTGGATGGAAAAAGAGAAAATTTACTTTACAAGGGAAAATCTCATTTATAAAAACTCTTGCAATATCAACATTAGTACATATTTTTTCGGTGCTTCCCTACCCTCCAAAGGAATTTATTGAAAACTGAACAAACTATCTTGCTTACATGTAAGTAGGTATATTAATAAAAATTCAAGTCACAATCCAAGCTCATTCCCATTTAATAAGATATTTCTCTTTGGTGCAAATATAGATAGACATGTACATATTGATAACCCTTTTTGGCATGAAATTTTAACTTTATGGGTCAATATTATAAAAAAAACACCATCTAATAAATACATCTCAGGTAGAAGAAATACTAGCTGAACCTTTATGGTTAACCCATCAGTTTAGACACAGTAATTTCTAAATTGAAAACTGGTTTAACAGAGGTATTCACACAATAAGAGATATTTGGGGTGATAATGAATTTTTGCCATTCAATGAAGTTAAAAGTCTTTATGGTATCAAGGGGACAATCCTTGAGTACAATAAGATAATTTTGAATATCCCCAAAATGTGGAAAAACACTCTCTTAACAAAATCTATCATTATGCTAAACTCTTCATGATCAGCTATTTTGGTAAAAAGGTATATGATAAACTAATTGCTAAAGATACTGCCCTTGAGTATGTTAAAAATGGCAAAATGAACTTAACTTAAATATTCCATGGAATGTTGGGTTTAAAAAGTACAGAAATCGTACTAAAGATGTAACACTTTTAGACTTTCAGTACAGATTTATCAATAGAGCAATTTACACTAGAAAAGAGCTAACCCAAATGAAAATAATTGATAAAAATATCTGCTCTTTTTGTGAATCTGAATCTGAAATCTGTACCATGTTTTTATTAAATGCAAGTTTGTGTATGAATTCTTGAGAAAAGTTGAAACTTTTATTAATCACCATGTTACACATATCAATATTGCCATATCTGACTTAGATATTCTGTTTTGTAATAGTTCTAACAGCCTTTTGGCATCACATATTATTTTAACGGCTAAAAAAATATATACATATCTCAAGTATTTAGAAAAACAAATTATCCATTGATCACTTTGTAAGCATTGTCAAGGATGTTTTCAATGTTGAGCAAATTATAGCAAGTAAAAATATTACTATGCCATTATTCTATGCCAAATGGAGAGCTTTGATGAATGTTTTACAATAGTTACCAATGCATCATGTTCTATTAACTCATGGACACCTATGGAAATGAAATTGAATAAAAAAAAACCCAAAAAACTTTTAACATATCCTTGCCTCGACAATAAACAAATATACAACCACCCACACCGTAAACTATCAACATCTCCTTTCCCTGATGTCAAACACCCCCGACCCAAAGCTGTAAAAATTTAACATGTTCTAAAACATATCCTGAAAGTATCCTCACCCCGACCACAAACATTCTCTCATCACTGACTAAAAACACCCCTGCTTCCCAAACTCCAATTTAAGACTCAATTTAAGACCCCTCCAAACCTGAAAATTTTAAGAACGAAAATTTTTTGGTTTCCTTGATAAGTAGGTACCGATTTAATTATCGACAATGATTAATTAGGTTAAAACTGTCTCAACTGACAACACACATAACACTACTTACCAGACACCAAATTTACTAACTTGTTAGGAAAACCGAGTCGATACTACACTCTAGACCAACTAGATGATTGCTTTCCTGGAAACTTACGTAATATCTCAAAACGAGGCCGCCGTGTATGATCAGCCAATCAGAGCGTTATTTAAACAGAAACACAGTTGAATTTGACAACCTTCCTAGAACTGAAATCACGCCACACTTAGGTTATTTAAACCAAAGCCAGGCTACAAACCCTTGTCAACGATCAGCCATCGTTCAAACACATGAGCGGTATTGACACTCGATTACTTAATAAGAGGGAGGTTGATTGAAGAAATTGTAGAAAATGTCCGATAGAAGATACGGCTATTTCCGCTGCACCAACTGCAGATCACACTGGGAGAGTTCCAATGTATACTGCCATGGATTCACGGTTAGTATGGCTCCTTTGCATTTATGTTATTACCAATAAGGTCAGAAGCACGTTGTTTTGTTTTTTTTAAAAAGATATGTTTTCCTATATATACATTTCTTTATATCAAATGTATTGTCAGAGAGTCAGAAAAACTTATTACTCAACCTCATCCGTAGGCCTATTCGTAGAGGAAATAATCAAGTAACAAACAAAAACCACTTTTAACCATTTTAGTGTGAACACCTCTTGATCATTTGAGGTAAGGAAATATATTCGCAAAGCTTAACCGATGAAGGCAATTTCTTTTTGCAAATTGCTAATATTGAATAAAAAACGCTGTCATTCAATTGTAAACATTTAAATTCGTTTTCGTGAGTTCACTTTTTTAAATTAAAAAAATCGTTCTTCTCCCCCTCTACGTCCGGAATACCGTTCAATGTTTTTTAATTAATGCATAAAAGATTCATTTAATAAGTTGATATTAGAAAAATAGATATGTAAACTTTTCATTTGAAATGGATACAAGCTTATAATGTTGATATTGAATAAGGATAATGGATATTGCCATACTTGGTACTAGTAATGATTCATTATGTATGAACAAAGATGTAACGGCCGTTTATTTATATCTTTTATCAAATCATAAACAATTTATTATCAATGTTAGATGATACGTTTAAAATCACTTGTGCCAATATTATCTAATGCATCATAAGCTTAAAGCG